>OX235277.1:3086800-4286800 GCA_944472155.2 Trichobilharzia szidati
TGTTCCTAAAAAAATCAGTCTTCAAGGGTGATTTCAATTATCATTTTTATTATCATTCCCTTGCATTCCGAGTGGAACATAAGGCTTCAGCAACACATCTTCACTTTTTTCTATTTTCTGCCAACCTCTTCAGCTGTGTTCGCGACTGACCATAATCTCTCATCCCCTCCACATACGATCTCCTCCTTTCACCCTCGCACCAGCGACCCACTCGTCGCTTCCCATTTGAATTCTATTCGAGGGTCTGGTTTGCGATGTCATTCGGCGGCCTCCTCAGTGTATGCCTGATCCATCTCCACTTTCTCCTACATATTTGTTGAGCGATCGGCTCTCGCCTGTTGGCTTGTTCCCAGCCAGAGTTTCTTGCTGCTAATCAATTCTTTCTGGCCGGCTGGCCATCTGATCTTCGTCGTGTAGCCAGTGAAGTGGATGGCTTTTGACAAAAGTTTCTAACTTGTTGAAAAGTTTCTGGCCCATATAGAAGAAATGACTGACTAAATTAATAATAATAATAATTTGGTTTATTCCAAAACAGTACATGTGATACACAATGGAATTCTCAGCATTTTTACTACAGTATTGCATCCAGTTAGTACATTATCAATAAATAGAATTCTATATAGATTGAGGAAACCAACAGTTCATTATTACAACAATACATTGGCATGTTGGTAGCAAAGGTAAAGCTGAAACAGTGTTTGAAGGTGTTAGAAAAGTAGGTGCTATCATATTTACTGGCGTAAGCAGAAGAAAGAAACAAAGCAGCACATAACAGAAAAAAGAGAAAAAAAGAGAGAGAAAAAGGAAAGAAAGAAAGAAAATGCTGCACCTATAAATGATATGAGTTGGAAAGACGAGATCCAGTTGTTCTACTGACTATTTAATGAATTATAGGTATCACGCCTAATGCTTTCTTCATCGCACAGAACACGAGCTAAGTAGGGTATGGTTGAGTTTTTGTACTTGCTGGTGCGAGCATATAGTTTTCTATATAGGCTTCTGGTTTTGCCTGATGAGATGAAAGGGGAGAGTTGTGCGTGAAGAGGGTGGTATGAGTTAGATAAAATGGAATTTGGTCCCTTTTTCACATGAGTTCATGTGCCTGTCAACCAGAATATTAACAAGCTGGTTAAGAGGCACGTTGCTTACCCTGCTGACAACCTTTAACATCCTGCGTAATAGTGTATAGTTCTTCTTCAGTAGCCCGGGAAAAACTAAGGGGGAACAATAGAGAATAATAGGCAGAATGCGAGAGTTAACGAATTGTAGGTGTAAGGGTTGGGGGGTTATTCCAGAATGTCTTAACTTCTTGATGTAGAAGGTAAGACGGAATATTTTCTTAGAAATCGTGAAGATATTAGACGACCAGGAAAGATCAGCAGATAGAATGACGCCTAGGTATTTAATTTCCGATTTGGTTTCTATTTCAGTGCCGTCTATGTTGCACATTTGTGCTGAATAGAAACCGAATCTTGTTGTTTATGCTGTCTGACTGAGTAATTGAAGTAGAAGATTTCCAAACTGGTTTCAGACTGATGAGGACGTACGTTGACTTTCTAATTCTAGTTTGTTTTGACATTTTCATCTGTTCCGCCGGCCTGTCGTTAAAATGATGCTTCCTAGATAAGTGGAGGAACTAATCTCTGTCAAATCTCTCCCACTGTTGACCATCGGTACTAGTTATTGCCGCTGATGGTGGTGGTTGGTAATCTTCAGGACCTCTGTCTTTTCTATGTTCTCCTGGAGTTCTGTCTTCACTGCTACCCTGCCTCTTTCTCCAGTTTTTTTGGTTTTCGAGTTCGTGTGACATCAGATATAAATCATCTGCGAAATCCAGATCTTCCAGAATCTTCTTATCAGTCAGTCCAACGTATTTCTGTCTTCTCACTCCCAATGCACAGTCTGACGCATAATTCAGTCCGCCACAATTAAGAATACCATCAGTGATAATCGGCAGCCTTGTCTTACTCCTGTCTCCACTTCGAACGCCTCTCTGAGTTTTTCGTTGTGGATCACTGGACGTGTGATGGCACTGTGGTATAACCAGCTGTTGAATGAGGTTGATAAAAACTTGTGCCTTAGTATTGAGGCAGTTCCGTAATTACTTCTCAGTCGACGCTGTCGAAGGCCTTCTCGAAGTCGACAATTTACTATATACATATATGTATGCGGTTGTACAGCTTGAGAATGATATCTCCGAAAAGAGTAACTCTTTGCTGAACGCCTCTTCTATTTGAATACGACTCAACTGGAGAAGTTATTCCAGCAATTTTTGAAGCTTTGTGAATGCAATTTATGGGATTATGAAAAATAAATCGTACTCCAAATATCATCCAACTACGAATATTATATGTTTGAACAAAGAAAGAAGAAACATTGACGTGCAGAATAATTTGGATCCATTTTATTTAGTTGGTTCTCATCAGCTGCGTACAACCTGAATTCATTAATAAATTTAAAAAAGTGTGCCATTTTAACAAACTTTTGTCCATTAGCAAGCATATTGTCAGAGCGTCATAGTGAAATAAGGCGTTGCGATCTACAAGATGTCTAAAGTGTTACGACATATATATATCTTGTTAGAGAGAAGTTACATGAAAAAATTAGTTAATAGTTGTGTTGTTAGGGTGGTAACAAAAGACAATTAGCAATAGTTACGTAATTAGATAAAAGAAGATCAAAATTTTAAAATTACGGTGCACTTGAGGCCAGGTGAGAAGTTATTATTATTATTTCCTTTAGTTCCTAGAGGAACATAGGGCTTCAGCCATGCGTCTCCATTGCATTCGGTTCTCTGCTAGAGTCTTCACCTGGCTCCAGGTCTGCTCACATGCTTTCATCTCTTCTTCGCATGATCTCCTCCAGGTCACTCTTGCACTGACGACCAACTCGCCGCTTCCCTTTCGGGTTCCACTCGAGGGCTTGTCTAGTGATGTCACTTGATGGTTTCCTCAGAGTGTGGCCAATCCATCTCCATTTCTTCCTGCCTATTTGTTGCACAATCGGTTCCTGGTTGGTTCGCTCCCAGAGATCTTTGTTGCTGATCCTTTCCGGCCATCTGATCTTGAGTATTGAGCGAAGACATCTGTTAATGAAGGTCTGTAGCTTGTTTGAGGTGCTCTTTGTGACACGCCAAGTCTCTGATCCGTATAGTAGCACTGACTTCACATTGGAGTTGAAAATCCCGATCTTATTTTTGACGCTGAATGATGTTGACCTCCACACAGACTTGAGAGTAATGAAAGCTTGTCTTGCTTTTCCGATTCTTGCTTCGATATCCTCGTCAGTTCCGTCCACTTGTAGTTGAAACGATGCCTCCCAGGTAGATAAAAGAGGTCTTTTCTTTCAGGTTCCTTCGATTTATGGTGATTGTTGTCTGTTGTTGTTGCTGTTGGTGGTGTTTCCCAGAAATCTTCATTATCTTTGTTTTCTCTATGTTCACCTGAAGTCCTATCTTTGATGCTTCTTCTGCCACCTTTTTGCTTTTCACTTGCATATCTTCCAGTTTGTGGGAAATCAGACATATATCATCGGCGGAGTCTAGATCCTCCAAGTTTTTTGTGTGAGTCCATTTTATGCCTGTTTCCTCATTGCCCACTGTTTGTCGCATTATCCCATCTACTGCAATCAGGTAAATCATTGGCGATAGTTGGCAGGCAGCTTGTCTTACTCCTGTCTTCACTTCGAAGGATTCCGTGAGCTTCCCGTTGTGGATTACTCGGCATGCAGCGTTGTCATACAACTGTTGGATGAGATGTATAATTGTCGGTGGCACGCCGTTGTAGCGAAGTAGTTTCCAAATCACCTCTCGATCGACGCTGTCAAAGGCCTGTTCAAAGTCGATAAAGTTGAGATAGAGAGGTGACTGCCATCCTAGGCTTTGTTCAATGATGATCCGTAGTGTGGCGATTTGATCAATACATGACTTGTTTCTCCTGAATCCAGCTTGTTCTGGTCGAAGTTTTTCATCCAGGGCTTGTTTGATCCTTTCCAGGATGATGCGGCTTAGTATTTTGCTTGGGATGGACAGGTGAGAAGTTGGTGATGTAATACAGTGAGCAGAACTCAGAAGATCAAGAAAAATTATCTCTTAAGAGAGTCAAACGAAACATAAAAGAGGGGTGGAGTGTAAAGATAAGTTAACAAAATTAGAAAACAAAGAGTTAATAAGAAGTGAGTTACCAGGGTAATTGAAGTCCAACAACGGATTCTTTTTAAACGCATAAGTCAGGCTTCAATCGTTTTATTGCTATAACTTCAGCAAACTTGAGAAAACTTCAGTTACTTTGTCTGTTAATTATTTTGAATGATTCCAGCACATCTACTCGGTGTCCTGTGTCAATCAGGTGTTTGGCGATTGAAGAGCTTAAATAATTCGGTCCCTTTAACTGGAGGCTCCTTGGAACATAATCGCAGAATCTGACGTAGGCCCTCCTCTCTGTTCTTCCAGTGTAACTGCTCCTGCAGATACATGTGAATTGGTATGCACAGCTGGAGGTAACATGTGAGGGGTACTTGTTAATCTTTGACTGCACCAGTGAAGAGGTTGTTCGGGATAGAGAGACTAATAACGCTGCACTTATTCTTTTATTTATCATTCTCATAATGTCATCGCCCTTGTAGTCGAGTTTGATGAAAATACGCTTCTTACTGACTGTAGCAGTATCAAGCTTCTTGAGTTCATTCTTGCCATATTTGTTAATGAAACCTTATGGGTAACCATTTTCTTTCAAACATTTTTCAAAAAAAAAACATTAGTTCACTGTCTAGTTTTGTTGGTGAACATATTCTCTTCGCTCTAGAGAAAAGCGTTTTCACCAGCGTTCGTTTATATCTCACCGGGCAGAAACTGTTGAAATTCAAGTAAAGAAACTTCTCTCTACCAAGATATATATATATGTATATGTATATGTCGTGACACTTTAGACACCCTGTTTATCTCACTGCCTTATTTTACTATGACGCTCTGACACTATGCTTGCTAATGAACAAAGGTTTCAGGATTTTCATCATGAGCTGACATTAGTTAGAGAACCATTCGAAAACCAGCTGGGAGTACTGGACAGCTGTCTCGTCAGTCTAGTTTGGGACTCTGCTTCAGCAGTACGCGCCCACCGCAGGGGTTCGAACCCAGGACCTTCTGGTTACAAGGCGAGCTCGTAGACCATTAAGCCACTGGGACCCGATCCAATGGTCCATGAATTCTTACTTCTGCCAATTCACGACAATAGTCCCAAACTAGGGCGAAACAGCTGTCCAGTACTCCCAGGTTTTCCAATGGTTCTCTAACTAATGTCGGCTCATGATGAAAATCCTGTAACCAATCAAATCCCTACAAACCAACACTTGAAGAACAAAGGTTTGTTAAAGTTGTACACTTTCTATTTTTAATAAAACAAAAATTCAGGTTGTACGCAGATGATGAGAACCAACGAAATAAAATGGATCCAGATTATTCAGCGCCAATGTTTCTTCTTTCTTTGTTCAAATTTACGTAGAAGAATAGAGCAAAAGTGGTTCAAAAGCTTTTGACGGTTGATTTTTCATAATTAGATAGATAACGATAAACTAACTATGCGGATCAGTCAATTCTTGATTTTCCAAAAAATTACAATAATAATAATGAACTTTTATTTATTCTACAAAGCGAATATCACCCATCTGTCATGTTTATTCTGAGATGACCTCAACGTTATATTTACACGTAGTAATGCATAAATGAGTGTTTGTGAGTGTGTTGACGTGTTTGTGTGTGTGTGTTCATGGACTTTAATGTGACTTTTAAACAATATTATTGGACCCTGGATTTTACTGTTAACATACCATGATGTAAACGCGTTATTCACTACTAATGTGCCTTTGCTCAAAACAGTTGACATTTTGTGTGATTACATTTCCACACACACAATTTTTTCATCCCGTTCCCTATATCTTATTTAAGGGATTTATTACTTCTATGTAATAAAAATGTTAGGTTTACATTTGAAGGTGATTGTTTTCGCCAAGTTGATGGTTTTGCTATGAGAAGTCCGTTAGGGCCCCTTTTAGCAGATATTTATATATCGTACATTGAGAATTTATCGGAGGATTTAATCGGAAAGTTCAGAATAGTATATCACTTACATCTGTAGAAAAGGAAGATAATTGTTTATCTTTCCTAGACATATTGCTTAGTCGATGGCTTGATGGGTCAATAAAACGATCTATTTACAGAAAACCTACCTGGACAGGATAGGACAGTATCTTAATAACCACAGTTTCTGCCCTGTTCGGTACAAAAGAGCCTTAGTAAGGTGCCTCTTCAGTAGAATCCAAAGAATAGGCACTGAAGACACACTTAATGAAGAAGAAAGAAAGCTGACACAAACTCTGCTTGATAACCACTATCCAGACGAGTTTATCAGGAGATACAAGACCCATTCTCCAACTCGCCCCTTAGAAAGACGTGTACATCAAGCTACCTACCCTATATGAGGCATCATAGCAGCTTGATAACTAGGCAAAGATTGAACGCTGCTGTTAAAACGACATCTTATGCAGCTAATATCATAATAATAGAGAATGTGAAGCCAATACATCCATCCATTTAAGCCCTTCGAACATGCGAAGAATGATGTCACATGCCCCACTGTATTTACCGATTTGAATGTACGTGTGGACACACATACATAGGGAGGACTCATTGATCTCAGTAAGTGCTGGCTTCAAAGCATATTCCTACATGGCTACAGAAGCAAACAGAATTCCCAGAAACCATTAATGGTGAGAACAGGAGACCTAGCTCCTCTATTGCGAAACATATTACAGAGGAGACAGGACATAAAATTAATGTTTACACATCTCTTAAACTTATCTATAAAACATGTTTGGGGCGTATCCTGAAGTTAGTGGAGGCCCTAGCTAGCAATTAGGAAGTTTGAACCACCTTCATGCGTTCAAAGCAACCATTCGTCATCACACTAAATCTTTTTTGGTAAACTTTGTTTTGATACCAGTCAGGATAGATATAGTAATACCTCTGTTATTTGGTTTAGTGATCTTCATTGTTATTTTGAACTTCAAAATGTCGTTTTACCTTGACCTGTGTAGTTCATTTTCTCACCTCCGTAACTCTCTATTAATTTCATATATACACATCCTTATGACAAGTCCGTGTGTGATCAGATTGTTCGAAATGTGTTGTGCGCGTGAATACACATTACACGATTCAGACAAATCACGTCTTCTTATTGCATTATCTAAATTCATAAACGGAACTAATTTTTTTAAATACTGTTACTGTTCTTTTTTCATCACATAAGCTTTTGCAGCTACATTCACGTGACTGTTTTAACTTGTTTTTTTTCTGTTTCTCCCCTCATTTACTTTCTCTATTTTTTTTTAATAGGCACATTAATTCAAGTTATGTGTGATAAACTACGTTCATCTCGTTCAAGGCTAAGCAATTTCGGGACATCGTGTAAAGAAAGAAAAGAGGCCATCCGTCAAGTGTTCTTATTCACCAATCATTTATTGATTACAGCTAGAACTAATAATGGAAAGTTGAGATTAGTTAAAGTAAGTCTGAATCATGTATTTGTTGTTCTTTTCCATTAAAAGACCGTGCGTCGGTGGCACAGTGGTTAGGACTCTTGCCGATCATGCACATGGTCCGAGGTTCGATCCCCTGCCGACGCACACCCGATATCTGTGGTCGGCCTGTAAAATTTGGGCTACCGATATCCATGCTGAAAATGCCATGCTTGTACTGAAAATACAGTGTGGCATCAAGCTGTAACCAAAATAAAAAAAATAAAATTAAAAAAAATAAATACTGAACAAAGAACATGCCATTGGCAGAAGTTAGAATTGAAATAATAGAGAAGATTTGTAGCTCAGGTGGATGATTTACCATTAATGGTGTTCTCTGAGCTGGTTGGTTTAGTTGCGGAGCTTTCGTCGTCCTTCTGGACAACATCTTCAGCGCAATATTTAGCATAAATTTTCCATGAGTGATATAATTGCGTCTCCCGGTAACCATCTTTACATATGCATTGACCATTTTCTATTGACTTGGATTTTACACTTTCTGGTCACCTGATTTACTTTTTATTAATTGGTATATTTCGTCTATATTAACGTGTTTGTTAATTGCATATTCGTTTGAGTACCAGGCTTCTAGGAATTCCCTGACTGCACTTTTGGTGTTTCCTCTGTCTAAGATCTCAACATTATCCCAATCATCAAACTGATGTCCATAATTGTCTATATGCATTGATACTAAAGAAAATATATATCGTGTCTTTTCACGGCTGATTTGTGTTCCTGGATTTTAATTCGAAGGGGACGCCCACTTTTGCCGATGTAATGCTTGTTGCAGTTCATACAATTTATTTTGTAAACGGTATTAATTTTATCTCCTTTTTCTGTTGGATCTTTCGGTTTGCATAATATCGAATTAAGCGATTTGACTGGCTTGTGTGCTATACCTATATCAAACGGTTTCAGTATTCAGGCTGTTATTTCAGAGATATTTTTCATGTATGGTAGGATGAATTTTCTTGTCGTCTTTGATGATGGTTCTTTGTTGGTGTTTTGATTCGACTTTAAACACTCTTTTTGATGAATTAGAAATCATGGGTCATTGGATCTGGTCCCAGTGGCTTGATGGTCTACAAGCAGGCCTCAAGGTGCCGTCCTCTCTCCTTTTCTTTTTTCTTTCTTCTTACACGACCTGCCACATTTAAACGAAACTAATTTTGTCAAATATGCTGATGATCTGACTGTATCACTGCCTATCACTTCCGAGTCTGACTGCTCCAAACTTAATAGCTTTCTGTTGGACATCAGCAAGTGGTCTAAGTCAAATGGTCTTATGTTAAATCCTTCCAAATGTCAGGCAGTTAACTGTACTTTCAAGCATCGACGTGACATACATGAACTTGTTAGTTCTCATGATGCCTGTAGCATAGATGACACAGAAATTGAAACAAAGTCATGCATTAAATACCTTGAATTAGTTCTTTCCTGTGACCTTAAATGGTCATCCCATATCTTATTGATCTCTAAGAAAATGTTTCGTCTTACCTTCTACATTAAAAAGTTAAGACAATCAGGTATCAACCAACCTTTAGTTCTGCAATTTTTAAACTCCTGTATTTTACCTATTGAACTCTATTGTTCTCCATTAATCTTTCCTGGGCTTCTAAAAAAGGCTATGTCATATTACGAAGGGTATTAAATGCTGTGAGTAGGACTTGTGGTGTGCCACTGCGTGAGCTCGCCAGTATTATAGTCAAGAGACACATAAATTCCTGTTCAAAATAGGCAAAGGCCGTACTGTCAGACCCTCTGCACCGCCCCCGTTTTTTTCACAACTATCCCCTTGCATCTCATCAGGTACGACGAGAAGTCCATATAAGAAGTTATATGCTCGAACCACTAAGTACAAAAATTCTACAATACCCTATTTAGCCCGTATTTTATGTGATGAAGACTCTGTTAGACGTGAAGCATATAAGTTACTATGTAATTAGCAAAGTGAATCGACCCTTTCATTGTTCATCTTTCTGTAATTTTATGGTGTCACCCTTTCTATCGTTTAATTATAACTTTGCTATTTTTATTTTAGCTGTTATTACTATTATTACTATAATTTTATACTTTATGCGTATTTTTCTCCGTACTGCTTACAGTAATTTGCTAAATAGCTGCTATAAAAACGTTTTGTTATCATTATTATGTAATGATTATTTCGTTTATTTATTTTTGTTGTTGTCGTTTTTGAGTAAATTAGATGCAATATTGTACTGAATGCTGAAAATTCCTTGCTGTATCATTAGTACTGTTTTTGGAATAAAGCAAATTATTATTATTATTATTGTAACCAGAAGGTCCTGGGTTCGAACCCCTGCGGTGGACGCGTACTGCTGAAGCAGAGTCCCAAACTAGGCTGACGAGACAGCTGCCCAGTACTCCCTGTGGCTGGTTTTCCAATGGTTCTCTAACTAATGTCAGTGCTCATGATGAAATCCTGTAACGAATCAATCAAATCCCTACAAACCAACACTTGAAGAAAAAGTATGCCTTTTCGATCATTTCCTCATCGTTAGGTTCCACAGTTATACGCATCCACTGATAATAATGAAAGAATTAGGGTTGTTAACAACATTAATATTGTTTAAATAACATCAAATAAATCAATAATATGAATCGATAACAGTTCAATAGCATCTGTAAGTATGATAATATGCGTCAACATAACACTACACACTGAATATCAAACAAATTAGGAGGAATAATAATACAGAATTGATGGCTCCACAGAAGGCCAGGGAGGTAATAGTGTCTGACTGGACCTATTTCTTCTGCACACGCAGACAGTACCGGTTGTTTAAGGCGAATCACTGTAGCCTCTGCTTCTTGGTAGAGTATTCGGTACTTGGATGCATTCAGCGATTCATTTGGTACCTGACAGATGATGATGGAGAAGGATTCTTCAATGCCAACTTTGTGGCCGATATCGACCAGATGGTCTAATGTTGGACTGTTGATATTGGTTTAAACAACACCTTTATTTAGCCACACTGGTAGGTGTTCCTAAGTTCCTAGAGCAACGGCTAAAATGACTCACCTCACAAGTAGAAGTGGCTAGTCTAGTCTATGTACTTCATCTTTCAATTGATGAATCACCATAGGTAGAGTAGAAAACATGACTTGTAGTTTACCAGCATTAAAAGTTCTTTGAACAGATTTTGCTTAACTTCTTGGTAATTATTTCGCTAGGTATATCGCTATCGAATTGCAGTCGTATGTATAAAGGTTTCTTATTTACAGACAGAGCTCGCTTTGTACCAAGAAGGTCCTGGATTCGAAACCTGATGGGAGAGTATTGATCAAGAGTCCCAAACTAGGACTAGCAAACACTACTGGTTGATATGAGTGGTGTCGTATATGACTACTACTCATCTCAATCAATCAATAAATCAATCAGTAGTGTATATTTGTACTGTTGTATCAGAGATATCAGTTCTCATAAATTCCTGCCTATCTAAATCAAGTTTATCAATCAGAAGATCAAAAATCAGTTGAATGACAAGAGAATCATTTAGTGCGGTCAACTAGAAAGATGGTTATTTCACTCTTGTAGAATTCTCCAAGCTGAAGGTATCGTCCAGAGTGAGAGAGAGAGGCTGTATACAATTATTCTAAATGCAAATAGGCACCATAACCGAATTAATATCAGTAGAAAGTTTGAGCATCGGTTATGGTGAAATAAAGTATAATTATATTTCAATAATTTCATACATTTGTTCCCCTTAATGAATTTAAACAAAGCAACAACTACAGATTTAGTAGAATAAAATGGTACCATATTTTATTTCGTCGCCTTCTCGTCAGCTGCTTACAGGGCAAAAACATTATTAAATGTATCTACAAAAACAATTTTAACATACTTGCACAGAGTTCATTTTAAACAAAAATCAATTGATCAGTATGTACATACACTAATAATATATACATATACATATCCAATATTAAACACAACTCCGAGCAATAATAATCATACAAAATGAAAACTTTTCAGTATCTTGCATTAGGATGAAAAATATCCAGTTACCAGGGCAAAGAAAGACTGATAACTGCTTCTTTCTGAACGCACAAATCAGGTTTTAGGCGCTTGATGGAAAAGGCTTCAGCAAACTTAAGGAGTATTGAACTCTTTTGCCTATTGATAATTTTGAACGACTTTTCCACGTCCACATGATGACCCGTGTCAAAAAGATGCCTGGCGATGGCACTGCCTAAAGCATTTGTTCCCTTTAGACGTAAGCTTTTTGGTACATGTTCAGAAAATCGTAGATATGCTCTTCTTTCTGTTCTTCCAATGTAACTGCTCCCGCAAATACATGTAAATTTGTATATACAGTTGGAGTTAACATGAGAAGGATATCTATCGATTTTTGATTGCACCAGATAGCAAGTTGTTCGAAAGACGGGAACGAGCTTAGCTGCAGGATAGGCTATGGCTAGTGATGTACTCAGCCTTCTGTTGATCATCGCTGCAATGTTTTCGCCTTTATAATCAAGCTGAAAGTAGATTGGCCTTTTTCTTACTGTGATTTGTTCTTCATTTGCGACTGCAGATCTTCCATACTTGTTGATGAACCTTTGAGGGTACCCAATGCTCTTCAATGTATTTTCAAGAAACTCAAATTCTTCCTCTAATTTCTTTATAGAGCATATTCTCCTCGCTCTATAGTACAGAGTCTTGACCAATGCTCGTTTATACCTATTTGGACAAAAGCTATTAAAATTTAAGTATTGTCCCTTCCATGTGGACTTACGATAAATTGACTTTTGAAGACTACCGTCTTCTAGGCGTTCCATGGCGACGTCGAGTTCAATGCTCCTTAAGTTTGCTGAAGCCTTTTCCATCAAGCGCCTAAAACCTGATTTGTGCGTTCAGAAAGAAGCAGTTATCAGTCTTTCTTTGCCCTGGTAACTGGATATTTTTCATCCTAATGCAAGATACTGAAAAGTTTTCATTTTGTATGATTATTAATGCTCGGAATTGTGTTCAAGATTGCATATATATACATATATGTATATATTATTAGTGTATGTACATACTGATCAATTGATTTTTGTTTAAAATGAACTCTGTGTAAGTATGTTAAATTGTTATTGTAGATACATTTAATAATGTTTTTGCCCTGTAAACAGCTGAAGAGAAGGCGACGAAATAAAATATGGTACCATTTTATTCTACTAAATCTGTAGTTGTTGCTTTGTTTATATTTCAATAGTTTACACACAATGATAAGTTTTGTTATTGGTAATTTTACTGGAAATATTACCAATAACAAAACTTATCATTGTGTGTGTAAACTATTGAAATATAATTATACTTTATTTGACCATAACCGAAGTTACTAAAATATTATTACTCTCCCTCAAAATCTTATACTTCACTGAGATTAGAAAATATCAGAAGACGATAGATAACGAGAGCTATTCGATGAAAATTCACATAAAGTTATCTCAGATCACTGATAGAACAACTTAATCTGATTAGTTGCAGGAGGTTGAAGATTGTCCAATGAAAATAATTTTGTCCACATCGCAGTATAAATTCATATTTAAAAGAGAAAATTTGTCTGCGAACTCAGGGTATAGCTTGAAATATTGATTCCCGTTTCAGCTAATTTCCATGAGGAATATTATATGTTCTAGGATCGACCACGAGCTGACATCAGTTAAAGAATCATTGGAAATTCAGGAAAACGGTTACCCGGAACCTTTCATCACAAAAGCCATGAAGCCCAAAACACAAAAACCGTCTATGCTTACTGCTCCCAAGAAACTTCTCTATTTGAATCTACAATTCAAGGGAGATTCTTCAGCAGAAATACTGAGAAACCGCCTGTGCCGTTCACTGAAGAAAACCTTCTTCGCAGCTGAACTCAGACTAACTTTCTCTACGAAACCAATGATTTGCAGGAACGTGAAGGACAAGCTACCACTGGGGGCCTCATCAATGTGCATCTACCAATTCACCTGCTCATGTGGAGCTAGGTATGTCGGCCGTACCCAGCGTTTGCTATCCAAACGAATCAGCGAACACTTACCTTCATGGTTTTATAAAGGAGAAAGAAGATCCCCCCGCCACAGCTCTATCCTAGAACACTTGATCGAATCCGGACACCAAGCAAACCCACAAAAAATCTTCTCAGTTATCTACACAATACGTGGGAATCTTGCCAAAAGAGTACGAATTAAACTTCTTCAAACTGCAGAAGCAATGGCAATTCACATATTGAATCCTGAAATCTGCATACAAAAGAAGTTTGTTCAGTCATTAAATCTACAATGGTCCTGACCTATCTCAACACCAAATACGTAATTTTGTCTTACCTCTTTCTTCTTTGTTTGTCTGTTTCTTAATTGCATTATTTTCTACCCGCACCCTCTAGTAAATCTCTACCCTCATGACGACTGTTGCTAACTCTATTTTCGTTTATTTCTAAGTGAATTCTACTCAGCTTATCAACTTAACTGTCATTCATTTTCAAGTGAATTCTACTCAGCTTATCAACTTAACTCTCATTCATTTTCAAGTGAATTCTACTCAGATTATTAACTTGACTCTGATTCATTTTTCATTGAACCCTAGCAATTAGATTACGTCACCCAACCTACTTTTGTAACTTTATTTTATTTTCTAATCGATTAACGCCTTCTAAATTACGTAATTTGTTGTCAAAAAATTAACAATTGCATTAACACATCTTTGGAAATATTCCTTTTGTTGCCAAGAAAAATTACTATAAATTTGCGGTTTGTACAGCTTGAGAATGATATCGCCGAAAACAGTAACTCTTTGCTGAACGCCTTTTCTTTTCTAATTCAGGAAATATTGGACATCTGTTTCATCCTGATTTATGACTCTTCAAGAGTGTGCACCTGCCAGGGTTCGAACTCCGGATCTTCCGGTTATAAGGCAAAGTTTTAGACTATTCAGCAACTGGCACTTATATATATATGTAATGGTCTATGTATTCCTACTTCTGACAACCAATCTTGCCGGCGAGTCACTGTTCAATTGCCTGACTAGGTGGAGGCCTCTGGTTAAGACTTAACACTAGCACCCCTGGAAACTTCGTGTATAATGTCAGTCAGATTGATTATGAAGTGTTGCTTTCCAGAGATTTGATTAGTGGTTACAATTTTGATTACCACAATTTCCTTCGGAAATCAAATCATTCAAATCAGATCAGGAGTGTGTGTGATCCGAAACGGTCATCTGGTGTTTAGATCATCTCGATCTGGCTGGATGGCTGACTGGCTAGGAAGCATTAGTAGTGCCTGACGTGAGTGGTATGCAATCACTACTCATCTCCATCAATCAGTAGTATGAAAATATCCTAATTTAATTGATGGATGGTGACTAGCAGTGGAATCCAGGATGCGCATTTTGTCCTATTCGGCACTCATCGTCTGGATGTACCTGCATTTCCCATTGAGTGATGGTGTTTCCACCGAGGCTGATGGTTTCAAACACCAAAGCGTTATTCACCAGACCACTTGGGCCATGAGAGACATCACTTCTTGTGCAGCGGGTCGTATTAATTTTAACTGAACTTTAGATTTTCCCGTAGATTGATTGCACCGAAGTGCTCTGTCTCAGGTTGACATATCGGCTTCTTGTGAAGACGCTTCGACGATGTCTGGGCATTTAATTAGAATTTAATTGCTGGATGATAACTGGCAGTGGAATCCACTAGGATGCGCATTTCGTCCTATTTGGGACTCGTCAATTAAAATTAAAATGATCTGTTGCACAAGAGGTGGAGTGGCTGTTGTGGCCCAAGTGGTCTAGTGGATAACGCTATGGTGTTTGAAACCATAGGCACTGGGTTCGAGCCTCGGTGGGAACATCATCACTCACTGGGCAATGCAGGTACATCCAGATGACGAGTCCCAAATAGGACGAAATGCGCATCCTGGATTCCACTGCAAGTCACTATCCGTCAATTAAATTCGAATTAAATGTTCAGACATCGTCTAGGCATCTGTACAAGAAACCAAACTGTCAACCTGAGACCAAGCACTTCGGTCCAATCAATCAACGGGGACTTAATCTAAAATGCAATGAAAATATGCTAAGTTCTTAGGATGTGTTATTTTCTACAATTGTTTATACTGATTTATCTATTAGTACTCATAAAAGTAATATTGTGATTACTGATTTTTATTTTTATTTTACCTCTTCTACACAACCGTCATGACAACAAATAATAAACAATAAAATGTTGACAGAACTGTGGTAAAATTTCTCTGGTTGAATGTACGCTTGTCGAGGACACTACAGCGGAATTATTCAATATGGATGATGAAGGTGAGTATATGGAAGTTAAAAATGTTTAGTTTAACTCTTATCGAACTATCTTTACCCTGGTGTTTTACTTACTGAGTGTTTTATTATTATTATTATCCCCTTGGGTTTCTACTGGGACAACATAGGGCTTCGACAGAAAAACATCTCTGTTTCACCCGGTTCTCTGTGGTCCTATTTATCTGGTTGCAGGGAGGCCCACAGGTTGCTATCTCCTTCCTAACACACAATCTCCTCAATGTTGGTTCGTTCTTAGAGTTTCTTGCTGGTAATTCTTTATTGACAGGCCATTTGATCTTCAGGCGGCAGCTGTTAATAAAAGTCTGTATCAGCCTGTTAAAAGTGCTTCACATGTTATGCCTCAACTATTATTATTATTGTTCCCTTGGGTTCCTAGTGGAACATAGGGCTTCAACTGCACGTCTCCACTTCCTTCTGTCTTGTGCTCTACTTTCCACTTGCGTCCATGTTAGTCCATACCGTTTCAACTCCTCTTCACACGATCTCCTCCATGTCACCCTTGCACTGACGTCCCACTCGCCGCTTCCCTTTCGGGTTCCACTCGAGCAATGGCCTGACGCGCGATGTCACCCAGCGGCCTCCTCAGTGAGAGTCCAATCCATCTCCACTTTCTCCTGCTTGTTTGTTGGGCGATTGGTTCTTCTTTTGTTTGTTTCCATAGTTTCTTGTTGGTGATTCTTTCCGGCGGCCATCTGATCTTCAGTATAGAGCCCCCAAAGACAGTTGTTGATATGGGTCTGCAACAGGCTGTTGGAGATATTCTTTGTGACCCTCCAAGTTTCTGATCCGTACGTATAGAAGAACTGACTGACTTGACGTTTGTATTGAAAATCCGAATTTTGTTGTTGATGCAGGCTGAGTGACAGCGGAAGATTTCCAGATTGGTTTCAGGTTGATGAATTTGTTTCTCGCCTTCCCGATTCTCGATTTGACATCCTCGTCCGATGCCTCAACTAATACCTGGATATTTTAGTGTCCTGTAGATTCACAATAAAATACCACTGTTAAACAGTGTCAGATGATAATTTACCTCCTCATATAAGTGGTAATATTGTCAGAATCGGCGATACTATTCAGTTGCTCAGCCACTCTGAATGAAGCGGAGCATATAACTTGAACCTTCAACCCAGAATGGGTCAAAGAACAAAACTCATTTTTCCAGCATCAATGTTAAGTCAGTAAATTCTTCTGTATGGGTCAGAAACTTATCTTGCAAATCACAGAAAGCATTTCCAACTGCTGCCCACTTCTCCGGCTCCATATTGAAGACCAGATGTCTGACCGGAGAGAATTAACAAGAAGACACTCTGAGAATAAACCAACCAAGGACCATTGCTCAGCAAACATGCGGTAGAGACATGACCATGTAAAGTGGAAGACATGAAAATCCAGGCTAGATATCTTTGATGATAGATATCTGCGTTCTACCTCTCTTGTGTGTTTGGCGGTATTGTAAGTTAAGCACTATTGGGGTGATTAGGCGTCGAGTGCTCAGTAAGGGAAGAAAATCAATCGACAACGTTGTGAAAGTACACCCATTGAGATGGTTAGGACATGTGCTAGACATGCTAGCCTAGCCATCAATCGCCTTCTTCGACAACAAGCAATTTTAGCTGACATAGGGTTGATCAGGTTGGAGAAGAGTTAGCTTGTGATGACCAAACCAAAACATGGCTTCATCATGCAATGAAATTTACAACAGTTAGTTTAAACCATCTTAACACGTAGGGTGGTGTGGACTGGTGGTGACTGGTTGGGGTCCTTATGATGTCAAAACCAATGACGGCTGGAGGCAACTGATGATATGGCTTGAAATCGTCCTCAATGGCTGGGGCAGATGCATCCACTCTTTGTGATTTATCATATCAAATAAAATTCTATTTTTCTTCCACATTACTCTATTCTTTTTGCCTCACTCAAACTTGTGTATGTTCTCTCTCTCTCCCTTGAATCTCTCTTTACTCTCACTCTTCTCTTGCTTTGTGTGCTAGATGGAGGGAGTGTGGCAACTCAAACTGCTACACATTTGTGCAATGTTCTATGTTGAAACCAGTCAGTCAGTCATGGATGTGTGGTTCTTGTGGACACAGATTTTGATCTGACCTTGTTACGAATATTCTGCTTGATTCTCAGGTACTTGTTTTGTACTAATAACTTTCTCTTGACTTCATAGATGTCTAACAGCCCTTTTGAGAACCACACATTGATTCTAACCATCAATACTCGTTCTTTTGCTGTCTCTGGAGACTATCTTTGTGACTGTGCATGTCTCACGGAAGTTTCAGACAGCTTTACACAGGGGGTGGTAAGAAATGAGAATACTTCAAAAGATAGACAATAACTTGTGTCAATTATTATGCCCTTGGGTCCCGAGTGAAAGGGTAGGCTTCAGCACCACATCCTCATTTCATTTTTTTCTTCGGATTCCTTTATAACTGGCTCTACCATTGCCCAAGAGTTTTAATTTTCGCCTCTTGAGACTATCTTCTATGTGTATCATCCTTGGACTCACGCCACACTTGTCGCTCGCTTTTTATTTGATCTTCACTCCACGGCTTGACTACCGCATGATATCGCTCAACGGTTTCCGTGGAGCCACCACAGTCCATTTCACTTTTTTCCTGCATGTCTGTTGAGCAATGGATCCTTCATTGATTGTCTGGTTGCCTAGGTTACTACTTCACTAGTTTACTACCCGGTCCCAACTCCAGAAAATACAAAGGAAGGGTTTCGCGTGGTGGGTCTGGCAACCCTACCCCAGAAAATCAATTCTCTTTCTTACAAATAGGAAAATAAATTCTTGTAAATTATACGTACGGCTTAGGTAACTACGTAAATGTAACGTATTAATAGGTGAACATGGAGAAAACAGAGGTAGGTGATAAAGATTCCTGGGCAAGAACAACAACAACAGACAACGATCAGCATAAATGGGAAGAACCTGAAAGAAACAACCTCCTCCTCCACCTACCTGGGAAGCATCGATTCAACTACAGGCCGGCGGAAATGACAAGGATATCAAAGCAAGAATCGATCGGAAAAGCAAGACAAGCTTTCACTACTCTCAAGTCTGTGTGGAGGTCAACAGCACTCAGTATCAAAAATAAGTTCCGGATTTTCAACTACAATGTGAAGTCAGTGCTACTTGCTATACGGATCAGAGACTTGCACTGCGCGTCATAAAGAGCATCTCAAACAAACTACAGACCTTCATTAACAGTTGTCTTCGCTCAATACTCAAGATCAGATGGCCAGCCAGAAAAGATCAGCAACAGAGATCTCTGGCAATGAGCGAACCAACACAGCAGGAACCGATTGTGAAACAAATATGCAGGAAGAAATGGAGATGGATTGGCTGGTCATACTCTGAGGGAACCATCAAGTGACATCACTAGACAAGTCCTCGAGAGTTGGTCGTCAGTGCAAGGGTGACTTGGAGGAGGTCATGTGAAGGGGAGATGAAAGCATGTGGGCAGACTTGGAGCCAGGTGAAGACTCTAGCACAGAACCGAACGCAATAGAGACGCACGGTTGAAGCCCTATGTTCCTCTAGGAATTAAAGGAAACAACAATAATAATAATAAAAATACAATAGCTTCGATCGGAGTATCATTTCCTCTCCCTTCCCAATCCTCACAAACAACTCTAAAAGCGTCGTTATCTGTCTGTCTAAATGTATCACATGTCTTCTCTGAGAGAAAATTCTTATTTATAGTCATCAAAATATTTTCTGAGTTGTTTCCTTCTCTCAGAGCAATTCGGTTGTGCGTTCATAGTTGTACATACAATTGTCAGTCGCATGTTAGTCTATCTAATATCCGCCGCTGTAAGCCGTTTTTTAACAAGCTTGTAAAATTCGATAATATAATAATAAGAAGAATAATAAGCTAAATAAATCCGATACAGTCTGACCAAGTTTATCGATTATTTATCGATTTAATATTTAAATTTCCTGAATCCACTGACAGAAATAGTTATATTTTTAGTATTTATTGTTGGATATTTCTCAGAAGTTACGAGTCTACATCTCCAGTTATTTTTAAATATAAAGTTAGCTACATACTACTGATTGATGGATATGAGTAGACACATGACACCTATTCATATCGGCCAGTAATGCTTTCTGGACAGCCAGATCGAGGTGATCCGAACACAGAATGGCAAAATCTATCATCCGATAAGAGAGAAACCTCACACACAAAGGGTCAAAGTTCAAGTCAAAGAAACAATCAGTACCAATACAAATAACCTAGAAGGTGTGAAAACACACAAAAGCAACCAATCACGTCCAAGGTGACCCACCAGGAGAGATGATTAATAAACTCTTGGAGAAATCTAAACGCTCACTTCAAATTGAAGTATGGGCTGAAGATGTCACGTAGTAGGGTGATGAAAGCTTCGCTAATTAACTATCCAGCTCAGAGAACACAACCACATCAAAATCATCCACCTGAGCCACGAATCTTCTCCATCATATAGAGAATGGCTACTTTGACTGTTTGGGGCTGAGCTCAACAACAGTGGTGTACCCGGTTTCACTCAATTCAGAGACCCTGATCACTTCAAACCACCCCATTGGTTGGCCGCTGAGTTGAATCTCAGTGGATGAATGTTCTAAGAGCTTATCCTTGTAACCGGAAAGTCCTGGGTTTGAATCGTGGCGGTGGGTGTTTCCTGCTCATGATTCCAAAACTATAATATCACTTTTTGGTAATTTCTACTTCAAAAGAATGGATGTTGAACAAAAATCTCTTTCCGATAACTTCATCATCAGACTCTATAGTTATATATACATTATATTATTATTATTGTTCCCTTGGGTTCCCAGTGGAACACAGGGCTTCGACTGCACGGCTCCCCTTCCTTCTGTCTTCTGCCGTACTTTTCACCTGCATCCCTGTTAGTCCATACTGTTTCAACTCCTCTTCACACGATCTCCTCCATGTCACCCTTGGACATCTAACTCGCCATTTCCCTTTCGGGTTCCACTTGAGCAATGGGCTGACGCGTGATGTCATCCAGCGGCCTTCTCAGCGAGTGTCCAATCCATCTCCACTTTCTCCTGCTTGTTTGTTGGGCGATTGATTCTTGTTTTGTTTGTTCCCATAGTTTCTTGTTGATGATTCTTTCCGGCGGCCATCAGATCTTCAGTATAGAGCCAGCGAAGACAGTTGTTGATAAAGGTCTGCAACAGGCTGTTGGAAATATTCTTTCTGATCCGTATAGAAGAACTGACTCACTTGCGGTTTGTATTGAAAATCCGAATTTTGTTGTTGATGCTGAGTTGAGTGACGAAGATTTCCAGATTGCCTTCAGGTTGATGAATGTGTTTCTCGCCTTCCCGATTCTCGATTTGACATCCTCGTCTGTCCGTTCCTCCTGTAGTTGAGACAATGCTCCCTAGATAAGTGAATGAAGTCACCTCTTTCAAATCCCTTCCGTTGATGGTGATTGGCGCTGGATGTTGTTGTTGTTGTTGGTTGGTTATTTTCATAACCTCCATCTTGTCTATGTTCACCTGGAGTCCTGTCTTTGCTGCCGGCCTCTTCGACCAGTTTGTCGGTTTTCGCTTGTAAGTCTTTGATTTTGTGTGACATCAAACATAAATCATCCACGAGCGAAATCCAGGTCTTCTAGATTCTCACGTCGGTCCAGGATATCTCTGTCTTCTTGTTTTCCACTGTCTGACGCATAATCCAGTCCACCACAATTAGGAATATCATTGGTGATAATAAGCACCCTTGTCTGACTCCTGTGTTTACTCCATACGCCTCACTGAGTTTTCCGTTGTGGATCACTTGACATGTGCCGTTGTCGTACAGCTGTTGAATAAGGTGAATGAATGAATTAGTGTTATGAACAACATTAATGCTGTTTAAATAACATCAAATCAATAATATTGATACATTACAGCTCACTAGCATCAACATAAAATAAGCTGAATGTCAGAAAAATTAGGAAAGATAATATTACAAATTCATGAGTTTATAGTCTCCACTGAAGACCGGTCAAAGTAGCAGTAGTGGCTGAGCTTGCTTCTTTTGAACACAGAGCCTTGATTGTTTTGAGGCAAATTGCAATAGCCTCTGTTATTTTGAGCATGCGGTGCTTCGATGATGAGATTGGCAGTTTATTAGGCACATGGTAGATGATAGAGAAGGATTTTTTCACGCTGGCTGGCTTTGTGGCCGGCCGGTTTGCACCAGATGGTCCAATATCGAACTGTTAATGGTTTTCACTACACCTTTACTTAGCCGTAGTGGGAGATGTCCTCGAGCACGAAAAATGTCTTCTTCATCAGTTTCTACAGCTGTATGTCCATAACAATTAAGGGAATTTATTTAATTGGCGACATTACCATCATCTAAATAACATTGAATCTGTAATATCAGTAACATGCATCAGTATTTACCATTAAACTGACTAAACATGAGATAAATTAGGGGAAGTAACACAGAATTTGTGAATCGATAGGTTAAACGACAGGTCAGGTTAGCAATAGTGGCTGAACCAGCTCCTTCTGCATACAGAGCTCTGGTTTATTAAGGCGAATTTCAATGGTCTCTGATGTTTGGAGTATTCGGTATCTAGAGGTCTTTGGTAATTCATTGGATACCAGATAGATGACAGTTTTGTAGCTTTTTTGGATGACGTAGTCCAATGTATAAAGTGATCAGAACACCAAAGCTTATTTATTCTCCAAGTCTCCGCCAAGAAGGACGTACATATCAAGCTATCCTATGTGGACGGTCATAACAGCTTGATAACTTGACAAATATTGAATGCTGCAGGTCATAAAAGACTTTTTATCCAGCTAACAACCTAATAATTGACTGACTGATTGGTTTCAACATAGAACTTTGCACAGATGTGTAGCAGTTTGAGCTGCCATACTCCTTCCATGTAGCACACAAAGCAGGAGAAGAGTGAGAGTAAAAACAGATTCAAGAGAGAGAGGGAGAACATAGAAAAGTACGACTGAGGCAGAAAGAATAGTAATGTGGAAGAAGAATAGAATTTTATTTGATACGATAAATCACAAAGAGTGAATGCATATGAGTCAGCCTTCGAGGACGATTTCGAGCCATATCACCGATTATCTCCAGCTTTCGCTTGTTTTTACCACCCCACGGACCACAACCAGCCAGGAATTCGACACTTCCAAACGTGCTTGACTTTAGCTAACTGTTGTGGATTTCATTGACTGATGAAGACTTCGCTAGCTGACTCTTTTCCAATCTGATCTATCCTATGTCAGCTAACATTGCCTGTTGTCGAGGAAGGTAGTTGATGTCAAGGCATGTGTAGCGCTAACCATCTCACTCGATACAGCTGCTTGACAGCGTCGTCGATTGATTTCCCCCGCCCCCTACCTACCTAGCACTCGACCGGCGGCTAACTTCAATACTGCTCACCTTATAATAATGCCTAACACCCGCGAGAGTTAGAACGCAGACATCTGTCAGCAAAGACAGCTAGCCTGGATTCCATGTCTTCCACTTTCAGTGGCTAAGTTTTAAAGTCATAGAGGAGGAGAGAGCGAGCTGCTGAGTAGTACACACGCTGTTTGATCGGTAGCCAGCCGGATATCACGTCTGCGTTAGAGACGGAGTAAACTGACATATGCAAAACGTGCCTTCTGTATCCGTTCTGAGATTTCGACAGCGATCAACCCACTCGAGCTGGCTAATACAACTTACCAAACAAGTCAGTCGGTCAAAACGCTCTACCGTTTCATTACCTATCTTTGAGCTAGAATTTCAATTTAGTTCAGTCCTGTAGGGAGAGAATCGCATGCCAAACATTCGAAAATCGCCCACTGCCCAAGGTGTTCAGGGAACTCTGAATTTTGTCAGCATATTCACCCAGAAAGACTATAACTATAACAACGAGATTATACCCTTCCTGGTAACAAGTCAATCCCTGAGTCGCTGAAGTCAGTTAGGGTTACTTCCATTAGTGCATCTTTGGTAAAAGTAAAGGTTAATGGGGACAGTGGGCATCGCTGACGGTCACCATCAGCTGTCACCAATTCAGATGACAACTCTCCGTAGGGTCTCACGTGGTTGACTGCAGCAGTACGAGTAGAGTGCCTTGATCAGAGCAATCTAATCTCTCGGCATTCCCTTCACAGCCAAACATCACTAAAGTAACTGTCGGTCGACGGAATAGAATGCCGCCTTTAGGTCAAGAAATATAACAACTGTTGGACGCCGGTGGTGAGTATGCCTATGTTCCAGAATCTGTCGAATCGTGAAGATATGATCAACATACCCCCTTCCTGGTGTCTAAAGCCTACCTGGTTCTCTCTCCGAATAACTGAGAATGTGAAGACCATATATCCATCTAAATCTTGAGAAAATACACTGTATCTACAAATTTAAATGTACGTGCAGTCACACACGCATATAGATGGAGGACTCATCGATCGTTGTAAGTAATGACTTCAGAGCGTATTCCTAAATGGTTTAGAAAACAAATGGAGTCCCCGGAACCCATTTTTCTACTGCGAAGAATATTACAGACACAGGACATAAAATTGATGTTTACATTCCTCTTTTAAATCTATCTATAAAATGTGTTTGGAGCTTCTCCTAAAGTTTGTAGAAACCCTAACGATTAGGAAGTTTAAAGCATTGAAATAGAACTGTTGATGGTATTAACACACTCCAGTGTGTGTTCCCGAGCATTGAAAATTAAGTTCCTAGAATAACAGACAATATAACTGGCTCCAAACGAGGAGGAGTTGAATTGATAGATAAAATCAGAGGTGTCTAGCTAGTCTAGGCACATCACCTTTTGAATTTCGGAATCACAACCCGTTGTATGGAAACTATATTATTATTATTATTGTTTCCTTTAATTCCTACAGGAACATAAGGCTTCAGCCGTGCGTCTCCATTGAGTTCGGTTCTCTGCTACAGTCTTCACCTGGCTCCAGGTCTGCCCACACGTTTTCATCTCCTCTTCACATGACCTCCTCCCAGTCACCCTCACCCTTACACTGACGACCAACTCGCCGCTTCCCTTTCGACGGGTTCCACTCGAGCGATGGCTTGTCTAGTGATGTCACTTGATGGTTTCCTCAGAGTATGGCCAGCCAATCCATTTCCATTTCTTCCTGTTTATTTGTTTCACAATCGGTTCCTGCTGTGTTGGTTCGCTCCCAGAGATCTCTGTTGCTGATCTGTTCTGACCGGCCATCTGATCTTGAGTATTGAGCGAAGACAACTGTTGATGAAGGTCTGTAGTTTGTTTGAGATTGTCTTTATGACGCGCCAATCCTCTAATCCGTATAGCAAGTGGCACTGATTTCACATTGTAGTTGAAAATCCGGATGTTATTTTTGATGCTGAGTGCTGTTGACCTCCACACAGACTTACTTGAGAGTAGTGAAAGCTTGTCTTGCTTTTCCGATTCTTGCTTTCATATCCTCGTCAGTTCCGTCCGTCTGTAGTTGAAACGATGCTTCCCAGGTCGGTAGGTAAAGGAGGTTGTTTCTTTCAGGTTCCTTCTATTTATGCTGATTGTTGTCTTTTGTTGTTGCTGTTACTGTTGGTGGTGTTGTCAAGGAATCTTCATCACCTCTGTTTTCTCTATGTTCACCTGAAGTCCTATCCTCTCTGGACGCTTCTTCTACCAACTTGTTGCTTTTCACTTGCATATCTTCCAGTGTTTGTGAGAAATCAGACATATATGTCATCATTGACGAAGTTCAGATCCTTCAGATTTTTTTTGTGTGAGTCCATTTTATGCCTGTCTCCTCATTGCCCACTGTTTTTCACATTATCTTTGAATCGATTTTTTCTCAACTTGTTGATTATTATTTCATTTTGATTCATATCAGCTCTGAGTTGTAGTCATATTCATATATAGAGTCGTCTTTATTATTTCTCTTTTTTTTTCAAGATCAAACAAATCTTGGAAATGATCAAAAAAGTCAACAAGAAAATGGTTCTCATATGACAAGAAGTAATATCGCCCCTCTGTTAAGTTCATCCCCTTTAAATACAAACATTAACAGTGAATTGCATTCACGTAATTCATATCCCGCCAATATTTTACATGATCCCAGCAGCCATCAACATCAACAGCATCAACATCCTCATCAATTACACAAACGTTATACATGCCCTGATTCCACTCTAAATCGGAATACACCTGTAAATAGCTCTTATCGTGTTGATCAGCTGCACAGGTCTTCTACACCTCTGTCTTCTACTGGCACTGGCGGAATAACGCAGCAGTCATTGCCGACGACAACAACAACAACAGCGTCAACGACAACATCTGTTTCATGGTTACCATCGCTGACAGTTCAGCATAGACATTCTGCATCGTTGTGCACATCCTCAGCAACAACAACAACTGGTGACAGTGATGTACAGCATACTACAATGAGAAGTTCTATCAACCAACCTGCGACTACCATTATCAGTAATAGTGGTATCACTTTCACGCCTATATCGAATATGTCTAATGCGCCTAACAACACTGTACAAACTCGTAGTGGTTCAAATGTTAGTTATTCAGCAACGGCGATAACATCAGCAATGCCAACATCAGCAACAACAACGACGACACCAGATATTAATGTTGTTATGAGTCCTACATCCACGCAGCATCCAACAAGTCCATCATTTTCAATGTTACACAGATTTAGTAGTAATATGGGTCTGCTGAACTCTTTGAATACAACTACCACTTGTAGTAATACAGATAAAACAGACTACGGGAATTTGGATTTTCGCTTAATATGGGAACCTAAAAATGGTCAACCGACAAGTATATGGCTTGTTGCATCAACACTGCAAGAAAAAGCAGCTTGGTGTTCAGATATCAGTCAAGTGAGTTTGAAAAAAAATGATATAATTTTGATTATATGTGAATTAAGATAAAGTCTTTCTTGTTTTCCCGTCACGTTCCCCAGTGGAACATAGGGCTTCAAGCTAGGAGCTTGAAGTTTCGGTAGCAGGAGCGTCTAGTTTTACAGGGTAGGGTTGCTAGCCTCACGCCCAACCTCCCTGCTCTATCAGACTTACTACTCGCATAGTAGTGTTTAGGAGTGCGTCGGTCGGGTATCGAACTCCTAACCGCATGCGTGGCTGACAAGCATTCTACCGTTGTGCCACTGACGCACGAAAAGTCGGGTAAAATTCTATGAATCACTTTAAAAGCTTTGTTAGAATCAACTTGGGGTCCGTGCCCAGTATCGAAGAGATGAACTAATGTTGAGTTGCATAGAGCTTTGTTCTAACCCTTGTCGAACCAAGATTTAGAGTGATGTTCAGGAATCCGAAAATGAACATGATAATCATAATAATAATAATGACGACATACATGTCAAATATGCGCAAGATAACACCAACAATAAGGAATCTAAATCATCAGTAGCAATTCCACACAAGGAAGGAACCTCGGAAACCTTACGCGGAATTCTTAACGAGACAGGAATAAAAGTGGCTGGCATTCAAACCAACCACAAACTCAATTAGAAACAAGCTTTGTCGGTTAAAGGATCAATCCTGTGGAGCCTTTAAAACAAAACAATTTAGTTTATCTAATACCCTGCTGGAATGATTGTCAGGTCAAATACATAGGTCAAACTAGTAGAACAGGGGCAGTCAGACAAGCCGAAAATATAACCTTAGCAAAATCTAGATTGGTTGACCCGAATAACATAGGAAATCTAGAGAATAGTTAGGCTATAGCACTACATGCAGTTACACACAACCACACAATAGGATGGGATAGGATGAAAATTTTAAAATCTAATGTCACAGGGTGAATTGAAGGAGAGATTGATAACAGAATCTTTGTTTATCGAATCAACTACAAATACGTGTAATAGGAATGATTCAACACCTGTCCACATTTATATCTGGAAAACTCTACTACCCCAACGACGACAAATAGGAGAGAAGACAAAGAAAACTATAAAACTCAAGTGTCAAAGTCGTGTGATAATAATTGACGGCATGATTATGAACAATAAATTGTGTTCGAAACCTTGTCATCCAGTAAATAATACTGTTTCATTGTGTGATATATCTAATAAACAAACTAATATCGAATTCATCCTATTCTTATTAGTCATCATCCCTGTTTTAAAAATTTCTGGATTGTGCAATAACTTGTGGTCTAAACTCCACGAATTAACTGAGCTTAAATTCCGTAATGAATTTTCATCCCTCCTTCAAAACTTAGATATCTTGTCACTAACATCTACCAGAAATTTGTTTGGAAGACTTATAACTTCTTAATTTCACCCCTGCCTACATACTTGAAACCGATGGACTAAAATAACCATTTGATTGGTAACATTTTGATGTCAAACACTACACTCAAGTGTTAGTTTGCCGGAGTTTGAGTGGTTACAGGATTTCATCACGATCTGAGATCGTTTAGAGAACCGTCGGAAAACCAACAGGGAGTACTGGGCAACTGTTTCAACCTACTATTGGATTCTTTAACAGCACACTCCCACAGAAGTCCGAAGGCAGGATCTTCCGACTACAAGGCGAACCCCGATGGCTGTGTGCTGCTAAAAAGTCACTAAGTGGGACGAAGCAGGTGTTTAGTATATATATATATTATTGTCGAGCAGATGATGGTGAGGAATTGATCGAAATGGAATGAATATTTCTTCTCTCAATTTGTTGTTTTTTTTTCTAAATGCTTAAATGGGAATTTTGCAAAATCAGTTTTGAATTTCCCGTTGATTGATTGGACCAAATTATTCGGCCTCAGGTTGATGTGTCTGTCATACTATTTATTAGTGGAGAGCGGACATGCATGTATACACTGGGTATAAGACGACATGTGTCATTATGTCTAGTCTCATACTTCTCCTTCCTTATTAATCTGATTGGCTACTTTCTAAGATATCAAAATAAGTTTACAATTATAGATAGATAGGCGGACAGGCAGACAGATTGATTTCGTCTATTGAGTAAATTCACATGCAAGACCATATGAGTATGATAATTTACTGTCTGTCTTAACGATGGCATCTCATTAATGAAACAGAATTCATAAATATAATAAATTTATGACATCCAGTGTGTAACGATCAAAACAGGAATGTGTCGTAGTCTGAACGCAGAAAATCAATCTTCGCGTTCTACTCTATAATTTTTTCCCTATTCCTTAGAGTTCCGAGTACAGCAAGGGTGGCATCAAGCTAGGATTCTGGAGGTTTTTGGTAGCAGTGGTTTCTTTTTTTTATGGAGGGAACGCGAATGGGGGGTAGCTAGCCCCACGCTCCACGACTTATTGGGGTTTAGAAACTCCATGCTACATGACACCGTTCTACTGCATTTTTGAACAAAATTTCCTTTAAAGATACCCATAGTCACAAAGTGCCCCGACGACAGCAAAGTGACAGTTATTTGAGATGAAATCTACGGTACTATTTAACAACAGTAACGTGTCAAATAGTCAAAACTACCCAAACAATGCAGTTTGGCAGCTGTACGGATCAAATTTCTTCTCAGTTACAAATCAAGTACTGTACCACATTGGAGAGGGACTCATCGATCTCTGAAAGTAAGGGCTGACTTCAGAGGATATTCCTAAATAGTTTCAGAAGCTAATAAATGGCCAGAACCCATTACTGGCGAGAACAGACAACCTAGCTCTCCTATTACAAAATCTATTATAGAGATAGGACATAAAATTGGCGCACACACGTCTTTTAATCCTGTCCATAAAATGTGTTTTGGGAAGTATCCTAAAATATTTGTGGAAGCCCTAGCCAGCAATTAGGAAGTTTTAACCAGATTTATGCAATCAAAGCAACGATTCGTCATCACACTAAACCTTCCTTGGTAAACTTTGTTTGATGATACCAACGCAGATGTACTAACTATTATGTCCCTTCTTTGGTTTAGTGATCTTCATTGTTATTTTGACCTTCAATATGTCCTTTTAACTTGACCTATGTAGTCTATTTTCTCACCTCTTACCTCTTTATTAATTTCATGTGTATTCCTATGACATGTCCGTGTGTGATCAGATTGTTCAAAATGTGTTGCGCAAATATCCTGGACCAACGTGAAGAATCTAGAAGACCTGGATTTCGCGTGTGGATGATTTATGTTTGATGTCACACAAAATCGAAGACTTACAAGCGAAAACCGACAAACTGGTCGAAGAAGCAGCAAAGACAGGACTCCAGATGAACATAGACAAGACAGAGGTTATGAAAATAACTAACCAACAACAACAACAGCAGCAGCAACATCCAGTGCCAATCACCATCAACGAGAGGGATTTGAAAGAGGTTACTTCATTCACTTATCTAGGTAGGGAGCATTGTCTCAACTACAGGAGGAACGGACGAGGATGTCAAATCGAGAATCGATCGGGAAGGCGAGAAACACATTCATCAACCTGAAACCAATCTGGAAATCTTCCGCTGTCACTCAGCCTGCATCAACAACAAAATTCGGATTTTCAATACAAACGTCAAGTCAGTCAGTTCTTCTATACGTACGGATCAGAAACTTGGCGGGTCACAAAGAATATTTCCAACAGCCTGTTGCAGACCTTTATCAACAACCAACTGTCTTCGCTGGCTCTATACTGAAGATCAGATGGCCGCCGGAAAGAATCACCAACAAGAAACTATGAGAACAAACAAACAAAACAAGAACCAATCGCCCAACAAATATGCAGGAGAAAGTGGAGATGGATTGGACACTCGCTGAGGAGACCGCTGGGTGACATCGCGCGTCAGGCCATAGCTCGAGTGGAACCCGAAAGGGAAGCGGCGAGTGGGACGTCAGTGCAAGGGTGACATGGAGGAGATCATGTGAAGAGGGATTGAAACAGTATGAACTAACATGGATGCAGGTGAAAAGTACAGCACAAGACAGAAGCAAGTGAAGACGTGTAGTTGAAGCCCTATGTTCCACTAGGAACCCAAGGGAACAATAATACAATAATAAATACACTACACGTAGTAGTGACTCACTATTCGGACGTATTTTTCCAAAAGTGGCAATGATCTTAAATCATACACTCCGAGAAAATTCACACTAGGTTACATCTCAGAACGAGGCATATCTGATTCAACAGGACATATATACCCAACAAGAAACAGTGAAGATGAAATTCTGCATATGTTTAACTCTAAATCCTGAAGTCCGGATATGACTATCGAATAACATTTGCTGTCACAGGCTAGCATGACCGGTTCATTGTAACTGGTGAATTTAGGGTTTCCGTTGTACCAACAACAGATTGGCTTCAGTTACTTCATCTTCATCAGTGTTAGGAGTGTAACTTGAAGTGAACCGAAAGATGGTGACTGGCAGTGGAATCCCGTACTACCTGCATTTCGCCCTATTTGGGACTCGTCAGTTAGATGTACCTCCACTTCCCAATGAGTTATGGTTCGAGCCACTAGCAGATGACGAGTCTCACAAAGGACAAAATGCACTTCCGGAATTCCACTGATAGTCACCATCCAACGATTGACTTCAAGTTACATGGCCAGACATTGTTGCAGTATCTGCACGAGGAGGCGACATATCAACCTGAGACTGAGCACTGTGGTAGAGTATAATTCCATTATGGGTAAAATTTATTTTGGTAAAGTCTAACAGTGTTATACAGTAAGTAATATTTACTGATGACGTTTAGAGCACAAATTAGTGCTGCTCTTAATCATATCAGTCACCTTGATGTGATATCAGTGCCTGGTGAAACACGAAAAACACTGTCGATGTACACACAACCACAAAGATGGACAAAAGCAAATAACAAAGATCAATATCAGTGTCATATGCAAATGTCAAATTAATAATACACAGTCTAGGTGGGGGGGAAACGTATATTGATTACAAACTTGATTGGTAGATAGTGACTACCAGTGGAATGAAGTATGCGCCTTTCGTCCCATTTCGGACTCGTCATCTGGATGTACCTGCATTCCAAAGTGAGTGATGATGTTCCCACCGAGGCTCGACCCCAGTGCCCATAGTTTCAAACTCCATAGCGTTATCCAATAGACCACTTGGGCCATCTGAGCCACCTCTTGTGCAACGGGTCAAATTAATTATCTAATTCAATTTCAGATTTTCCTGCCGATTGATTGGACCGAAATGCTCGGTCACAGGTTGACATGTCGGCTTCTTGTGCATATGCTTCGACGATGTCTGGGCACTTAATGGATGGAAACATCATCACTGACTCACTGGGGAATGCAGGCACGTCCAGATGATGAGTCCCAGATAGGACGAAACGCGCATTCTGGATTCCACAGCTAGTCACCATCCACCAATTAAATTCTAATCACATGCCTAGACATCGTAGAAGCATCTGCACAAGAGTCCGACATGTCAGCGTGAGACCAAGCACTTAATTCCAATCAATCGAAGGGAAAATCTAAGATTACAAACATAGCTAAAACGTCTAAATATATGTATAAACATTATAAATAGACCGTCCAATAAGGATTTTCCAAACAATTCGTCCATCAAAATAAATTCCTTGAAGACTGTAGATAAGTCTCACCGGCACGAAACCTATGCCTTCGACTTCCTGGTGATTTCCCCCGATGATTTATGATAAGTCGTATTTTCTTTACGAATTTATTGATTGATTGATTTCTTTTTTCCTCTTTTTTTAGTGTATTGAACAATTACACTATGGTGATATTTTGAATTCAGCTCAATCGGATGTCTCATCAGTAGCAATGCCTCAATCTATCCGGTGAGTATAACTTTTATAAAAATGATCGATGGGAATAAAAGCAATAGCAAGGTGTTTTCGCGCACAATAGTATAATCACAGCGCTGCAAAACAGGCATTACATCTGTGCAAAGAACTGATCGATAAAAGTCTTTTAATTTTATGAATTTGACCATGGATTGATATCAGTTAGAGAATCATTGAAATGCAGCACGGAGTATTGGACAGCTGTTTCATCCTAGTTTGGGAATCATCGGCAGTACGCACACACTGCCAGGGTTCGAACCCTTATAAACCAACTAAAGAAAATTAATTTGATGCTCGCCAGTGACTTGCTACAGGATGGAGTTTCCTGGGGTGAGTTCTAGTGAGAAGTCGTGACCACTAGGGTCCATCCAGATGTCACGTGTGAGTATGAATGTCCCACCGACGACATTGGTTGGTGGTCACGCTAAATCACGAGTTGGTAGAAGTTAGGACTCATGAGCTGGCCACTGAGGAGTCAGGTACCAGTTGCTGAATGGTATATGAGCTTCTCTTGTAACCGGAAAGTCCTGGGTGCGAACGCTGATAGATGGGTGCCTACTGCCGATGATTCCCAAACTTGAATGAAACGGCTGTCAAGTACTCCGTGCTGGTTTTCAATGGTTCTCTATGTGATATCAATCCGTGCGTGGTCAAACTCACAAACCAACTCACAAAAACACTTTTAAAACAGCTAATGATAACATCTGATATGAATGCAGCATTCTTTTAAGGAGGTAATACCAAATCACTTAGGAGCGAACTATCAAAGGAAATCGGGATTGTAATTGCTTTCCTCTGTTTTATGTATTCCGACAAGTTGCGAAAGGAACAGAAGTAAACTCGTCAGGTTTTCAACTCAGCACCTTCTGGTTACAAAGGAAGCTCATTAAGGACTCAGCTACTGGGACCCGATTCACTGGTCAACCCGTAAATTCTAACTTCCACCAATTCGTGATTTCAGTAATGACTAGCACCAGCCAGTGTCACCCGTGGCGAGTATTTGTCCCCACTTCCGACCTAGTGGACCCCACTAAGTGGTCACGACTTCCCACTAGAACCCACTCCAGACAATTTCATCTTACCGGCAGTCACTAGTAGGCATAGGATTAAATTTCAAGAATCAGTTTGTAGGGGTTTGATTTATGTAAAGTTAAAGAACCACTGAAATCAGTGGTGTCTGTCACGTTGGGTGGGAGGGCGAATTCACGTCGACGAAATTGTATGGTACCAGTCACGCTAAAATCACAAATCGTTAAAAAATGGGATTCATGGCTTGGCCACTGAGGAATTGGGTCCCATTGGAAGGTATTCTCTAGCTACAGCCGGTGTACCTTGACTTACAAGAGCAAATGAATTGACAACTGCCCATGGAGGTGGTCAGATAAAACAGGTTGATGTTGCATAACGCCATATTCTCCAAATGACCATATAAATTAGATATGGCAGAGAAGATTTGTAGCTCAGGTGGATGATTTTGGTGTGGTTGTGTTCTCTGAGCAGCTGGATAGTTAATTTGCGAAGCTTTCATCACCCTACCTACTAGGTGACATCTTCAGTGCATAGTTCAAATCGAATTGAAGTGAGCTTTTAGATTTCTCCACGAGTTTATTAATCGTCTTGAAGAAAGATATCTCATGGATGTCTTCCATATATATAGGACATCTCAGAAATCACTACAAGAATAGTCAAACCTTTAGGAATTGATGTTGCACACAAACCAACAAAGTCACTTCACTCAATTCTATGTCAACCAAAAGACTCAACAACGAATGAAGATAAAACAGAACATCATCTACAAAATGAATTGTAACAACTGGGAAAAACACTACATGGCCAAAGTGGACATCCTCTTCATCTTCGTATCCACGAACATAAGCTAGCCGTCAAAAGACATGATATCCACTCCCTCATATCACTACATACAGACAACCACGGACATCAATTCGACTGGGACGACCGGCGATCAAATATTAGACAGAGGAAACACCAAGAATGCTAGGGAATTTTTAGAAGCTTGGCATTCCAGTGAATCATCAATCAATAGACACATCGAGATAGAAAAAATTTATCAACCGATAAGAAAGAAACCTCACACACAAAGAGTCAAAGTTCAAGTCAAAGAAACAATCAGTTGCAATACAAGTAGCCTAGAAGGTGTGAAAACACACAAAAACAACCAATCACGTTCAAGGTCACCGGGAGAGATGATTAATAAACTCGTGGAGAAATCTAAAAGCTCACTTCAAATTTAATTATGTGCTGAAGATGTCACCTAGTAAGTAGGGTGATGAAAGCTTCGCAAATTAACTATCCACCTCAGAGAACACAACCACACCAAAAGATCACATAAATTTCATATCCCTTCCCTTGGGAACTTTGAATTCTTTGAAACACTTCACCTTGGCTAGACATAGCGTACTTAAAATCTACTACCATGCGTCTAGCCTTTGTTTGTTTGGTGCAGACTGAATTCTATCAGTCAATTTCTGCAGTTTGGCTTTCATACCACTAGGTGGCTTGATATCACAGTGCACTTTGAATCGTTGTTATTAGATGGTTGGAGGCAATCGTCAGGAAGCCTTGGATCTTGGTGTTTTACTTGTTAGCGTATCTACCACCTTAGAAGAATTCATATCATCTGTCTGCGATTCGAACTCGTGTCACTCACTGCTGCATTCAGAGACTTTATCACAAAACTGACTGTCTGCTGCCTACTGACTGGAGAAAAGTTTACCTCGTGAAACTACCAAAGAAGGGCGACTTAGGACTCTGCAAAAACTGGCGAGGAATCATGCTCCTGTCGACACCAAGTAAAATTCTGAGTCGCATCATCCTGGAGAGAATCAAGGACGCACTGGATACAGAACTCCGACCAGAACAAGCTGGATTCAGGAAAGGCAAATCATGTTCTGACCAAATTGCAACTCTACGCATCATCATCATAGAACAAAGCATGGAATGGCAATCAAATCTCTACCTCAACTTTATAGACTTTGAGAAGGCCTTCGCCAAACAGCGTTGACCGCGAAGTAATTTGGAAACTACTCGAGTACTACGGCGTACCCCAAATATTCATCAACCTTATTCAACAGCTGTACGACAACGGCACATGTCAAGTGATCCACAACAGAAAACTCAGCGAGGCGTTTGGAGTAAACATAGGAGTCCGTCAAGGGTGCCTATTATCACCAATGATATTCCTAATTGTGGTGGACTGGATTATGCGTCAGACGCTGGGAAATGAAGAGACAGGGATATCCTGGACCGACGTGAAGAACCTAGAAGACCTGGATTTCGCGCGTGGATGATTTATGTTTGACGTAACACAAAATCGAAGATTTACAAGCGAAAACCGACAAACTGGTCGAAGAAGCAGCAAAGACAGGACTCCAGGTCAACATGGACAAGAAGGAGGTTATGAAAATAACCAACCAACAATAACAACAACAACAGCTACATCCAGCGCCAATCACCATCAACGGTAGGGATTTGAAAGAGGTTGCTTCATTCACTTATCTAGGGAGCATTGTCTCAACTACAGGAGGAGCGGACGGACGAGGATGTCAAATCAAGAATCGCGAAGGCGAGAGACACATTCACCAACCTGAAACCAATCTGGAAATCTTCGTCACTGCTCAACATCAACAACAAAATTCGGATTTTCAATACAAACGTCAAGTCATTCAATTCTTCCATACTGATCAGAAACTTGGTGGGTCACAAAGAATATTTCCAACAGCCTGTTGCACACCTTTATCAACAACTGTCTTCTTCGCTCTATACTGAAGATCAGATGGCCGTCGGAAAGAATCACCAACAAGAAACTATGGGAACAAACAAAACAAGAATCAATCGCCCAAAAAATAAGCAGGAGAAAGTGGAGATGGATTGGACACTCTCTGAGGAGGCCACTGGGTGACATCACGCGTCAGGCCGTCGAGTGGTACCCGAAAGGGAAGCGGCGAGTGGGACGTCCAAGGGTGACATGGATGAGATCGTGTGAAGAGGAGTTGAAACAGTATGGACTAACATAGATGCAGGTGTAAAGTACAGCAGAAGACAGAAACAAGTGGAGACATGCATTTGAAGCCCTATGTTCCACTAGGAACTCAAGGGAACAACAATAATAATATCACCTGAGACTGAACTATGATTATAATCGTAAATGTTTTATGACATTTCACATTATTATTATTTTTATTATTATTATTATGACGACGAATGTTCCCGCGTATCATGTAAATTTCTTCAACGGATATAAGTGTGTGCATATATAAAAACTTGTGTTTGAATAAAGAAAGAACAATAACAGTTTTTGCAGAACAAAATGCTACCATCATTATTCATTTCGTTGGCTTCTCATCAGCTGCTTGCAGCCCAAAGACATCATTAAGAATATCTACAGAAACAACTTTAACATACTTACCCTCACAGAGTTCATTTTTAAACAAAAATCAATCAATAAATGCATACAGTAATTATATATACATATATAATAACAGTAAACATTTTATTCCTGAACAATAAAGATCATGCCCAATAGAAACTTTCAACGTTACGTAATAAAATGAAAGGGAGGGTGAAAATATCCAGTTACCAGGCACGGCAAGAAAAAAACTAACAACTGCTTCTTTCTGAGCGCATAAATCGAGTTTCAGGCGCTTGATGGATATTGCTTCGGCAAACTTGAGGAGAATTGAACTCTTTCGCCTAATTTTAAACAATCTTGCGACGTTAATTTTATGACTCATGTCAAGGAGAGACTTGGCTATGGCATTGTTTAAAATATTTGTCCCCTTGAGACATAGGCTTTTTGGTACATGTTCAGAAAATCGTAGGTATTCCCTTCTTTCATATATGTGCAAGACTTGGGCACTGTGGTAGTAAGTAATTCCATATTAGTTTGTTTATTAGATATATCATACAGTGAAACAGTATTATTTACTGGATGACATTTCGAACAAAATTTATTGTTCATAATCATACCAATTGTGATCACACGACTTTGAGACTTGAGTTTTATAGTTGTCTTTGTCCTCTCCTATTTGTCGTCATTGGGGTAGTAGAACTTTCCAGATATCTGGCTGGACAGGTGTTGAATCATTCCCAGTACATGTATTTGCAGGTGATTCGATAAACAAAGCTTCTGTTATCAATCTCTCCCTATACCCTGTGACATTAGATTTTAGAACTGTCATCCTATACTATCCCATCATATTGTATGGTTGTGTGTGACTGCATGTAGTGCTATAGCTGAACTATTCTCTAGATTTCTTATTTTATTCAGGTCAACCAATCCAGATTTTACTAGTTTTTATTTTCAGCTAGTCTGACTGCCCTTGTTCTACTAGTTTGACCTATGTATTTCACCTGACAATCATTGCAGGCAGGGTATTAGATAAACTAAATTGTTTTGTTTTAAAGGCTCCACAGGATTGATCCTTTAACCGACAAAGCTTGTTTCTAATTGAGTTTGTGGTTGGTTTGAATGCCAGCCACTTTTATTCCTGCCTTGTTAAGAATTCTGCGTAAGGCTTCCGAGGTTCCTTCCTTGTATGGAATTACTACTGATGATTTAGATTCTTTATTGTTGGTGTTGTCTTGCGCATTTTTGACATGCATATCGTCATCAATATTACTATTATTGCCTTCTTTCTGTTCTTCTAATGTAACTGCTCCCTCAGCTACATGTAAATTTGGGCGTCGGGGGCACAGTGGTTAGGACTCTCGCCGACCATGCACATGGTCCGGGGTTTGATGCCCTGCCGGCGCACACCCGATATCTATGGTCGGCCTGAATTTGGGCTACCGATATCCATGCTGAAAATTCCACACTTGTACTGAAAATACGGTGTGGAATCAAGCTGTAAATCAAAATAAAATTTAAAAAAATAAATTGATCGATTGATTTTTGTTTAAAAGTGAACTCTATGTATGTCAAAATGGTTTCTGTAGATATATTTAATAATGAGTTTGTCCTGTAAGCAGCTGATGAGAAGCCAACGAAATAAATAGTAATGGTAGCATTTTGTTCTTCAAAAAACTGCTGTTGTTCTTTTTTTTCCTTCACGTTCCCAGTGGAACATAGGGCTTCAAGCTTGTGGCTTGAATTTTCTGTAGCAGTGTTTTTTATTTTACAGGATGAGGTTGCTAGCCTCATGCCTAACCTTTCCTTTTCACCAGCATTATTTCTGGCTTAGCGAGGTAAAGGAGTGCATCGGCCGGGGATCGAACCCCGGACCATGTGCATGGTCGGCGAGCGTCTTAACCGCTATGCCACCGACGCTTGCTTTATTCAAATTCATTCAGGGGAATAAATGTATGAAACTTATGTGTTTCATTAATAATGGTTTCCCTTTTTTTCTATTCCATTTTAGATCTGATCCGAAGTTGTTTAAAGATGATGTTGACATTAAATTCAGTCATACATTGAACTCTTGTAAAGTTCCTCAGGTAAGAGGAAAAGACAAGATGTCTAATTTATTTAAATTTATGTTAATTAGTTGAAAATTGATTGGTTTATTGATTGACTGACCAGTTGATAATTTATAATAAATAATTTTATTTCCTTTGACCAGTAATTTAAATGTCTGTCTCCATCTCCCGCATTGTAGATCAGAGAATTGAGATCAAAACGATGAACTACACAATTAAATATATATGAAATGACTTTAAATGTTCAACTAACTAACTAACCAACCAACTAACTAACTAACTAACTAACTGACTAACTAACTAACTAACTAACTAATTAACTAACTAACTAACTAACTAATTAACTAACTAACTAACTAACTAACCAACTAACTAACTAACTAACTTACTTACTTACTTACTTACTTACTTACTTACTAACTACTTAGCTAACTAGCTAGTTGCTGATGAGTTTCAAGCCAGGACGAGATAGCTATTGAGTACTATAAAGTGGTTTTCAGTGTTTATATAACTGATATATATATATAACTGACATTGCTTCGAGAACCATTGGGTCCCTATGGCCTCATGGTCTACAAGCTAGCTCGCCTTGTAACCAGAAGCTCCCGGGTTCGAACCCCAGTGATGGGTGCTTACTGTTGAAGAATCATAAACTAGGATGGGGAAACAGCTGTCCAGTACTCCCAGCTGGTTTTCCAATGGTTCTCTAACCATTGTCAGCTCATGATGAAACCTTGTAACCAATATTGTTCAAATAAATTATAATTCTATTTCAATAGCTTATACACAGTGATAAGTTTTGTTATTGGTAACATTTCTAGCTGAATTACTGCCCGTGTTCACACCAGCTTTTGGAATTGCTTTCTTTTTAATTCATACATTTATGATTAGTACTCATAAATATATAGTTCATTTTGTTTTGTTCATTCATTTTTGTGTATTCAGAATTATATTCCAGGTTGGTGACAGTTGTGCTAGTGAGTCACCCTTGTTACATGTATCCAGTGTGACCTTAATGAATATAGATTCTTAAAACATTTAGTCCATTTGATAAATTTGAATAAGGCATTAAGAAGACAAATTTCGCAAGATGATATCATTTCGTAGTGTCTTTACAACCACTTTACAACTAACATGGTTAACAATAATAAAATAAAGATCATGACAATTACTCAGTTAATTAAAAAACACAAAATTACATACTAATGACCAATCATATTTAGATAGGTCATGTAGTTCAGGGTACCTACGATTAAAGGACGAAATTCTGTGGACTCTACTTCAAACTGCATCTACAAGTTCACCTGCAGCTGCAGTGACACCTATATAGGTAGTACCAACAGAATGTTCCAATGTCGTCGAAAGGAACATGTTCCAAAATGGTTACTAAGTCATATAGAAAATCCCAACGCGACTAATCTTAATAGAAATCCAGCATCATCCATTGCAAAACACTTATTAATTCCAGGTCACAAAATCAATACTAATGACTGTTTCACAATTATTTTATCACATAACTCTAATTCAAGGTTGGTTATTAAAGGTGATGGAAGCACTTTGGATTAATCATATACAGCCTAAACTGTGTGTACAAACATAACAATAGACTTCAATCTTCGCCTACCATGGACTACATGACCTATCTAAATATGATTGGTCATTAGTATGTAATTTTGTGTTTTTTATTTAACTGAGTAATTGTCATGAACTTTATTTTACTATTGTTAACCATGTTATTTGTAAAGTGGTTGTAAAGAAACTACGAAATGATATCATCTTGCGAAATTTGTCTTCTTAATGCCTTATTCGAATATAGATTCTGTTATAAGTCTCTCTTTCCATTTGTTCATATTAGTTTTTAGAATACAAACACTGTTCCAATCGATATTGTGGTTTTTGTCCCCTGCATGTGCAGGTATAGATGAATTTTTTCTAAATTCTTGTAAGCTTGTGTTCCCTCCTGTTGGATGACCTTTAGTCGGTTAGGCGTTTATGTTCATTCACTCTTATTTTGAGTGATCTGAACATTTGACCCACATATTTAGTCGGACACTCGGCACAAGATATCTCTTTGTAAATCACATTATTTTTATCCATCATTTTTATGGGATCTTGCAGTTGATTTATTTTATTTTCGATTAGATCCGTTGGTGTAAACGCAGTGCGAATTCCAATGTTTTTGAGGTTTCTTCGAATTGCCTCTGATGTGCCATTTGTGTATGGTACTGTGACTGTTGTTTTGCATTCTTCCATCTTGTTATTCTCCGGTTTTACTCTCTTTTTTTCTCTTTTTTATATTATCTTTGATAAATTCTTTTCGGGGGTGATTGTTGTCGAGTAACATTTTGAATAGGACATTTATTTCTTTACACTGGTCCTCTGGTGTTGTTGTAAGTCTACGTATTCAATCTGCAAGACCTTGTATTAATCCTCGTTTCACCGTGAGTGGATGAGCTGAGTGGATAACCAAGGAATCTTTCAGAGTGTGTAGTTTCTCTACATAGCGTCATTTTTATGCTACCTACCATCTGTTACTGTTTGTATTTTACAGTCTAACATAAGCAGTTCCCCAAATTGTTTCATTCTCTATTTCCATAGTGAATTTTATTGAGTCGACATGATTGTTTATGTGTGTGAGTAAGAAGAGTTTCTCAACATCGTTTTCGCTTTTCTTTTCACTATTACGAACGTGTCGTCTGCATATATATCTCCACCAACATTTTATTGATTACCTGAATGGTTGAACATTGTTCACTCTGTTTATTATGTTTATCATAAAAATATGTATATATATATATATATATTACATGACTATCAACGCTTAAAAGGGAATATAGGGAAACATGTTCGAGCGAATAAATAACAAGGGATAATACGTAATCACTTTCAGCAGAAAAGACACTCGTTTTTGGTATTGACGTCAGAAAGACTTCTAAGTGTACAGACGACAACTTGTTAACTCTTTTATTGTTCTCAATCAAAACATTGAAAAGGAGGATGTCTAAAGAAAAGTGTTTTTCGACTTTTTGGCTAACACTCTGTAAGATAAAGCTAATAAACACGACAGTTTCACTGTTCACACAATTATTCCCTCCCCCCGCTCCTTTATGAATTTGAGTAAAGCAAAAACAATGTTGGTGTGTACAGAATCACATGGATAGTAGTATACCATGATTACTGGTTTCGTCAGCTGCACGTCAGCTGCTCACAGCCTACAGAAATTATCAAAGTTTTTAATGTACAAAAATAAAACGAACAGAAGAGGGTAAACTGCAGACACACACTCACTAGCATTTATAAAAAGCCAACGCACATCAAGAAGTTAAAATATCCTGGTATAACCCCCCAACCCTTACTCCTACAATTCATTAACTCTCGCATTCTGCCTATTATTCTCTATTGTTCCCCCTTAGTTTTTCTCGGGCTACTGAAGAAAGACTATAACACATTTCGCAGGATGTTAAAGGTTGTCAGCAGGGTAATCAACGTGCCACTTAACCAGCTTGTTAATATTCTGGTTGACAGGTACATGGACTCATGTGAAAAATGGGCCAAATCCATTTTATCCAACTCACACCACCCTCTTCACTCACAACTCTCCCCTTACATCTCATCAGGCAAAACCAGAAGCCCTTATATAGAAAACTATATGCTCGCATCATCAAGTACAAAAACTCAACCATACCCTACTTAGCTCGTGTTCTGTGCGATAAAGAAAGCATTAGGCATGACACCTATAATTCAGTAAATAGTCAGTAGAACAACTGGGTCTCGTCTTTCCAACTCATATCATTTAAAGGTACAACATTTTCTTTCTTTCTTTTCCTTTCCTCTCTCTCTCTTTGATTTTGCGTCATGTGCTGCTTTGTTTCTTTCTCTCGCTTACGCCAGTAAATATGATAGCACCTACTTTTCTAACACCTTCAACACTGTTCAGCTTTACCTTTGCTACCGACATGCCAATATGTTGTTGTAATAATGAACTGTGATTTCCTCAATCTATGTAGAATTCTATTTATTGATAATGTACTAACTGGATGCAATACTGTAGTAAAATTGCTGAGAATTCCATTCTGTATCACAAGTACTGTTTTGGAATAAAGCAAATTATTATTATATTTAGACTTAAATTCATCTTATCCGTCGTTATCTGTAAAGGCTGGCTTAGTTACAAATGTCTAACAAACGGAGCAGTAGCACTAAGTAGTACAAAAAGGGCTAAATGATGAAATAAAACAGAGGGAAGAATAGAGGGTTGGTGTCAAAATAACAATCCTATCAGGATTGTACCAAGATACTATGAGCTCGTCTTTTAATTTTTCGAGGATTCTCCTCAACTGGTTACAACCTGAACGATGAAAAATATGAATTACATTACATTAAAAATTTGTACATACTTTTCCACGATCACAAGGAGTAATTGGTTGGTAGGAAGTAAAACTAACATTAGTCCGGAATGATTTAACTAATTAAGAGTTACAAACACTGACTGTTTATAGAATAATTCAAATGAACTGTGATCAATATTTGACAGTTTATAAAATATTTATAGAATTATTAGACAATTAGGCTTGAAAACAAAATACAGAGTTACGTATATATATGTGTATAGAAACAAGGTTCAGCTAGACAGAGCATAACAAAAAGTAGATTACATAACTAAAGAAAATGTTTTATCTAATAGCCAATAGAAAAGAACAAGGTAGGATGAGTTATGTTTAGATGAGAGAGTAGAGTTTTCTAAAGAAGAAAAAGAGTGACTCATAAAAGTTTTTATATTTTTTGTTATCACCAGGGCAGTGCAAGATTCACCAGTGTCTCTTTCTGCGTACATAGATTTGGTTTAAGTCGTCTGATAGCAATTGCTTTAGCAAAGCGTAGCAAGCTAGGTCTCTTTTGCTTGTCGATTATTTTGAACGACTTCAGGTTGTCAACAATATGATCAGTGTCCAATAGATGACGCGCAATCGCGTGGTTGACAAGAATTAACAATTAAAAATGATGACCTTGACTGTAATTGGTATCGATCAATGATAAATACAAATTATTAGCAGCCAATCACAGCCAAGGTCATCAGTAGAGGCGCTTATATTGATTATGGAGAATTCGAAAAGTTCAGTTTAGAGTGAGATCCACGCTGAAAATGTTAACTAGAAGGAGACTATTCCAGTTTGAAAAAAACTCTCTACCGACAAATAGATAGTGTAGGCTATGCACAGTCCACTCAGTCTTGTTTTAGCAGACATCTCTTCATGTCCAACCTTGATAGAACAAAGTTGAAGCATGCCGTCGATATGTCACAGATGACACATTTGTAGTGTGCAACAATGAAAGTTCTACTTCATGCCTACTCGGAATATTTAGCGAGGTACATACAAATATTGAATTGGCTATGGAACGTGCAAATGATGAAAGGCGTCATTTCACTGACATCGCACTATGCAACGCCTGGAAGATGGTAGGCTCCAGAGGTTAATTTATCGAAAGACTACATGGAATGGACAAGACTTACACTTTAATAGTTCTTTAAAAAGTAACTATTACCAAGCACTGCTCAAAACTCGGTTTTATAGAGTTAGGACAATATGCTGTACAGACAAATTAGAGGAAGAATTGCTGATTCCCGAGAAGATATTGAAAAACAACGGTTACCCTCAGAGGTTTATTTACAAGTACGGAAGCTGTAAAGGCTCAAATGTCAAACAAATCACGGTGAGAAAAAAGACCATCTTCATTCAACTTGGTTCTAAAGGTGAAAATATTGCAGGAATAGTCAACAGAAGATTGGTTCCCGTTTATCACAGAACATGCTAATCTTCGGTGAAATAAAAACTCGACAGATCTCCTTCTTGTGTTAACTCCAACTGTTTATACAAATTTACATGTATCTATGGGAGCAGTTTACTTTGGGAGATCACAGAGAAGGATACACTTCCGATATTCTGGACAGGCACTAAATATTCTACGTCTCAGAGGAATAAACGCTTTCAACAATGCCATTGTTAAGCATCTCATCAATACAGATCATCAGGTGGACATTGGGAAATCCTTCAAATTTATCAATAGGCAAAATTGTTCATTTCTTCTCAAGTTTGTCAAAGCAATCTCCAACAGCTGTACGACAATGCTGCATGCCAAGTAATCCACAACAGGAAATTCACGGAATCCTTCGAAGTGAGGACAGGAGTAAGACAAGGCTGGCTGCCTACTATCGCCAATGATTTTCCTAATTGCAGTAGATTGGATAATGCGACAAACAGCGGGCAATGAGGAAACAGGCATAAAATGGACTCACACAAAATACTTGGAGGATCTGGACTTCGCCGATGATATATGTCTGATTTCCCACAAACTGGAAGATATGCAAGTGATGAAAAGCAACAAGTTGGCAGAAGAAGCATCCAGAGAATATAGGACTTCAGGAGAACATAGAGAAAACAGAGGTGATGAAGATTCCTGGGCAACATCATCAACAGTAACAACGACAACAGACAACAAGAAGCATAAATGGAAGGAACCTGAAAGAAACAACCTCCTCTACCTAACTGGGAAGCATCGTTTCAACTACAGGCCGGTGGAACTGACGAGGAAATCGAAGCAAGAATCGGAAAAGCTGGAAAAGCTTTCACTACTCTCAAGTCTATGTGGAGGTCAACAGCACTCAGCATCAAAAATAAGATCCGGATTTTCAACTTCAATGTGAAGTCAGTCAGTGCTACTATACGGATCAGAGACTTGCACTGCGCGTCATGAAGAGCATCTCAAACAAACTACAGACCTTCATTAACATCTGTCTTCGCTCAATACTCAAGATCAGATGGCCATAAGAGATCAGCAACAGAGATCTCTGGCAATGAGCGAACCAACCCAGTAGGAACCGATTGTGAAAAAAATAGGCAGGAAGAAATGCAGGTGGTTTGGCTGGCCATACTCTGAGGAAACCATCAAGTGACATCACTAGACAAGCCATTGCTCGAGTGGAACCCGAAAGGGAAGAGGCGAGTTGGTCGTCACTACAAGAGTGGGTGACTTGGAGGAGGCGATGTGAAGAGGAGATGAAAGCGTGTGGGCAGACTTGGAGCCAGGTGAAAACTCTAGCAGAGAACCGAACGCAATGGAGACGTGTGGCTGAAGTCCTATGTTCCTCTAGGAATTAAGGGAAACAATAATAATAATAAATCTCCATCAAACGCCTGCAACCTGATTTATGTATTGAGAAAGAATCAGTTATCAGTCTTTCCTTGCTCATCCTGGTAACTGGATACTTTTATTCTCTTTTTTATTTGACTACGTAACGCTGAAAATTTCATTCTGTATGATTGTTATTGTTTGGAATAAAGTGGTCATTATTACTATTATTACCATTGTATGCATACACCGATTTTTGTTTATACTTGAGCACACTTGGTAGGTATGTTGAAACTATTTCTGCACATAAACTTCATGATATCTCTAGGCTGTGGGTAGCTGATGAGAGCCCGACGAAATGAACAATGATGGTATTGACGTTATTTCTGTTTCATTCAAATTCAATTTCACTATTGTTAATTAATCATACAATATTCTGTTTGTTTTTTTTCTTTAACGGTTTTTAGATTCGATATGCAACTGTTAGTCGCCTGTTGGATCGTTTGACAGATGCTAGATTCTTGTCAATCGATTTTTTGAATACATTCCTTCTTACCTATCGTGTATTTACTACTGGTCTCTCGGTGATATGGTCATTGAATCAAGTATTGGCGAATCCAGATGTGGAGAACAGTACTGGTTCGAATAATAGTTCAATGGGTCAAAATCAAAACCAATCCTTTACTTAGTGAGTTAGCCAGTTTTTTGTTGTTGTACCGGTTTGTTGCTGTGCGTCATATTGATTTTACTCTAAAGAATTTGAGCCTCAGATAGAGGAAGAGACACATATCGAAACTACTCGCCACAGATGACACTGGCTGGTGACAGCTGTCAATGACAACAATTAGTGGTCCCACTAAACTCACTAATTAGTACAAGTTGGAATTCATGGGCCTTTGAATCAGACCCTGGTGACTGAATAGCCTGGTAGCTTGACTTGTAACCGGAATGTCCTGGGTTCGAACCTCTGTGAGTGCGTACCGTTGGAGATTCTGGAACCAGGACGAGACGGCTGTTCAGTATTCCGTGGGCTTCCAATGTTTTTCTAACCGATGTCAGTTCCTAATCAACCTTAAAACAAATCACACCCCTACAAACTAACTCTTGTACATCAATTTTGTTTCTTCTTTTGATTGATTGATTGCCTCTGTTAGTTGTCAGACATCATTGAATCCTCGTCAAATTTAGAACCGAGATTTCAACAAATGCCCTGCGCCTTAATTTATCTGGCTGCCTCGATTTATATGGTTATAATCTGTCAGCGAATTACGGAATGTAGTCAACTACCTAATTGAAATGACGTGGAGTTGTGGCTTATTGATTTAATTGATCGATTCTTAACTCTTTGATCACAAGCTCTAACTCCGCCTTGCCTAGAAACTGCATGGAGTCCTAACAACCATTTATTTCACGGAAAAACTCAGCAGAATGTTAGCATGAAAAGACGCACTTGATGTCAGCAACAAATGGCACAGATGAGAATATCAAAACGAGTTAGGATCAGCACAAGAAAGAAAATTCGGATTTTCAGCGATAATTATAGTCAGTCACTTCTTCTGAATGGTTCAGGAGCTTGGATCTTGCGTCACAAAGAGCATTTCCAACAGGCCACCCCAAACTTTTATTGAAAGCTACCCACTTCCCTAGCTCTATAGGGAAGATCTGATGGCCGGATAGGCAGAAGGAATAAGCAAGAATAAATTGTGGGAACGAACCAACCGATATGTAGAAGCGAATGCAGAGGGGTCAGACACATGCTAAGGAAACCGTTGGGTGACATTGGGCATCTGAGTCCATCACTCAAGTGAAAACGACGAGGTTGTCGTCCAAGTATGAAATGTAGGGGATCGTATGAGGAGGAGAGGAAAGGCTTTCAGTAGTCTTGGGTCCTTCTCAAAGACAAATGCAGAGAAGAGGGCAAAGTGGAGGCGTATTGTTGAAGCAGGTGGCTATCTTAAGGGATCGCCCTCCAAGTATGATCTATAAGACAGTAGGACAACGTCAAGAGATGGATTTCCATGACTGTTGGTGACCAGAGCAGGTTCATACGTCATAGGTTTTCGAATCGTGTTGTTTAGCCCCCCTAGGTAGATCCACTATGAATTGAATTCCAGTGGTAAGCGCCTTGCATTCATACCCGCACAAATTCACTTCTCGTTAGAACACCTCTCTAAGCGTGGAAGGACTGAAGATAGCCGACTTGAGAGAGTTTATGAACGCGCGACCTAACCACTCTTGACTTTATTAGGTCACTTAACGAGAAAGATCAACAACAAAATTCGGATTTTCAATACAAACGTCAAGTCAGTTTTGCTATACGGATCAGAAACTTGGCGGGTCACAAAGAATATCTCCAACAGCCTGTTGCAGACCTTTATCAACAACTGTCTTCGCTCTATACTGAAGATCGAATGGCCGCCGGAAAGAATCACCAACAAGAAACTATGGGAACAAACAAAACAAGAACCAATCGCTCAACAAATATGCAGGAGAAAGTGGAGCTGGATTGGACACTCGCTGAGGAGGCCGCTGGGTGACATCGCGCGCCAGACCCTCTAGTGGAATCCGAAAGGGAAGCGGCGAGTGAGACGTCCAAGGGTGATATGGAGGCGATCGTGTGAAGAGGATTAACGTGGACGCAGGTGAAAAGTACAGCAGAAGACAGAAGCAAGTGGAGACGTGTAGTTGGAGACCTATGTTCCACTAGAAACCCAAGGGAACAATAATAAATAATAATAACGAGAAAGGGTTGGGCATTTCGTGAAAATATGCGTGGTTATGGAGTAGCACTCCATACATTTCTCATCCAGATTAAACGACAACTTTGTCTATTTTGAGGATATGGTGATTGGCTTTCCTCTAATGACTCCTTGGTCCAAATAAATTAGCTCTAACTGAACTTAATTATAACAAAGAACTTTCAACAAGGGATCCAATATACGCCTAGCATATGAACACAAATCGACATAAAAACCTTATTTTTGAATATACACGTTAAATAGCTCTAAGAAGTCAACTAGTACTATTCTTTGTTTTAACCCTTTTTCTTTTATTTCTCTCTTCTCAATCGTGAATAGTTCTCATTTTGATAATCCTGAACCACGTGACCCGTTGAGTATGCCAAGGCCGTCAGAAATTTCATTGACAACAACAAATACTACTACGAATCGATTGCCAGTACTGGAAGAAGCTGTAAACAGTCGACTAGATGATACCTCGCCTAGTCCTAATTCAAACTCTCAGACAGACGATAATAGATGTGAATTACATCACAGTAATAATACGGTCGATGGTAATTCAGACGTATTGACAACAACACAACAGTCATCCAGTAGACTGGATCAGACAGCGACAACGACAGCGACTAATACTGAGGTGTCTAACGCCTCCGCCGTCAGTACAATAAAATCTCAAAAGAAGCTACTTCCAAGTCCAATATCTACCTCAGATATGCATCAATCACCTAATGTATCATCAGGTCAAGAATATAATCCCGGTTGTATGAGTCGATCAGAGATTGGAGATAGTCGTAGTTTTTTCTCAGAGAGACAATCCTGTAAAAGTTTCATGAATAGAAGTTTCCACTCGTCATCATCATCATCAGCATCAACGTCATCAACAACAACAACAACAACATCAGCGCCAGCATCAATGGCAGTCAAAAGTCCTATAATTAACACAACACAATCGACAACTGTCCTCATTCCTCGTTCACCTGTATATAGTACACTGGTAGATTTACGAGATGATCCACCGCTGGAGTTACCTATCCTTCCTAATCCTAAGACGGTAAGTTCTCCCTTTTCAATCACTAAGGAGGTTGGGGTATATTTATGCTTTGGAAAGGCTGGAGAAGATATGTCACTCATTTGATTTCTTATTCATAAGTATGATAATATATATTTTGAAACATTTTCTTATTTCGTAGACAAGCTACTTATTTAAATGTCAGTAGATGAGTAACTATTTGTGAAAAAATGAACATTACTGTCTTCTTTGCTGTATCACCCACTGCGTTGTTCAATTCTTAGCACATACGTACTGCTTTATCGAGCGGATTAATACTAGTGGTGAATTGATGTGGAGAATGAATCTTGTTGGAATATATTCGGTATCTGATAAATTTCGGAAAAGAAACATACATTAAAACCGGAATGTTTCATCGTAATGTTTTATGATTTCCCTTCAAAATATTGTCATCATTAGTCCCTTGGTTTCCGAGTGAAACATAGAACTTCAGCGACCCGTCTCCTCGTCGTTTTATTTTCTGCGGTGCTCTTTAGATGGCTAGCTCAGCGGTTGCTCATAAACTCTGATTTCCGCTTCACACGACCTCCTTCATTATAACCTCGGACAAACGTAAAACTCATCGTTCCCTATTCGGATTCTACCCGATCGATGGCCGGGTGCGCGACGTCTTTCAGCGGTCACCTTAGCGTAAACCCATTTCATCTCTATATGTTTCTACATATTTGTTGAACAACAGGCTCCTGATTAGTTTGTTCCCACAAATTTTTTTGCGAATTCTTTCTGACAGGCCATATGGTCATCAGTATCATTGTTGGAAGGCACTTGCTGATAGATGCCTTCAGTAGCATGTTGGAAACGCTTTGCATGATGTGCACGACGACTTTCTCACCCTTACAGAAGAAGTGACTGAATTAACATTGGTGTTTTAAATCTGAATCTTGTTCTTTGTGCTGAGTTAGTGCAGAAGATTTCCAAATTGGTTTCAGACTGATGGAGGTTTATCTTGCTTTTCCTATTCCGGCTTTCATATTTTAACCCGTTCCGCCTTCCCGTAGTTGAAACCATGCTGCCTAGATAGAAGAAGGCAGCGATCTCTTTCAGATTTCTCCAATTGACAATGGTTGATGCTGGTTGTTGTTGCTGTTGGTTGGTTGGTTATCTTCATCACCTGCGTCTTCTCTATATTCACTTGAGGTCGTGTCTTTGATGCCTGCTTCTTCTACCAGTTTGTTGGTTTTTGCCTGTAAGTCTTCGAGTTTGTGCGGCATTAAATATGAATCGTCTACGAAATTTGGGTCTTTTACAGTCTTCTTATCGATTAGTCCAGCGTATTCCTGTCTTCTCACTACCCAAAGTCGAGATGTTTTCATAGCAGTTTGACTGACTTTCCAGAGTAGGGTCACTAGCCTCACACCCAACCCTCCCTCTTTTCCAAAGCTTGCAGCCAGCTGGAAAACTAGCGAGCTAGTAAATTCTACGATGTTCCTTGAGTCTGTAATAGTACTATAATAATACTGTAATTCTAATATAATGGTGACAGCTATGAAAAATAAATCCCACATTCAGTCTTATAACGAGAAGCTCTTGAACAGCCAGTCAGTTCGTTGACCTTCAAGAGTGAATCCATCTATGTTAACTGATTCGATGTATTACTCACAAAATCCATGAGAAACTGAGACATATATTCGCTGTATATATCTGAGTTATGATGCCTCCTGGTTTGAACACAAATTCTGACTGACGATAATAGACGCTAGTCGATTATTCCCTGACTCGAACCAGTAAATTCCAGAAGACTCACAAAGTATGCTAGGAAACGTGCATTTCCAAGACAAGTAAGAGACAAACAGTACAGAAATATATGACATATACCAATCTAGTAAAAAAAGCTTCGCCTTTATGAATTTGAATAAAGTAAGAACAATGTTGGTTTGCGCAGAAATAAGATGGTACCATCTTTATTTATTTCATTGCCTTCTCATCAGCTAAGTACAGACTAATGTGGCTATTAAGTTTATGTAAAGATCAACTTAACATACTTGTAAATTGTACATGTCAGTTCACGATAGGAGACTGAAATCTTGATGCACGGTGCTCAGAGATTACAAATTACATAGTTTATGCCCAGAGAACTCAAGTTTAAGGAGAAATGAATGTTTGCATACAATGACAAGCCAGTTACATTATAAGGATAAGAGGTCTAAAAACGAGGTGAGTAACTTACAAACTAAAGGGCGAAATGGTGCTGAATTCAGCCCAAAAAATAGACGCAAGAGAAAAAAACAGAGTTACACCATACCACAGGGGGAAGATGTTTAATCCAAAGATTGTGTAATCAAGTGAAGAAGACAATAAAGACGTCCAGTTACCTGAACGAGGAAATACTGATAACTGCTTCTTCCTCAAATATAAATCTTGTATAGTCGGTTTGTAAGGATTAGTTTTGTTTTTACGAGTTGATCGCGGATTGAAATCAGTGTTTGAAAGTGTCTAGATCTTAACTCTTATTGGTTATTAGTGCGATAGGATAAGTGAACTCTTTTCGCGTTTTGATTGGTTCGTACATCTGGACCAGCAATAATGGCGAATTATTATCGATTTTCTGAGTAACCAATCACAATCAAGTTAGCCGGAAAATGAAGTTACCTTTCCACCAATAGGTATATTTGAAATAAATAATAAAGTTTCTGTGAGAGTTTATCTTTCTCATATGTAAACATCAAAAATTTTGAACAAATTTATCATTAAAATATTTTTTTTAATGGTTTCAAATATAATTCACATCCTAAATATTGTTTTCTTTAAAAAATATATATATGTTACAATTATATAGTCGGAGAAAAAGCAACAACCTCGTGAAAGTAAAGATACAGGCAAGGAGACATCTTCATCAACTCCCATATCGTCTCACGATGATATTGATGAAGGCACTGGTACAGTGAAAGGACATGCACGTTTAGCACCATTAGCTTCATGTGAAGTAATTCCAGATGAAACAGATCCAACAAGCATTTCAAAACAAGAATCTGTCAAAGATTTCAAAACTTCTTTATCATCTAAAGAGAATATCGCCAGTCATGAGGATAGTTGTCGGCATGAAGCTAGTGAGAACAGTATAACTACTACTACGACTACCACTCATGTTGATAAAATAGATTCTACATGTGTACATAATACAACTACTGGTCATTTAGACATTCATTTGGATAAAACTGATGGTTTAGTAAGTCAAGGCGAAATCCAATCAAATGTTGAACATAGCAAAGAACAGCTAAGCGGTGTAAGACGTGAGAAAAGTGAAGATGAGACACATTCTTCGAAGCAGAGTGAATCGACAAATACATCGAAATCAGATATTGAAATCTCTGTGTCATATGAAAATCAGGTGAGTGAGCAAAACCCTGTCATTTTTCTATTGTCTTAAAAAGCGATTCTTAACGTCTTACCTGACCTTTAATCTAAAGTTCTAAGCGAGATTCTAATTTAAAGTAGAAATGTTTTTGAATGCAGATGTTTGGAGGCAATCGACAGGATGCTTTGGTCCTCCTAGATTTCGTCTTTGTTAGTGCTCATGCTGCTCTTGAGTCCAGTGGTAACTTCTGTGACTGTTGGAAGTCATTGGTGACACCCGTTTGAACCTTAGGACTGAAATGAGTTCCTTGAAGATTGCAAATATGCCTTGTATATACACTGCGTCGGTGGCATAGCGGTTAGGATGATCGCCGACCATGAACATGGTCCGGGGTTCGATCACCATTACCTCGCTAAGCTAGAAATAAAGCTAGTGAAGAGGAAAAGTTGGGCATGAGGCTAGCAACCTCATCCTGTAAAACTAAACACTACTACAGAAACTTCAAGCCACTAGCTTGAAGCCCTATGTTCCACTGGGGAACGTGAAGGAAAAAAATGGATATTTAGACTCTAATTCATCTCATCCGTCAACTGTTAAGGCAGGCGGCTTAGTTAAGTGTCTAACAAACCGAACAGTAGCACTAAGTAGTGCAAGAAAAGACCTAAATGATGAAATGAAACAGATTAAAGAAGAAGCGTTGGTATCAAATAACTACCCTATAAAATTCATTAGGACTATCAGAAAAGGTCAAAAGCAAAATAAAAATAATTGTGAAACTAGTAATGACAACATAAATAAGAAAGAATATAAGTCATCTACTGCTATACCATATAAAGAGGGGACATCTGAGACCCTCCCTAAGTAGGATTCTTAATAAAGCAGGAATTAGAGTGGCATTTAAACCTACAAACTCACTCAGGTAGGACAAGCTCTGTAGGTTAAAGGACTCTGCAGGTTGACCAAATTAGACAAAATTATATAATTTACAAAATTTCTTGCAATGACTGTGAGTTAAGTCAACTGCATAGGTCAAACTAGTAGGTCAGGGGTAGTCAGATTGTCAGAACATAAGAAATTAGTGGCTAAGGTAAGAATGGTTGACCCCGAGAAGATGAGTAATTTAGAAAAAAGCTCAGCAATTGCACTGCATGCTTTAACGCACAACCATACAATAGGATGGAAGACAGTTAAAATTCTAAAATGTAATGCAGGTAGGTGGAAAGCGAGAGAGATTGACCACTGAATCCTTTTTCATCGAATTAACACCCAACACGTTCAATAGGAAAGACTAATCACTCATACCACTATTTTGGAAAGTATTACTACCAATCATCAAATCAAGAAATGAGAAATAGTGAAACCATATTAACGAAGTAGGAAAGTTGTGTGATTAGTGTCTTGATATGACTATGAGCAGCAATGAAATTGTGCTCGAAACGTGGTCATCAGTAAATATTACTGTATACCACACTATGAGATTTTATCAAAATAAATTTTATCCAAAATGGAATTTTTCGAATTGCTACTGTCACTTATAATGTCTATCTATAGCTCGACGTCACTGTGAAAAATTGTGCGTTCAGAAATTTTGTAGCTTAAAACTTGATTCTCTTTAGAATATGTAGGCAACTGAAGAGAATCCACGAAATAAAACCATCTCGTTCTATCAAATTTCTAAATATATATTGATTGTCTCTTTTTATTCGAAGAAGCAGTTATCGGAAAGCGAATCACAATCTCTGTCTTGAAAGCCAACTTTAATCAGTTGAATTTCTTTTCTCTCTGTTTTCTTCCCTTTCTTCTTATATTTTTAGCCAAAGGAATATTTAAATTATGCGCCAATGACTAAAATCAATACACAAAATATTGAAAGTAGACATTTTAAACAAACAACAGATCAATTATCAATTTTAAATAGTCAACAATTTAGTCATAGTTGGACAACAATTAATCGTATTGCATGTAAAAATGATACCGACGACTACAACGACTGTGACGATGATGTTGGTGATGACGATGATGGCGTTGCAGAAGATGATGCTGCTGTTTACGATCATAATGAAAATGTCACACACAGGGGGGATAACACTGACAGTAGAATAAAACATGCGGAAGATTGTCAAAAATTGAAAAAATCTCCTTTATCAGTAACTAATTTAAAGGATAATGATAGATTGTTGGAGAATTATTTAAATCAAACTGTTGGTTCATCATTGTTGGCCACAGAGAACAATTATGATCGACAACCTCAACAGCAACAACAGCAACAGTCATCAGGGAATTGTGAGAAGGCAGTTAGTGATGGTAGGTGCAGTACTTTGTCCATTTCTTTTCTCTTTCTTTTTGCATGACCTTCCGAACTCACCCAAAGTTAACTTCATTAAGTATGCTGATGATCTGACCGTTCCTGTCCCTGTAGTTTCCACATCGGATTGTTCCCATATGAATGGCTTCTTAGCTGAAATTAAGGATTAGTCTGGCTCAAATGGTCTTAAACTAAATCCAACTAAATGTAATACTGTTGATTTCAGCTTGAGAAGTGAAAAAGACATGCATGGATTGATCCAATCTCATGATTGTTGTAATATTTATGGTACCATGATAGAGAGTAAGTCAAGTGTTTCTTATCTTGGCATTAGTTTCTCTTCAAACCTTTGCTGGTCGTCTCATATTCTTATAGTTTCTAAGAAAGTTTTCCATCTGACTTATTACATAAAGAGGTTGAGGCACTCAGGTATAACCCAATCTCTTCTCATACAATTTATTGATTCATGTGTTTTGCCCATCATTCTTTATTGTTCTCCATTATTCTTCCCTGGGCTAATCAAGAAAGACCATATAATATTACGAAGAACATTGAAAGGCTGTAAGTAGGATCAGTGCTATCCCTTTAACTCAACTAACCGACACTGTTGTCAATAGGCATATGAATTCTTGTAAACACTTAGCTAAAGTTATTTTGTCTGATAGTGAACATCCTCTTTATTCACAATTGTTTCCTTGTATCTCTTCGGGTAAGATCAGAAGAAATTTCATAAACATTTATGCTCGTACTACAAAATATAAAAATTCGATGGTACCATATTTGGCACGAGTATTGTGTGAAGAGACAAATATCAGAAAAGAACTCTTACAACTTTTAAATCATTAACTAAACTATAAAGTGTAATGATGCATATTATTACATGTGTGATTTGTTATATTATTTATTTATTATTCACTATGACCTAGAAATGGTGTGATTTTGTTGGGTTTTTTTTATTTTTTCCTATTAATTATCAATATTTTAACATTTTATACATTTATATAATTATAAACAGAGCTAAACCAATGCAATATGTAAAATAAAACGCTGAAAATTCTATGCTGTAAATTTTTGTTGTTGTGGAATAAAGTGATTATTATTATTATTAAAAAATTAGGTTGATTTCTTTGGTTATTTGTGTTCTAAGTAATTACTAAGAAAATCGATCAGAATCGCATTCATGTAAGAAATCTGTTCGGTTAAGCCTAAGGGTGAAGCATTCCCATTTCATGTAACTAAGAGCAGATGATAATAAAGGTTTTTGTATTTCCAAATGAATGAAAAACAAAACTGACGTTTCGCTACTTAATGCTGCTAATAGCTTTATCAAAGTATTATTAAACCTGAATTTACAAAATCTCAGCATATATATAACAAATTTAATCATCGTTCCTCCCTATGGGGTCATTTTTGCGTTTTCAAGTTGGCCAATTGGTAATGATAACAAAACCAGGTGTAGATTGGTGGATTTGATAAGTGTATAAAATTATAAAAGCAGCGTGTCTTTACGTAGTAAAATTGCTTATCGCATCCGTATTGATTTTGTCATTTCATGGGAGAGGAGGGTGTTGTAACCAGGGCAAATTCTATTTAAGTCCATCACTCCTATTCAGACAATTTGGATTACACTTCAGATGAAGTGCTTCTCATTGATATAAAACGTTCTTTGTGATTTCTGAAATGCTTTTTCTGGATTATTTCAATATTGTCAAAATCAATTTCGTGGCCTGATTTTATAGCGTAGCGTGTAGACGACCTATGGCTGATGGTTTTTCAAGCTTTTCTAGTTCACTATCTGGATTTTTATGTGGTCGAACAGATGCTTTACGGTGTTCATTTATTCTGATTTTGATTTCTCTCTGGCGATGTTTGTCCGATGTATATCGCATCACATTCCAAGGAAGTATTTTATTTTATAGACACAATTAAATAGAGAATCTTTAGGGTTTTTTTCCTTTATATGGACAAGGGTGCTTTGCAGTATGTGGGTCTAATGTTTTAAATAAAACTCTGATGTCGCGCTAATTGAGCACTCGTCTCATATCGTCTGACATCTCTGATATATATGGAATGACAACTGTTGAGGTCCATGTTTTCGGAATACTTTTTCGAACATACTTAATTTCAGCGGTGATTTTGTTGATAAAGTTCTTTGGGTAGTTATTTTTTATCTTGGAAATTTCAGTAATGCTTGATATTTCTTCTTTGTTTTCTTTCTCATCCGTTAATATCAAAGAGTGTGCTCGTCTAAGAAGACTTGAAACAACTGAAACCTTTACGTTGATGGGGTGTGATGATCCGAAGTCTTAATATTTGTTGGAGTGTGTTTTCTTCCTGAATAAAGGTATACTAAAATCTCCGTTTTGCCTTTTCTCAACTAGACAGTCGAGAAATGGTAGTTCACCGACGTCTGATTCTGCTTCCGAAGTAAACTGGATTCTGAGAGATGCACAGTTTATTTTCTCCAGGAATGAACTGTGTAGATCTCGTTTTAGCACTACAAAAGTATAATCTACATATCTTAACCATATTTTAGGAGTGAGTATGCTTGAAAAGATGTTATCTTCGAGTCTACTCATAAAAAGATCAGCGACTATTGGGAAACTAATGAAACCATAGTAACACCATTTTATGTCTATATGAATTCCATTAAAATCTAAAATAATTACTTTCTAGACAGAATTTCAAGCTCTTAATTATTTCACTGGTGTCCAGTGGACATCTTTTTGATAGCGTTGTATTTGATTCTAGTGGACTGGAAATGATACTAAGACTTTCGGTAATTGAGATACTGGTATATAATGAGTTAATATCATAGCTTACCATAATGTCTTCTTTATCAATTTCTCGGTGTTATATTTGGGATTTGAAATCATATGAATTCCTTACAATATTTTGGGTGTCCTTTTGTAGTGGTTTTAGTATCGAGAGTAAGTATTTAGAGAGGTTGTATGTCGGTGAGTTGGTGAAATCTACTACTGGTCTTAATGGAACTGTAGGTTTATGTATCTTTGGTCGACCGTAGAATCTTGAAGGTATATAATATTTTGGTTTCAATTTAAACCAGAGAGAATTTCCAATTTCGGGTTGTAATTCCTGAAGCAGTTTGTTGCTATTTAGTTTCATTTTGCTGAATTTGGCAGATTCCTTCGCAAAAATGACCCCATGCTGAAGAACGATGATTAACTTGTTATCTATAAGTTGAGATTTTGTAAATTCTGTTTTAATAATATTACTACTCTGAAAAAGCTATTAGCGTCATTAAATAGGGAAACGTCAGTAAAAGCAACAATAACTCCATTATGGATAAGATTTTATTTTGATAAATCACACAGTGGTGTTATATAGTAATATTAACTGATGACCACTATTCGAGCACAAACTATTGCCACTCATTATCATATCAAGTTACTCACACAACTTTTTCCCTCCATTTATATACATGTTTGGAAGTGACCAGATATTTGAATAAAAATCAATATAGGATAATGTACATTCAGAAATAATAAGACGAGTGTTTTTATAGTCATAATAAGTAACTTGTTAGAATGTTGTGATGTACGTGAATCGAAATAGAATTTTGAGATTATTTATTATCCTCTTCTGATTTGACTGGTGGTAATGCTATCTTCCATATTTCTGGTATTTGCATTGAGTCACTTCTGTTGCATGTGTTGGGTGTAGACTCGATGAACCAGGTTTCAGTAATCACCTACACAGATTACTTCTTAGAATTTTAATCCTCTCCCATCCTACTGTGTGATTGTGCGTTAATGCATGCAGTGCTATTGGTGAGCTTTCTTCTAAATTACTTATCTTCTCGGGGTCAACCATTCTTACTTTAGCTAAATTCTTTTGTCCCGACAATCTGATTACCCCGATCTACTAGTTTGACCTATGTAGTTGACCTTACAGTCACTACAAGGTATTTTGTAAATTACATTATTTTGTCTAATTGGGTCCACCGGGTCTTTTAGCCTACAGAGCTTGTCCCTGAGTGAGTTTGTAGGTTTGAATGCCCCACCCTAATTCCTGCTTTATTGAGAATCCTACGTAGGGTCTCAGATTTCCCTTCCTTATATGGTATAACAGTAGATGCCTTATATTCTCTCTTATTTATGTTATCATTGCTAGTTTCACAATTATTTTTATTTTGCTTTTGACCTTTACTGATATTCCTAATGAATTTTATAGGATAGTTATTTAACAACAACTCCTCTCCTATCTGTTTCATTTCATCATTCGGGTCTTTTCCTGTGCTACTTAGTACTACTGCTCGATTTGTTAGACACTTTAAACTAAGCCTGCCTTCACAGACAGTTAACGGATGAGAGGAATTAAAGTATAAATATCTATTAGAATGCGTTGGTTTTCTATAAACACTAGTGTGTAGTTTACCTTCTACTATTCCTTTTAATTTGTAATCTAACATAGCGAATTCTCCTTGTTCATTTTCCGATTCAAATGTGAATTTTATTCCCATTTACAATTCAGCTTATATGTGTGAAGAAACGATATATATGTTCTGTTTCTAACACTGTGGAAGTTTCAGCCACATTTTTCCACCATATTTTTGGAGTAGAATTAAATATATTAAGAGCGAATATCTAGTCAACTCCACACATGTATATAAACGAAAGAAAAATGTTCTATGAGTAACTTGATATGATAATGAGTGACAATAGTTTGTGCTCGAAACGTGGTCATCAGTTAATATTACTGTATAACACCACTGTGTGATTTATCAAAATAAAATCTTATCCATAGTGAAATTATACTCTACCACCACAGTGCCCAAGTTTTATACTTATATCTTGAATAAATTTCCCTACTCCATTACTGTTCTTTTTCACACAGATAATACACCCCAAGATAAAGACAGATCCGAGTCAATAAACTGTACAAATCCCGTGAAACCTGCAAATTCAACAAAACAACAATCAACAGTGAATTTCAAACCTCATCCCCCCAGTCACCCGTCACAGAAATACTTCCCAGTGGCTGAAAGTTTAGATTTAGCTACCCGGCTGACAGCAATTACAAAATCACCTAAATCATTCTCCGCTTGCCAATCACTCGCCAAGCATACAATGATTGCAGCGTTAAACTGTTCTCGAGCATTTACCGGTTTACAAAAAACAACAGCCAATGAGAATCGTAGTTCTGACGCCGGTGTAAACAGTAGCATACAGTCGAAATATTTAGAGGATAACTATCCAGAATTTAAAGAAATCATCCGCTCGTCGCCGTCTAGTCCGAAGAAGTATTCAGAAGGATCTGTGATGAAGAATAAAGTAAGTAATTTTGATATTCAAGTATTGATTTGTAAGGATTTGATTGATTGGTTACAGGAATTCATCATGAGCTGACATCGATTAGAGAACCATTGGAAGACAAGCCACAGGGAGTACTGGACAGTTGTTTCGCCAGCCTAGTCTGGGACTCTTTATCAGTTCGCACTCACCACAAGGGTTTGAACCCAGGACCTTCTGGTTACAAGGCCAGCGAGCTCTTAGACCATTAGGCCACTGGGACCCGATATAATAGGTAGTCCATGAACCCCAGCTTCTGCCAATTTACGATATACCGCAACCACTAGCCAACGTCTTCGGTGAGTATTTGTCCTCACGCCTGACCTGTTGTACTCTGTACCCTCACTTTGTAACCAGAAGGTCCTGGATTCAAACCGCGGTCGGTGTGTATCAATGAAGAGACCCAAAGTACGACGAAACGGCTGTCCAGTACTCCCGGGTCTTCCAATGGTTCTTCAACTGATATCAGCTCATGATGAAATCCTGTAACTTAGCAGGCGAAGTACAAGAATAGCATCCCAGGAGTGCGAACGCTCAAATGACCTTGAACGCTTGACAGTTGTTAGTTGAGGAAACTTACCATTATTCTAGCGCGAAAATGAACGGTGTACATCTGCTGAGATGCAAATTTTATCCAGATCACGTTTTTCAGTACTGCTTAGATAATGGATTAATAGGACGCACTCGGATATGTAGTTGTGGTGCTTACATGAACCGCCAGGTCATTGACTGATATATATTTAGAAGTACACAGTGTAGGAAGCGAATAAATGTGCGTACTGGTAAGCGACACTCTCAGTTAATTGTCTTCTAGGAACTTTCTTTGAAAAGTCGAAACTGTAGTTGACCAATATCCTGTTTCTGTCCCATTACTGGGTTTTAAAGTCCCGGGTGTGATCAACTGCGGCTCAGGCAGCTAATACGTCGACGTCTACTGTGCATTGGTTTCAATTTTGTCGAGATTTAGCCTCGTAGAAGATAAATAGCATTATTCAGGTGTTGGGAGGAGTCGGTTTCGTCGTCCATATCGATGAAACGGTTCTTATAATGAAGAAGTACAATCGCGGACGAGATAGAGCTAACAACGTTTGGGTTCTGGGAATTTACGACACCCAGATTCGCAAAGAATTCATCGAACTGATTCCAGATAGGAGTGCTGATACACTCCTCCCTGTTATTCAGAGGCTCGTCTTACCAGGCACCACCATTCACACGGATAAATGGGCAGGATATAACCGATTATCACAACTGGGATATATACATCATCGAGTCAACCATTCGGATGACTTCGTCGACCCCAGAACCAGTACTTATACCAATTCAATCAAAGTTTTCTGGGGAAGATTAGAAAATAGAATCGGAGCTATCAACGGATATCAAAACCAAGTTATTTTCAGTCATCTGGATGAATATACATGTATAGAAATTGGTTTAATTTAAAAACTGAAACTCCTCATTATAATTGGGAGACTTTTCTATCTTATAATAGACAGAAATGTTTTCATGCTTTTTTATGTAAATATAGGTAAAATTTTATGCAAAAATCCTCATTTTTGCTGATTGGTCGGCTCAAGGTCACTTGTGTGTTCGCATTCCTTGGAACGCTATTGTAGAACTTTGCCACTAAGTATTTTGGATTACTTATTGATTAAAATAATTGCTCCTGGTATGTTATGTAATACGTCGAGATTGAAATAGATACGTTATTACATAACCTAGATATATGACACTAGTTGATGACTATCCTCCAATCAAAATATCCCTAAATGAACAATCTATCTATAATATTGGTTACTTATGTTTCAAATGATTTTGTTATTAACGCCGTTGATCCTGATCTGTAGATCTTTGTTGTAACGTTTGTTTACCTCCTCTTTACATGATTATAAACTGTTTGTCCTTGTTATCCAGTTGATCCCTAAGTTGAATGCTTCTCTTTTGTGGTTGCGTGATGGTGTTAATAACATAAATAACATGCCATTTTGTTTGAGTGATATCAAGGTTATGCTATAGAGTGACTGCTTAACCTTGTGTTGTCGGAGATGGGGAAAGGTGTTTTGTATAAGTGTGATTCTTCCAGACAGACTCATGATCCAACCTTGTTTGGAATCACACAGTGTTATACAGGTATATTTACTAATGACCACGTTTCGAGTGCAATTTACTAGTGCTCATAATCATATCAAGACACCAGCCACACAACTTTCTTGCTTCGTTTATATACATGAATAAAAACTGGACTGGACATATTAATGAAATCAATATAAGACATGCATGAAACTAAAAGGAAGATAAAGTACATTTGGAAAGTTGTGCGTGTGGTGTCTTGAATATCTGGATTTCTCAAACCATATACGTTTAATATCATACAAACTCGAGGACTTACAGGCAGGCGAAGACAGGACTCCAGGAGAACATCCATAAGACGGAGGCGATGAAGCTAACCAATCAACCAACCAACAGCAACAACAATCAGAACCAGTCACCATCGACGGGAGAGATTTGTTAGAGGTGACCGCTGCACTTATCTGGAAAGTACTATTCCAACTGCAAACAGACGAAACGGACGAAGATGTCAAAACCAGTCAGAATCGGAAAGGCAAGATACGCCTTCAACAACCTGAATCCAGTTTGGAAATTTTATGCTTCACTCAATCAGCCAGCATAAGGAATAAGATTCGGATTCTGTTCAACACAAATGTTCAGTCAGTCAGACCATTGCATCGAGTGTCACGAAAAGGATTTCCAAAAGGTTGCAGACTTTTATCAACAGCTATTCGCTAGCTGGCAGGAGGGCCAGAAAAAATTAACAACAGCAAACTCTCGGGGGCTGATGCACCAACCAAAAGCCGATTGCTCAATAAATAAGTGGGAGAAAATGGAGATCGATTGGGCAAACGTTAAGTAGGCTATCGAATGACATCGCACCCAATGCAGGCCATCGCTCAAGTCGAATCCCAACTGGAAGCGACGAGACGGTGGTCAGTGCTATAGTGACATGCAGGCGTTCGTGCGAGGGGTGGGAAGAGATGAGCGATTATCTTCAATCTTTGAGTTAGCTAGCTGAAGAGGGCAGCAGAAAATAGGACGAAGTGGAGATACGTTGTTGAAGCCCTATATTCCACTCGGAATCCAAGGGAGCAACAACAATAATAATTTGCATTATTCCAAAACAGTACATGTGATACAGAATGGAATTCTCAGTATTTTTAATACAGTATTGCATCCAGTTTGTACATTATCAATCAATAGAATTCTACATAGATTAAGGAAATCTCAGTTCATTATGACAACAACATATTGGCATGTCGGTAGCAAAGCCAAAGTTGAACAGAGTGTTTGAAGGTGTGAGAAAAGTAGGTGCTGTCATATTTACTGGTGTAAGCGAGAGAAAGAAACAAAGCAGCACATAACGAAAAAGAGAGAGAGGGGGAAAAGGAAAAGAAAGAAAGAAAATGTTGTACCTATAAATCATATGATTTGGAAAGACGAGGTCCAGTTGTACTACTGACTATTTAGTGAATTATAGGTGTCACGCCTAATGCTTTCTTTATCGCACAGAACACGAGCTAAGTAGGGTATGGTTGAGCTTTTGTACTTGCTGGTGCGAGCATATAGTTTTCTATATTGGCTTCTGGTTTTGCCTGATGAGATGCAAGGGGAGAGTTGTGAGTGAAGAGGGTGGTGTGAGTTAGATAAAATGGATTTGTCCCATTTTTCACATGAGTCCATGTGCCTGTCAACCAGAATATTAACAAGCTGGTTAAGTGGCACGTTGCTTACCCTGCTGACAACCTTTAACATCCTGCGTAATAAGGTATAGTCTTTCTTCAGTAGCCCGAGAAAAACTAAGGGGGAACAATAGGGAATAATAGGCAGAATGCGAGAGCTAACGAATCGTAGGAGTAAGAGTTGGGTTATACCAGAATATTTTAACTTCTTGATGTAGAAGATAAGACTGAATATTTTCTTAGAAATTGCTAGGATATGAGACGACCAGGAAAGATCAGCAGATAGAATGACGCCTAGGTATTTAATTTCCGACTTGGTTTCTATTTCAGTGCCATCTATGTTGCACACCTCGTGAGAGCTAACCAGTTTGTTTAGGTCGGATTTATGCCTAAAGGTGATATTGACTGTTTGGCATTTGGAGGGGTTTAAGGTAATACCGGTTTCCTTGGACCACTGGCTGATTTCTGATAGAAAGCCATTTAATTCAGAAAAGTCACTTTGACATTTGACAGGCAAAGATACAGTCAGGTTGTCTGCATATTTGACATAATTAATGTCATTTGAAGATAGTAAGTCATGTAGGAAGAAAGAAAAGAGAAGTGGGGAGAGTACAGTACCTTGGGGGACACCAGCTTCAGTGAGTACAGCAAAGGAGGATTTACCTTTGTATATAACATTATTTAAAATAATAATAATGATACTTATAAGAATAAAATTACAACTTTGATTTCTTTTCCTTACTATCCCTTCACTGTTTAGAATACAAAACCAAATGTAAACATTCATGATACTTCACAAACACATGAAAATGAAAATATCAAGATATCTCCAAAGTTTTCCACTGACAGTAGAACAACTCCTGAAATTATTTCAACACGTGAAAGTCAAACAGAGGCTAGACGATCTGTTCCAAGTTTCAAGTCCAGTAGACCTATCAGTTCAGTTGAAGTAATAAGACAAAAGAAAACAGATACTGTTGTAAATGAACAAGTGAGTGACAATAAAGAAAGAAGAAAGAATATTTCTTTGAAAATTTTTATACTACTTATTAATCTTTAAGTACTATTCATATAAGTATAGAACTTGGGCACTGTAGTGGTAGAATGCAATTCCATATAGAAACAAGTGGTAAAGACAATCGGTAAAGACAGGTTGGTTTAGTCAAATGTTTATATAAACTGGTCAGGATAGAGCCTAACTAGTCAGCTAGAAGATTTAAATAACGAAATCAAACAAATAAAAGAAATATTACTAATGAATCACTAACCACCCACCAGAATGTATTCAGAAATATGTGAAGAACCTTAGAAAAATTAGGACTGGCAATAAAAGTAACGAAAACAACGACAATAATTCAGAATTCAAAGCCCCTGTAGTACTACCGTATAAAGAAGGAATGGCAGAGGCCTTACGCTGGATTATATATGAGGCTGGAATTAAGGTGGCATTAGAACAACCAACCAACTCACTCAGAGATAAATTTTGTCGGCTTAAGTATTCCCCAATGTGCGTCGGTGGCATAGCGGTTAGGGCGCTCGCTGACCATGCACATGGTCCGGGGTTCGATCATAGGCCGCCAACTCACTCCTTTACCTCGCTAAGCCAGAAATAAAAGCTGGTAAAGAGGAAAGGTTGGGTATGAGGCTAGCAACCTCATCCTGTAAAAATAAACACCGCTACAGAAACTTTAAGCCTCTAGCTTGAAGCCCTATGTTCCACTGGGAACGTGAAGGAATAAAAAAGAAATGTAGAGATGACTATGAGGTCAATTACACATAGGTCAAACTAGCAGTAGATCCTGGTCAGTTAAATTAATGGAACAAAAAAATTTAGCTTGACACCTAGAATGACTGACCCTTCTATGTTAAATAAGCTAGAAAAAAGCTAACACATTGAATTGCATCATAAGAAAAAGGCACAAACAGCAAGAAAATTTTCTTTTCGACGATTCATTCTCATGAGCTGACGTGCAATCGTAATTATATTCAACGGAAAAATCTTTTGACCAATCAGATACTGGCAAACTTTGTCCTCGAAAAATGTGTTACGCAATGTAAGGTGTAACCCGGAGGGAGTGACTAATAGTAAGTTAGAAAAGAGGCAGAAGTTGGCATGACGTAATAAGTGTGAGATAATAACTAATCAATGACAAAACTTATCATTGTGTATAAACTATTGAAATATAATTATACTTTATTTGAGCTTTATCAAAGTATTATTAAACTGGAATTTACAAAATCTCAGCATATATATAACAAAGAGTTAAGGGGTGAGAAAATAGACTAATTAGGTCAAGTTAAAAGGACATATTGAAAGTCAAAATAACAATGAAGATCACTAAACCAAACAACAAAGGTAATAGTACATCTTTTATGGTACCAAAATAAAGTTTACTAACTTGATCATCGTTCGTCTGTCTGGGGGCATTTTTCGTTGTCAGGCTGGTCAACTGGCAAAGATAACAAAATCAAAATCAAGTGTGGATTGCTGCATTTGATCAGAGTGTAAAATCATAAAAGCAGTGTGTGTTTACATAGTGAACTTGCATATCACATTCGTGTTGATTTTTTCACTTCATGGGGGAGGGGAGGGAGGTGTTGTAACCAGGTCAGATTCTGTTTTAGTCCATCATTCCTATTCAGGCAATTTTGATTCCACTTGATATGAAGTGCTTCTGATATTAGACGTTCTTTAGTGATTTCTGAAGTTTTCTGGATTATTTCAATATTGTCAAAATGAATTTTGTGACCTGATTCTAAAGCATGTAGACCTATGGCTGATACTTTTTCAAGTTTCTCAAGTTCAGGTCACAAAATTGATTTTGACAATATTGAAATAATCCAGAAAAACTTCAGAAATCATAAAGAACGCCTTATATCAATGAGAAGCACTTCATATCAAGTGGAATCCAAATTGCCTGAATAGGAATGATGGACTAAAACAGAATCTGACCTGGTTACACCACCTCCCTCCCCCATGAAGTGACAAAATCTACAAGAATGTGATGTGAACAAACACACACTACTTTTATAATTTTACACACTGATCAAATCCAACAATCTACACGTGGTTTTCTTATCTTTACTAAATAACCAACTTGACAACGAAAAATGCCCCCATACAGACTAACGATAATCAAGTTAGTAAACTTTGTTTTGATACCATAATAGACGTACCTTTGTTATTTGGTTTAGTGATCTTCATTGGTATTTTGACTTTCAATATGACCTTTTAACTTGACCTAAGTAGTCTATTTTCCCACCTCTTAACTCTTTGTTATGTATATGCTGAGATTTTGTAAATTTCGGTTTAATAATACTTTGATAAAGCTATTAGCAGCAGCATTAAATAACGAAACGTCAGTAAAAGCAACAATATCGTTTTGTTTTTCATTCATTGGGAAATACAAAACCCTTAATTATAATAAACATAGTTTAATGTCAAGTGGCAAAATAATTAGTGTCGTATATAGAATAATACATAAGGTGTATAGAATTTTGGAAAGGGGTACATAATTATAAGATTAGTAGACGAATATAAAATGTTACATAACATGGTGTGGAATTTGATAAGATAGAATTCAATATTGTAAAAATAAAAAATAATAATTTTGGATTTAGAATGACAAGTGGGACAAGCGGAAACAATTCAGAGTGAGAATAGTAATAATAATAATAATAATCGTAGTAATAAGGGAAAAATACATAGAATAACAACATAAACAAAATAAATAAATGTCCATCCCTCTATAGCCAAGGCAGAAGTGGGGATTGTACATACTTCTTTTGTACACAAAGGTATGGCTTAAAGTCGTGTAGTGCCAAGGCCTCAGCTGTCTTTAGAAGTCTGTAACGAAGAAAACGCGAGAAGCTAGCATGGATTCTATATATGATCTTAAAATCATGGTCAGGGTTAACAGAGTGACAGGAGTCGATCAGGTGTATTCTAGAATTGAGCTTCGCATACACTTCCTTTCCCCCTTATAAAACCAAGCTGGAATAAGTTCTCGTATCCGTGTGGAAAGCGTCCTCTGACTACGGCCAATGTACCCTGCTCCACAAGAGCAGATGAACTGATGGATGCACATGGAGGCGACCAGAGGGAGGAGCTTATCTTTTACAGAGGTAGAGAACAACTTGCGGCTAGAGAACGTCATATGTAACATATGTGAATATATATGAATAACTTGGATCTTTTTGAACCGAATATTATTACTGTTAATGTATATTACAGTATTGGGTTTGATTATATATAAAAGAAATATCTTATAACCTTCCCAGTGTAAACTTGTACGTAAAACCAACAAAGGACAAGATTCAAATAACTCAGAAGAAGGTAGACACCATCAAGAAACTCTTCAGCCATTATCGTCTTCAACAAATAACAATAACCAGACCGTACCATCTGATATTATGGTAAAAGAACGACAGGATTCATTAATCCCACATCAGTTGGGGATTGGGGATTGTGCCAGGGGATCTGTTGTATCTTGTAAGTATTTGCCCTTTTATATATGCACATATATGGTTTTGAAAATTGTTCATACATATTTGACTGGTTGGGGGATTTCATTATGAGCTGACGTCAGTTAGAGAACCATTGGAAAACCAACTAGGAGTACTGGACAGCTGTCTCATCCTGGTTTGGTACTCTTCAGCGGTACGCAGCTCGAACACAGAACCTTCTGGTTACAAGGCTAGCGAGCTCGTTGACCGTTAAGCCACTGGAACCCGATCCAATGGCCAACCCATGAATTTTAACTTCTGCCAATTGATTACGTAGTGTAACCACATCACAATGTCTTCTTCGATGAGTTACTGCCTCACCTTCAACCTGCTCTACCCTACTGTTCACGCCTTCCCACTAGAACCCCAGGTGACTGCCTGAAGAGTGCCAGTTGCTAGTGAGATTCAGAAAAATTTTCAAGTATTGGTTTTGCAGGGATTTTGTTTGTTTGATTGGTTGGAGGATTTCATACATGTATTTGAGAGGGGAATTATTCTGCAGAATTCTTAGTATAATTTCTTGCAAATTATTTACTCTCTAAAACAAATCTTCGAGTAAAATATCCACCAGTAGCATATTGAATGACGTCACACCAGTCCATCTGTAATAAGACTCAGTCCTCTGTGACCATTCCTCTTCACACACACACACACACTGATAGATTGTAAGTTTATTAAAGATTTACGCGAGTTTATGTGGCGATCCACAGGCGTAATTTGGATATAATTGAGGAGATTTACAGCTCAAGTGGGTGACTTTTGATATAGTTGTGTTCTCTGAACTGGATGCTTTACTTGCAAAGCTTTCATTACCTTATAAGATAACACCCTCAGTGCCACACTTCAATTTGAAGTGAGCTTTCAAAATTCTCCAAAAGATTATTAGTCACTTCTTTTCTTAGCTCTGGAAGTGACTGGTTGTTTGTGTATAGTTCACTTGTATTGCTATTGATTGTTTCCTTGACCTTGAATTTGACCTTTTATTCATGTGATTTCGTTGTTATGCACTGGTAAATCTTGTCTGAGTTAAAATGCGTGTGTTGAATGCCGATTCACTTGAATACTAAGCTTTTAGAAATGCTCTGGCACCATTTCTGTGTTCCCTGAGTTGAAGATTTCAATATTATCCTGATCGAGATGGTGTCTGTGGTTATCTTCTGCATGCGTTGATGTGAGAGAGTGGATATCGTGTCTTTTGATGACCAGTTTATGCTCATGGTCGCGAAGAAGAAGAGGGTGTCCACAGTCGCTGCAATTTATCTTGTAGATGATGTCGATTATCCCAGAGATAGAGAGGAAAGGCTAAAAAAGGTCAATCCGTAAATCAAATCCTCCTTCGGTATGGAAACAGGAGAAGATTTAAATATTTTTTTCTCTTTGCATAAGGTAGCTGTGAGATACCACTAACTAAGTCGATTCCCCCCTCGTGTACTCTTCCAAAGATATAAGCCTGTTTCCTAGAGTATGGATTAGTTGTTCCATATTAGTTTGTTTATTAGATGTATCACACAGTCAAGAAACAGTACTATTTACTGGATGTCGTTTCGAACAAAATTTATTGTTCATAGCCATATCAATTGTAATCACACGACTTTGAAACTTGACTTTTATAGTTTTCTTTGTTCTCTCCTATTTGTCATCGTCGGGGTAGTAGAATTTTCCAGATATCTGGCTGGACAGGTGTTGAATCATTCCTGTTACATGTATTTGCAGTTGATTCGATAAACAAAGCTTCCATTATCAATATCTCCCTCTATCCTGTGACATTAAATTTTAAAACTGCCATCCTATCCCATCCTATTGTATGGTTGTGTGTAACTGCATGCGGTGAGTGGTTTAGCTGAACTATTCTCTAGATTTCTTATCTTATTCGGGTCAACCAATCGAGATTTTGCTAAGTTTTTATGTTTGGCTAGTGTGACTGTCCCTGTTCTACTATTCGACCTATGTATTGGACCTGACAATCATTGCAGGGTGATAATAATAATTACCCGGAAAAATTAGTCAGAAAATATGTAAGGAAATGTAAGAATAAAATTAATAATGATAGCAGCGATAGTGATAATAATAATAATGACGACACCAACAATAAGGAATCTAAATGATCAGTAGTAATTCCATACAAAGAAGGAACCTCGGAAACCTTACACAGAATTCTTAACAAAGCAGGAATAAAAATGGCTGGCATTCAAACCCACAAACTGAATTAGAAACAAGCTTAGTCGGTTGTAGGATCATGTAGAGCCTTTAAAACAAAACAATTTAGTTTATCTAATACCCTGCCTGAAATGATTGTCAGGTCAAATACATAGGTCAAACTAGTAGAACAGGGACAGTCACACTAGCCAAACATAAAAACTTAGCAAAATCTCGATTGGTTGACCCGAATAAGATAAGAAATCTAGAGAATAGTTCAGCTAAACCACTCACCGCATGCAGTTACACACAACCATACAATAGGATGGGATAGGATGGCAGTTTTAAAATTTAATGTCACAGGATAGAGGGAGATATTGATAATGGAAGCTTTGTTTATCGAATCAACTGCAAATACATGTAACAGGAATGATTCAACACCTGTCCAGCCAGATATCTGGAAAATTCTACTACTCCAACGATGACAAATAGGAGAGAACAAAGAAAACTATAAAAGTCAAGTTTCAAAGTCGTGTGATTACAATTGATATGGCTATGAACAATAAATTTTGTTCGAAATGTCATCCAGTAAATAGTACTGTTTCTAGATGTAGTCTAACATAAGTTGCGTAGAGTTCTTTAAACATAGACTCATCTATTCGTCTGAAAGCCTTTAGAAATGCCTATAGCATTCAAAAAGCCTTAGTTGCAGCTGCATTACAATAGCCAGTCGTTCCTAAATCCTGGCTGATATATATAAATTAGTGAGGATTCAAAGAAGTTTACTTCATGCTAAAGCCTGCTCTGAAGATACTGTCGGGGCATGTGCTACTGAGAAGACTTATCAGTAGTATGTAAAGAGATGGCACAAAAATGTCAAATAGTGGAGAGATAGATTTGACGTCAAAGAGTGGGAAATGAACAACCAGTATTGTAGAGAAACATGAGAGAAACCAATAGAAGACGAAGAAACACGACACGAAGGAACGGCAGAAGTAGTACAGCATGGAAGCTCTGTGAAAATGACGATTTTCACATAAGCTGTAAATAATTTCCCTATATAAAGATATCAGGCTACATAATAAACATTCATTTATTAAGTGCATTGTCTTCTACCGTTGCTGCTGTCTCCAGGCAGTGAAGATCCCGAGGTCTGCGGCTTTCGAAGAAGGCGACATCAGCATCATCTTGAGGTGCTGAGTTGGAGGGCATCAAGGATCCGATGGCGAAGGGAGTGGTGCTTGGGACGTTGCTGAGAGGTTGGTCAGAGTCGGCGTACGAAACTTTGTAGTGGTCACATGATAAAGAGATCCCGGAAGTGCTGGTTGAACGATTGGTGGCGGATGTCTACAGACTGATAGATAGGCAGCTGACGATGCAGCAGTTCAGTGCTGGTAGGTGACGCAGAACCGCTAGTTTTGACTGTAAAGCTGGCTAACCTACTATGTCGCACACTACCCACATTGGACGGAGAGTCAGTTTATTGAGAGTGTGTTCCAGACCACATTCATCAGCAACTACAACTGGTTAACCCATGGACATTGGTGAGCTATAAAAGGCGACCAGGCAGCTGTTAAGCATAATGGTAGCTACAACAGAGCCACTGAAATCGAACCAGTGGAAATACAAAATTAGAGATTTCCAGAGTGAAGTAGCGGCGCTACGAATGAGTACCAAGAAAGACTGATGCTTTGAGTGTGTCAAGTCGAGACGCTGGAGGAAGTACTGCCCAAAAAGATAGACAAGAGAAAATTTCACACAGTGTAAGTTGGGTTCTTTCTCTCCTATAAGATTAGAAGTAGCAGGGGCTATAGAAAGGGGGCAGGTATGTATTCTAATTTGTAAGTGAATGGTCAAGAAGTAATATGTTTTTTGATGAATTTGTGTTCTCTGAGCTGAATGGTTTATTTGCGAAGGTTTCATCCGGCCTACCAGGCAACATCTTCAGCGCATACTTCAATTTGAAGTAGTATGTTTAACAGATAGAAAAGAGGGGTAGTTTCAATAATAGATAAACGAGACAGTGACAGCGTCACCATTATGAACTAATCTGCTCAGAGAACACAATGACACTAATTTAATCGAGCAGTTAATTGGTGGATGGTGACTTGAAGTACAGGAATCCACGATGAGCATTTCGTCTTATTTCGGACTTGTCCTCCTGCTTGATGTGCCTGCATTCCCCAGTGAGTGATGATGTTCCCACCGAGGCTCGAATCCAGTGTCCATAGATTCAAACGCCAAGGCGTTATTCATTAGACCGCTTGAGTCACGACAGCCACCTCTTGCGTAAAGGGTCTTATTAATTATTTAATTCAATACAGGTACATGCAAATGACGAGTCCTAAATAGGACGAAATGCACATTCTGAATTCCACTGCTAGTCACCATCCACCAGCTGACTTCAAGTCACAAAACCAGACATCGTCGAAGCATCTGTATAAGGAACCAACATGTCAACCTGAGACCGAGCACTTCGGTTCAATCAGTCGATGGGAAAAATCTCAGACTGCACAAAACTGATCTACTGTCTTTTGATACAATAAAATTAACATTCAAGGACCTACTAAGCGTTCACTAAGATCCTGAAAGAATTAATTCTGAATTCATTTTTTTTTCTTTCTTCTTTTTCAGGGTCTGGTGTATCACATATTTCCAAGCCTAAACGTCCTTCAGTTTTCTCTTGTCCTGAAGCAGAATTTGAATCCCCAAGATCAAGTGTTATTCATCCATCGTTAAGTGAACTAGCATCGAACAAGAGAACTCGACCAGGTGCAGTGGTCACTTCTTCAAGAAGATCGAAACGACGGTAATTATTCGACGTATACATATATACATATGTTACTTTTTGTTACTATAACTAAGTGAAACTGTCAAGGCATAGATTTATTAATTGAAATTTTCTGTTCACATATTGAGTAGCGACCAGTGTTGAGTATATCTGTTCAATTCTAGCACTCCTTATTGATCCACTGTTACCCTTTCATTAGCCAAAAGGGATAATGTTAAAATAATATAGAGAAGATTTGTAGCTCAGTTGGATGATTTGCAATTAATAGTGTTCTCTAAGGAGCTGGTTGGTTTAGTTGCGGAGCTTTCGTCGTCCCCCTGCTGGACAACATCCCCCTTCAGCGCAATATTTAGCATAAAGTGAAATGATTTAAATTTCTTCATGAGCGATAGATAGAATTGCGTCTCCCGGTAACCATCTTTACATATGTGTATTGACCATTTTCTATTGACTTGGATTTTAAACTTTCTGGTCACCTGATTTACTTTTTATTATTAGTTGGTATATTTCGTCTATATTAACGTGTTTGTTAATTGCATTTTCGTTTGAGTACCAGGAGGCTTCTAGGAATTCCCTGACTGCACATTTGGCGTTTCCTCTGTCTAAGATTTTGACATTATCCCAATCACCTAATTGATGTCCATAATTGTCTATATGCATTGATACTAAAGAATATATATATCGTGTCTTTTCACGGCTGATTTGTGTTCCTGGATTCTAATTCGAAGGGGACACCCACTTCGACCACCGATGTAATGCTTGTTGCAGTTCATACAACTTATTTTGTAAATGGTATTAATTTTATCCCCTTTTTCTGTTGGATCTTTCGGTTTGCATAATATCGAATTAAGCGATTTGACTGGCTTGTGTACTATATCTAAATCAGACGATTTCAGTATTCTAGCTGTTATTTCAGAGATATCCTTTTTATGTATGGTAGGATGAATTTTCTTGTGGTCTTTGATGATGGTTCTTTGTTGGTGTTTTGATTAGACTTTAAATACTCTTTTTGATGAAGTTTTGCGGATATCCATTCTTTTTGAAGACCGTTTGTGGGTACTTTTCTTCCATTCTTTTCAACTCTGGAGTGCTACAATATGTTTGAACTCTTTTAAACAATGTCTGCATACAGTTTCGTTTGTGAGTAACTGAATTATTGCTAGTATAGTTGAGTATTTGATCTGTGTGCGTTGATTGCAAAAGGGATAATGTTATTCAACCACTTTAGGTAAAACACGTTTCGAACGACCTCTATGTCTGCCTCGCTCACTATATATGAGCAAGTAAACTGGTAGATACACACATAAGTGGTCAAATCGTTGGTTTATTGATTTCAGAAGAGATATCATCACAGACTGGTATTAGCTAAAGAACTATTGAGATTAATATCAGTAAAAAGTTTGAGCATTGTGGATTAGATCAAATAAAGTATAATTATATTTCAATAGTTTACACACACAATGATAAGTTTTGTTACTGGTAATATTTCGAGCAAAATTACTGCCCGTGTTCACACCACTGTTGGAATTGTTTTGTTCACACATTTATGATTTGTACTCACATATATAGTTCATTATTTTTGCTCATTTATGTTTTTTTGGTATTTGAGTTATATTCCACGTTAGTCCATGTTTTTGTATTCAGAATTATATTCCAGGTTGTTGACAGTTGTACTGAGTCACCCTTGTTACATGTATCCGGTGTGTGATCTTAATGAATATAGATTCTGTTATAAGTCTTTCTTTCCATCTGTTCATGTTAGTTTTTAGAATACAAACATTGTTCCAATCGATATTGTGGTTTTTGTCCCATGCATGTAAGCTTGTGTTCCTGTTGGTTGACCTTTGGTTAGGCGTTTATGTTCATTCACTCTTATTTTGAGTGATCTGGACGTTTGCCCCACATATTAAGTCGGACAGTCAGCACAAGATATTTTGTAAATCAAGTTGTTTTTATCCATCATTTTTATGGGATCTTTCAGTTGATTTATTTTATTTTTGATTAGATTTGTCGGTTTAAAAGTTGTGTGAATGCCGATATTTTTGAGGTTTCTTTGAATTGCCTCTGATGTATCATTTTTATACGGTATTGTGACTGTCTTTTTGCATTCTTCCATCTTGTTATTCTCTGGTTTTACCCTCTTTTTTCTGTTTTTTATATTATCTTTTATAAGTTGTTTTGGGTAGTTGTTTTCGAGTAGCATTTTGAATAGGACGTTTATTTCTTTACACTGGTCCTCTGGTGTTGTTGTAAGTCTACGTATTCTATCTGCAAGACATTGTATTAATTATCCTCCTCGTTTCACTGTGAGTGGATGAGCTGAGTGATAATCAAGGAATCTTACAGAGTGTGCGGTTTTTCTATATAGCGTCGTTTTAATGCTACCATCTGTTATTCTTTGTATTTTGCAGTCTAACATAGGTAGTTCCCCAATTTCATTCTCTACTTCCATAGTGAATTTTATTGAGTCGACATGTCTGTTTATGTGTGAGAAGAGTTTCTCAATATCGTTTTTTTTCACTATTACCAGTGTGTCGTCTACATGTCTCCACCAACATTTTAATGATGACCATTGAGATGTTATTCATATGAACTGTGATCAAAATATTTCACCGAATAGTTGCAAAATAACTAGGTGCCGAGTGAGAAGTAGATATTTGTAAAATCTCAGCGAAATTGAAATGATTAATTCCAACGTTTCCTGTGTTCGACAATCTGGTCCGAACTTATTCAGGGAAATTAATCGAAATTAACGTAACAGAGGTTTACATATATAAAAGGAACATCTCTTGTTTTTTTTAAAAACTTCGTCCAATCATGAGTCGTGTAACAGGTATCAACATGTAATATGAACAAAATTGTATGATCTGTGATCAAAATTTGTCCTCAGACTTTCAGAAATCAGTCTACTTTTGTTAAAATATATGTGATGACGAATTGTTTTTGATGAACGCGTAAAGGTGGCTTAAACTTTCTAATTGCTAAGGCTTCCACAAACTTTAGGATACGCCCCAAACACGTTTTATAGATAGGTTTAAAAGATCTGTTAACGTCAATTTTATGTCCTGTCTCTATAATATGTTTCGCGATAGAAGAGCTAGGTCTCCTGTTCTCACCGTTAATAGGTTCTGAAGATTCCATTTGTTTCTGGAGCCATTTAGGAATATATGCTTTGAAGCCAGCACTTACTTGCAGAGATCGATGAGTCCTCCTTCCTACGTATGTGTGTCCACACGTACATTCAAATTGTTAAATACAGTGGGATATGACGTCATTTTTCGCATGTTCGAAGGGCTTAGATGGATGGATATATTGGCTTTACATTCTCTATTATTATGATATTGGCTGCATAAAAAGTCTTTTTAACAGCAGCGTTCAATCTTTGTCTAGTTATCAAGCTGCTTTGATGCCCCATATAGGGTAGGTAGCTCGATGTACACGTCTTTCTTGGGGGCAAGTTGTAGAGTGAGTCTTGGTGTTCTGACTACCTTATATCTCCTGATGAACTTATCTAGATAATTGTTATCAACCAGAGTTTGTACCAACTTTCTTTCTTCCTCATCAAGTGTGTCTTCAGTGCATAATCGTTGGATTCTACTGAAGAGGCACCTTACTCACTGAGGCTCTTTTGTACCGAACCTATCTATAAAACGTGTTTGGGGCGTATCCTAAAGTTTGTGAAAGCCCTGGCAATTAGAAAGTTTAAGCCACCTTTATGCGTTAACATATATGTGTATATGCAGTATACAGTGGTGTGTGTGTGCATATGTGTGTGGGTGAACAGTCATAAAACATTTGTTAGCCTCTCCATAAGAAGACGTAGACAAACGGGAAATTTGACCAAATATGACTAAATGTTGATACATATCCAATTCTTATTTATCAGTCAGGATTTGCCATGCATCAGTTAACAAGATCACACATTCACATCTGTTCAAACTGATGGGATTCACGCATGTATATGCAGGGCTTCAGCAGTCAGTCTTTCTTTATACGAACCGAAACCTTTCTGTAGCACCTTAGTCTTATCAAAGTCGATCCTGTGTCCCATTTCTATCGAATGCAGTGCAGTGCAATCGCTGATCTGTTTTCTAGCTTCTTTAAGTCTGCAGAGGTCTTTGAAACCACTTTTAGACATTCTTTATGCTCTTTCACTCTTACATTTACCTGTCTGGAAGTTTCTCCTACATATACGGCGTTACATTCCCCACAACTGATACAAAAAGAACTTTTATAGTTATGAATATCATATACCCTATGTGAACTTTGTTTTGGACATACATATTCGTAAACTGTAGCTCTTGTACACTCTATCTGAAAAACATTCATATATATATCTTCACTTTTAGGTCAAGCAATACTGCAGCTGCTCAAGCCTTTGCTGTCGCCACAGCCGGCAGTGCAAATCCCCTAGCTGCTGTCGGTATCATGGGTTTAGGCCCGAATCTATTTCGTCCGGGTGGATATCGTTTCTCTGCAGGTACGGCAACAGCTGCAGCTGCACAAGTTGGTCTCCGATCAGGATCAAGTTCTCTTTCAGGCAGTAGTACGAGTATTGCTGTCTCATCGGCGGGGGTAACAAGTCGTTCCTCTGGTCAAAGTACTTCTATTTCAACTGGTGCCAATAATCCAGTGTCACAATCAGCAATGGGAACGATGACGACAACGACGCCGCCGCCGCCACCGGGAGGACCAACATTAACCAGCACAGTAAATTCATCGTCACTGGTTCAAACAACACCACCGACAGTCAACACAGCTTTGCGTTATAATATTGGCAGGAATGGTTTGAATACAACAACAAGTAATCCGTCAGTATCAGCAAGCAATACATTCAGCTTTCATTCATACAATCTAACAAGTCCAACATTAATCCAACATTCATCTGGTGGTGTTGGTGTTCCCTCGGGGACAACATCTCATCATTGTACAAATCAGGCTAAAAGGAATACAATGTTGGCTACAGCATCATGTCTCCGTGTGTTGAATGTTGTAAGACACTGGATAACTAAATTTCCTGATGTAAGTTTAGAAAATTGTTTAAAATGTGATTTATTTATTTTCATATTTATATTGTCGAATTAAAATATGCCTATGATATAGTCTTTATGCGTAAATGAGCCGGTAAAATGCAGAGTCATCTGACCTCACTTTGAGCAGAAGGCATGGTATGTTTGGCATACATTTTTCCCAGGTCGAATTTACCATTAATCCACACAGACGCCTAGTTTGAAGACAGGGATTGAAGTGTACGTGTAGAAATTTGCCACTGTAGCAGGATGTATATCCATATTGTTTTATATCCCTTGGGTTCCTAGTGGGATATAGGGCTTCATCAGCACATCTCCACTTTGTTCCATTCTCAACTGTCCTCTTCAGCTGGCTAGCTCCAACATTGTCCATAATCTCTCATCTCCTTCTTCCAAAACGACCTCCTCCACTTCACCTTCGTACTGACGACCCACTCGTCGCTTCCCATTGGGATTCCACTCGAGCGGTGACCTGCAATTACCGCGATGTCATTTGACGGCCTCCACGACGAATACCCCATCCATCTCCATTTTCTCCCACATATCTGTTGAGAAATCGCCTCTTGGTTGGTTTGTCACATCCCAGAGTTTCTTGTTGCTAATTGTTTCTGACCTGCCAGTCAGCCAGCTAAGGGGGCTGCTGTTGATGAAAGTCTGTAACAAGCTGTGCTTGAAATCCCTTTCGTGACACATGCACAGTGCAAGTTTCTGAATCGTATAGAAGAACTGACTGACTGACTGACTCACTTCACATTTTGTTAAAAACCACAATTTTGTCCCCTTTACTGATTCCCATACTTGTTTCAGGTTGATGAAGGCGCATCTCACCTTTCCGATCCTCTCTGGCTGCCTGGCTTTGACATCTTCATCCGTTCCGACTGCCTGTGGTTGAAACTGTGCTTCCTGATGAGATAATTTAAGCAAGTCACCTCTGTGAAATCTCTCCCGTTGATAGTGACAGATGTTGGTTGTTTGTGTAACACATGAATCAGAAATAATCCATGCGCGAAATCCAGATCATGTAGAGTCTTATTTTCTGTAGTCCAGCCTGTCACTGTCTCCTCACTCCCTACAGTCTGACGCATAATCCAGTTCAAAACAGTTAGGAATATCATCGGTGATAAAAGGCAGCCCTGTCTTACTCCTGTTTTCACGTTGAACGCCTCTCTGACTTTTCCATTGTGGATCACCTAAAAAGTGATGGTATTGTTAGATAGCCAGCTCTTGATTGAGGTTGATGAAGATTTGGGACACTGTACGCCATAGTGCTGAAGCAGTTTCCAAGTCACTTCTTTGTCAAAGCTGTCGAAGGCCTTTCCAGAGCAGATGAAGCTAAGGTACAGGTTGGATTGCCATTATGTGCTTTGTTTGATGGCGATGCGTAGAGTTGCAATTTGATCAGCAAATGACTTGCCTTTTCTGACTCCGGCTTGTTCCAGCGGGCGGAGTTCTGCATCGAGTGTAATTCCATGTTAGAAAAGTTTATTTCATATAACACACAAAATTCTCTCTTTCTCGCCTCCCTCTCTCTTCCCTTTACCGTTTGTTGCCACTTTCCATATCTCCGCGATATAGGCGTTGCGTTATTTCGATTGCACGTGTGTGGTGTTAAACTGATTAACAAAGATCCAGTGATTAATCTCTCCCTCTCTCCACGTAACTACATTAATTTTTATTATTCTCACCCTGTCTCACTCACCCTACTGTGTGATGATTACATGCAAGTGAATGCAGTACAATGCAATGGCTGAACGTTTTTCTAGGTTATTTAACTTAGAAGGGTCAGACATTCTAGGTGTCTAGCTAAATTTGTATGTTCCAATAATCTGCTTGATCCCGATCTACAACTAACGTGACCTATGTGTAATCGGCCTCATAGTCAGCATTATGTGGTATTTGGTAAACGATATTATCTTCTGCATTATTGGCTCTATCGGATCTCTATGTCGATAAAGTTTACCTCTGAGTGAGTCAGTTGGTTAGCCGATTTAAATGCCACCTTAATTAGTATGAGACTCCCCAGCACTACGCACCGAGCACAGGGCTTTAAACCCAGGGCCTCTGGGTTAATAGGTGACTCCGTAGACCATTCAACCACTGGAACCCGATCTAATGTTCTACGAATTCCAACTTCTTTCAGTTCTTGATATATAGGTATGTTTTTATAGCGCAGCCGCCTACCAGGTTTGCTGGCGGGTAACTGTCCTCTTACCAGACTTTGTAGAGGCCGCTGGTTAGGACTTCTCACTAGAATTCCGCTCAGTCAGATATGAGGTCGAGCACTCACCACAGGTGACATTGGCTGGTGCCAGTAGCAATAAAACCGCTAACGCCATTGGGTAGGGTTCTCGGTCCTAGTGGTTGAATGGTGTATGCACTTCACTTCTGACCGGAAGGTCCGGGGTTCAAAACATCAGTGGGTACGCGCTGCCGACGAGTCCCAAACTAGGACCACATTGCTGATACTGGATGCTTCCTCTTTATCTTCTTCGAGAAATACACGACATTTGGTTGAAAGCCAATTCAAAAGGTGCAAAAGTACATTTCAGAACCCAAGAAAATATGACGGAGACGGTTATTTCATTCATGTATTGAGATACACGTTGCCACACACACAAGGTTGCTTTCTCTCAACTTTAGTAGATTGAAATTTGAGAATCAACAGGTCGTAGACATTTTAAGTACCCGCCAGAGTAAGCAAAATCGCCATTAGAAGTCATATTACAATAAATTAAAACAAACTAAACTAAGGCAAATTATACGGAATATAATGATGGAGGGTTTCTAGTAGCACAAGTTTTAAAAAGACCGCCGAATAACACCATACTACCACTACCAATAGTATTACTAAAGGTGAAGTGGACAGATAGTCAGAGTTTAAACAAATATCATAAAATAACGAAGGAAATGAAAAATAAGAAAGGGTGGGAGGGTTTTGATTAGAATTCACCTGGGCCAAGGGAGAGACAAAGGTAGAACAAACTTCTTATGTTGTATGCCAAGACTAGGATTGTTCTCTCGAATTCCCATAGCTTTGGCTATGTGTAAAAGGCGGGTGGGAATTCCGTTCGAAAGGCTCGATGGAATGTGTGAAACATAACCTTGAAGGCGCTATTTTTATCCACTTGGTGAAGGCTATCAGTCAAGATTTTATTTGGCCTTTTCCGAACCATGAAGGAAGATGCTCATTAATGCGTTTGTTGAGCTGTCTAGTTGGTCGCCCTATATAGCCAGCTTTCTCCACAGGAGCAACTAAATTTATAGATACACATCGAAGTGGCACAGCTACGTAGCTTGTCTTTTGCTTGAGCAATCATAAATGGTTGGTGGCTGGTAAATGACAAACAAAGGGTGGCGGCAGTATAAGTCCGTTTTATCGCTCTCGATAATCTCTGATGTAAGACTTCACTAGCCACGTCCCCATTAAACTGAAGTTTCATGAACAGTTCTTTCTTTTTAACTGTTGTCAGTTGTTCTTTATTGTACCTTGTATTCATGTGTCTCCTGACAAATTTACTAGGATAACCCATTTGGACCAGCGTATTTTCGTTGTATCCTAACTCATTTTCTAGGGAGTCACCTGTACAGACCCGTCTTGCTCTATTCGTGAAGCATCTGACCAACTTGATTTTGAATCAGATTGGTACAAAACTGAGGAAATGTGTATATTATCCTACAGATGTAGGTTTTCTATAGACATCCCTCTTGAATGAACCATCCTCTCTTTTGCTCAACTGGACGTCAAGGAAATGTAGTCTACCATCATGTTTTTCTTCACAAGTGAACATGAGCAATGGACCATTTTCAACCTTAGCAAGAGAGAAATCTGCCAAAATTGGACCCAATGGAGAACCCACGGCAATACCGTTGATTTGTCTGTAATAAATATTGTTGAATGTGAAGTGTACATCTTAAAAGCAACTCTTTCAGACAAATAACTGAAATTCCGATGTCGAACTGTTTTTCTAGTATCTGTCGGCATATAAATTTCACAGTCTCTATAAGTGGTACATTGGTTAATAGTGATGCGACATCTAAGGATAGCATTTGCTTCCCATTTACATTGATATAGTAGTATAAATTGACTTTCTTGAAGAATTAAAATTCCTCTTCTCTTATTTTTTTAAAACAAAAAACCCAGGATTTTCAAAGTGATTCAGTTTTAAAACGTGAAATGCAAACCCTTTTGGATGCTCTGGTCACCTGTCCACATTTAATGCCAAACGACCAAAAAGTGGCTGGTCAATTATTACTTCAAATGATCTCTGATCAACTGGTACATGATAGAATTGATCTCGATAGTATATTAACTCCAACACAGGTAAGTTAGTTAGCTGGTTAGTTAGTCGACTTGTTTTTATTTTTGTATTTTTGAGTGACTGCCAGCGACTGAATCTAAGATTCATGGCTTTTTCTATCTGGGACTTATCCGTTGAATGTGTACCTCTATCTGTAAAGATTGCCGATATTCCCATCTATGGTTTCCAGAACCATAGGTGTAAGCGCAATATCGCTTGAAATTAAACCACTCGTAGATAAAGGCTATCCCGGTCCAGAACAAACAAGAAGCCGGTCACTGTTTCTACGGTACTATTAATAAACAAATCAATAATTCTATATATACAAGAAACCTTAACGGTTTCAAGAGTAAAAAGCACAACGCTTAACAGAAAGCAAGGTACCGCTATCAGAGCGGAATAACGTTAAAGCCAAAATTGCGAACTAGTCGGAATCAGACACGACCGTTCAGTTAAGCAGTCAGTAGAAGAATGAACCCAAGTAAGAGGTAGACAGAGCATAGGTACAAAGATAGAATTTAATTGGCTACTTAACCAATCAATAAATAAGATAAACTCAACAGAATAATACAAAGTAAGACATGGGTCAGCAAAATAACAGTTCACAAAAATACTCTGATTGGGTCATGAGTTCAACTGTCTAACTAAACGGATCGAAGTAAAAACACACACTCACAATTCATTGAACAAAGGGGGATAGACACGTTAGGCATGGATAAATGTGTTGCAACAACGCTAGGCTGATCCGGGACAGGTTGACTTGATTCAAGGATGGGAATTGAATTGATCTTACAATAGGGTTGGTTATCTGTTGGACTTTCTAGCCATAAAAGCTACCTCTTGTACAGCAGGTGTGATGAGAACTGGCTGCTAGCCAGGCTGGTAGACAATAATTTACGTCAATGTTTACGTCCCCAATATTTGTCGTGAGAAAAATATGAACAAACACCGATCCAGCAACCAACCACACCAGACTTTGCGTAGGCGGATACAGTTAACATATAGATGATCTGACATTCAAGAAACAGTCACAAAGAGATGAAAGATTAACTAACGTTCAGTGGGGAAAAACCACCAATCAGAAGACTGTGTTTGTCTGCTAACAATAATCTATAATAATGTACATTAAAATCTATAAATACGTGTTGATTTCCTTAATAAACGATCTGTTGTCTGGCCCTAGTCTTCTGCTGTTCCATGGGTATCCGATGGTATTTGTATTTTCCTTTAAATAATTTTTTATTGGAGCGAACTTCACTATCTGTTAACATGTCGACTGCTTATACTCATTGTTATTACTATTTTGTTGGGTTTCCAGTGAGGTGTAGGACCTCAGAAGTACATCTCCAATTTATCCCGTTGTCTGTAGGTCCTCTTCATCTTACGCTACTATTATCCATAAGCTTTCATCTCCCCAATATCAATCACTTTCGGACGTCTAGCGCGTCATTTCCCATCCGGGTTCCACTCCAGCAATGACCTGGCGTGTGACGTCACTGTACGACGGTCTGCTCAGCGTGTGTCCGGTCCATCTCCAATCTCTTAGGAATATTTGTTGAACAATGGGAGGTTCTGGATTGGTTTGTTCTCAGAGATTCTTGTTGCTTATCCTCTCTGACTGGACACTGGATCTTCAGTGAGGTAGGCACTTGGCGGCAGAAGTCAGTGAAGCGAACTCTGAGTTTCTGAAGAAGAAATGACTGACTTACTGACTTAACATTGGTGTCGGAAGCCAGAGTATTGTTGTTTATGCTGAGGTCAGCAGTAGAATTCCACATTGATTTCAGGGTGGTGAAAGTGTCACTTGACTTCCAATCCTAGTATACATATTCTCATATCTGCCGTACCTGGATAAATGAAGAAATTTATTCCATTAATAGAGGTTGGTTACAGGATTTTCATCATGAGCTGACACTAGTTAGAGAACCATTGGAAAACCTAGGAGTACTAGACAGCTGTTTCGTCCTGGTTTGGGACTATTCATCAGTACACACCCACCACACTGGGGTTCGAACCCAGGACATTCTAGTTACAAGGTGAGCTAACCCGTAGACCTTTAAGCAACTGACGCCCTAACCAATGGTCCATGAATTCTAACTTCTGCCAATTCACGACATAGTGCGACCACTAGCCAATGTCTTCGGCGAGTATTTGTCCTGACACCCAGCCTGCTGCACCCTACTGGCCACGACTTCTCACTAGAACCCCAGGTAACAACCTACCTGAATAGAGCAAGTCGCTAGTGAGCATCTCATTTATATTCAAGTGTCCTGGGTTCGAATCCCGGCGGGCGCGTACTGCTGAAGAGTCCCAAACCAGGACGAAACAGCTGTCCAGTACTCCCAGCTGGTTTTCCAATGGTTATCTAACTATGTCAGCTCATGATGAAAATCCTGCAACCAATCAAATCCCCACAAACCAACACTTGAATAGTCATTGGTGCTTGTTGTGGTTGTTGTTAGTTGGTCGGTTATCTTCACCACTTTTCTCCCCTCCATGTTCATTTGAAGTCCTGTCTTTGCTGCCAGCCTCTTCTGCCAAATTGTTAATTTTCGCCTATAAGACATGTGAAGTCCAAGTCTCCCAGAGAGTTTTCTTATAGGTCCAGCGTATTTCTGTCGGCTCCCTATTCTTATTATTATTGTTATTAGTCCTCTGGAACATAAGCAATCAGCAGCACGCCCACTCCACTCTCTGAAGTATCTTTTTAGGTGACTCCGTGATTACCTGTAAGGTTTGATTTCCTTCTCATAACGCGGTTTTCTCTGTGTCACCCTTAGACCCACGTCCACCTCATCGTTTCCCATTAGGGTTTTTACTTGACTGATAGTCTGCTGCATGGTGTCAGCCAACGGTCTCCAATCCATCTCTATTTGTTGAGCAGTAGGTCCGTGACTGGCTCATTCCTAGAGTTTCTCACTGCTAATTCTTCCTGACTTGCCAGCCCTCTAATCTTCAGTATGAGGCCAGAGAATTAGCTAGCTGTTGATAAAATTCTTTTCATGAAGCGTACTTTGAGTTTCTGACCCATGTGGAAACACTGACAGACTTAACAGTGGTGTGCGATATTTGTTTGTAATGAGCTCAGCAGCTTTCGAGAGAGATTTCAGAGTGATGAAGGTCTGGCTTGCCTTCCCGATCCTGGCTAGTTTTGATATTCTAATCCGTGCTGTACCGCCTGAAGTTGAAACGATACTGGCAAGCCAGATTAGTCAAGGAGGATTACTGCTGAATGCTGTTGTTGGTTGGTTCTTTCTGTCTGTCTGTTTTCGACATAGAACTTTGCACATATGTGTGGTAGTTCAAGTCGCCACACTCCATGTAGCACACAACGCAAGAGAAGAAAGTAAGAGAAATGCATAATATAGACAGTAAACAGAGGTGTCAGACAAAGGAATAGTAATAACGAAGAACAAAACAGTTTAATTGGAAATCATAAGTCACAAGGAGTGGATGCATCTGCGCCAACCATTGAGAACGATTTTGAGCCATGTCACCAATTGTTTCCAACCATTGGTTTTTACCGTCTCGTGGCCCCCAACCAGTCAGGAAGTCTACACCTTCCTACGTGGCCTAGACTAACTGTTGTAGATTTCATTGACTGGTGCCATGTTTTGGTTTGACCGCCGCTAGCTCTTTTCCAGCCTGACCCTATTCAGCTTTTGGTTGGTTGATTATCGTTATCACCTTTGTCTGTGTGTGTGTGTGTACTTGAATTCATGTCTTCAGTGTTTGCCCATCCACCCAGTCTGTTGGTTTCCACCGGTAAGCTATGGAGTTTTTGTGACATCAGACATTAAATCCTACACTAAATCCAGATCTTCTAAAGTCTTCTCATCGGTCCAACAACGTATTTCTTCAATGAACGAAATATTCCCATATTTTGATGTGGTTGTGTTCTCTGAGCTGGATAGTTAATTTGAGAAGCTTTCATCGCCCTACTATGTGACATCTTCAGCACGCATACTTCAATCTGTTGGAGTGAGCTTTTAGATTTCTCCACGAGTTTATTGATCACCTCTCCCGGTGACCTTGAACGTCGTGATTGGTTGTTTTTGTGTGTTTTCACATCCCCTCTAGGCTACTTGTATTGGAACTGATTGTTTACTTGACTTGAACTTTGACCCTTTGTGTAAGAGGTTTCTTTCTTTTTGGTTGATAAATTTTGTCAATCTCGATGTGTCTATTGATTGATGATTCACTGGAATGTGAGGCTTCTAAAAATTCTCTAGTATTCTTGTTGTTTCCTCTGTCTAATATTTGAACGTTGTCCCAGTCGAATTGATGTCCGTGGTTATCTGTATGTCGTGATATGAGGAAGTGGATGTCATGTCTTTTGATGGCTAGATTATGTTCATGGAGACGAAGACGAAGGGGAAGTCCACATTGACCAATGTGCGTTTTTCGCAGTTGTTACAATTTATTTTATGATCAATAAACTCGTGGAGAAATCTAAAGGCTCACTTCAACACATTGAAGTCTACGCTGAAGATGTCACCTACTAGGGTGATGAAAGCTTCGCAAATTAACTATCCAGCTCAGAGAATACAACCACATCAAAATCATCCCCCTGAGCTATAAATCTTCTCCATCATATTCCCATATTAAGTCACAAGAAAAAGGCGTAAACGGCGAAGGAAATTTGCTTTTCGACGATTCATTTTTATGAGCTGTACAATCGTAATTATATTTAGACCAATCAGATACCGGTAAAATTTGTCCTCGAAAAACGTATTACTCAATGTAAGGTGTAACCTGGAAGGGATGACTAATTGTAAGTTAGAAAAGAGGCAGAAGTTGGCATGACGTAATAAGTGTGAGATAGTGAATAATCAATAAGCTCGTGTAGAATGGACAGGAACTAGTGGAAAGGTGATAAAGTGTTTTTATATAAAATCTGTATGAAAAAGCAATGTTATTAATAAATAGTAATAGAGTGGTAATAAAATATGGATGATGGGAATAATAATGATAATAAAATAATAGTAGTAATAACAGTAATAATAGTGAACTTACATAAGAAAAAGAAAAAGAAAAATAATAGTAAGTACTTTACTCTGGCCACGGTAGGGCGATTGAATGTATCTATCGCTTTTGAATGCAGAGGTCCGGTTTCAGATCCCGAATAGCTAGTGTTTCATCAATGTACATATAGCGTATTCGAAGTCCCTTTGTACGATATTGAGGGACTCTGTGTAGCACTGTGAAGCATTCATGTAAGTGGGGGTGCTCAATGTCCCGAGATGACAAGGTGTTCAAGGATAGAGCTAATGCTATTCTTCTTTTCTCCTCCGACTAACCAAGCTGGACAGTGTTCCAGAATACGATTGTGGACTTGACGTTGCGTACGGCCGACATACTTTGTTCCACACGAGCGAGTAAATTGATAAATACACATTGAAGTGGCGAAAGGCGGTATCTTATCCCTTAACGTTAAGCAGGATTAACTGTTTGCTGGAGAATGTGTGATACGTAAGGTGGCTCTGTTGGAAGTGTCTTCTTCAGACATTCAGAAAGGCGGTTTCTTCGCTGTTTATGCCTTTTTCTTACAACGTATTTCTGTTGGCTCCTTATTCTTACTGTTATTATTCCTCTGGAACATAAGAATTCAGGAGCACATCTCTATTTCACTTTGCTCTCTGTATTCTTTTTGTGGCTGTCTCCATGATCACCCATGAACTGTCATCTCCTCCTTGCACGATCTTCTCCATGTTACTCCTGTGTCGACGCCGAGCCTATCATTTTCCATTTCATCTCCACTGAGGGGTCCACCTAGCTTGTGATATCCCCCAACTGTCTTCTTATACAAACACATAATTCGCAACGTTTGTAGAGTCCTGACATCACACAGGATGAACAGAATGCTTTAAAAAGCACCTCTGACTCAAAAGGATTATCGTAAACACTTTATCACATAATCAATAAAGCCTACACCACTAAATGAATCCCACATAATCCTACAGTATAACTTTGGTTTTTTTTCAATTTTTTCTTTTGGTATTTTTCAAATAAATATTAGATCCCATCAGAGAAGAACTTCGATCAGTTGTCTGCGCTGGATATCTCTGAACAGTTGACATTCTTGGATTTTCAAATATTTCGATCGATAAGAAGCGAGTAAGTTATGCTTCTCATTTTTTTCTGAATTGTATTCATAGTACATCCCTTTTTGATCAATATAAGTTGGACAGCTGTGAAATTGTTGCTCTCAATACAACATTTAATCCTACTCCAAAAATATGGTGGAGATATGTGCATGGCACTTTCACTCACAGTGTTAAAAACAGAACATATCTCTCTCTAGCTTCTTCACTCATATAAACTCACTGGTAGAGGGAATAAAATTCGTATTTGAAGCCGAAAATGAGCAAAGAGAATTAGCTATGACGTTAGATTGTAAAATAAAACGAATAGAAGAGGTTAAACTGCACACTAGCGTTTATAAAAAGCCAACACATTCTACTAATAGGTATTTAAACTTAATTTCATCTCATCTGTTATCTATCTGTGAAGGCAGGCTTAGCTAAGTGTCTCACAAACTGAGCATTAGCGCTAAGTCGTACAAGAAAAGACCTAAATGATGAAATAAAACAGATAGAAGAGGCGTTGGTGTTAAATAACTATCCTATAAAATTCATTAGGAAGATCAAAAAAGGCCAAAAGCAAAATAAAAATAATTGTGAAACTAGTAATGATAAAATAAATAAGAGAGAATATAAGTCATCTACTGTTATACCATATAAGGAGGGGACATCTGAGACCCTACGCAGGATTCTGAATAAAGCAGGAATTAGAGTGGCATCTAAACCTACAAACTCTTTCAGGTAGGACAAGCTCTGCAGGCTAAAAGACCCGGTGGACCCAATTAGACAAAATAATATAATTTACAAAATACCCTGAAATGACTGTGAGGTCAACTGCATAGGTCAAACTAGAAACGTTGTGGGTAGTCAGATTGTCGGAACATAAGAATTTAGCCAAGGTAAGAATGGTTAACCCCGAGAAGATGAATAATTTAGAAAGAAGCTCAGCGCTGCATGCATTAACACACAACCACACAATAGGATGGGAGAGGGTTAAGATCCTAAGAAGTAATCTACGTAGGTGGAGAGAGAGATTGATTACTGAATCCTTGTTTATCGAGTCTACACCCAACACATGCAACAGAAATGACTAAATGCAAATACCAGAGGTATGGAAGATATTATTGCCGCCAGTCTGTCAAATCAGAGGAGGATAATAAATAATTTCAAAATTCTATTTCAATTCAAGCACATCATAACATTCTAACAATGTTACTTATTATGACTACAAAAACACTCGTCTTATTTCCCATCTGATTGTAATTGATCAATAACACTCGTATTATTATCTCTGAATGTACATTATCCCATATTGTTTTTTATTCAAATGTCTAATCATCAATTCCATACATGTATATAAATGAAGGAAAGAAGTTGTGTGAGTACCTTGATATGATTATGAGTGGCAATAGTTTGTGCTCGAAAGGTGGTCATCAGTTAATGTTACTGTATAACAACACTGTGTGACTTATCAAAATAAAATCTTATCCATAATGGAGATTAATCCTCTTAATGACGAAGTCGTGAACTAGACTGTCCATTCGTGTATTTATCTATTTATAATAAAGCGGGTGAGAATGTTACAGGACTATTCCCGGTCAAGGGTCAAATTAATAAATCTACAAATAGAGATTAAAAAATGTAAAATTAACAGAAATAAACAGGAACTTTAGATATGAAAGGTAACAGGACAATTATTATTGAGAGAATTGACTTTCTATAATGAACATGGTGAAGACAAAGCTAGCTGCATGTGCCTCTTTTAAATGCATAATGTTGGCTTGAATTTCTGGATCTCTAGGACCTCAGTTATGCCCATATGCTTTGATCTCACTCCCTTTGAAAGACGTTTGACTGGGCCTTTTATATGACTTCGTAGGGGTTTTCATCCTGCAGAGCTGAATGTCATGAATTCATCAGATGTCCTGTTATCGAACTATGCGCACACTTGTATTCTCTCTCTGTTAACACGGCTGGATAGTTTCCCCGAGCGCGCTTTGCAAGTGGAGGCATAGTGCGTCCAGTATATACTCAGCTCCACAGGAATGAAGCCAGCGAAGTTTTACATTCATGTTGAAGTCGCCCAATGTGACAGTTCGTCTTTCACGTGTGTCTTGAATATCTTCTTGCAGGAAAATGCTAATTGTAGGCTGACGGAGAAGCATGTTTTTGCTGAGAGATTTCGAAAGTAGTTTTATGAAAAGCTTCTGGTTTCGCTTCACTTTTAAGTTCGAGATTAAGCAGAACTAAAATCTTTTTGTGGGCGAATTGGATCTGTTCTGAAGTTTTCTTTGGCTCTAGAGTTTTTGTCTATGAATCTGGGTGGGAAAACATTTTTCCATCAAGATTCCGCGGAGATTCTTTAGTTCTTAGTCAACAGATTCTTCTTTAAGGAATTATATCCGGTGAGGGAATTCAATCAAAGGTGTGAAGTCGGTGATACTTCCTATATGGATCAGAGACTTGGCGCCGTACCACGTCACGAAGGCCACTTAGAACAAACTACGGACTTTCGTCAACAGCTTTCTTCGCTCAATACTTCGCTCAAGATCAGATGGCCGGCGAGAAAAGATCAGCAACAGGGATCTCTGGCAATGAAAGAACCAACTCAGCAGGAACCGACTGTGCAAAAAGCATGCAGGAAGAAATGGAGATGGATTGGCCATACTCTGAGAAAACAAACCATCAAGTGAGTGACATCACACACCAGGCCATCGCTCGAGTGGAACCCGGCCGAACAAGAAGCGGCGAGTTAGTAGTCATTCCGATGGTGACATTGAGGAGGTCGTGTGAAGAGAAAATGAAAGCATGTGAACAGACGTGTGGAGACAGACGAAAACGTTGGCAGAGAACCAAAGGTAATGGAGACGTGTGGCTGAAGCGCTATGTTCCTCTAGGAACTAAAGGAAACAATGATAACAATCATAGTTAAATGTCAAGTGGCAAAACATTTAATGTCATATGTAGAACAATTCATAGGATGTGTAGAACTTGAAAGGTGTGTGCAATTATAACATTAGTAGTCCAATAACACAAAAGCGTTACGTAATATTGTGTGAAATTTGATAACATAGAATTTAATGTTGCAAGACAGAATTGATTTAGAATGACAAGTGGAACAAGTGAAATAATACCGGGGACATTTCAGATTGAGAATAGTAATAGTAGTAACAATTGACGTAATAAAGGAAGAGTATACAAACTGAATAGACAAAATGAAAAAACTTGGTAGAACCAAAATATGATTAGGGATTACTATACTTTAGCACAGAAACATTAAGACTATGAAAGCTGAAAGGATTGGACGAACTGTTCCTGCAAACACAGATCTGCCTGTTCTATTTCGATGGTCAAAGATGACTTCAGCAATACAGATGAGTCGGATACGTAGTGTTTCGGGCAAATTACTTTTCGCCTTGTAGACGACATTAAAGGCGGAGGCTGCGGAAATAGGTTGATCGTTATCGACCAGATATTCAATGATCGCGCTCCTGACTGCTCCACTCCCACCTCTTCGTAACCACTCATGATAGTGTACTTGCACCTTCTTGGACAAAACCTGAGTTGAACAACAGGATTTAATTTCTTAAGTACAGATTGATGATAAGTTGGTTGAAAAGAGTCTTGTTTTGATTTTCCATATATCCGAAAGGGAATTTTCCACGAATAGATTCTTCAGCACATATTTGTTGGATCTTCTTGTACAGTTGGGTGTGTCTCTTTCCACTAAGAGGAACACAACTTTAAAAATTGATAAACTGCCCCAATCTATGTGGACCTTTTTGTATATAGATATCCTCAGCGAGTTATCAGCACTTCTTCACAATTAAACATCGAGGAAATGGAAGATTGATTCAGATCCAACTTCTGTGGTGTAGTCAATGTTTGGATGGGCATTTTTGAAGGTTTGGAGTAGGTTTCCAGGATCCATATACCTACCAAAAATAATGAAATTATCATTAATGTGTATCTCTTGTAAAGATTGAACCCTACTGATAGTTGATTGTAAGGGACTGTTTTCTAGGTTAGCCATAAGACAATCGTCCGAAAAGGGTCCTATAGGAGAATCCATGTGACAAACAGCGGGCAATGAGGAAACAGGCATAAAATGGACTCACAGAAAAAACTTGGGGGATCTGGAGGACTTCGCCGATGATATATGCCTGATTTCCCACAAACTGGAAGATATGCAAGCGAAAAGTAACAAGTTGGCAGAAGAAGCATCAAAGATAGGACTTCAGGTGAACATAGAGAAGACAGAGGTGATGAAGATTCCTGGACAACAACAACAACAGACAACAATCAGCATAAATGGGAGGAACCTGAAAGAAACAACCTCCTTTACCTACTTTGGAAGCATCGTTTCTACTACAGGCGGAACTGACGAGGATATCAAAGCAAGAATCGGAAAAGCAAGACAAGCTGTCACTACTCTCAAGTCTGTGTGGACGTCAACAGCACTACTCATCACGAGAAATAAGATCCGGATTTTCAACTGCAATGTGAAGTCAGTGCTACTTGCTATACGGATCAGAGACTTGGAGCATCATAAAGAGCATCTCAAACAAACTACAGACCTTCATTAACAGTTGTCTTCTCTCAATACTCAAGATCAGATGGTCTGCCAGAACAGATCAGTAACAGGGATCTCTGGCAATGAACGAACCAAGCCAGCAGGAACCAACTGTGAAACAGATAGGCAGGAAGAAATGGTTGGGGATTGGCCATCAAGTGACATCACTAGGCAAGCCATTGCTCGAGTGGAACCCGTCGAAAGGGAAGCGGCGAGTTGTTCGTCAGTGCAAGGGTGACTTGGAGGAGGTCATGTGAAGAGGAGATGAAAACGTGTGGACAGACTTGGAGCCAGGTGAAGACTCTAGCAGAGAACCGAACGCAATGGAGATGCATGGCTGAAGCCCTATGTTCCTCTAGGAATTAAAGGAAACAATTATATAATAATAATAATAATAAGAGAATCCACTGCCGCGCCATGTATTTGCGTTTATATCTCATTGGTGAATCTGAAGAAGACGTTGAAAGTGCATCGTAGTAACAACTCATTTAAATAATGGATTGGTACGCTGATATCGACGCTATTTGAATGAATGAGGTCACAAAGAAAACATTTAGTTCCCGTCAGTGGAACATTGGTGAAGAGATAGAAGGGGAGACAATCTTTTGTCATCTATTTGTGGATAGATTGGTTGCCTGTCAATTAAAAGGTCTCAAACTCGAATTATGTTTCTCACAATTTATACCAGGACAACTAGCTAATATCACACGCGCACATACACACACACGTTGACCGTCTCCAGTTCCCCTCCCTCTTTCCATGACTCAAAATCTATACCGGCTAACTGAGATATTATTGTCTCTAATGGTGCTCCTGTTATTCCACTAATGTTGATCAAGTTACATAAGTGGACTTTAGATAACACCCATTACTTATATTTAATAATGAAATTGATTGACTCACTGAGACGACTATGTCAATCAATAAATTAAATTCACAGTTTGCAAATTCCTTTGCACTTTGCAAAGTTTCAGTGGTGAGATTTCCTATACCACAAGTGCTAATGTTGGTATTAGATGGTTGGAGGCAATCGGCCAAAGGAAGCCTTGGACCTAGGTTTCGTGCTAGTTGACACTCATCAGCAAGGCGTATCTGCAACCTTGAAGGAACTGATGTCCCTTCTGAGATTCGAACCCGTGGACATCAGGGACATCAGTTCCTTCAAGGTTGCAGATACGCCTTGCTGATGAGTGCCAACTAACACGAAACCTAGGTCCAAGGCTTCCTTTGGCCGATTGCCTCCAACCATCTAATACCAACAATTCACAGTGCACCGTAATGGCGAGCCACCTAGCATGGTGGCCACATTGCAAACATGACTGATAGAATTCAGTCTGCACCGAAGATAGGACTAGACGCATTACACTAGTGACTGACTAGTGTGCAATCAAAAATATACAAGTACTAATCAAGAAAGAAAGCAAATTTGCACAAAACTATCTATATACTACTTACTGGTTGAGGTAAGTAGTAGATGTATACCCCCACCTTTCAACCAGAAGTCCTTGCCAGATAGCCAGACCACGTGACGGCCATTTCACTCGTCTGGAGCCGAGGTCCTCATCAGTGGTGTTCCAAGTTTGATAATTCAGCTCATAGAGCTGAATCTCTCCAAACCACCCAATTTCTGGCCCCAAAGTCCAGATATTTTCCATGATTTCATTTAAAAATTACATCCTCTCGTCTTTTTTCTCTTTGTCTTGCTACTCTGAAGAGAATTACTCAATCAGTCTTGGATGAAATTGGACAAAGAAGAGAAAGCGAAGCATGTCCTGTTGGTTTGTAAACGTTTTAATGAGGTAAGTAGCCCTATCCAAATGGAAGTATACCTCCTTTTATTGTCTTTGTATTTTTGTCTGTTTTTCTGTTCTGGTTGTAGCATGCATTTTGTTTGATTCTGTTAGCTCTAATGTGATTGTGCGTGTCTGTACCTTTATGTTCGTTATTTAGTAGTCTGATTGCAGAGTGATATCAGTTACAGAACCACTGAAAACCACCATGAAGCCCTAGACAGGTGTTTCGTCCAGGTTTAGAACTCTCCAGCAGTACTAACCCATCACCTTACCCACGTCGCTTACGGCAAGTTGTCATCTAAAGTGGTGAAAACCGTCGGTGTCCGTCAGGGATCACCACTGTCCCCATTTCTTCCCAATTTTATGGTAGGTGTACTAATGGAATTAACCCTAACCATCTTCAACGACTCAGGGAATGACTTGTTACCAGGGGATGATCTCGTTGACTTGGAATATGCAGATGATATAGTCCTACTACGTGCAGATGCTGACAAAAGGCAGAGTCCTCTGAACACCTTGAGCTGCTATCTGAGAATGTTTGGCATGCAATTCGCTCTTGCTGTCAAATGTAAGATGATATTACAGGACCGGACTACATTGACTCCTGGCTTAGAGATACAGAGTGAAGTGGTTGATGAAGCGTGTTGACCACTTCGCATATAATAGTTTACTCCGTCTCTGGCGGAGACGTAATATCTGGTTAGCTGTCAGCCAAAGGACGTGTGCACTGCTCAGCAGCAGTTCACCCCATCCTCCTTCATGGTCACTGGAAGTAGAAGACATGAAAAGGCCGCCAAGCTGTCTTTGATCATAGGTGGCTGCGTTCCATCTCACGTATGAAGTGGTATAATAGGGTGAGTAATATTGAGGTTAGGCGTCCAGTGCTATGTACACAGGGGAAATCAGTGGACGAAGCTGTGAAGTTACATCGACTGAGATGGTTAGGACATGTGTTACGCATGCCCAGCCATTGATCGCCTTCCTCGACGACGGGCAGTGTTAGCTGACATAGGGTCAGGTTTTAAAAGAGCTAGCTAGTGGTGGTCAAACCAAAACATGCCTTCATTAGTCAATGAAATCCACAACAGTTAGTTTAATCCGGCCACGCGAGTAGGCGTAGACTTCCTGGTTGGGGTCCTCAGGTTGGTAAAAATCAATGAAAGCTACAGACAATCGGTGATGTGGCTCAAAATCTTTGTCAATAGCTGGCGCAGATACATCCACTCCTTATGACTTATAATTTCCGATAAAACTATGAAGTTCTTCGATGTTACTATTCTTTTAACCTCATATCTCTGTTTACTGCCTCTGTTTTGCATTTCTTTAACTTTTTTCTCTTGCTTTGTATGGTAAGTGAAGTGTGGTGGCTTGAACTGCTGCACATCTGTGCAAAGTTCTATGTTGAAACCAGTCAGTCCGTTACCCACATCGGGGATCAAACCCAGGACGTTCAGGTTACGGTGTAAGCTCGTTAACCATTAACGCAAAAAGATGGAATACACTCGCCCATGAATTCTGACTTCTGCCACTTAGTGACACTCAGCGGTAAATGGCCTACGAGCCCGCCTTGTGACCTGCAGGTTCTGGGTGCATGGTGCTAAAGAGATTAGACCATGACGAAGACAAATAATAAGGATCAAGTCAATATATGATATGCAAATATCAGAACAGTAATATACAGTCTAGGAGAAAAATGAATAGTAATAAGAAGGGTAGTTGAAATATCCAAAGAAAACTTCCAAATCTGTCTTCAAACCAAAAGTATTTCACTGATAATAAGTATACTACTTAATGATTTTATCAGTAGCTTCACATCATTTTTGAAATTTTCTACTTCTTATTGTTATTATTGAAATCCCTCTTACGTAATTCTTTTCATCTCCTTCTATAACCTTCAGGTCAGTCGTCTAGTCGTCTCCGAAATTATATCCCGTACAGATTTAAACGACAGAGTTATGTGTATTGACAAATGGGTAGCTATAGCCGATATCTGTCGATGTATGCAAAATTACAATGGTGTACTACAAATCTGTGCAGCTCTGGTGAATAGTTCTGTCTACAGGTTGAAAAGAACATGGGAAAGAGTTAGCAAGCAGACGAAACAGTCAATTGATCGACTGCAAATGCTTGTGGCTTCAGATGGACGATTCAAGTCAATGCGTGAAGCATTGCACAGGTATGTTTTGACTAATTTATTTTTGGGAGGGACTGATCACTAACTGACATCAGTTAGAGAACCTTCGGAAGATCAAAACACGGAGTACTGGACAGCTGGCTGTTTCGTCCTGGTTCGGGACTCTTCAACAGTACTCTCCCGCCGGTTCCTAAGTTCAAACTCTTGTGGTGGGTGCGTACTACTGAAGAGTCCTAAATCAGGATGAAACAACTCTCCAGTACTCCTGGATTTTCCAGTAATTCTCCAACTGATCTAAGCTCATGATCCTTTCTGTAACCAATCAAGCACCTGGAAACCAACACTACTTGATATTTATTTTCCGTCATCAGAGGCTTTAATAATACTGTTATATGATGAATTATAAAGTTTTGTTTTCATCCGTGTACTTGTGTTCTGTGAGCTGGATGGTTCATTTGTGAAGCCTTCATTATCATTGAATAAAGCAAGAACTATGTTGATTTGTACAGAATAAGTAACATGGTACCATCATTGTTTATTTCTTTGGCTTCTCATCAGTTGCATGTACAGTCTAAAGAAGACATTATTAAATTTATGCACAGAGTAACTTTGTGTCGGTAGCTTAGCAGTATAATGCCCACCAAGCACGCACTTGGTTCGGGGATCGATCCCCAGCCGAGGCACTCCTTTATCCCGGTAAAGAAGAAACTTCAAGCCTCTAGCCTGAAGCACTTTGTTCCCTACTTGAAACGTGAATGAATAAAATATAAAACAGAGCAACTTTGTAACATACTTGCAAATGTTCTGTAATGTCCGTTAATGACAGAAGACTCCAAACTTAGTGAATAGTGCTCAGAAATCACATGTATATGGTTTATACCCACAGAGTTCAAGTTTAAATAAAAATAAATGTCGTCAAAGTTGAGTAGAGATGAGCTCTTTTGTCTATTGATAATTTAAAAGGATTTTGTAATGTCCACCTTATTGATAAGATATCTGGCTGTGGCGCTATTGTTAACGTTTGTTCCTTTGAAATGTGGGCTGTTTGTTGCATGTTTAGAAAGGCGGAGTTGTCCCCCTACTTTTTCTTTCTGTTCTCCCGATGTAACTGCTACCGCAGATACGTGTAAATTTGTATACATAGTTAGAGTTCACATGAGAAGTGTATCTTTTGACTCTTGGTTGTACCGTCAAGGGTATGTTGTCCGATTAACGGAAACGAATTTAGATACAGGATAGATTGTGGCTAGTGAGGTATGCAATCTTCTATTGACTGTTCCTCTAGTTTTATCATCCTTAGAATCAAGTTGAATGAAGATAGGCTTTTCCCCCCAATTTTTTCGATTCGATTGCAGCTTGATTCCACACTGTATCTTCAGTACAAGTATGGAATTTTCAGCATGGATATTGGTAGCCCAAATTTTGCAGGCCGACCATAGATATCGGGTGTGCGTCGGCAGGGGGTCGAACCCCGGACCATGTGCATGGTGGGCGAGAGTCCTAACCACTGTGCCACCGACGCACAATGTGATTTGTTTGGAATTCTAGCCTTCACTTATAAATGTGTTTCTGAGGGTGGTGATTGTTTTTCAATATCTTTTCGAGAACGAGAAATTAAGGGAAGTAATACACAGAATTCATGAACGTATAATAATCAACAACAGGCCAAGGTGGCAATAGTGACTGGACCTGTTGCTTTTTTACACACAGCTACAGTTAACTTAAGTGAATTGCAGTGATCTCTGCTGTTTGGAGAGTATTCTGAACCTACTGTCTTCTGGCAGTTTAATAGGTACCAGGTAAGTGAGAGAGAGAGAGAAAGACTTCAATGATAGCTCTGTGGCATGTTCGGATGACGTGATCCAATATAGTATACTATTGATGGCTTTAACAACACCTTTATTTAACCACAATCTTAGGTGTTCCCAGAGCACGAAAAATTGGGGTTTCTACAGTAATGCCCAATGTAAAACTGTCTTCACATGAAAAGCAGTTGAATCGATAGATACAATCGGGGGTGGCTAGTTGGCCTAGGTACTTCATCTTTCACTTTTGGCATCACTACCCATTGTCTGGAAATTATAAACTACAGACAGCTTTTTGACACTAAAAGTTCTTTGAATTGATTTTCTCAGCTTGTTGATTAATTATTTCACTAAGTGCAACACTGTTTGAACTGTAGTCATCCATGCAGAGGCTTCTCTTCAACAGATACAGAAGAATCCTTTTCTACACTCTTGGTCATCTGTATAAAGATGACCTTTTCAGGGTAACTGTTTTCAAATAACATGTCTTGTATACAACCTTAAGTTTGTGGTGAGAGCTGTCTACTAGCCAACTGGTTGACAGTAATTGAGGTCAAGGTCAAGATGGACAGGTGGATACAGAACTGACACAGCCACAAGAGATGAAAGGTTAACTTTGTGTGAGAAACAACCAATCAACAGACTGTATTTTCTACTAATATTAACCTACAATAATGTACATCAAAATCTATAAATATGTGTTGATTTTCCGTAATAAGCGTTCTATTGCCTGGCCCTTGTCTTCTGTTGTTACAAGTTCACCTTAAATTAACTCTTCTGAACAAATGCCTCTGACCCTGTGGCTGAGGGTGTTTACCGGAGAGGAAGGAAACTGTGGAAAAGTGTGCAAATTGACCGATCCAGGTACTTTTATTATACAATTTCCTTTCTGTACTAATGTTTGGTCTTCTTGTCAGTAAGCTATCTAAAAAGGTAATTTTAATTTAGGATTCTACTTCTCCACACGTGAAAATGTTTCCTGAATGTACTTCATTGGATTCAGTTATTATTGCGTCTTAGCTGAATCGTCATCGTCCACATCTCTTGTTTCTCTTCTCTTTTCTCACTAGATGTGATCCTCCATGTATCCCATATTTAGGAATGTATTTAACCGATCTATCGTTTATTGAAGAGGGTGCTTTAAATATAACTGAGAACAATTTGGTCAATTTTTGTAAAATGCGTATGGTAAGTGTAATTGAGAATTTGATTTGGTTTTTTCATTAACATTATAATAATATTTTCTATAGTTTGGTTTGTAAGGATTAGTTTTGTTTGTTACGAGTTGATCATGGAGTGATATCACTTAGAGAAAGAACCATTGAAAACCAGCCACAGGGAGTACTGGACAGCTGTTTCATCAGCCTAGTTTGGGAATCATTTGCAGTACGCACCCGCTGCCAGGGTTCGAACTCAGGACCTTCTCGTCACAAGGCAAGCTCGTAGACCATTAAGCCACTGTGACTTGATTCAGTGGCTCATGAATACGAGCTTGCCTTGTAACGAGAAGGTCCTGGGTTCAAAACCCAGTGGGTGAGTGAGTACTGCCGATGATTCCCAAACTAGGCTGATGAAACAGCTGTCCAGTACTCCCTGCTGGTTTTCAATGGTTCTCTAACTGATATTATAATAATAATTATTATTATTACTGTTCTTTGGTTGGTCTCGTCTGTCAGTGGAATTAAAATGGCGCGTCTCATCCTGTCTGATGCACTCATCATCTATATGTGCCTGCATCCTGAGAGATTTATCAAGTAAGCTATTGATTAAAGACAACCAATTCTTGCACAAAGCGGGTGCCTCAACTTGATAGGAAGTCTGTATCATCACCCGACTCTACAAATTGTTCACTATGGCCAATTACTGGTTGATGTGTTATGCAGACGGATAAAGCGAAGCCACGAGCTTGGATCGTTTTTACTTTTCAGCTCTTATCGGTGTTATTAATCTTACGGGTGATTAATATTGATGTTAGGCTTCAGTCGATCGACGAGGTTGTAAAGTTACATCGATTGAGGTGGCTAGGACAAGTGTTACGCATGCTTAGTGACGGTCAAACCAAAATACGGCACTAGTCAATTAAATCCATGATAGTTCATTTAAGCTTTCATTATCTGTTAATATTCCTTCGAGTTCCTAGTGGAACATAGAGCTTCAGCTGCACATCTGCATATCTTTAGCTTTTGTTTCCTCATAATATAATGTTCTCCTCTATGTCATGCTTGGTTCTGCGCCCAACTTGCGGCTTTTGATTTATTTTCACTCTACCGGAAATAAACCAATCAGAATTGACGTACGCAAATGATCGATATCCGGTCGGCAAATGAACCAATCAAAAAGAGACCTGTGTAAAATAACGCCCACCATTTTTATTGGTCGTGACCATGGACTACTTGACATAACCATGGTGATTTTTTGAATGATACGTTATCGTGTAAATACACCATTACTTTCGGTCTCAGTTTCGGTTTGTTGTCGCTGAGAGATAGGTTAGCCGTTGCATACCTTATTGTTGGCGTAAACAAGCGATACTCGTGATTACCACATACGTCATCAACTCGACGTCCGTATTTCACCTCAACGTTTTGCAATATATAATATATCCAGAAGACATACGTTATCCTTCCCGAAAATTCTTACCTGGATACAATGAAATCTCAATGAAAGATGATGTCCATATTGAGATGCTGCAAATGTCTAACATCTATTTCACTTGAATACAGAATGAAGCGTTCTAACTACAGATAGGTTCTATGATTAACCAATTCCAAGTATGCTACACCGGTTAGCCCTGAATGTCAGAAATTTCAGGCTGCATAAACCTATCCTTTCTTCCTTCTAGTGAAACATGTAGATGCATGAGATATTTATCACTAGTTTCAATGCTCCTTTTTGTTATTCTCCTTCTAGATTGCCCATGTGATACGGGAAGTTCAACAATATCACCAGACTCCATATCTTATAACTCATAGACGAGAGGTGAGTTTACAAGTCTATTATATGTATATGTATACTATTCCCTTGGGTTCCAAGTGGAACACTGAGCTTCACCAACACACCTCCATTTTCTTCTATTTTCTGATGTAGTCTTCAGCTGGCTAGCTCCACCACTGACCATAATCTGTCATCTCCAACTCACACGATCTCCTCCATGTTACCCTTGGACGACCCATTCATCACTTCCCATTTGGATTCAACCTGAGGGCCAGGAGCGCGATGTCATTTGACCGCCTCCTCAACGTGTGCTCGATCGATCGATCCATCTCCATTTTCTCCTACATATTTGTTGAGCAATCAGCTCTTGGTTGGTTTGTTGTCAGAGTTTCTTGCGGTTAATTCCTTCTTTCTGGCTTGCCATTCGATCTTCAGTATGGAAACAGCCAGCCAGCCAGAGAAGTGGGCAGCTGTTGATAAATGTCTGTTGTAGCCTTTTGAAAATCATTTTCGTGACAGGCACGCATTGCAAGTTTCTGACCCGTATAAAAAATAACTAACTTTACATGGTGTTAAATATCCGAATCTACACATGGCGCCGGGTTCAGGGTGAACAAGAATGCTGTGACTCCGGATAGAGGCTCACCATTGCACTTCGGTGGATTAAAACTCCCGACGGACCCTAATCGGGTGCTCTCGGGTGTGTAGTTTTTGTCAGTGGAGAGGCCTCACGGTCCTCCTTTTATTTTGTATGAGTTGGTGGTACATCAGTTAGGACACTCGCCGACCATGCAGATGGTCCGGCCGACGCACATCCGATATCAATAGTCGGTCTGCTAAATTTGGGCTACCGATATCACATGCTAAAAATTCCATACTTGTATCAAAAGTAGTGTGTGGAGTCAAGCTACAATGAAAAAATATAAAAAAATGTTGAGTGAGTGAAGCAGTAGATTTCCGAACTGGTTTCAAGTTGATAAAGGCATGTCACGTCTTTCCGATTCTGGTTTGATGACTTCGCCTTCTTCATTTGTACTGTCCGACTCCCTGCCTGTGGTTGAAACCATGCTTCCTGGTGAGAAAAGTTAGGGAAGTAACCTCTGTCAAATCTCTCCCGTTGATGGCGATTGGTGCTTGTTGTTGTTGCTGCTGTTGTTTGGTTGGTGGGTTATCTTCATCACCTCCATCTTCCGTATGTTCATCTAGAATCCTGTCTTCACTACCTGCTTGTTCAGCCAGTTTTTTGGTTTTCACCTGCAAATCTTCGAGGTTGTGTGGTATTAAACATAAATCGTCCACGCATGAAATCTAGATCTTCTAGAATATTCTCATCAGTCACTCCAACGTATTCCTGTCTCCTCACTCCCACTGCACAGTCTGTCGCACAATTCAGTCCACAATTAAGAATATCAGCGGTGGTAATAGTCTGGGAGACTTGTCTTTTACTGCTGTATTCACTTCGAACACCTCACTGAGTTTTCCGTTTTGGATCACCTGACAAGTGATGGGGTTGTCATATAGGCAGCTGTTGAATGAGGTTGGTGATGATTGGGGCACTGCCCACTGTAGTGTTGAAGTACTTTCCAAATTACTTCTCAATATAATTAGATCAGTTTCTTGCTAACAAAGAATATCTCAAATTAATGCAAAGTTGATCCTTAATTTTATTTTATTTTTTTGAAATATATAATTTTTTGCGTAACAGAATTATTCGATTTGGCATAACATACAATGTGTATCACAGTACTTTTCCCAAGCGTTAGTTCATAGGAATTTGATTCGTCTCAAGTTTGAGCACGGATTGACGTCAGTTAGAGAACCACACTAGAAAACCAGTAGAAAGTACTGGAAAGATGTTTCACCCTATTTTGGGAATCGTCAGCAGTAAGTATCCACCGCAAACCAACTGATCTCGAGGGAGGATGATGACATTGGTGGCCGGCGCCAGTCGCGCCAAAACCAAGAATTGGTCGAAGTTGGAATTCATTTGTTGGTCTTCTAACAGTCACATCCCAGTAGCTGGGTGGTCTACGAGCTCGCCTTGTAACCGGAAGGTCCTGAATTCGAACCCCAACTGGTTTGTACTCCCAATGAGTCTCAAACTAAGATGAAGCAGCTGGCTATGCCGTAATCCACACTGGTTTCCTACGCTTCTCTAACTAATATTTACCTATGACGTTTCCAGTACAGTAAATATTACTGTATAACGTTGTGTGAATTTATCAAAATAAAATTTTATCCATAATCGATTTATGCTCTACCACAGTGACCAGATTTCATACTTATAAGGTTAAATATTGTCATTAGATCGTTTACAGGAGGGATTTTCAAAACAATTACCCCCCCCCCCACTCCAACTCACTAAGAAGTAGATAAATTCTCATCCAGCTGATGAATCACTAGTAGGACGAAACCCACCTACTGGATTCATTCCTTTTTCTAGACACTATTTAAACAAAATTAACCCACTTATGCGTTTATTGATTTATTGTTATTAATTAGGTAACGGATTATTTACTTGATCCAACACGGTTGCTAGATGAAGAACAAACCTATCAAGCATCATTGATTATCGAACCAAGACAATCAATTAATCGACAACCACCAACTAGCCTGTCATAGTCAATTTCATTAACAAAACTCTCCAACCAACTAGCTATATGAACAGTTCTCATCGCAGATTGATTTTCTGTATACATTTATGTAAAAATTTAATTTATAAAATAGCATGTATGAACTTAAAGATGAACTGTTTTTTCGTTATTTTGTTTCTTATTTTCTGATGTCTATCAAACACAAACACACACACGCGCGCGCCATTTGGGATTCCAGCAAACTTTGTAATCTCTTTCTCTTTATTCTTTCTGTGTACTCCCCCCTACCCCTCCTCACAAGCTGTGCGTACATAATATATTTATTGAGATGAAAGATGAGAAATTAAAACATAAAAACCAAGCTACCCTTTGAGCACTCTTATCATCAATATTATTGTAAAAAATTAAATACATATATACATATTCGTATTTAGGTGTTGTTGTCGCTGTTTTTTTATCTATGTCCCTCTTTTTTGTATTCTACTTTATTTCCGTTGATTTTGTTTTACTGTATCAAAGAGCAAAATTATCGATCGTTTATTTTTGAGCGCCATCTTTGAATTCTCATTTCGTTCCAATTATTATTTGTTGTCGTCGATGTTGCTATGGTTTCCTCTGTTTATTTGCGATTGGATGATATAAATAATGTTAGTGTCTCAATTACTCACTTATTCACCTACTTACTCAATTAAAAATTAATCATTACTGTCTCGTGTGTGCGTGTCTTTGAGTTGGAATCATCTTTACTCATGTTCTTTCTTAGTCTTTCTTTCAAAATATGATGTCCCTCATTGTGCTTTCTTGATTTATGTATTTTTGTATTGTTATAAGCATTCCTGTTTGTTCCCCCTCTCATCAGTTCATTAGGGGGTGGAGGGGTGGAAGGCTGAACAGAAGAGAATGAAATACCATTAACAGCTAATCATTCATTGAACTATCGATCACATCACATGATACATGTTTGTATGTGTATTGAATAGCTTTCATGTAATTGATACTATAACCAAACCCCCTATATATACACACCTTTTGTTTTGAGCCATTTGTGATAGAGTAGATAGATACTACAAAAGAATAAGTTATATTTTTTTCACATTACTACCCATTACTACTAATACAACTATTGTCGATACTACTTAATTTTCTTCTGATCCACTCTTCCTATACATTCCTGTATTGTTTGTTCTCTTTTCGTCACTGTTGTTGTTGTAATTGTCGTTGGTGATGTTTATTTTTATTATTTTTGTGTTTAACTAGAATAATACTTATGCTTAGATAATATATATAGGACAGATTATTTTTTAACCTGTTTTTATGTACACTGTTAGTCTATTGTATGTGTGTGTGTGCGTTTGAGTATATTTCGAAGTGTTCCAAATCTCCTAAACAACTGGATTTCTTTCCGATTTGTCTTCATCAACAGATTATTCATTATGTAATATTTGTTGATCACATATGACATCATTCTCCTTCTTCGTCTGTGACTGTAAAGACCAAAATCTATTGAATCATTGATCCATTGAACAATGAACGAGGACGAGAAAAATGGCGCGAAATTTAAAAACTCGCGAAGCGCCATATTTGTTCCCTTTTTTGTAATATTTGTTAGTGTGACCTCTTTCTTTTTTTCTCTTTTCTCTTCACTATGTCTTTTTTTCTTTGTGCATTTATTTGTGTTTGTTAACTTGAGTGTATTGTGATCCTATTCCCTGTCTTTTTTGGCATTTATATTGACACAAAAAAATATGGAAGAGGGGAGAAAGAATTAAGGTTCTCAGACAGAGATGAAAGGACGGGAAATGAGAAAGCAAAGCAGATTTCAATTCTACAATAACAACTACTATTGTTGATGTCGTCTTTTGTTAGTTTTTTCTTTAGGGATAGAAACAGAAATGGAAGACACTTTTTCTCCCCCTTGTTCCATTTCGTCACATTTCAACAAATTTTTTCTATCTGTTAGTTCTGATTGTTCGCGTTGAGTAAACCCCATGAAAAAAATAACAGAAAATAATAGAAAAAATAAATGATATTTCAAAAAAATATTTCTTCTATCCTTATTCTTGCTCCTCATCATCTTCGTATTGAAAGAAGTTAGTTTTCTTTTATGAATTTGGACAAAACAGTGAAAAGACGTAGTTTATCTGAAACGTGTAAGATGTAATGTGGATTTGAGGAACACATTTTGGAACACATTCTCGTCGCACATGTATTTGTCATTCATGCCTATACAGAAGGCAAGAGTTTATAGCCGCAAAAATATGAGGCTGGAAGATTTTCTTAAATTCCTTTACGTTCCCAGTGGAACATTCGGTTTCAAGCTAAAGGGCTTGAAGTTTCGATAGCAGTGGTGTTTATTTTAACGGCATGGGGTTGTTAGCCTCATTCCCAACCTTCTTTTTTTACCAGTCTTATTACTCCCTTAGTGAAATAAAGGAGGTTGGAAGATGATGCAAGAAAAAAAAGGGTGAAGTGGACCTTGGTTCAAATTAATTGTTTTTACGAGTTGATCACGGATTGATATCAGTTAGAGAACCATTGAAAACCAGCCAGAGGGAGTACTGGACAGCTGCTGTTTCATCCTAGTTTGAGAATCATCGGCAGAACGCGCCCACTGGGATTCGAACCCAGGACCTTCTCGTTACAAGGCAAGCTCGTAGACCATTCAGCCACTGGGACTGACCCGATTCAATGGCTCATGAATTCTAACTTTTACCTATTCGTGATTTAGAGTGACCCCAACCATTGTCGTTGGTGGGACATCCATCCACTTACGTGACGTCTAATTGGACCTCACTGGTCACGATTTCTCACTAGAACTCCAGGAAAATCCATCCTGTAACCGGAAGGTCCCGGGTTCGAATCCCAGTGGGCGCGTACTGCCGGTAATTCCCAAACTAGGATGAAACAGCAGCTGTCCAGTACTCCGTGGCTGGTTTTCAATGGTTCTCTAACTGATATCAATCCGTGATCAACTCGTAAAAACATAAGTAACCCTTACAAACCAAACTATAGAAAATCAAATTAATTGATTTACCAAGGTAGGTTAAGAGTTACAACAAATAATTTTCGAACATATGTGACAAGTTTAAACGATTTCAGACGTCCAATCAGCTCTCAAAAACGATATTTGTTTATCTTTGGCGTTCAAGAGTGATCAACGAAGTCTTATCACTAAACGTAGACTCAATGTGTCAATTAATTTGGACTTACTATGCAGCTAAACTTATCTTCATAGAGAAAACGAGATCTACGCCATCCTGTACACCCTAACAACATCCGAAGGATAGCGTCACATTTCATTGTTTTTGCTAGTTTACATGCATGTGTCGTCACACGCACACAGGGGGGACCCATTAGTCTCTGCAGGTCAGGGCTACAGTACAAATTTCAAAGTAGCTGCAACAATAAATAAAATCACTAGATAAAACTGACCCTGGAAATGGATGTACAACATTATCTATTGCAAAGCACATTATAGGGATGGGACACAAGGCTGATTTCATTATTGCCTTTAAACGCATATATAAAACAAGTTCAGGTATGATGGAGAAGATTTGTAGCTCAGGTGGATGATTTTGATGTGGTTGTGTTCTCTGAGCTGGATAGTTAATTTGCGAAGCTCTCATCTTCAGCGCAGACTTCAATCTGTTGAAGTGAGCTTTTAGATTTCTCCACGAGTTTATTAATCATCTGTCCTGGCGGGTGACCTTGGGCGTAATTGGTTGTTTTTGTGTGTTTTCACACCTTCTGGGCTATTTGTATTGGAATTGATTGTTTCCTTGACTTGAACTTTGACCCTTTGTGTGTAAGGTTTTCTTCTTTTCAGTTGATAAATCTTGTCAATGTCGATGTGTCTATTGACTGATGATACACTGGAATGCCAAGCTTCTAAAAATTCTCTAGCATTCTTGTTGTTTCCTCTGTCTAATATTTGAACATTGTCCCAATCGAATTGATGCCCATTGTTGTCTGCATGTAGTGATATGAGGGAGTGGATCAAAGTTCAAGTCAAAGAAACAATCAATTCCAATACAAGTAGCCCAGAAGGTGTGAAAACACACAAAAACAACCAATTACGCCCAAGGTCACCCGCCAGGAGAGATGATTAATTAACTCGTGGAGAAATCTAAAAGCTCACTTCGTCAAATTGAAGTATGCGCTGAAGATGTCAGCTAGTAGGTAGGGTGATGAAAGCTTCGCAAATTAACTATCCAGCTCAGAGAACGCAACCACATCAAAAATAAAACAAGTTTAGACTACATACTTAAATTCGTTGAAGCCTTGGTCATTAGAATGCTTAAGTCTGTCTTATGTGTCCACAATTTATTTGTGATTACTCTCAACCTGCTTCGGTAAGCCAATATTTTTGAACCAAGGTTCATTTCACTCAGTAATACTTTCATCCTCTTCCTGTTTTTCTTATCCTACATCCCTAAGTCACCTTTTTAATCCGACCTTGACCTGTACTGTAACAATAATTCATGCTGTCTTACCATCTCTGTGAATGTGTATGACAAGCCCGCGTGTATGTGATCAGAATGTCCGAAATGTGTTGCGCAAATACATTACATAACACGTGTATCTTTAATTTTAGAGAAATAAAACGAGGTGAACTGGAATTCGGGTGGGTGGATGTGTTTCAACTCTCTGGACTAAGTAAGCAAAAATGACCAGCTACAATGCTGATGTTATCTGATAAATGAATGAGAGAAACGGTTATCCTATGTTTAGATCCCGTTGTTTTGGTTACAGAAAGTACTAATCAACTAATTAATGTGAATAGTTTTCAACTATCCTGTTATCATGTAGCCAATATTTTACTTCACAATAGAACGCTGAGATTGAAATAGGGACACCAAGTTGGACACAGACGCGTTGATCACGACAACAACATTATACGACAGCTACTTGTTCTTAACCACACACACACACACAGCCTAGTATACCTAACCGAGAATACAGAACTACGTGAACAGTAGGGTTTGTTTCAGTATCAGCCACAGCAATTTGTTTTACATAACAATGCATGATTCAACAATCACCAAAATAGCATATGTCAATCAGTCTATGATAATGACCAATAAAAATAGTGGGCGTCATTTTACACAGGCTAAACTTCCTCCGATTGGTTTATTTCCAGACCAGCTATCGATCAGTTGCACAAGTCAATCCTGATTGGCTTATTTACATAATGACCTTGGTCACCATACCACCCACAAAAGATATCTGTCTACGTACCAATGAGGCAGGTTGAAATGATTGCCCGAAGCAGAGTAATAAATAAAGATGTAATAAAACTTGGAGATTACAAAAGGTGAACACTTCTGGGCTTTTGAGAACGATTTCGTGCCAAATTACCAACATTTGGTATTTGCTTTCTCGAGAACCTTAACCAGGCAGTCTATACCTCAGTATGTGGCTCAAACCAACTCTTGAACATACCATAGACTTCTGTCAAGAATTGATCTAATCCTTTTTTACAATGTAATCGTATATCAGCCGACACTATTCGCTGATTAAGGCGAAAATAACTCAGCCTTCTGTTTTCTTTCTAACAAACGCTTACACACTTCTCATGTGTTGACTTACAGGGATCTGACTTCATTTGGAGAATCAGATTTCGACCCCTTGTGGGCGGTGGGATAGTTAATGGGTGCCTATTATCACCGACTATTCAACAGCTGTACGACCACGGAACATGTCAAGTGATCCACAACGGAAAACTCAGCGAGGCGTTTGGAGTAAACACAGGAGTCAGACAAGGGTGCTTATTATCACCAATGATATTTTTCTAATTGTGGTGGACTGGATTATGCGTCAGACAGTGGGAAACGAGAAGACAGGGATATCCTGGACTGACGTGAACAACCTAGAAGACCTGGATTTCGCGCGTGGATGATTTATGTTTGATGTCACACAAATCGAAGACCTACAAGCAAAAACCGACAAACTGGTCGAAGAAGCAGGCAGTGAAGACAGGACTCCAGGTGAACATAAACAAGACGGAGGTTATGAAAATAACCAACCAACAACAACAACAGCAACATCCAGCGCGAATCACAATCAACGGGAGGGATTTGAAAGAGGTTACTTCATTCACTTATCTAGGGACCTTTGTCTCAACTACACGAGGAACGGAACGGACGAGGATGTCAAATCGAAAATCAGGAAGGCGAGAAACACATTCATCAACCTGAAACCAATCTGGAAATCCTCGTCACTCAGCATCAACAACAAAATTCGAATTTCCAATACAAACCTCAAGTCAGTTCTTCCATACGGATCAGAAACTTGGCGGGTCACAAAGAATATTTCCAACAGCCTGTTGCAGATCTTTATCAAAAACAGCTGTCTTCGCTCTATACTGAAGATCAGATGGCCGTCGGAAAGAATCACAAACAAGAAACTATGGGAACAAACAAAACAAGAACCAATCGCTCAACAAATATGCAGGAGAAAGTGGAGATGGATTGGACACTCGCTGAGGAGGCCGTTGGGTGACATCGCGCGTCAGGCCATTGCTTGAGTGGAACCTGAAATGGAAGTGGCGAGTGGGGCGTCCAAGGGTGACATGGAGGAGATCGTGTGTAGGGGAATTGAAACAGTATGGACTAACATGGATGCAGGTGAAAAGTACAGCAGAAGACAGAAACAAGTTAAGACGTGCAGTTGAAGCCCTGTGTTCCACTAGGAATCCATGGGAACAATAATAAAAAATAAATAAATATTATCACCGACGATATTCCTAATTGTACCGGACTGCATTATGCATCAGATTGGGGTGCGGGGGGGGGTAGTGAGAAGACAGGAATACACTGGACGGATAAAAAGACGCTAGAAGATCTGGATTTCGCGCGTGGATGATTTATGCCTCATGTCACAAAAACTCGAAGAGATACAGGTAAAAACTAATAAGCTGCCTGAAGAGACGGCAAAGACAGGACTCCAGGTAAATATAGAGAAGATGGAGGTGATGAAGATAGACAACCAACAACAACAACAACAAGTACCAGTCATCATCAGTGGGAGAAATTTCAAAGAGACTACCTCCCTCATTTATCTAGGCAGCATCATTTCAACTACAGATGAACGACACAGATGAGGACATCATAACCAGCAAGGATAGGGAAGGCAAGGTACGACTTCATCACTCTGAATTTAGTTTGGAAATCTTCCACACTCCACAGAATAAACAGTAAGATTCGGATTTCCATCACCAATGTTAATTCAATCAGTCAGTCAGTCCTCCTATGTGGGTCGTAAACTTGGCCAGTGCGTCACGAAAAGCATTACGAACAGGTTGCAGACTTTTATCAACAGCTGCCCCCGCCTTTCTCTGGGTTAATTGTGAAGATCAGATGACCAGCCGTCCAGAAGTAATTAGCAACAAGAAACTGCGAGAGCGAACCATACAAGAGCCTCCTATTAGTCAACAAGTATGTAGAAGAAAATGGATATGGATTGAACACATGCTAAGGAGAACATCGAATGACATTCCACTCAGTGCAGGTCATCTATCGAGTGGTAGCCAAATGGAAAACGACGAGTTGGGTGTCAATTCGAGGGTAAAATGTAGGAGATCGTGTGATGGAGAGGAGATGAGAGACTATGAGCAATCAAGGACCCAGCTAGAGGGAACATCAGAAAATAGAACAAAGTGGAGATGTGCTGCTGAAACCATATGTTCCACTCGGAACTAAATGGAATAATAATAGTGCTGTTGAAGAGTTTCAAATGCGGACGAAACAGTTATCTCTTAATTAGTACTTTCAATGATTCTCTCTTCTACTGAAGTCAGACAATTTGTGATCCATATTGAGAAAGAAGAATAGTAAAGCAAAGCTATACATATTCAACATTCATTTCTATGGGGGGGGGGAGAAAAAAGAACCGATAACTTCACCGAGTATTTATTTATATCAAGACTGTACATACAAAAAAACACGCAATACTGTTTGAGAAATAAGGTGACGGGGGAAGGGGGAGAAAACAAATGCGTTTCTCACCCGCCCCCCCATACCCCCCAAGTATTCGCAAGAACAGAAATTGAAATTTGATTTACAAAACGGAAGAAAGAACCGACAAAATAAAACAGATACAGCATCACTTCATAAATTAGTTCATCCTTATCAATTTCATCAGTGTATTCATTGTTCTGCCTTGTGGGCCAAGACCACCGTGTAACCAGGCTGTACCATCGCTACGGCATACATCACAAACAGCATATGCTCTTGACTCATTGATTGTACCGATTCTAGAGGAGAAAGACAGGCGAAAAATGTGAATATTTTGTAAGCAAATATACATGACGAAACAATGATAATAATCTTAACCTTACCAAAGTTTCTAACCCTTTCTTCCTTTGTGCTCTTGAGTACTAAGTAATTTACAACTTTTAGTTTTGAAACGATAGAAGACAAGGGCCAGGCAACAGATCGTTTATTGAGAAAATCAACAGATTAATATATGTGTAAAACTTGAGAATTGTGGTAGTGAGTAATTCCATATTAGTTTGTTTATTAGATGTATCACACACAGTGTGAAACAGTATTATTTACTGGATGACAAGGTTTCGAACAAAATTTATTGTTCATAATCATTTCATCAATTATAATCACATGACTTCGACACTTGAGTTTTATAGTTTTCTTTTCTTTTCCAGATACCTGGAAAATTCTACTAACCCTACGACAAATAGGAGAAGACAAAGAAAACTATAAAACTCAAGTTTCAAAGTCGTGTGATTACAATTGATATGATTATGAACAATAAATTTTGTTCGAAACCTTGTCATCCAGTGAATAATACTGTTTCACTGTGTGATACATCTAATAAACAAACTAATGTGAAAAATCAACAGATATTTATCGATTTTTATGTACATTATTATTAGCGTTATTGTTAGCAGGGAAGCAACGTCTTCTGATTGGTTGTTTTCTCGCTGAAGGTTATTCTGTCATCCCTTTGTTACCGTTTCTTTGAAGGTCATACCATATATCTGCGAATCGTATTTGCACACGTTAAGTCTACTGTGATTGGTTGGTGAGTTCCTCAAGGTTAAGCTTTGTTATTGTTTTTTCTCATGATCCCGATTCGGGACGTAAACATTGACGTAAATTGTTGTCTACAATTTGGGCTAGTAGACAGCTCTCAACACAGCTTCACTTCTAAAGCCACTTCTGAGTAATTATATCATTTATATCAATCGCCTGCCTATTACTTAATAATAGACTACTACACATTTTTGGTAAATATAAATACGACTGTACAGCCTTCGTAGGAAGATGATTTCGTCGATAAAGAAGACCTCACTTCGCTAAATTGTCTTTTATGATGAAAATCGCAAACAATAACGATGTGATCGAAGAGGTTAGACGTTAGACAAACTCAAAAAGAGTGACCCAACCAATGAATGATGACAGGATTTTATCATGAGGTGACATAAGTTAGAGAACCATTGGAAAACTTGGGAGTACTGGACAGCTGTTTCGTCAGCCTAGTTTGGGACTCTTCACAGTACGCACCCACCAGGATTCGAACCCAGGACCTTCTGGCTACAAGGCGGAATCGTATACTGCTGAAGAGTCCAAACTAGGACGAAACAGCTCTCCAGTACTACCAGCTGGTTTTTCAATGGTTCTCTAACTAATGTCAGCTCATGATGAAATCCTGTAACCAATCAATCAAATCCCTACAAACCAACGCTTGAATATCACCTTGGAACGGTTATGCATACCAAGGCTACGAAGCCAGGTGAAAAAACAACACTATATATTCATGAGAAAATACTTGTTGAATGCATTCCAAATTAATTTGTTTACTAGATGTATCACATACAGTGGGAAACAGTATTATTACTTTTCCAACCACATCCTATGTTAGCTAATATTTCCCTTCGGTTGAGGAAGGCGATGGCTCATTTTGCATGCTTAACACATATCCTAACCATATCAATCGCTGTAACTTCACACAACCTCGTCAATTGATTTCCCCTACCACCTACCTAGCTAGCATTCGACCGATGCCTAACCTCAATATTTCTAGCCTTATTATACCACCACTTAACACAGGAGATACAACGCAGACGCCTATGATCAAAGACAGCTAGCCGGCCTTTTCATGTCTGCCACACTTCCAATGGCCATGTCTTACAGCCACAAAGGAGGAAGGAGCGGACCAATGAGCAGTACACACGTCCTTTGGTCGACAGCCAGCCGGATATCACGTTTACGCCAGAGATGGCGTAAGTTGGTGTATTCGCCAAACGAACCCTCTATTTCCGTGCTGAGATTTCATCAGCGACCAACCCGTTGAGGCTGATATGAAGTCACTAGCAATCAGTTTGATAAAAGCAGGAAGGTATGGATTACCTGACATGAGACCACTAATTTGTAAGAATCAATAGTCGGAAACACTTGGTGATATGGCTGATGAATGGAAATTAGAAAGAAGAGAACACGAAGTTCAGCAAAGATGACGATCTTCTCGGCGATTTCATTTTCAAAAGCAGCTGTACAATCGCAATTGCCGTTTCTTTGAAGGTCATACCATATAACTGCGAATCGTATTCGCACACACTGCGTCTACTGTGATTGGTGGTTGAGTTCCTCAAGGTTAGGCTTTGTTAGTGTTTTTTCTCATGAACCTGATTCAGGACGTAAACATCGACGTCAATTGTTGTCTAGCCAATGTCTTCGGCGAGTGTTTGTCCCCACACCCGATCTGCTGCACCCTACTCACTAGCAACTTGCCCTATTCAGGTAGGTAGTAGTTACCTGGGAAGTCGTGACCAGTAGGGTGCAGCAGGTCGGGTGTGAGGACAAATACTCGCCACGGAAGACATTGGATAGCGGTTGCGCTAGAAGTTAGAATTCATGGGCCATTGGATCGGGTCCCAGTGGCTTAATGGTATACGAGCTCGCCTTGTAACCAGAAGGTTCGAACCCCGGTGGGTGCGTACTGATGAAGAGTCCCAAACTAGGACGAAGCAGCTGTTCAGTACTCCCAGCTGGTCTTCCAATGGTTCTCTAACTAATGTCAGCTCATGATGAAATCCTGTAGCCAATCAAATCCCTACAAACCAACACTCGAGTAACCCTCTATATCCGTGCTGAGATTTCATCAGAGATTAATCCGTTGGGGCTGATATAAAGCCACTAGCAATCCGTACGAGAGAATTAGGAAGGCATGGATTACCTGACATGAGACCACTAATTTGTACGAATCAACCAATTGGAAAAACTTGGTGATATGGCTGATGAATGGAAATTAGAAAGAAGAGAACACGAAGTTCAGCAAAGATGATGATCTTTTCGGTGATTTCATTTTCAAAAGCAACTGTACAATCGCATTCAAATACATAGTTTTACTTGGATACATAATTACAACGGCGAATAAAAGGTGACAATTATTTTCAACTAGATATGATTTACGAGGAGAGGCTTAGAAACAAAATTAACACAGGATTAGAACGGATAACAAGTGTGTAAAAAATGAGCATGGAAACAAAATTGAAATAATAATTCTAACTTGAAACGTGCAATGAGGAAACAAGCATAAAATGGACTCACACAAAAAACTTGGAGGATCTAGACTTCGCCGACGATGATATATGTCTGATTTCCCACAAACTGGAAGATATGCAAGCGAAAAGCAACAAGTTGGCAGAAGAAGCATCCAGAGAAGATAGGACTTCAGGTGAACATAGATAAAACAGAGGTGATGAAGATTCCTGGGCAACACCACCAACAGCAACAACAACAACTGACAACAATCAGAATAAATGGGAGGAACCTGAAAGAAACAACCTCTTTTACCTACCTGCGAGGCATCGTTTCAACTACAGGCCGGCGGAACTGACGAGGATATCAAAGCAAGAATCGGAAAAGCAAGACAAGCTTTCACTACTCTCAAGTCTGTGTGGAGGTCAACAGAACTCAGCATCAAAAATAAGATACGGATTTTCAACTGCAATGTGAAGTCAGTGCTACTTGCTAAACGGATCAGAGACTTGGCGCGTCATAAAGAGCATCTCAAACAAACTACAAACCTTCATCGACAACAGCTACCTTCACTCAGTACAAAAGATCAGATGGCCGGCCAGAAAAGATTAGCAACAGGGATCTCTGGCAATGAGCGAACCAACCAGGAGCCGATTGTGAAACAAATCTGCAGGAAGAAATGGAGATGGATTGGCCATACTCTGAGGAAACCATCAAGTGAGTGACATCACTAGCCAAGCCATTGCTCGAGTGGAACCCGGCTGAAAGGGAAGCGGCGGTGAGTTGGTCGTCAGTGCAAGGGTGACTTGGAGGAGGTCATGTGAAGAGGAGATGAAAACGTGTTGGCAGACATGGAGCCAGGTGAAGACTCTAGCAGAGAACCGAACGCAATGGAGACGCATGGCTGAAGCCCTATGTTCCTCTAGGAATTAAAGGATACAATAATAATATAATAATAATAATTCTAACTTGAAATGGAAGTTAGGAGATGTGAATATAGATTACGAGAGCCTTAGAAACAATCAGAAGTGCCATTATTGAACATCTAATCAACACCTCCCACAACATCTCAACTGTAACTTTCAAAGTAATTTACAAAGTCAACAGAAACCTACCAAAAGTAGTATGTTTCCGACTTCTCTGTACTGCAGAAGCCCTCGCAATATGCATCGAGAAGCCGGAGCTGTGTGTTCAGAAGAAATTAGTCCAACCTCTACAAGTACCATGGACCTATTTCGGTATGTTCCCTTAGCTTCTGATTTTTTTTTTGGATCTTTTTTCGTTCGCTATGTGTGTGATTCTTACTTCCTCTTTCTTCATTCGCTTCACCCCATTTTTTCAGTTATAAAAACAGTTATTTCAAGTTTGTTTCCAAGCTTTTCCTGCTCACATTTTAATTGACATAAAAATTAACTATTTTACAATCATATCTTAATCCTGTGCAATTTTTGTGTTTCTAAGGCTCTCGTAATCTATATTCACACCTCCTAACTTCCATTTCAAGTTAGAATTATTATTTCAATTTTGTTTCCATGCTCATTTTTTACACACTTGTTATCCGTTCTAATCCTATGCAATTTTGTTTCTAAGCCTCTCGTAAACCAGATCTAGTTGAAAATAATTGTCACCTTTTATTCGCCGTTGTCATTATGTATCCAAGTAAAACTATGTATTTGAATGCGATTGTACAGTTGCTTTTGAAAATGAAATCGCCAAAAAGATCACCATCTTTGCTGAACTTCGTGTTCTCTTCTTTCTAATGTCCTTATGGGTGTTTGTTTCAGGAATGGAAATTAGTTGGAATGTTTAGAGCTTTAAAGATGATGACCAAGAATGAAGAGACGTCTGCATCACTCGAAAACAATTCAGAACTGTGAGCCTCTAGGATTCCGAGAATCAAAAGCTCGGATAATTCCAACCTTCCTTACAGTGGATGCATAATATTCTTCCCACCCCCCACACTCCGCCAGCCAACAACTTCATCGATTAACTTACCCTATTTACCTAATTGTGGTGGACTGGATTATGCGTCAGACAGTGGTTGAAAACGAGAAGACAGGGATATCCTGGACCGACGTGAAGAACCTAGAAGACCTGGATCACGTTCGTGGATGATTTATGTTTGATGTCACACAAAATCAAAGACTTACAAGCGAAAACCGACAAACTGGTCGAAGAGGCCGGCAGCAAAGACAGGACTCCAGGTGAACATTGAAAAGACGGAGGTTATGAAAATCCAGTGCCAATCACCATCAACTGCAGGGATTCGAAAGAGCTCACTTCATTCACCTATCTAGGGAGCATTGTCTCAACTACAGGAGGAACGGATGTGGATGTCAAATCGAGAATCGGGAAGGCGAGAAACACATTCATCAACCTGAAACCAATCTGGAAATCTTCGTCACTCAGCAACACTCAACTACAAAATTCGGATTTTCAATACAAACCTCAAGTCAGTCAGTTCTTCTATACGAACGGATTAGAAAATTGGCGGGTCACAAAGAATATTTCAAACAGCCTGTTGCACACCTTTATCAACAACCGTCTTCGCTCTATACTGAAGATCAGATGGCCGCTGGAAAGAATCACAAACAAGAAACTATGGGAACAAACAAAACAAGAACCAATCACCCAACAAATATGCAGGAGAAAGTAGAGATGAATCAGACACTCGCTGAGGAGGCCGTTGGGTGACATCGCGCGTCAGGCCATCGCTCGAGTGGAACCCGAAAGGGAAGCGGCGAGTGTGACGTCCAAGGTTGACATGGAGGAGATCGTGTGAAGAAGAGTTGAAACAGTATGGACTAACATGGATGCAGGTGAAAAGTACAGCAGAAGACAGAAACAAGTGGAGGTGTGCAGTCGAAGCCCTATGTTCCACTAGGAACCCAAAGGAACAATAATAATAATAGTTTACCTAACGCCCCCTCACCGAAATGTAATAAATTATAAATTTACGGAGAATGAAAGACACTTAAAGATCTAAAAAAATTATGATTTAGCAATGATTACAACTCACTCATAAATGATCGGTTTACTACCATTTTCGCCATATTTTAATAGGTAGGCTGAATTTAACGGTTCATTTTTCAAAGCATTATAACCCTCGCCTGTACCGATGAACAGACCACCGACACCCGGGACTATACAATGACCACGCCATCCACTGTATTAGATGTCAAAAAAAGATGCGGGGACAAAAATTAAAACATTGAAAGAAACATTCAATACTGTGATTCTTGATGGCTAGATGACAGTCTAAAATAAATTTAATTCAATTTTAGATTTCCCAGTCGATTGATCAGAAAGAACTGCTCGGTCTCAGGTTGACATGTCAACTCACCTAGTGGATGCTTCAACAATGTCTGAGGCTGATTACCTTGAAATAATTTGGTGATTTGAACTAATTCGGCCGCCTGATCTGAGTTAAACTGGGTACATCGCTGCTGCTGACGAGGGGCTTGGCCTCAAATGAGTGAAACGGCCGTCATGTGATGTTTAGATTACATGAATATGGTTGGTTGGCAAGCATTACTGGCTGATATGGGCGGTATACAACTACTACTGATCTCAGCCAATCAATCAGTAGTATATAGATGGTTTTATGCAAATTTGCTTGCTTTCTTGATTACCATTTATGACAGTATCAAGCAGATCACATATCTTGGTAATTTGATATAAATTTGGCTTCCAAACGTAACTGCGATGAACATTTCACCTCCATGAACTGTGTACACTGCAAATTGCTGATCAATTTTGGCCATTGAATCGAGTCCCTATGGCTTAATGGCCTACCAGCTGGCTTGCCTTGTAACCAGAAGGTCGTGGATCCGAACTCCTATGGTGGTGGGTACGTACTGATGAAGAATCCCCAAAAAGGAGGACGAAACAGTTGTGTGTGTGTGTGTGTGTGCAGGACTACTCTCAGCTGGTGTTTCCCTAGTATTTCGCTAACTGATATCCAACTCGTCATCAAACCTATAACCACCAATCAAATTCCCCCGAGCAAACTAATATTTAAATTGTTAATCTGAGTTAGGAATTGTCAGCTATGAAATTTTGTCGGCGGTTCATAGGCCGGTGGTAAGATCTTAGTCGGGATACAATTCAAAGAAAAAATCACTTCACACATAAATCTGTACACTAAATAATCCAAAGTTTTTTTCAGATTGGCTGATGGTGACTTGCAGTAGTGGAATGCACGAGGATACACATTTCGTCCTATTTAAAACTCATCAGCCAGTGGATGTACCGCCATTCCGCAGTGTGTAGTGAGTGGTGGTGTTTCCCTCAATAAGGCTCAAACCCCAAGTAGCCATTCTTTTAAACGTCAAAGCCTTATCCAGTGAACCACTTGGACCACGACAGCCACCTCTTGTGCAACGGGTCTTATTAATTATTTAAATGAATTTTAGATTTTCCCGTCTATTGATTGGACCGAAGTGCTTGGTCTCAGGTGGTCTAGTGGATAACGCTTAGGCGTCTGAAACGATGGCTTCTCGGGGTTTGAACCTCAGTGAGGGAAACACCACTGGGGAATGTAGGCACATCCACTGGCTGACGAGTTTCAAGTGGGACGAAATGCGTATCCTCGTGCATTCCACTACTGCTAGTCACCATCAGCCAATCTGAAAAAAACTTTGGATTATTTAGTGTACAGATTTATTTTTGAAGTGATTTTCTTTTTAGTTGTATCCCGACTAAGATCTTACCATCGGCCTATGAACCGCGTACAAAATTTCAGAGTTGACAGTTCCTAACTCAGATTAACAATTTAAATATTAGTTTGCACGGAGGAATTCGATTGGTGGTTACAGGTTTGATGACGAGTCGGAAATCAGTTAGAGAACTATTGGGGAACCACCAGCCAGGGAGTAGTACTGCACACACACACACACACAACTGTCTCGTCCTCGTTTTTGGGACTCTTCATCAGTAGGTACCCACCACCACAAGAGTTCGGACCCACGACCTTCTGGTTACAAGGCGAGCTAGCTGGTAGGTCATTTAGCCACTGGGACTCGGCCCAATGCCCAAAATTGATTAGCAATTTACATATCTCGACAAGTGAAATTATAGTAGCGAAGAAGAGATCACAGTCTGCTCTGACCCAACTCAAGCCGACCAAACCTCACGGTAAATTTTCTGCTGACCCTACCAAATTTGTCTTCAACTTCCCCTCAGTAACTTTATCTGACTTGCAGCTAGAAACATTGTCTCTGGATCCGAAACTCTACGATACTAATTTCAACGTCGATACAATCCATACTCATGAACAGTTTGAAAATTTAATTAGCCGAAAGAACGATCTGGTTCCAACATCTAACGATGATTATAGGATCTCATCATGAGCTGACATCGGTTAGAGAACCACTGGAAAACCAACTGGGACTACTGGACAGCTGTTTCATCAGCCTAGTTTGGGACTCTTCATCAGTACGTAGCCACCGGGGTTCGAACCCAGGAACTTCTGATATTAGATGGTTGGAGGCAATCGGCCAAAGGAAGCCTTGGACCTAGTGCTAGTTGGCACTCTTCAGCAAGGTGTATCCGCAACCTTGAAGGAACTCATGTCCCTTCTGAGATTCGAACCCGCGTCACCCAGTGCTGCAGTCAGAGACGTTACCACTGAGCTATTCGGGCTCGCGATTGACCTCCTGTAGGACTGTAGTGGATATTTTGATTTGACACTAGTAACTAGTGTCAAATCAAAATATCAGGAACTTCTGTTAACAAGGCGAGCTTGTAGATCTGTAACCGATCAGTCAAATCTCTACAAACCAATACTTGAATATCGATGAGATGCTCACTAGCTACTGGTCCTATTTAGTTACCTGAGAAGTCGAGACAAGTAGGGTTCAGCAGGTCGGGCGTGAGGACAAATACTCGCCGAAGACATTGGCTAATGGTCACGCTATGTGATGTATTGGCAGAAATTGGAATGGGCTAGCCATGGAATCGGGTCCCAGTGGCTTAATGGTCTACGATCTCGTTAGTCTTGTAACCAGAAGGTCCTGGTTTCGAACCCCACTGGGTGGGTGCGTACTGATGAAGAGTCCCAAACTAGGCTGACAAAACAGCTGTCCAGTACTCCCAGCTGGCTTTCCAATGGTTCTCTAACCTATATCAGCTCATGATGAAATCCTGTAACCAGTCAGTTAAATCCCTACAGATCAATACTTGATTATCTAACGATGAGTTACAACGATTCGAATCAACAATCATCGATTGCTGTCACCAGTACCTCAGTACAAAAACAAGAGTCCGTAATCACCTAACAAAGCAGCAACCAAAAGGAATATGTAACAAGAAACTGAGGGAAAGAAAGAAGACAATCAGTAACACCTACTGCTTAAGAAATATACCGACGAAAATGGAGATGGATCGGAAATATTCTAAGGAGACTGTCGGATGATGTTGTACACTAGGCACTCGACTGAAACTCGAATGGATGACGAAGAGTTGGACGTGAATCCGAGGGTGAGATGTAGGAGATCGTGTGATAGGGAGGAGATGGATGAAAGCTCTATAGGCAATCGGGGGGTAAGGGCAGCTAAAGAGGACTGTGAATAGAACAGGACAAAGCAGAGATATGCTGTTGAAGCCCCATAGATTCCACTCGGAACCCAAGGGAACAATAATAATAATAAAGTCTTCACATCACTACACTTGGTTTATTTTCATTCATCGCTGGATGGCGATTAAACATGAACTTCTGTCTGTCTGTCTGTTTTCGACATAGAAATTTGCACATATGTGCGGCAGTTTAAGTCACCACAATCCCCATATGTAGCACACAAAGCAAGAGAAGAAAGTAGGAGAAATGCATATTAGAGACACTAAACAGAAGTGTGAGACAAAGGAATAGTTATAACGAAGAACAAAACAGTTTCATTGGAAATTATAAGACACAAGGAGTGGATGCATCTGCGCCAGCCATTGAGAACGATTTTGAGCCATGTCACCAATTGTTTCCAACCATTGGTTTTTACCGTCCCGAGGACACCAACTAGGAAGTCTACATCTTCCTATGTGGCTAGGTTAACTAACTGTTGTGGTTTTCATCGACTGGTGCCATGTTTTGGTTTGACCGCCGCTAGCTAGCTCTTTTCCAGCCTGACCCTATATCAGCTAACATTGCCCGTCGGCGGGGAAGGCGATGACTAGGCATACGTAACACATGTCCTAACCATCTCAGTCGATGTAATTTCACAACCTCTTCGATTGATTTCCCCTCCCACCTACCTAGCAGTCGACCGGTGCCTAACCTCAATATTGCTCAACTTATTATACCACTTCACACGGGAGATAGAACGCAGGCACCTATGATCAAAGACAGCTAATCTTTTCATGTCTTCCACTCTCAATGGCCAGGTCTCTCACAGCCATGAACTTACTTTTGATTAGATGGCGCAAGTGGAGTTAGTTTAACGTTTTGCTTTTCAATATCTTGAATAAATTCTGTCACAATTGTACACAAGGTTAAAGGATAATCAAGCGAACCAGGCCAATTTAAGGAGAAGAGGTGGTCCTTTTTTCGGCCTTTTTCCACTTTCCATTTTAATATATCGATTGAATTTGATTTACAACCACCAATAGTCACAAGGGTAGTCGGTGAGATAGCTGTAGATGTATGATAACTTCTTGATGAGGCAGTTAAACTTGAATCTGCTTCGCAGTAGACAAATTTCATTCGTCTTGTAGGCAGGTCTTCATCTAACAGGTAACCTATTGAAAACAAAAAAACAAACAGAAAAAGGGATTCATATGAAATGAAAAGGAAAGTGAATGATATTCAATTAAAGAATATAGGAGGGAGGGGGAAATGGCTAGTTTTCCCCTTAGGTGTCTTTTACCTGCGGCCTGCCTGTTCTACTTCAGTTGCCAGTGTGTTGTAGAATTGTCGTTTGCATCTTTTTTAGCACTCTTCTTTACTGTTCTATTCAGTGCAGTGTAATTAGGTCAGTCAGTATATTCGTGTAAAGACTACTCTCATGCATTATTGAGGTATTCTATAGATATAACGAAAACAGGTGAGTGAGGAATAGAGAGGTTTCGCGTGCTCTTCGGGTTGTGAGGGCGATTGTTAGTTCCCGGCTGCCCACACCGTGGAAGTTGGTTGCGTGACCACAGAGCCCAGGGGACAACTGCTTGAGGCCGGTCACACACGGCCTGTTTTTGTTTGTTCTTTTTTATTTGGTGTGTCTCAGTAGCGTATTTATCACTTCTGCCCTGTGACACGGCAGCAGAAAGCGCGGTCGTTGTTAATCCGGGCCCCGACCGATCCGGCATGATATTTTGTGATTTATTTGAGGTCATAGGATTCGATTGGGTAACTGCTTTTAGTCTAACCGCTATCCAAACAACCTTCCTGGCATGGTAGGGCCTGCAGGAACATAAGTTCCAGCCAGTATAGCTTGTTGGGTTATTGCAGTGTTCAAGCCCGACCACCACGTCAAGGTAGCAGCTTTCGGTCGGGAAAATCACTCGAAGAGGCTATGAAGTTACATAGATTGAGATGGTTAGGTCACGTGCTGCGCATGCCTAACCATCGTCTCCCCCTCCCGATGGGCATTACTAGCTGATATAGGTGCAGGTTGGAAAAGAGTAAGTGGTGCCATGCCAAACAATAACATGGCATCAATCAATCCATGAAATCTTTGACAGTTAAACTGAGTCAGATAGGGAGGGAGATGCAGACTTCCGGGTTGGGGCCCGCCCTCGGGACTCTAAGAGTCAATGGCTGGAGACAATAGGTGACATGGCTCAAAATCGTTGTCAATGGCTTACGCAGATGTATTCAGTCTCTTTAACCTTCATATTCCTTTCTACCATTACTCATTCTGTTTCACTCTTATACTTGTCAAAACTCTATTGATTCTCTTCTCTCATTTTCCTGTCTACCTTTGTGTGCTATTCGGAACGTGGCAACTCGAACTGCTGCACCTCGGTGCCAAGTTCTATGTTGAATCCAGCAGCAGCAGCAGCATAACGAAAACTAACTCTCTATAAAACTAATCTAACTGCCTCTAGTGACTGGCTACAAGACGAAGTTGACTCGAGTTCTAAGTGTCAGACGTCGTGACCAATTAATGGGGTCCACCCTGTCGACAGTGAGAACAAATATTCAGCACGGATGACTCTGGCTGGTGCCAGTCCCGATAAGTCACGAATTGGTAGAACCTGGCCATTCAGTTGGGTTCCGGTAGTTCAATAATCTACGAGCTTGTCCTGTAACCGGAAGGTCCTGGCTTCCATCCATGGTGGGTAGGTGCGTGCTTCTGATGAGCTCCAAACCAAGGTGAAACAGCTATCCAGTACTAGTGTAACAACAGAAGGCAAGGGCCAGGCAACAGATCGTTTATTAAGGAAATCAACACATGTTTATAGATTTTCATGTACATTATTATAGATTATTGTTAGCAAACAAACACAGTCTTCTGATTGGTGGTTTTACTTTGAACGTTAATCTTTCATCTCTTTGTGGCCGTTTATTGAAGTTCAGATTATCTATCTGTAAGTTGTATCCGCCTACGCAAAGTCTGCTGTGGTTCGTTGTTGAATCAGTCTTTGTTCATATTTTTCTCAACCACCAATACACTGCCGTAAACATTGACGTAAATTACTGTCTACCAATTTGGATAGCAGCCAGCTCTCACCACATAACTAGTCTTTACACGAATATATCAATCAATATTGGCAGCCTTAGAAACAATTAAAACAGAACTAACTGCAGATCTTGAACTTACTCATAGGATAAAGCTGTCCATTGGGGAAATTATTTTAGGGGTTCAGCTATGCCTCACATCTACTATCTTTAGATTCCAAGGCAAAATATATAGGCAAACTGAAGGTGTAGCAATGGGATGGATCACCAATATCCCCTATCGTAGCAAATATATTTATGGACAACCAGTAGGGAAAATATTGCTCTTAATACATTTAATCCTACTCCAAAAATATGGTGGAGATATGTGGGTGACACTTTCACAGTATTAAAAACAGAACATATGTCTCTAGCTTCTTGACACATGCATTAACTCACTAGTAGAGGGAATAAAATTCACATTTGAATCAGAATATGAACAAGGAGAATTATCTATGGTGTTAGATTGTAAAATAAAACGAATTGAAGAAGGTAAACTGCACACGCATTATAACAGATATTTAGACTTTAATTCATCTCATCCGTGATCTAAACTCCACATGACGGCTGTTTCACTCCTTTAGGGTCGAGTTCCCCATCATCGGTGTACTTGGCCAGTTTAAATCAGCTCAGGTGACCGAATCAGTTCAAACAACAACCGATTTCCAGTTGAACTGGTCATGGCCATGAACCGAGTATACCGCTAATGAGGAGTTCGTCCTCAAAGGAGCGAGACGACCATGCTGTGGTGCTTAGATCACCTCGACCTGGCTAGTTAGCAGACACTACTGGTTGATATGAGTGATGCGGTATACACCTACTACTTATATCAACCAATCAGTAGTACATAGTTTTATTCAACCTTAAAAGTCTCAGTAGTGCTTATGGTGTTGTTACTGGGTGGAGTTGTTAGTCTGACGCCTAACCTTCCATTTCTCCTAGGCTCACTACAGACTAGGTGAGGTTTAGGAGTGTACCGACCGGGAATCGAACCTCGAATCTCGTGAGGATTGGCTGACGAACATTTTCCCCCTGAACCACCGATGCACTCCCCTAATATCATACTGTAACGGAATGTTTACTTGGGGATTTAATATCTCTATATTGGGGTAATTCCAATCACCATCAACGGGAGAGATTTAATAGAGGTTACCTCCTTCACTTATCTAGGAAGCATCGTATCAATCACAGACCGGCGGAACGGATGAAATTGTCGAAGTCAGAATCGGAAAGGCAAGACGCGCATTCATCAACCTAAAACCAATTTGGAAATGTTCCGCACTCAGCACACACAACAAGATTCGCATTTTCAACACAAATATCAAGACGGTTCTTCTATAAGGGTCAGAAACTTGGCGTGTAAAGAAAAGGATTTCCAACAGTCTGTCACAGACTTCCCATCAACAACTGCCTTCGTTGGCTCTAAACTGAAAATCAAATGGCCAGAAAGAATTAGCAACATAACGACTGAAACGTTCACCCTCACCCACCCGAAAAGTATGGTGGAGGTATGTAGATGACACATTCACTGTACTTAGAACACAGGATATAGATAGATTTTTCGAACACATTAACTCAAAGGTGGAGGCAATTCAATTCACTTATGAATTGGAAAGTCAGGAAGGGGAGCTTCCAATGTTAGATTGCAGTGTAAAAAGGAAAGAAGATGGAAAGTTAAACACACTAGTGTTTACAGGAAACCCACACATTCAAACAGATATTTGGACTTCCGATCATCCCATCCTATGTCAGTAAAAATAGGATTGGTGAAATGTTTAAGTGACAGAGCACAAAAACTAAGGAAAATCTAAGACAGGAAGTGAAACATATAAGAGAAGCCTTGAAACTTAATAATTACCCTGATAAATTAGTCAGGAAATATGTAGGGAAATGTAAAAATAAAATAAATAATGATAGTAGTGATAGTGATAATAATAATAATAGTAATATTAATGATGACATGCATGTCAAACATGTGCAGGATAATGACAACACCAACAATAAGGAATCTAAATCATCAGTAGTAATTCCATACAAGGAAGGAACCTCGGAAACCACCTTACGCAGAATTCTTAACAAGGCAGGAATAAAAGTGGCATTCAAACCCACAAACTCAATTAGAAACAAGCTTTGTCGGTTAAAGGATCAGTCCTGTGGAGCCTTTAAAACAAAACAATTTAGTTTATCTAATACCCTGCCTGCAATGATTGTCAGGTCAAATATATAGGTCAAAGTAGTAGAACAGGGGCAGTCAGACTGGCCGAGCATAAAATCCTAGCAAAATCTAGATTGGTTGACCCGAATAAGATAAGAAATCTAGAGAATATTTCAGCTATACCACTCACTACATGCAAATACACACTACCATACAATAAGATGGGATGGGATAGGATGACAGTTTTAAAATCTAATGTAACAGCATGGTGGAGGGAGAGATTGACAACAGAAGCTTTGTTTATCGAACCAACTGCAGATACATGTAACAGGAATGATTCAACACCTGTTCCATATACATGGAAAACTCTACTACCCCTACGACAAATAGGAGAGAACAAAGAAAACTATAAAAGTCAAGTTTCGATGTCGTGTGATTGTAATTGATAGCATGATTATGAACAATAAATTGTGTTCGAAACGTCATCCAGTAAATAATACTGTTTCACAAACTGTGTGATACATCTAATAAACAAACTAATATGAAAGGATTAGCAACAATAAACTATAGGGACAAATCAACCAAGAACCGATCACTCAACGAATATGTAGGAGGAAATGGAGACGGATCGCGCAAACACCACTGAGGAGACCGTCAAATGACATCACGCGCAATACAGGCCACCGCTAGAGTGGAATCCAAATAGGAAGCGACGAGTGGGTCGTCAGTATGAGGTTGACATGGAGGAGAACGTGAGAGAAAGAGATGAGAGATTATGGGCGACCGTGGACCCAGCTGAAGAGGACGGCAGAGAATAGAACAAAGTGGAGATGTGCAGTTAAAGCCTTATGTTTCACTCGGAACCCAAGGGAACAATAATAATAGTAATAATATAGGGCAATTATGTACACTTTATAAGAAAACCATCATTTGCACAAATCGTCCGTGTTATGCTTGCTACTTCTTCCCTTCCTTCATATTGTATTTCGTTGTCTTCATTTTGTGTCTCCCATGTTTTGCCGCAACACACTGGTTACTGATTTCCTCTCTCCCTCTTTGAAGTCAAATCTATCCTGTGCCAATGAACATCTCTTTGCATATACTACTGATAAATCTTCTCAGTAGTACAAGCCACAATACTTCTAAGCATTAGGATAGTAAGAGTAAAAGTAAAACAGTATATCCACTTACCATAAAGTAAATAAATATTACCAGCTTTCCTTTGTATTCTTAATGAACCTTCTCGGCCAATAATAATTGCTGAAAATTCATTTTTATCCACTGATGAACGGATCACTTGTGCTGAGTGGGCGGATAAACCAGCCCCTTGAGGAAATCCAGTCAGTAAAGGTTCATTCAGAGCAGGTGGTAACCAACTGTTCGACAGTGTGTCAAATGTATGTACACCAGGGATTCGGATACGTCCATTCCATCCACCTATTTTTTATTAAACAATATTGAATAAAACGAGATGAGATATAAATATGAAACTTGGGCACTGTGGTAGAGTGTAACTCCATAATGGATAAGATTTTATTTTGATAAATCACACAGTGTTGTACAGTAATATTAACTGATGACCACGTTTCGAGCACAAACTATTGCTCATAATCATATCAAGTTACTCACACAACTTCTTTCCTTCATTTATATACATGTGTGTAATTGACTAGATATTTGAATAAAAATTAATATGAGATAATGTACATTCAGAAATGATAGTACGAGTGTTATTAATCCACTACAATTAGATGGGAAATAAGACGACTGTTTTTATTGTCAAAATAAGTAACTCGTTAGAATGTTGTGATGTACGTGAATTGAAATAGAATTTTGAGATTATTTATTATCCTCCTCTGATTTGACCGGCGGTAATAATATCTTCCATATTTCTGGTATTTGCATTGAGTCATTTCTGTTGCATGTGTCAAGATGAGAATGGATACTTGTTATTTAGGATTGATTTAGAGTAATTATGACTTACTTAAGGTAGTCAAACGCTCAGTCATCTGTTTCATACGTCCCTCCATTTGAAGCTCACCTGTTGCCAATTATGGTCTCGTCGGTCGTCCAAACCAGGGATGCAGTCGGTCGGTTTTCGACATAGAACTTTGCACATATGTGCGGCAGTTCAAGTCGCCACACTCCCTCCTTGTAGCACACAAAGCAAGAGAAGAAATTAGGAGAAATGCATATTAGAGACAGTAAACTGAGGTGTGAGACAAAGGAATAGTAATAACGAAGAACAATATAGTTTCATTGGAAATCATGAGTCACAAGGAGTGGATGCATCTGCGTTAGCCATTGAGAACTATTTTGAGCCATATCACCAATTGTTTCCAACCATTGGTTTTTACCGTCCCAAGGACCCCAACCAGGATGTCTACACCTTCCTACGTGGCTTACACTAACTGTTGTAGATTTCATTGACTGGTGGTATGTTTTCGTTTGACCGCCGCTAGCTCTTTTCCAGCCGGGCCCTATATCAGCTAACATTGCCCATTGTCGAGGAAGGCGATGACTAGGCATACGTAACACATGTCCTAACCATCTCAGTCGATGTAATTTCACAGTCTCATCGACTGATTTGCCCGCCTGTATGCAGTGACCCTCTGTGACCATTGTTTACGTTTTTAATAATGGCATCCCTATGTATATAAGCCAAATGCCTTGGTTTAACTACCTTGCCATCCAGTGCTTTGAGTATCAACGTGAAAAAACTCACCTGGGCATGAGTAGTGACGGAAATCAAGAGATGAGTAACGTGAGTCAGACGCCTCCACATGGTGATCGCCGGCGAGGGCTATCAGGAATCTGGCCTCAAGCTAAGATCTGTCTCAAGCATGAACAACATTCGCGCCTAGCTACTCAGCTTGAACGAATGAGCAGAAAAATCCTGTTAACCTTTATGTGAGTTACGGGGCCTCAGGGGACTGGGATCGGTTAACTTGTGACTCACGGTTAACGGATGGCAATGGATGGCTTGGTAACCTTATCATGGATAGGTGGAAGGCCATTCGGCATGACGACCAATTAGAGGCGGTGTTTCATGCAGTGGTAAGTGGATTAGCGGTTAGGATTTCGTTTTCATGATGCAGGATGGGCTGTTTCCAGTGCTCAAGAGTCTCCGGTTAGATATTCTCGATCTATGTTTGCCGAAGGGGGATGCTCATAGATTGTTTCAGGACGTGAGAAGCAACATCTTGGTCAGTTGTTCTAAGACTGTATCAGTCACTGGAGCACCTTACATACTAACACACACTAAAAAGAAATAGAATATAAATAGATGCACAATCTACCCCGTATCTGGTTTTGTTGGAATTGGCAGTAAACCTTCAGGAGCCGCAGTTAAACACATAAAGAGATAAGAATTGGTACGTGTTAATATTTAGAATTTATTTGGATATCAGATCAGTTACGCAATTCCTTTGGGGCTTTGTAATGATTCAAGGTCGAAATGCTGCTTTTTGTTTCCGACTTGACCTACAGAATTGATGCATAGCGCATCTACAAATTCAGTCTTTAACGAACTTTGGTCATCTATCGAGGTAGGAACTATAGGACTAGATTGATCATACAAAATTTTAAAACTGGGAATCAGTTGCTAAGTTTGAGATAATTTTATTTAATAGGATAGAAAAATTAAAACCGAGTGACGACAGTGCCTCCTTCTCATGTCCTGAAAGTTCAACTGACAACAAATTTGTCACATACTTAACAGGACTTAACGGAGATAACTTTAATTGATAGTCTTACTTAGAAAACAATGGTTATCCAGATAAATTCATTGAGAAAAATATGAATTCAACACCTAGGAGAGTCAGTATAGCAACAGTTCCGAAACAACCAATGTTCATAACACTGCAGTTCCTCGGTGACAACATCAGCGAAATAATAACACAGCGAACACCTGAAGAATGCAGTTAAAAGAGCTTATTATGCAGCAGAGGTACGTTGTCCCTTCACAACCACCCCTATTCTACCTTCGAGAAATAAGGATAAACTACCTAAATTTGCCTCCTCCTGTATGTATATCTACCAGTTTGACTGCAGTTACAGAGCCAGCTACATCGGGCGTACAATTAGGCAGGTTCATCATCGTATTTCCGAAGATCATCCAACATGGTTAAGCGAAGGACAAACAAGATCTATTCGTAGTTCTATTTTAGCACACCTTGTGGACAGCATTTAAAATTATCTGTCGCATTCCTACTAATCTTAATTTTGCTGTACGAGTTCGTCTTCTTCAGATAGCAGAAGCAATAGGAATCCACCTGAAGAAGACAAACCTTTGTGTTCAGAAGAAATTTGTACAGCCACTTTCCTTACTTTGGCCATCGTTACATGAATGTATAAACCGGACTACGTCGCCCACCTCCCCCTAAACATTTAAAAATTGTAAAAATTATAATTGTCCAAATTATTTTATTTTTATTTATTTTAACCACTTCATCTTTAATTACGTGTTATCCTTGTAAAATTAATTTATTCTATCCTTTCAAATGTGTATTGATTTTCTTCGTTAATTATCACCTCCCGCTTTGACATTTTGACACTGACTAATTATTGTTAACAAACATATCAGTGCCACTTGATTGGTAAACTGTTGTGTATTGTAATAAAAATGCTATACGCGTATATTAGATTAGAGCTAGGGTGAGATGATCTAATTGAAAAGTAAATATTTCTTCCCGCTCAATCTTTCTGTTTTCTAAATGTCTAAATGGGGATTTTTTCTATAATTGATAGTCATTGGTACAAGAACCAAGTAATTTCAATCTGGTATCCTTTTTCGTTTTTAATTAACTCCAGAGCTAAAAAAATTAATTAATTTGATTTTTGGCAAATTATAGAAACATCAGACAATAATTATATTTGAAGATAATAATAAGTAGAGTTCAATTAATCCACATAACTTCTCATCGGAATTGTCAATGTGACATTTCGGAAGATGAATCCGATTTGAAAATTAATTTGGGTGCAGTTTAGAAGATCGAAGAGATTTGTAAAATTCATGAATAATCCCCATCCAGACATTAATGAAAACAAGACACGTAGTTCAGCGAAGAGTCTCTTTTCGGCGGGGGCGGCGAATTCATTCTCTTCTGCAGCTGTACAATCCCAATTATACATATACTTATTTTGCTTTCTATGTGTGCGTGTGTGTACATTAGGTTTGTCCGACAAGATATTTCAAAAATGTGATGAGTAAGCGAATTGCAGCTAGCGGGAGGGGGGGTGAAGATTGGTAAGAAGGTAGTGCTAATGTGTTGTCAAAGAAACCATTTAGTTACAGGATTTCATCATGAGCTGACATCGGTTAAAGAACCACTGGAAAACCAGCTGAGAGCACTGTACAGCTGTTTCGTCCTAGTCTGGGACTCTTCGGCAGCTACGTCGTGAATTGGAAGAAGTTAGAATTCATAGGCCATTGGATCGGGTCCTAGTGGCTGATGAATGGTCTACGAGCTCCCTCGCCTTGTAATCAGAAGATCCTGGGCTCGAACCCCTGTGGTGGGTGCCTACGACTGAAAAACCCCAAACTAAGCTGACGAAACAGCCGTCCAGTACTCCCAGCTGGTTTTCCAATGGTTCTCTAACCGATGTCAGCTCATAATGAAATCCTGTAACAAATCAATCAAATCCCTACAAACCAATACTTGAAAAAACCATTTATTGACACATAAAAGAAGTTGAATAAGCGTAATACAGTTACGTAATAAGGCGAATAGTTTAATGAGTGAGTTGTGATTAGGATGCACATAGAAACAAAAGAAAATATTGAATCATGTAAGAGTTCTAAAAATTACAAATGTTATAAGGAGTTAGAAAAAACAAGCTCAGAAACAACAAGTCAGTAGAAGTCAACACAGTTGTTACCATGATAGTAGAAATGGTTGGGTGATTTTCTTTTGTATACATAACTCTGGCTTTTCCAAGTGAATGCCTAAGGCTTCAGAAATGCACAAAGGAGACGAAAGAGCTCATCTTTGATAGATTATTATCCACTCTGCAGACTGCTTTAAAGAAGGTATTTGTTGAGATGGAATGATCAGTGTTGACAAGGTGCTTGATTATCGCACACCTTATAGAACCATTACTGTGTGGTAGTGTGATACAGACAATGGGTCCCAATGGCATATTATTCTCACAATAAGAATCATTGTATTTGTTGCTGATAACGTCTGAAAACTATTCTCACAGTTCAGTAGTGTATTAGCAACAGAATATTATATTTCTGATTGGACACTAATCAGTAACTAGTGTAATGTGTCTAGTCCTATTGTCGGTGCAGACTGAATTCTATTAATCGAGCTTGCAATGTGGCCATCATGCTAGGTGGCTCACCACCACGGTGCACTGTGAATTGTTGGTATCAGGTGGTTGAAGGCAATCTATGTCTGTCTGTCTGGATTCAACATAGAACTTGGCACCGAAGTGCAGCAGTTCGAGTTGCCACGTTCCAAATACCACACAAAGGTAGATAGGAAAATGAGTGAAGAGAATCAATAGAGTTTTGACAAGTATAAGAGTGAAACAGAATGAGTAATGGTAGAAAGGAATATGAAAGACTACCCAAGAGACTGAATACATCTACGTAAGCCATTGACAACGATTTTGAGCCATGTCACCTATTGTCTCCAGCCATTGACTCTTAGAGTCCCGAGGGCGGGCCCCAACCCGGAAGTCTGCATCTCCCTCCCTACCTGACTCAGTTTAACTGTCAGGGATTTCATGGATTGATTGATGAGGCCATGTTTTTGTTTGGCCACCACTTACTCTTTTCCGACCTGCACCTATATCAGCTAATAATGCCCGTCCGTCGGGGGAGGCGATGGTAAGGCATGCGCAGCACATGACCTAGCCATCTCAATCTATGTAACTTCATAGCCTCTTCGATTGATTTTCCCTCTTTGCCCAACACTCTAAGCCTAATGTCAACATTACTCACCTTATTATACCACCTCCTAATGTGAGAAAGAGATCGTAGACATCTATGATCGAAAACAGTCAACCTTGTTGGAGGCAATCGGCAGGAAGTCTTGCCTAGACCTAGGTTTCGTGCTAGTTGACACTCATCAGTAAGGCGTATCTGCAATCTCGAAGGAACTCATGTCCCTTCTGAGATTCGAACCCGCGTCACCCATGGTGGCCACATTGCAAACATGACTGATAGAATTCAGTCTGCACCAAACGAAGGACTAAACAAATTACACTAGTTACTGACTAGTGTGCAATCAAAAAATATCCAATACAGTCCTACAGGAGGTCAGTCGCTAGCCTGAATAGCTCAATGGTAACGTCTCTGACTGCAGCACTGGGTGACATGATTTAGAATCTCAGAAGGGACATAAGTTCCTTCTAGGTTGCAGATACGTCTTACTGACCAGTGAGTGCCAACTAGCACGAAACCTAGATCTAGGCAAGGCTTCGTGCCGATTGCCTCCAACCACCAAATGCCGACAGAATACTATGTATATTTGAACATTCCATTTCATGTCGTTTAATGTAAACCAAAATTACACACTCAATAATTGGTTAAACAATATAAACTGTATAGATACAAATAGCGGTTTGATCACTTGAAAAAAGCATACCTTGACTTCCATGTCTTGCCTTCTGCTGTTACCCTTCTGCATTTCTGCAACCATGCTACACAGTGTTCTTGAATCCTTTTGGACATGACACGAGTCAAACGACCAGTGTACCTGGTTGGCTCCACAACAACAGGTGAAGTGACAGATATGCACATAGAAGTGGAGAGATGCGAGATTTTGTCCTGCAGATCAATGAATGACTGGAGAACACTACTCTTAGCGTTGCTGCAAAGAATGTAATTTTTAAAACTCTTAAATAATCCCACATTTTTTTTTTGTTTCTATGTGCATCCTAATCACAACTCACTCATTGATTTATTCATCTTATTACGTAACTGTATTACGCTTATTCAACTTCTTTTATAAGTCGAAAAGTGGTTTTTTTCAAGTATTGGTTTGTAGGAATTTGATTGATTGGTTACAGGATTTCACATCATGAGCTGACACCGGCTAGAGAACCATTGGAAAACCAGCCGCAGGGAGTACTGGACGTCTGTTTCGTCCTAGTTTGGGGCTCTTCAGTGGTACGCACTCACCACCTGGGTTCGAAACCAGGACCTTCTAGTTACAAGGCGAGTGAGCTCGTAGACCATTCATCAGCCACTGGGACCTGATCCAATGGCCCATGAGTTCTAACTTCCTCCAATTCACGATATAGCTGCTGAAGAGTCCCAGACTAGGACAAAACAGCTATCCGGTACTTCCAGCTGGTTTTCCAATGGTTTTCTAACTGATGTCAGCTCATGATGAAATCCTGTAACCAAATGGTTTTTTTGAACAATGCATCAGCACTACCCTCTTACCAATCTTCACCCCCAACCCTCCTTGTTACAATTCGATTACTCATCACATTTTTGAAATGTCTTGTCGGACAGACCTAATGTCCTACAAAACAAAATAAGTATATGTAATTGGGATTGTACAGATGGAGAAGACAATGAATTCGCCACCGCCGAAAAGAGACTCTTCGCTGAACTGCATGTTTTGATATGTAAAATGCCTTTAGGAATATGTAACTTGAAAGACAAGATTTATGAAAGACTCCACTTTCATTTTTCAGATGATACTTTACCCTTAAAGTTAAGAAGCTCATTTAACCATATCATAATGCTTGGAGGTAGTCTTCTTTTTGAAAATTTAAAACAATTAGTCCCTTTTATAAGTTTGGACGGTGCTGTAAGACTGTATTCGATATTTTGATTGGATTAAAGGAGAATTGCCATGCGTTGGTTTGCAAGGATTTGATTGATTGCTTACAGGATGTCATCATGAGCTGACATCGGTTAGAGAATCATTGGAAAGCAACAGGAAGTACTAGGCAGCTGTTTCGTCCACGTTTTGAACTCTTCATCAGTACGCGCCCACCGCAGGGGTTCAGGCATAGGACATGCAGATTACAAGGCAAGCTCCTTAGGCCATTAAGGACAAAAAAGCCATCTTGTACTCCCAGACCCTCCAGTGCTTCTCTAATTGACGTCAGTTCGTGATCATGTAAGCACCAATCAAATCCCTGCAAATTAAAATAAGACAGTTAGTCCGACGTTCAGTAGAGACCGGCCCTATACAGGAATTACCTGGAGTTCTAGCAAGAAGTCATAGCAAGCGAGGTTCACCAAGTCAAGCAAAAGGACAATTAAATCACCCATGACATTAGCTGGTGGTTGCGCAATATAAACATAGCGAATAAGCAGAAGTTGGAATTCATGTGATGGCAGAAACTAAATTAACTCACAAACAGTCCTGTTTAACAATAACTATAATACGTCATTAAAAACCAAAAATTATAATCAACTGAGGAGTTCATTTCGCTTACCAATAAATATTAAATACCGATCCTTGAAAGTTAAACATGTGTGTTGACTAAGCTGAGGTGAATCTGCCGTGGTAATGTCTAACCAACTGCCAACTTCAGGATATAACTGGATTTTATAAAGACAACTGCTTGGTTTTTTACACAGTGCATTATTCGAAGTTACACCACCGTGAATGTATAGAACATCTTGACAAATAGCGCCTAAAATTCTTCAACATCAGTACGGAGAGAGAAAAAAACACATTTAGTACCAGCATGATTTTGTAGGGTAGGACCATCAGTCGGGGTGTTTACTTCAACCCATTGTAGACAGCATTGATCAGGCATTTGTTGAATAATTCGATTCTCCGATGAAATTTATCCAGTTATAATAATATATGGCAAAACACCAGCTTTCATATATTCAGATTCGGATTCGGAATTTTCGATCGAGAATAGGTCTGAAGCCTATGTTAATCCTTTTATTAGTAAATTTCTGGGCTTGTCCAAACCCTTCTTCAATGATTCAACTGAAGGCGTACTGATACCAATTCTTATGGGTTTCGGTTCCAGGAGTTGATGACAATGAATACTCCACAGCGATAGAGTTCCTTCTTAGCTTCCGAACTCTCCTGTTATGTCCTCTAAGGTGTTCCGATCACCTGGTAGGAATGGAAAGAGAATAGGTAAGGTTTGTGGTCATCATTTAATGTAATGAAATCTCTCTGCCTACGGTACAACAAGAAGAATAGATTTAAACTGTCTAGTCTTTTCTCGTATGATAAATTAGTCATACCAAGAATCATACTTGTAGCCCTCCTTTGAACGCTTTCTAGAATATGTGAGTCCTTTACAAGACAAAGACTGGCTGTCTGGATACAACTTTTTAGTCTTGACCTCACCAGAGTTGCATATAAAGAAGTGCAAATATCTCTGGTAATTCTAGCAGAAGGTTCTGAGAATTGTCCATAAAGATCTGAAACTACGCGCTGCCACTATGCAAACATTTGCTGCAGTTTCTAAATCGTGACTTACTATAACACTTGCGCGTCCAATGCGCATGGTTGCACATTTCCCTACATTGATTGGAGGCATCCATTCTTTGGACCGGTGACTAACAATTTGCTGAGGTCTTCTTGCTACGCGAGATTATCATTGTCGCCCTTTAGCTCCCTCCGATTTTTTTAGATTATCTGCGTATATACAAGTAGCAGTTTGAGTTTGTCAATAGTCCACAGGTAGAAAATTCAAACTAAATATGGTGATGTTTGAGAAGTACGTTGTGCAGCTTCTATCAAATCCTAACATGTAAGATTGCTTTATTTAGATATGTCTTTCAGCCGTCATTATTAGCAAGTTCGTTTCTGCTACAATGACTGAGGACGAATTAAGGAAGACTTTGAATGCCAGCACTAAGGCCTACTTTCACGACGTTAGTGATTGCGTAGCATAAAGGGGAAGCCGATGAAGAGTAAGTAAACATTTTTCGGTTACTTTAAGTTACTATACTACAGACAGTTCCATTGTATATATTTCACTTAACGAAATTCTGATTTAATTTTTACAGGTTGCTGTAGACAATAAGAAGAGTGACCAGAGGAGCTCTGACGTAAGTGACAATTTAATGAAATGAATGCTGTAAAAATGTATAATGCAACTGCCAGTGGCGTGTAATTGTAAACGATATGATAATTAGCGCTGTAAATTATATGAACCACATGTTTATGTAGACAGTTGGTTAAATACTTAATGGTTTTTCTATAATCACTCAATTGTTATTATATTTCAATTTCCACTTTTATTATTATTACCTTAGCTGCTATCATTATAAATATTATTTCCATTTTATATGCTGCATGTTTTTTATTTTTTTTTATATTAACCCTGTTGTAAATGTAGAAAAATTTTCTGTGTGATTAATTTTATTCATAATTTGAGGAAATTAGATGCAATATTGTGATTAATGCTGAAAATTCCATTCTGTATCACAAGTACTGTTTTTGGAATAAAGTAAATCATTATTATTATTATTATATGGGTAGGGGAAATTTCCACGTTTAAAAAATAGACCTTAAGTGTGACCAATTATTTATAAACAAGTAATTTAATTTCTACCCAACAACTAAGAAACTTTTGGCATCTAAATTACTCCGTTTATTATGTAATTATTATTATTTCACAGCTCCGTACAAGTAACTGTGACCGTTGATTACTGTCTTGCTCACTAATAATTTGCTTCCTTTACAAGATACTTAGATGGATCTGCTTGATGATGGCAGTCAGGCTTGATGCGGAATTCACACATCATGTTAAATGACAATTATTTTACTTGTTTGAATTATTTGCAGTTCTAAGTGTGTATAAATCTGAAATATTTGCAGAAGGGTTGTTAAATGTTTTCCTCTTCCATTAATATATATAATATAATATATATCTTTTTTATTACGAAATTTATTTTAATGGCGATCGCCCAGAGTTTTCTATCAGCAACCACCTTTGTTTAAGAGGACATGCAGCAGCAGTCGAAAGGTTACTTCCATGGAAGTAACCTTTCCGTCTTTCTCTTGCAAGAGAAAGAAGAGAAGAAAACGGGCACGGCGCGTAGCTATTTCCTCTTTTTCTCTATGGAACATCCTACTTTTATCCCCTTTTCTTCCGATTGGACTCAACGTGCAGTAAAACCTAGTAGAAATAAACTACATATTTCCCAAGATAAACCCGACTAGTACAAGAATATTAGACAGCTTACGAATGCATTATGCACATTACATCCGTTAGTTTAGTTGTACTCCTCTTCTGCGATTGACTGCCACTTACCACGTAACAATACATTCAAATTACGCTCGCTTCTGTCGTCATGTAAACGCATTTACGAGAAATTTGTTCAGTAACCAAAATCGTTTTTACGAGCTATTGTAAACCAATTTGATTTCTTTGTGCTCGCTCCTGAATTGTGAGGCAAAGGTTCCTGGTCCTCGGTAAACTTCTGCGTATTTCGTCCCGCCACTCGACTGTCGTAGCTTTGGTTGAATACAAAAGTAGTGGTGTCGGGATTAATTATATGTTGTTTGTAGTATGCGGTGTCTTAAGACTTTGTTGCCACCATAAATGGAGTTGATCGTTTCCCCGATTTGTCTTCTGGTGTTATCGTTTAAGGAATCTTCGCCCTCCTGTGAGCTATCTTTCATGGACTGCCATGACGGAGCCCACAATACTTGTTGGCAGAACACCTTTGTTCGAGTGTTTCTGGTCATTTGTTATCTTATAGGCGGTAATCAAGTCCCCTCTAAGCCGGCGGTACCTAAGTGTGAAGCGACCTAATTTCTTTAGCCGTTCATCATACGGTTTATTTCGGAGACCCACCACTCCTCTTGTCGCCCGTCTTTTGGCTCTTTGTGTGTCTTGTAAGCAGTAGAGGTGTAATCATATTGTGCGCTTCAACGTGGGGTCTGAAGTATGTTTTGTGCAACTTTAGAAAGAGCTCAGGAGTGAGTGCATACAAATGTCTATGTATAAGGTGTATGATCGCACATGCCCTCGCTACATCCCCCGTGTAATTCACGTTTGTGCCCATTTTTCCCGTTAGAACTAGACATAAGTCACGCTCTACCACTGTGCAGCACAAACTCTCGTTCCACAGGGTGTAACCTGATTTACACAGTCTAAAGGTGCATAATTTCACTATTTTGAACTTTTTCAAGTTGAAAGTCATACCATTGGCCACCGCCCAGCCTTCCAGCAGCTTTAGGTCCGCTTGCAGCCTATCTGAGTCTTCCGAACACTTTATTGCTTTCCGTATCTTTAAGTCGTCTGCGTAAAGAGTCGGGCAGCTCAGATGGCATGTGAGGTCACTGATAAAAATCAGAAACGTCAGTGGCCCCAGGATAGAACCCTGCGACACTCCTGATGACAGGCCGTACCAAGATGATCGGACCCGATTGATCTTAGTGCAGAATTCCCTTTCAGCCAGAAAGTCCCTCAACCATGACATAAACGGCTCATCTATACCTGCCTGACTTATTTTACGTAGGAGAAGGTCACGGTGAACTGTTTCAAATGCCTTTTCGAAGTCTAGGAAGACCACATGGATTGGAATATCCAAGTCCCACCATGATGTTCAATCGTTCCAAGCTGATGGTAGGTTTGTTACACAGGATCTACCTTTCCCGAAACCATGTTGCGCTTCACAGAGTCTATTAGTCCTATCGAGGTGCTCTCTGATGTGATCATCAATAATACTTTCTGTTGCTTTTGTTGCCACTGGGATTAGTGCTACTGGTGTATAACTGGTGGCATTTTGCCCATGCCCACCCTTGAAAATGGGAGGAAGGGTGGCTCTTCTCCATTCCCTTGGCAGTTTCCCCGAATCCATCGAATGTTGAAACAAGTCGCATAAGGACCTACAGAGAGCTTCGGCTCACAGTTTTAGAACAAATGGCCCAATCTCGTCACAACCTTGGGATTTTCCAGATGTGAGTTTCTGTAACTTACCTAATACTTCCCTAGTACTACTATTATTCAGAGAGTAGCCACCAGGTTCGCTTCCGGTGAAGTAGTAAAGCCACCATTTCGGTCCAAACCAGTAATAACTACACTGCTGTTTAACATTTTGGCAAAGGCCGAACTGAATATTCCAGCTGTCTCCAGACTAACGAGGTATCGACCGTTTGAACCTACTAAGGCGCATGCTCCCTGGTTGGTTTTCTCTCCGACACGAATCAGTACTCGCTTTTGGCAAGGATAGCTTGAAATGATATCCTGCCACTCCTGACTCTCACGTTGCACCAGTTCCTGATTTCCAGGTAGGCATCGTGGTCGGTCTGACTCTTGCATACTCACCATGTAGAACTAGCCTTCCGCTTTGTTTGCAGAATACGTCGCGTGCCTCTCTTCAGCCATGAGGACATTTATTCTGCTGTGTTGTGACTAAAGGGACGGTATCTGAGATTGCTGTGTGAATGATCTCTTTAATCACTTCCCAGTGTTCATCTACAGACAATTCAATCCATTCTAATGGCCATTCGGAGTCAGACAAAAGCCTCTGCATTTCAGCATGGTCCTCCTTGCTATAACACAGGCATTGTCACGTAGAGTCCCACTGTAAGGACTCACGAAGAACAAGTCACCGCTTCCTAGTGGTGTCATGATCTGGGCCTTTTCGACGAGTATTTGATCACTAGCTAGGATGTAATCTAGTTTCGATGACTTTCCACTAGGTCCCCACCTAGTGTCGTCTCCAACATTCTCAGTCAGTCCTGCACTTCCAGTGGTTTGCAATAGGCTCAGGCCAAGATTTCCCCTAGCATACCCCGGGAGTTGAGATCCCCAGCTTTGGTGATTTGGTCATAGCCCAAGTCCCGTATACCTGTGATGGTTCTGCGCAGTATGTGGTTGTGCCCTGCCCCACAGGTGGGTGGTCGGTAGATGCCACCCAGTAAAGATTTGGTGTGGCCTACGGTGAAATGATGGCATATGGAGTCTGGAAGTTCAGTAAGTTGTAGGTCTGTTGCACGTACATATTAAGCTGCTTGACAAAGTATGTAGCAACTCCCTGTTTCTTGTTATCCCTGTCTCTCCAGACCAAAACCATATCACTTATACTGATTTCGTTGTCGGTGATAGTGGGGTTAGCCAGGTTCCAGTAAAAATGATTATTTTAAGGTGTAGGTGTGACTGAAGGTTCCTAAGTTCATCTACTTTTCCTCTCATCCATCTTACATTGCTATATAGACAGCTGTCAGTGCGCCTCACAGCCTCAGCGTGTTGTGGGGTAGTTGACGTTACGCTGTCTGCTTGTAGGGGCCTTGGTATTGGGACTAGTTGGCCGATTCTGATGCAACCGGCCCGCTGTCGTTTTTTCCTTGGATTCGGATAGGACACTTGGGTGACACTGACTGTTATTCTCAGTACTGCATCTCTCTAGTGTCACTGAAGCTTGCGAACGTATTGAGACCTCAGTTTGCTGTCTCCTTATTGTTCGACGTCTGCCTCCGCAGCATCGGGTGTGTCACCCCATTTTACCCTTGGTCTTGTACCACCGTTGAAGTACTACAGCCAAATGTTCCTGGGAGTTGAGTTTTACTTTTAGCAGCCTTGGAAAGCTAATCAGTGTGGGATAAGCGGGTGAGGTAGCCGGAAAAGCGAGATTGCCCTAGAAGCAACAAGGGCCACCTGAGATGACAGCCATTTCCATGTGTGTTTTCGCAAGCGGTGCCAGTTTCCAGTTACGGAACACCGTGCATGACCGTAGAGGTAAAGGGCATCGGCTCTGGTGACTTCCTCACTATTTGCCTGTTAGCCCGAGGCCTATTATGCCCTATTCTGGTGTTGAAACTCCTGTCAATAGTTATTACTTGAGCCAGTAACAGTATTCCTACAGTCTCTGTCACTGTTGATGGAGGCGGCTTACCCTGAGGTGCCTGAACACCCCTGTACAGCCTGCACAATTTTGCTGCATTGATTTTCAGACCTAATTTATTGCACAGGCTGGACCACTGTTCCTGAACAAACAGTGCTCTTTGTTCAAGCAAACTATCGTTGCACACCGGTGTATTAAAGAGGACAAGGAACTTCAATCGACTGAACTCTGGCTTAGGTTTGGCTTTTGGCTGCTTGTCCTCCTTTGGAGGGATAATCACTTTAGATTTCATCAGGTTATGACTAGTCTTTGCTACACTGCGATGCTTGCTAGCGGATGCAAGTGGTGCTTTGGCAATGCCATCTTCCCCTGCTGTCGCAGGTGTGACATCGGGGGCCTTCCGCTGATGAAGATTGATATTTCCGGCCGGTTGGGCTGGGGTGTGATTCTCAAGGTTTTTACCAAGTTTTTGTGGTATGGTGTAATTGTGTGGAGCGCCGCATGAGACCAGGTCTAGACAGGAAGGTGGCGTGCTGTTTTCTTTATCTAGAGACACTGGGTGATACTGTGGTAGGGCGAAAAAGTGGGCAAATGTACCAGGACCATGGGCATGGGTTATTTTACATAAACTCATAATATGATTTGGTACCCCTTTGTCACAATGTCAGTGTACTCATCGTTTTCAAAAATTACATTCAAATGCTGAATCGGTTTTAGAAACGAAAACACTACAGGCCTGGCATTTGTCTCCTTTCTAGTCGAGGCTTTCGAGGTCTTATGACTTCTTGTGTGTTTCTTTTTTGTTTTGCCGTGTCACACACTGGATTTCAACGGATATAGCTGCAGCATCATGTCCACTTGTTTTCGGCCGTACCGTTTCAGAACAAGGAGATGTACACGGGTCTTTAGAACTGCTATGCGAGATGGAATTAATGTCCCTGAGTTATTGCCCCCTCTTACTTAAGCCCTTGAGACTATAGAATATGGTGTTTTAATGGTTTTTTCAAAGCTACTTTCAACCTCCATGATAACTGTTACTATAAATTATGCCCAATAGAACAAGAACAAAGAGATTGATAAAGTATAAGATTAGGAAAATAAAAGGTTTTCGACTTTGCCTAGTACGTTTCGGTCACTCAGATTGACAACAGTCATGTGACGGGCCAACAAGTCTTGTTCATGTAAACGAGTGAGGAAGATTCTGCTACAGATGCAGAACCTGAAGCTTTGGAATCAGTTCGAGACAGCTGAACGTACGACGCAGAAATATGCAATGGAAGTATATATATTTATTGCTATCTATGGCAGAATTTAATTCACCTGCTGGAAAGTTTTTGTTCCCTGAGCAGATAATTCACATAATAGATATTTTCTGGTTAGAGAGGAAAAGCACATGTTATGTGGCTGATGTGTGGAAGGCGTTCACCGACTGGTTCAAACTGAAAGTGAACAGCTCACCACTACCCAACCCAGAAAATATTTGAAGTGTACATTGATGGATGTCGGCTAACTGTTGGAGAAATATTTCTGGGCTGGTATTGTTCCCAAAATACGGATATTGTGCTTGCATTTGTCAAGGTGTCTCAGTCGTCTCCCTTGGTAGTTATCCGGTATTTTTTCAACACTGCCGTGCAAACTCTGAGTTCCCATTCAGATGCGTGTTTTCTCTTTCAGTATATGAGCCGATACATAAGCATCGTGCTTAGCTGTAGACGTGCTTTAAGTTATCTACTACGCCTTAAGAAGCCCAGCTCCGGGTGAAATTTATTAGTTAAATAGATGAACATCTACATCACATTACGCGTGAAACCTTCAGTAGTCTAGAATAGAAAACTGGATATATATTCATCACAGCTTGTAATAGGAATTCTCCTGTTCCATCTGTACAGAGTATTAGAGTGATCATGAAAGCCGTGAAGCACTAAAACTGGTCATTATCAAAACAGATGCCATGAATGGGATAGCCATATTACCCAACTCCTACCGTCACAATCGCCGGCAGTCCCCACCCAGTTCCATATAATAACAATAAATACAAACCTTATGCCCACTGAATATATGTACCTGAATTTCGAATCTTACTTGCTAATTGGCACAGAAATAGATGAGAAAGCGTTGGTGATTGTCCTCACACACATGATAACCAGTTTGATACTTTGGAGAATACGGAGTACATAGCTCCTCAAAGCAGGCGTTTGATCGGTCAGGAGAGCAGAATGTAAAAACACCAGTCAGTAACTTTCCAGATGGTGCACCACCGAAGAAGTCAGAAATATGTATTTAAAATGGAAGAAAACAGAATTTGTCTGTGGGTTCCAATATGATGGACAAAACAATTCTAAATTGGCAGAGGGCAACTTCGAGAAATGGTGAAAAGTTGCTTTGTGTAGTCTCAAACTCAACAACAGGAATTTTGACAGAGCATTACGAGAAACCAGTAGATTCAAGATACGATCACCATCTGTATTTCTGAACACGCTGCTTGAAGTAGCTCAGGATGAGGTAAGGCAACATAAACGGCCTGACTTAGGACTTGAAGATCCATTATTCATACCAGAATAAACTAATTTAACTGCTTGATTGACCATACATTGGTGCTGACCGCTATGTAACATTATCGATTACAACGGTGAAGAGTTGGTCACCTTAAGGTTTTAAACTGCACTCATCTTGTTTTCTGTCAAAGAGTGAATTACAAGCACACGGCAAGTGTCAGTAGTTCCAACAAATAGGAAACATAATCAAATAGACAAGATGATAGGTTGCAAGCCTCCAGCAGAGAACCGAACGCAATGGAGACGCCCTATGTTCCTCTAGGAATTAAAGGAAACAATAATAATAGGTTGCAAGCTCATCGAACATGAACATTGACGGTGGAATGGCTTGAGAGACAGAATACCTGCAGTTTTTGTTTGTACCTCTCTACATTGAACCTAGTTTGGCCGCATTTTGAGATATTCAGCCAGCTGTCAACAAGCTTGTACATTGAGTATTTCCTGAAGGTTGCTTATTGGTTACATTTCGGCGTGATGGTTATGTGTAACCTATCTTCATTTTAAACATCGTGCAAGTGTTTTTCAAGTTCCACACCTGCAACCGTTAGCTCTTTCAAATAAAAAATCCACGAACTCACTCACCTGTTCATCTGATGACTAATAACACTTCCGCCTGCTGCACCTAGCAACAGCTCTCCCACAAAACGTGGTGGTGAAACACATATCTCGGCAGTACTCCGTAAGCGTCGAGCTGACTTGTTCCTACCTTATAAAGCGGCTGGAACTAGGAGTAAAAATATGCGCACAACTAATTGTATTATCGCTCCTACAAACTCAATATCTGATTATGATATTGATCCCTTCATTACGCCTTATGTACTTGTTGCGAAACTTCAGACACCAAGTCTATCTTCAGCGCTCACATTAGGAACAGATTGACTAAAGTCGTCTGCTGAAGAGCTGAATACTGAGATACGGGAAATAAAAGGTAGTGTATCTGTGAATACAAAATGTTCGGCAGATATCGCCAGTACATCTAAAGTATTGGCATAGATCAGAGAAATCAAATCTAGTGCCTGTGAACTAATACCCCGGAGCATTCTGACTATGCCCATAAACCAAGAATCAGTAGTCAAGATAGACAAGCTTATAAATGTCATCACAACAGAGGTTACCAAAAGACTGCTATACGTGGTACGTTTAACGTTTGCGCTACATTTTTGCCGGATTCGTTACATAAAATTTATCCTGCTGTAATCCTCACACAAGTACTATACTAGATCTAGAACTAAGTGCCATAGTTTACAACGTAACAGATAGTAAGGGACTGAAAAAGGTTCAAGGCACCTTACTTAGGGTAGCGAAAATGCGCAAAGTGACACAGACTGAAAAACGGCTGGCACGAACACTACAGCCCCATATGCCTTCACTTTGAAATTCAGGCAAAGGCGGAGAAACTCATCAATTCGTGACGGATCCTGTCGCAGAATACGAGCCACAAACAAATAAAAGTTGTAGCACATGGACAGTGATTGTAAACAATTATCCAATTATACACTTATCCAAGACTAGGCGCCTAAAAACAACTCACAACAAGAGAAGGGGGAGAGCTCTCTAGACAAATGCAAACAGTAGTGGACGGCATCCCGAATGGTGATATCAAAATTACATACGGGCGCCATTAATGCAAGCTACACTGGGAGCAGATAATACAGGAAGAGAAGTCATCGTGGGTCTAGAGGCAATCGGAGAAATGAATGAGAACGGAGGACTATTCACAGACTTCTGCGCCTTCAGTGATTTGGTGATCAGAGGCAACGTGTATAAGCACAAGGATCTACACAAGGCAACATGGATTTCGCCTGACAGGCACACCACAAACTGGATAGACTTCATCTCAATCTCAGGTAAGTGGGGATGCAGCCTGCTGGGCACAAAGTCGAGAGGGGAAGCAGATGTGGGCTCAGACAATCACCTAGTTCAAGGAACCTTCAAAGTGAAGCTGAAATCCCCTCGAAACAACTGGTGACAGATCACAACTCAAGTTCAACTTTCAGAAACTGAAGTACAAACTACAAGAGGTGCTTTCACTACAGATATCAGGGCAAAGTCGGAGATACCATGTGGTAGCACTGAGGAAACCCGTGTGGAAGAACATTGCAACTCTCTGAAGGTGATGTCCAAGGAAACGTGTACAACTGTTCTAGGAAGAAGGAAGATACACGGCAAGGAGTGGCTCTTATCGGACACCTGAAAGTTAGTGGAAGAGGGAAGAGGAGGATGGTGAAAGAGGGGATAACGCAATGCAAAGATGCACAACAGAAAGAGGTTGAGTTCAGTTTACACAACACTGAATAAAGAAATAAAGAGTGGCGCTAGGAAAGGCAAGAGGGAATTTCACGACACATGGTCAACCGATGTAGAACAGGCAGGCCACAAGTAAAGGAGACCTCAGGATATTTTGTCAGATGACTAGTTATCTATCCGAGTGGTGCATGCTGATCAGCAGATTTCGTAATGGTCACAAATGTCGATCGCTCCGATCTGTAGGACAGCAACATGCATTATTTTGGCAGCTCGAGAATTAAACATGAGTTTAGATAGTGAATGTATAAAAAAATTAAGAAAACTAAAACAATAATGACTGTACAGTTTTAGCTTGTAAAAAAATAATGCTTTCGCTCCTAACATCTACAAGGCTGCTCAGTTTCGTGTCAAGATGCTACCCCATGGACAAGTTTGCCAGACATCCTACAGGTCACCCTATCCAACAAGTTCTAGTCCTTCAAGCCACTTCTCTCTGAAATGTCACTTATATACTTCACGATAATCCTTCTACCTAATTACTATTATACTCTATTTTATCTCAAATTCCTAGGACTTTAATAAAGCTGAAATTTACTTTTTTTCTCTCTTCTCACCTACACTCTTCTCTCGCATAAAGTTTGGTTGCTCTGATGATCTGCAAACATTGTTGGCCCCATATCTTACAATTCCCTCGTGCATTACGCATTACGCAACCTGGATTACAGTTGTGAAATATACCTTTATACCAATAAAAAAGTATTGATTTATAATACTTCACGATTGTAACTTACAACATAACTGATCTTGTCTACAAAAATAGCTTGCATTTCTTGAAAACATCCGTTTATAAGAAAATATAAACTGCCATTATTATTAGTCTACATTGAGCACTATTCACTTGTGATGTTACGAAGAAAATGCTGACAAAAGTATACAGGTGTATCACTTATTTTAAATTATTATCAAATTTGGATATAAATCAAGAATAAGACTCGATGCCGTACACACCAAAGTTATATGGAGGAATTACTTCAAGCTTTGTTTCTTCTCAAGTATTTGTAATCCATCCAAAACATACTTGGGTTTTTTGTTAATGCGAAGACAATATTTCTATATTTCTTGATGTGATCCATTGAATGACTAGTTATCATATTGTTCCCATAGACAAAATGACTGCAACCTTATAATTTTACCACAAACCAAATTTATGTAATTTAAATAATACTTATCCATGCCTGTACAATTGGTGTGTCCTACACAGGTAGGAAAAAATGTATTTTATTAAATTACCATTATTAAATATCCTTACTAATCGTATATGTAATTTATCATATTGATGATGCCTGTAAACTGGCGTCCCTCATGTAAAAAATGAGAATATATTATTATTATAACAATACTCATGTTCGAGAATAATTTTATTTTCATAGAAAACGTCATAGTTTTCCATGGTAAGACCAATATGGCTAGCATCATACATTGCAAATGTGCACTACCATATCAAGTACTCTATAGCTTATTCTTGTATTTTTCTTGTAAATATACTTCCAATAATGTATTATTCATGGCTGCATTTTATACCACTTTGTAGCTGTGCATGATTTTCTCCTATTCCTGAAAGAGCGTTCAAGCACGTGGGATCATAGTACTCACTCAAATATATGTTGTTTATCGATGGGCCATTACTACCATCAGGATAAGGAACGAAGTTTGGGTTGTCGCTCAACTTCGATGGAGACCTTCGTGAAAGATTTACAGATTAACAATTATAAGAATCTGTTCCAATGCCTGTACTATAATTCATCAATTTGAACTTTTTAAAAAGTGATAATGTGTGCTAATTCACAAGTGTAATTGGTAGCATAATTGATCGTACCTGTAAAAATGGCATGCATTTCATGTAAACTTACCCGTTTATACGAAATATATATTATTATTATTATCAAAGACAGACACAAGAGAAACCTATAAAAGATTGTCAAGGTAACCTCATTATCCAGTAGGAGAGACAAGTCTGACAGTGGGTTGATCACTTCAAATGACTTTCGAGTCGACCATCTCCTACAACTCGCTCAAAAATACCACCAAAGCACGCTCAGAACTATCGATTGAGTTAATGAGACCCAGTCCGGAAGGCAGCAGGACCCGATGGCACTCCTCACGAAGCGTTGAAGATGAGCCCAGACACAGTGGCAGTTACGCGGACACTATTATTGCGAAAGATTAGGTAGGAAGAAAAAGTACCAACTGACTATCTTGTCAAGCTACCAAAGAATGGTGACTGACACCTCTGCGAGAACTGGCGTGGAGTAATGCTCTTGTCCACTCTGAGAAAAGTAATAAGTCGTCTCAATTTGGAGAGAACAATAGATGTTTTCAAGTATTGGTTTTCCAGGTTTTCCAGTGGTTCTCCAACTGATGTCGGCTCATGATGAAATCCTCCATGCAATAATAGATGTACTGGATGCAGAGCTCCGTCCAGAACAAGCGTGATTCAGAAGAAGCAAATCATATACTGATCAAATTGCTACTCTACGCATCATCATCGGACAAAGCATAAAACGGCGGTTAAGTCCTAATCTAAAATTCACTGACTTTGAAAAGGCACTCGACGGTGCTGTCCAAGAAATAATTTGAAGAATGGTGTGCCCCAAATCTTTATCGATCTCATTCAAAAGCTGGTTTTGTGGCAATGTGATGTGTTGGGTGATCCACAAAAGAAAACTTAGTGAAGGCTTTGCAGTGAGGACATGAGTAAGGCAAGGCTGTTTGCTTACTATTACCAGTGATATTCTTCATTTTGTCGGACTGGATTATTCATCAGACTATGGAGAGCGAGGAGACAGGAATATGTTGAACTGACAGGTAAGAAGACTCTAGAAGATCTGGATTTCACGTGCTGATGATTCAAGTTTAATGTCCCAAAAACTCGAAAAACTGCTGGTGAAAACCAACAAAAACTGGCTGAAGAGGCCGGCTGAGAAGACAGGACCGCAGGTGAACATTGAGTAGACGGAGGTGATGAAGATAACCAGCCAAACAATCAACAGAAACAACAACCAGCACCAGTCACCATCAACGGGAAGAATTCAAGAGAGGTCTCTTCCTTCACTTATCTAGAAAGCATCGTTTCAACTATAGGCAGTCAGAATGGATGAAGATGTCAAAGCCAGAGTCCGAAAGGTAATCTGAAGTCGGTTTGTAAATCTTGTGCACTGACTCAGCGTAAAGAATGAGATTCGCATTTTCAACACAAATGTGGAGTCAGTCAGTTCTTCTATACGGGGTCAGGAACTTAGTTTTCACGCCACTGAAACCATTTCCAACAGGCGACCGCAGACTTTTATCAACATCTGCCTTCACTTTATAATGGAGATAAAATGTCCGGCCAGAAAGAATTAGCAACAAGAAATAATGGGAATAAAACTGACCAAGAATCTATCCTTCAATAAATGTCTGGAAGAAAATGGAAGTGGATTAAGCGTACAGCAAGGAGACCGTCAAATGACGTCGCGCCAGGCGATCGCTGGAGTGGAACCCTGGTGAGAAATGACCAGTGGGTCATCAGTGTGAGGGTGACACGGAGGAGAAAGTGTGAAGAGGAGGAGATGAGAGGTTATGGGCGACTGTGAGGACAGCAAAAAAAGAGAGTGGAGATGTGTTGTTGAACCCCCTTATTCCTTTCGCGACTCAAGGGAACAATAATAACTATATAATACAATCATCTCAAACACTCGACAATTCTATGTGATGGCATGACGAAATTACATATGAGTAACTTCGTTTTCAGTAGCATCACTAACAGCGACCCATCAGCTGCATTCGTTCATCCAAACTGTCAAACTCTTCTGTGTACAATTTTTACCCTTTGGACACTTCCGCGCGCTTCGTGTAGAACGTTACAATCTCACCATATAACGTGGAAATAATTTTTCGCATTCTGGAATATCGTGGTCTATATTTGACTACTACATAATTATAGCTGATATTGCTTGCCCCTCCGGTAGCTAAATATCCAAATTTATCACCTCCAGAATACTGTTTGGATCCAGTGAGATTCGTGTTAATAAAGAGCAATCTGTCACAAAAGAACTATAGAGAAGTCCTCAGTTTTGTGGTTTATAATTATCAGAGTTAACTCGTTTGATAGTGGTCTATTTTTGTTTTTACTTCATACCTGTTTATTGTTGTTTTTATCTATTTAGATAATATAACAGTATTTCACACACTTTTGTCAATTTTTGTGAAAATTTTATAATCTTTACCTGCATAATGGTCAAAGTTATTAAACGAGTTAGTACTGTTAAGATACTAGCATCAAATAGTCAGCAGGACACTAAAAACTTCAGTCCTGACGATGGATTTGCACTAAGATCAATCGTTACACCGAGAGTTATAGTACCAAACTTAACGGAAGAACTAATTGATAACGTAGCGAGTAATACTAGTGATCTAAAGATCCTTCAGAAATCCATAACAGACCTGCAAGATAAGTTTGAAAGTATTACTCCTTTCCTCCAACTTTGTGATCCATCACAAGAGATTTCCTTAGATTCACTCCTCAAATCTGAGCACCTGGTTGACTTTTTGACTGCAGAGGCTGTAAAGAGGGTCATGTCCTCATACAATGTTTTAGGAAATAATATACCAGACAATGTACCTATTGTCAAACTGAAAGCAATCTGTCTACAGGCATGCAACATTTCAGTATCTGACTGCCAGGTTCTGCGTCTTCGTAAGAAATCCGCAAACCACCCATGTCCTGTACTGTTCAAATTTAAGTCTGTTGATCTAGCTAAGAAATTTTTGGAGTCTGGCAAAACTCTTAGCTCCTCAACACCCTACACCAAAATCAGGATTGTACCTGATTTAACTTCTTGCCAAAGACGTTGCCGCGCAGGCAAACTGAATGAAGACAACCCCAATAAGACAACCGAAGTTAATACTTCCCTCGTTGTATTGCCTTATGACCAAGAGCACCAGACAATATCGCATACACAAACTAAGAGTAGTCAAGCAACTGTTGAAGACTTAGCTCTAAATACGGAAATTTCAGACATAGAAATGTTAACAGATCACAGTATTGACGCGCAACCCTTGCACACTGGCACTTATGCCAAACCCTCGAAAAAGTCTAAGCTGAATTCAGTTGTACACTTTGAATCTCTCGGGAAGTCATATACCGCACAACCTCTTAGCCCGGCTACTGTGAAGCAGCAATCACATGTGGCCAACCAGGTAGGCGTAAATACAAGGCGATATGATAAGCGTCCTATTTCCGTTAGGAACACCAAAAGAACTGTTGATACTATTCAACAGAAATCCAGTTTATTGGGAAATCCTAATGATCACCAGCAGCCCAAATTACACAAGCCGAATAATACGGAAAAAGCTAAACCGAACGTTAGACCCAGAACACTAAAGCCCATAATTACGAAAGCTTCGAATGGGTCACTGGCTCATTCTACTGGTGGACAATCATCTAAACTTAGTCATGTTCCTGAAGTTAGACGTAATTCACATACCGTAGGAGCTTACTCATTTCCGACTTCCACTACTAGTCCTATGATAGGAAAAAATAATCGTCACATTTCTCACCAAACACTTCGAAAACACGAAGTTGCTCAGCCCCTCACGAATGCACTCTCAACCATGATGTACAGGAAACACCAGTTTGAGAATACAGACGTTAGTCCAAAAACACGTATAGCGCCCTGTCATAATTCTCATGCATTCAGTAGGAGTCACATACCAATTTCAACACAATGCTCATCATGGCCTAGGAAGTTCTCTAACCAGACACAAGGATCTAAGTCATATGCACACAACAACACGCCGACCACCCATTTCGGTTATAACTATGCAGACTACATGACTCTAGCCAACCCATATGACCAAAATTTTCTCCAGCGACAACTGGCAGAAACGCCTGGGATCATGCACATAGCACATATGATGTCAGACCAATTCCTTGCTGGCATAGCAAACACCTTACAACAGGGAAACTGCTTCTTCCCCGACAGATAGCAAACACTTTATACACACCTAATACCAAGAGTAATACCTTAGATTATCATACTAGTATCTCCCATAGCACGCAATATCTGAAAGACCAACCACTCACGAGTGACATATTACAACCCATCCCTAAGTATCAAACTAAAGAAAACGTCTCTAGTGATCAAAATGTTGCAATTAATGAATCCAATAACGACTGCACATATTCAGCTGATAACCATAGAGCATTTTATTATGATATTGCCCATACACTAAAACCACTTAGTCAAAGTCTATCAGTCATCCTCATAAACGCTAGATCAGTTCTTAACAAACATTTAGCATTATGTACGTTAGCCTCTATATGCAATCCGCCGCTGATCATGATCACTGAAGCCTGGTGCTCAAGTGATATTACGGATGATAGCTTATCAATTGATAAGTACAATCTTTTTCGAGGGGATAGGGAAACAGGTCGTGGGGGTGGAACACTCATATACGTTAAACAACCTATTTGTGCAACGCATTTTAGTCACCCTATTCTGTCACACCTTAATGATTCGGTGTGGTCCGATAACATCCTTGATCTTATATTCACGATCAACGTAGCACCATCTACAATTCATGTGGGACATGAATTCCCAGGTAGTGATCATAAAATAGTTGCATGTTCGTTTAATATTTCTCCAGAAACTATACACAGAAACAAAGTTATTCCGACACCTATAAGACTATACACGCAGGTTGACTGGGACTTGTATCAGGACTTGATTAGATACTCTAATTGGGATTCCTACTTTACCAATGACTCCTTAGAGGAAGTCCTTAAAAACTTCTATGACAATATACAGTCGGTTAATGATGTCATAGTGCCTGTGAAACTGATTAAATTCAAAATTCCTCAAGGTGATTTTATTCCAATATCATTAAGAAGAAGTATGCGGAAGCATTCATTAAGTTACTACAGACATGACGACTTATCGTCGTTAATAGCTATCAAAACAATCCTCATTAGAATCCATGAGTTAAAAAATCTAAGTCTTAGAAATAAAGAGACGCGGGCAATTCAGTCGCCACATAACACTAGAGAAATAGCCAAACTCTTCAAAAGTAGGTTAACTAACTCCAAATCAACATATCCAAAAATAATACACCTAGGTGGCATTACTCACGAAAGTGATGAGGATATATGTGAGGTGTTTAGCACGCACTTTGCCAAATTGTACATTCTAGAAAACGACCAGGATATAGATTTCCCTCGTAAAACAGAAAAGTGTTTAAGCGATGTAGTCTTTAACGCCCAAGAAATCGATAAAGCTACCACAACTCTTAAGCTTACTAATACTCCCGGCCCAGATGGAATGTCTTCTGTCCTCTTAAAAAAGGGTGGAAATGACATGAATCTACTTCTTCTCAAGATATTTTCAACTTCGATAAGGAGTGGAACATATCCAAATGGCTGGAAGAAATCTTACGTTGTACCCATTCACAAAACCGGGTCTATAGCGGACATAGATAATTACCGCCCCATCAACATTACTTCCGTAGTTTCACGTGTGATGGAAAAGATTATAAAGAAGCAAATTGTTCAGTTTTTGCTCTCGAATGACTTAATATCCGCCTTCCAATACGGTTTCCTAAATAGAAGATCGTGCATTACTTGCCAATTAGATTATTTCGACCACATTACTGAGTGTGTAGACAAAGGTCGTTCAGCAGCAACATTATTTCTAGACGTTAGGAAAGCTTTTGACAAGGTCCCACATAAGAGACTCATATTGAAACTCCTATCTTATGGAATAAGTGGAAGGCTACTTGAGTGGATAACTTCTTTTCTTACAGGAAGAGAACAGTTAGTTAAAGTCAACCATCACTTATCAACATCCAAACCGATAACCAGCGGCGTGATACAAGGTAGTGTTCTTGGCCCTACCCTATTCATTGTATTCATAAATGATATTGTTTCTATGATCAAGTATGGCAAGCCATACCTCTTTGCAGACGACCTCAAAGTTGTCTATGATTTCGACTATAATGATATGAATTATTATTATTATTTCCTTTAATTCCTAGAGGAACATAGGGCTTCAGCCATGCGTCTCCATTGCGTTCGGTTCTCTGCTGTAGTTTTCACCTGGCTCCAAGTCTGCCCACACGCTTTCAATTCCTCTTCACATGATCTCCTCCAGGTCACCCTTGCACGACCAACTCGTCGCTTCCCTTTCGGGTTCCACTCGAGGGCTTGTCTAGTGATGTCACTTGCCGGTTTCCTCAGAGTGTGTCCAATCCATCTCCATTTCTTCCTGCCTATTTGTTTCACGATCGGTTCCTGGTTGGTTCGCTCCCAGAGATCTTTGTTGCTGATCCTCTCCGGCCATTTGATCTTGAGTATTGAGCGGAGGCATTTGTTAATGAAGGTCTGTAGCTTGTTTGAGCTGCTCTTTGTGACACGCCAAGTCTCTGATCCGTATAGTAGTACTGACTTCACATTGGAGTTGAAAATACGGATCTTATTTTTGACGCTGAATGCTGTTGACCTCCACATAGACTTGAGAGAAATGAAAACTTGTCTTGCTTTTCCGATTCTGGCTTTGATATCCTCGTCAGTTCCTCCTGTAGTTGAGACGATGCTTCCCAGGTAGGTGAAAGAAGTTGTTTCCTTCAGGTTCCTCCCATTTATGCTGATTGTTGTCGGTTGTTGCTGTTGATGTTGGCCAGGAATCTTCATTACCTCTGTTTTGTCTATGTTCACTTGAAGTCCTATCTTTGCTGCTTCTTCTGCCAATTTGTTGCTTTTCACTTGCATATCTTCCAGTTTGTGGGAAATCAGACATATATCATCGGCGAAATCCAAATCCTCCAAGGCTTTTGTGTCGGTCCATTTTATGCCTGTTCCCTCGTTGGTTGCCGTTGTCTGCCGCATTATCCAATCAACTGCAATCAGGAAGATCATTGGTGACAGTAGACAGCCTTGTCTCACTCCCGTCCTCACTTCGAAGGATTCCGTGAGCCTCCCGTTGTGGATTACTTGGCATGCAGCGTTGTCATACAGCTGTTGGATGAGACGTATAATTGTCGGCGGCACCCCGTAGTAGCGAAGTAGTTGTCAAATCACCTCTCGATCGACGCTGTCGAAGGCTTTCTCAAAATCGATGAAGTTGAGATAGAGAGGTGACTGCCATTCCAAACTTTGTTCAATGATAATCCGTAGGGTGGCGATTTGGTCAATGCATGACTTGTTTCTCCTGAATCCAGCCTGTTCCGGTCGAAGTTTTTCATCCAGGGCTTGTTTGATTCTCTCCAGGATGATGCGACATAGTATCTTGCTTGGAATGGACAGAAGCATAATTCCACGCCAGTTTTTACATTGACTCAAATCTCCTTTCTTTGGCAGTTTGAATAAGTATCCGTTCTTCCAATCCTCGGGTACTTTGCCCTCTTTCCACACCTTCTCTAGTAGTGGCGTCATCAAGTCTGCTGTTGTCTCTGGGTCTATTTTCAAAGCTTCTGCTGGGATTCCATCTGGTCCTGCTGCTTTTCCAGTTTTCAGCATCTTGACTGCCTTCAGGACTTCTGTTTTCCTCAGGGGGTTGATGTTCACTGGTAATTCTGCTTTCGTTGTTGGTATTGTTGGGCGCGTTGTAGGTGGCAGTCGGTTTAGTAGTCTTTTGAAGTGTTCAGCCCAGTGCTTCCTCTGTTCCACCTCTTTGGTGATTGACTTTCGATTGTCGTCCTTTATTGGCTTAATCTGTGTCGAACTTTTGCCCGAAAGGTGCCTAGTTGTTTGGTATAGTGTAGCGAGGTCTCCTTTGCCTGCAGCTTGTTCTGCTTCGTTTGCCATGGTTTCACAATATTTTCTTTTGTCTTCCCTGGCACTTTTCTTCACTCTTTTGTTCAGTGCATTGTAGCTTGCATTCAACTCCTGTTTCTGTTGCTCGTCGGTGCACTGGATAATCTTTTGTTTCGCCACCCTTCTCTCTTCTATTAGTTTCCAAGTGTCCGTAGAGAGCCACTGTTTGTCCTGTCTCTTTTTTCTGCCTAGGACTTCCATGCAGGTTTGACTCCACACCGTTTTCAATTTGTTCCAGTGCTTTTCGACGCTGACCTTTTCGTTGGTGTTGATTTGTGTCTCGGCTTTTTCCCTTATGTTTGCAATGAAGATGTCCTTTGTAGCCTGGTCCTTCAGCTTTTGAGTGTTGAACTTGGCTTGTGGTCTATCTGCAGCTCCTGTTTCCCTGAAAGCTTTTAATTTGATTTGGATTGTCCCTTGTACGAGGTAGTGGTCTGAGCCAACGTCTGCTCCTCTTCTTGCTCTTGTGTCCAGTAGGCTGCGTCTCCACTTCCTCGATATTGTGATAAAGTCAATTTGGTTTTTGGTTCGCCCGTCTGGTGACACCCATGTAGCCTTGTGGATATCTCTGTGCTTGTAAACACTGCCACCAATCACTAGTTCGTTTAATGCGCAGAAGTCGGCGAAGAGTTCTCCGTTTTCATTCATTTCTCCAAGAGCTTCTCTACCCATGATGAGTTCTCTTCCTGTATTGTCTGGTCCCAGTTTGGCGTTCATATCTCTCATTAGTATTTTAATGTCGCCAGCTGGAGTATTGTCTATTGCTGCCTGTAGTTGTCTGTAAAATTCTTCTTTCGTTTCGAGGTCTGCGTTGTTGGTGGGTGCATAACATTGGATTATTGACACTTTTCTTCCTTTGGAGTTGAATCTGGCGGTCATTATCCTGGACGAGATCGCTTCCCATTGCATCAGGGCTTTCGTTGCCGTTGGTGACATCATGATAGCCACGCCCTCGGTGTGCGTGTGGTTATCTTCTGGGTGACCGGAGTAGATCACTGACTCTCCCGTTGATAATTTGGTGAGTCCACTTCCATTCCATCTGCTTTCACATATTCCCAGCACTTGGATTCTGTATCTTTTCATCTCGCTGGCGATCTGGGCAGCTTTGCCAGTCTCGTACATAGTGCGGACATTCCATGTCCCCACACAGACTTTTTCTTTTGTCGCAAGGAGATTGCTCATGGTGAAGTTTCTGTAGCAGGTTTGTTTACAGGGTGGGGTTGCTGGCCTCACGCCTGAGTTTCGTCTTCGGGTACCTGAAATGGAAGAAAGGTTAGTGTTGCGTGACCGCAGAGCCCAGGGGACATCTGCTTGAGGCCGGTCACACGCGGCCTGGTGTGTCTCAGTAGTGTACTTATCACTTCTGCCCTGTGACACGGCAGCAGAAAGCGCGGTCGTTGTTAATCCGGGCCACGGCCGATCCGGCATGATATTTCTTGGATTTGTTGGGTTCATGGGTTTGGATTGATGAATGATGGCGACTAAGTCCAGCCCCCACTGATACCGTCGCCAATGTATCAGTAAGTTGTGAGGTTTGAAAAATTTCGTTGGCGTCCGCTGCTACTGTCAACGGAGCTACTCAAGGAGCGGTGTGACGACCCAAGTTATCTTCTACTGATACCGTCGCCACAGTCATACCAGTAGAAGTCCGGTTAAGCTGCCGGTCAGCCTCGGGATCAAGCAAAAAAAATGGAGAAAACCAGCAGAACATCAAAAATTCCATAATTTCGCAACGGTAAAGCCTACAGGGACGAGACAGGTACCAATCGATTTGTCTTGTTGAGAGAAATCCAATGGTATATAAATCAGAGGGTAAAAGCTATTCCTAAGAAAAATAATCGAATTTTCCTTCCTAGCAGTCTCTGCCCCCCTACTGCCCTATGGTTGGTAATGCCCCCTAGCTACATACACAACGGCAAACAACCTGAGGTCACGGAGCTAAAAGTGTCAAGAGAACAGCCAGCGGCATGAACTCTGAGCCTAGAAACAGGTTTCCCCTATAGCCTTTGAAAAATTCCCTATTCGGCTGAGGAGAAGTTACAAAGTTCGAAACCAATGTCAAAAGATAGGTCGCTATGAGAGCTATCCATTGATATATAACTTCACCTAAGTCCTAGCCTCCCTAGAAAAAAAAATTTTGGCAGCATAACCCCAGAGGGCGCAAGCCCAGATATCAAAGATCCTGGGGAGGGCTGAGGAGGAGCTACAAGGGTCGAAACCACTGTCTAAAGATAGATCTAGTCGAGAGCTACCGATTGATATATAGCTTTCCTATGCCAAAGCATCCTTAAACAAACTTAGACCGTATGGTCCCTAAAGCCCTAGCATAGTAAACATCACGCTAAAACCTGGCCTAAACATGAAAGCTAATAATAAAAATAAATAAAACTTACCAAATAACTCCATTGGCGAAGATTGGAAGCCACCATAGGCCTCCAAGTGACAGGGGCAGGCCGTAAGAAACCAGCCACCCGTCCCACGCCATGCCACAAATTCAACTGCGCCTTCGCGCGCATCGTCAATTAAAACAGATGCCTATCTACGCCTATTAAAACAAATACTTAATTCTCATTGGCTAAAATGTCCTATATATTGCTATACGAGGCAAAAAGGCAAAAATGGGGAAAACCTGTAAAACTTTAAAATGAATGAATATTGTTAGTAAAATCCAAGAAGACCTAAATAGTCTATGTAATTGGAGTGAAAAGTGGCAGTTAATGTTCAATCCAGCTAAATCTGGGATAACATACTTCGGACGTTGGAAACCTAGCATGTGTCTATACATGTACGGTGACCTTGTCTCAAACACGAACACAGTCACAGATCTCGGGGTAACATACTCAGATCTTACCTTTACTGAACATGCAAATAAGGTGGTATCTGATTGTAAACGTCTAACCGGCTTTGTGTTACGCAACTTTTACACCCCAGAAGCCAGATTAGCCATATATAAGATATGCATTCGCCCCAAACTTGAATACTGTGCCCACTTATACAGTAGCTTTAAATCGGCAGACAGAAAAAAAGTTGAAAGTGTCCAAAGATTCCTCACGAAACGCATATTAGGTTATGATCAGCAAATAGAATACCTTGACAGATGTATTCGACTGGACTTAGAACCCTTATGGTTAAGGAGAGTGAAGTGCAATTTATTTCTCTTATTCAAAGTTATAAGAAAGCACTGTAACAGTAACTCGTCTATAACCTGGGATAATCCTAAATCGTATGGACTACGCAACCATAACTGCCTTCTCAAGGTTAACACCCATAAGCTCACCACTAGAGCTAACTTCTTCACCATTAAATATTGCAAACTTTGGAACCAACTACCCTCTGAGATTAGATCCTGTGAAAGGCCTGACAGTTTCAAAAGGAGCCTAGAAAAACATATTAACATGTCCACCCTAGCCCTTCTAAATGATCTCAACTGCTAGTAGAGTGGTGAAACCATGACATTTCAATATTTAACTACAGACAGTACACTAGTTCCTAGACTAACCTAATAATACTTAGTAATTATGCATGTTCAATACTTGAAATTAGATTATCATTAAAATACTTAAAATGATTACTTACGCAGCAAATGTTCTCTTAGTTTATCACTCTTATTTCCCTTATAACATTCAGTTTTTGAGCCTAACGTATTCTTTGATAATACGAATTGTAACACTGATTACACTCTTATTATACATAGATTGATTTACTTTACGGCTACCTGTAAGACTCACTAACTTTCTGTAGTATTGTTAACCAAATGCTGAAATTTTGTTGGTTCTGCTAATATCTTTTTATAATATATGTAGACAGGTTACTTTGCAATGTCAAATGTTTACTATATATAAAACTGTCATGATAATTTAGTACACTTGGTCCTGCCAACCGACCTTACCTTCAGTTCATACTACCTATATTGAACCCTAACTATATTGTTCTGCTGAATCTTGCTCCACTATTCACAAAACCTATTCTTGTTATTCTTCAAGGTTTTGACTTCTTATAAAGTAATCTGTTCATTAGGACGCATGCATACATATATAATATGTTCATAAAGATGTACGCGGGGACCTATTGGAAGCACCCATTAAGAAAGCTAGGGAGATGGAATATGGGGTACGAACATGCCTGGTACCAAGCAATATATTTGCGGTAACCATAATAATCATAGTCTCAGAGCCTAACATCAAAAAAGGTGGGAGGGTGGAGTTAGCTGATCAGTAGATATGGTGGGGGGCACTAAGGTGAATCGCCCCATTCTGCAGGAACAGCATTAAAAAATTTGAAGGCTCGAGATATTTCTGATTTTTACGAGGGCTTAAATCTTTATCTTGAAAAAGATAACAATGAACGCCTTGACAGATCATGCTTCTACCTTTAAATATACACCATTCACCCAGCCTATTGTTGAGATGCGACCATGTGGGATCTGCTCAGATTTATGGGGCATCTTATAAATTAACTTGCTGTCTATCGTCAGATCTTTTCATACCACTCCACAATGTCTTATCTCATTTGTTTTCTGACAACGTCTTTACTTGATCCTCATTTTACTCCATTAAACTTAACATCTTATAGCTCTTCATCACTTATTATACTCCTACTCTCTGAAGGGTACGGTTGTGCACTAAATGCACAAAAAGGTATAAAATAAAAACAACTGGCATGAGGATAATTGTATTAAAACCAAAAGTGGATATCATGATAGTTTGTGATATATCTGTAGCATTATACATTGCAAATGAATGTTGTTACCCTAGGGTGTTTCCTTTATTAATGCATTTATTAATGATACTTGCACTTACCTATTTCATTACAATTTAATGATTCACCTCAGCACTTTAATTTTTCTAAAACAGATTCCAATCCCTTGTAAAAGGTGTACTTACCTCAATATTGGTTGGTTATCGTATGCCTACAACCACGGGATGAAAAAGGAACGAAGTCGATTTTCCCGCTCAACCTGGAGGACAACTGTACAATTCAATAACTATACGGCCTAATTCAGAAAATGAGTGTATTATATGTATCGAATATTTAACAGTTGAAATACGATTAACTTGTAGACAATCTACGATTTGATATTATATCATACTTGATCGTGCCTGTAAAAATGGCATGCATTTTCATGTAAATTTGTAAATTTATATGAAATACATTATTATTATTACCCCAAGATGTTTGAATTGATTGGGCTTGTCATTATTTCTTATTGCTGTACAAACCACCACAGTGGCTACACTGATCCTACGTCCTACAGCTCAAAACTCACAGATCCGGTTATCCAGTAGGGAAACGGACCAGTAATCAGGCTGCTCATTTCTAGGTACATTCATGCAGCCATCCCTTGTTCCTGTTTCGGAGAGAGTGCAAGATGTTTGATTCTTGACATGGCCAACTCATTATAAGAGGAAAGATTTGCCAGTTGGAATCTCCTTTCCTTGTCAGACCATAGTTTGATAGGCGATCTCATGACGATGTTCAAAATTCTAAAGTATGTCTCTGGACCTGATCACCAGGTGGTGATACCAAGGACAGCGTAGCAGGAGTAATTATATATTATATATTATATTACTGTGTAGTACTGGTCCTTCCACAGAGTCGTAAACTCCTGCAACCGACTCCCAGAACAAGCGGTGTCAGAGCCCTCAAATGACACATTCAGGAAGGACTTAGACAAGCACAAAACTCATTAGAAACAAATTTATAACGGCTTCACATTTTCTAGCCTCACTTAAAATATCCTAAATTTAAAAGAGGTCATTTGAACTAAAAGCGCATATAAGTACCAGCTGAGTGCGACTTCACAATGACGTCGGAACCGTCGGTCAATAATTTAGTGAAGCCACGTAAATGAAATCAAAATCATGAATAAGATATGTTCAATGAACCGTTTCGATGAAAGTTCCGCAAGGTGTGTGGGAGATTAAGTCAATGCTTGGGTGAAGAAAAGCTCTGGGTGAGGCCAATCTGATATAGAAGATATTATCGATGGTTTGAGGTATATCAAGATAGTTTCGTGTTAGGGTTAGGTCAAGGAAAGATTAAAGCTAAGGCTTGTTCAAGAAAATTAGACGAATACATATACAGAATATGGAATAGTTACTATATTGACACTCAAACATCAGAGAAGGGTATCCTGTGTAACACATACATGCTTTTTATTCATTATTCTCTTAAACGTAGATATTATGCGTGAAAATCGCCTTTATCTTGTGTTTGATGCGTTCAAGGTTGTTTGATGTTTAGCAAACCAATAGAAATCGAGCCAGCCAGAAACAACTGAAAGCTGACTGTAGTTATTTACTCACTGTTGTAAGTTTTGAAGATGGCCTTTCTTGTTTCAGATCTATATAGTTCACTCTTATGTCTAAAAAAACGTTTAAAAGTATGAACAAGACCATTATATCGTATATTTGATTCCAATGTATGCTTAAGTGCACTTAACTATTATGTACATGTGTGACAACACATTTGCATGTTAGTGGTTGCTGATAATTATTCCTAGCTGTTCTGATTGGTTGTTCACGTTCATTTTGATGATCGTTTGCTTCATCCACTATATATACTTTACTATGTAGATTTTTTGAATGGTGAGTTATTACTAAAATCATGGCGAAATTATATAAATCAAGCTAACAACAACTCTAAACTTATTTTAACCTATGCGTCGATAATGCCTTTTATGGTAAATGAAGATTTTATCTGCCCAATATGTTCTGAAATAACGCTGGTCGCGCTTAAAAAGAGAGCTAGGTGCTGAATTAAGTCTTTTCGTTCTGAAGTAACGCTAGTCCGCGCTTAATATGTCCTGTGAGGGCTGAAACAACGCTGATAAGCAAACCCAGTAGGTTCTGATCTACTTCTGAGAATGCCTAGAAAAAGAACACGGTGCTGAATTAGTGCCAGTCATGCTGAAAACCAGCACTGAGTTCTAGTCTGTGCCATTAAAGAATCCATTTCAGAACAGATTCAGAAGTTACTATAGAATGTGAGAATTGTTTCAGAATTAGTGAGATTTAATTTAGCATTATGGTAAGCTTGGGCGGTTATATCGTACATTTCCTATTTACATAAACGTCTCTTATTTGCAGTGTGCTGTTATGGAATTTGTAAGGGTCCGAAATAAACTACTTTGTAATTCTACGTTTGGTGGAATTAAGCGCACCTAAAGCAGTGTGTTCAAACACAGGGATATACACAAGGCAACATGGATTTCACCAGATGGACACACCAAAAACCAGATAGACTTCATTTCAATCTCAAGGAAGTGGAGACGGAGCCTACTGGACACAAGATCGAGGAGAGGAGCAGATGTCGGTTCAGACCACTATCTAGTACAAGGGACTTTCAAGGTGAAGCTGAAAGCCTCGAGGATACCTGGGGATAGGCCACAATGCAAGTTCAACACTCACAAACTGAAAGACACAACCACAAAGGACATTTTCACTGCAACTGTCAGAGCAAAGCAGGAAACACTACGTGGCACCACTGAGGAATCATCCGTGGAAGACCATTGGAACTCTCTGAAGGTAATTTTCAACGAAACGTGCTCAACGGTTTTAGGAAGAAAGAAGAAACAAGACAAGGAATGGCTCTCAACAGACACTTGGAAACTAATAGAGGAGAGGAGAAAGGTGAAAGAAAAAATGATTCAATGCAAAGATGGACAAGAGAAAGAGACGCTGAACTCAACTTACACAGCACTGGACAAAGAAGTGAAGAAGAGTGCCAGGAATGACAAAAGACAATTCTACGACAACCTGGCTACTGAAGCTGAGAAGGCAGCAGGCAAAAGGGACCTGAGGACACTATATCAGATAACCAAGTCTCTATCCGGGAAGAGATCAACACAAGTGAAACCTATAAAAGACAACCAAGGGAACCCAATTACCAAAGAAGAAAGACAGATTAAACAATGGGCGGACCACTTCAAAGGACTCTTGAACCGACCACCACCTACAACCCGTCCAGTAATACCAACAACAGCACGTACACAACTGCAAGTTGACACCAATCCTCCAACGAAAACTGAAGTCATGAATGCAATCAAGCTTCTGAAAGCTGGAAAAGCAGCTGGACCAGATGGAATACCCCCGGAAGCACTGAAAGCGGACCCAGAAACGACGGCAGATATGCTGACTCCATTATTGCAAAAGATCTGGAAAGAGGGAAAGGTGCCTACTGACTGGAGGAAAGGTTACCTGGTGAAACTACCAAAGAAGGGCGACCTGGGACTCTGCAAGAACTGGCGAGGAATCATGCTCCTGTCGACGCCAAGTAAAATCCTGAGTCGCATCATCCTGGAGAGAATCAAGGACGCGCTGGATACAGAACTCCGACCAGAACAAGCTGGATTCAGGAAAGGCAAATCATGTTATGACCAAATCGCAACTCTACGCATTATCATCGAACAAAGCATGGAATGGCAATCAAATCTCTACCTCAACTTCATAGACTTTGAGAAGGCCTTCGACAGCGTTGACCGCGAAGTAATTTGGAAACTACTCGAGTACTACGGCGTACCGCAAATATTCATCAACCTTATTCAACAACTGTACGACAACGGCACATGTCAAGTGATCCACAACGGAAAACTCAGCGAAGCGTTTGGAGTAAACACAGGAGTCAGACAAGGGTGCTTATTATCACCAATGATATTCCTAATTGTGGTGGACTGGATTATGCGTCAGACAGTAGTGGGAAACGAGAAGACAGGGATATCCTGGACCGACGTGAAGAACCTAGAAGACCTGGATTTCGCGTGTGGATGATTTATGTTTGATGTCACACAAGATCGAAGACTTACAAGCAAAAACCGAAAAACTGGTCGAAGAAGCAGCAAAGACAGGACTCCAGGTGAACATAGACAAGACGGAGGTTATGAAAATAACCAACCAACAACAGCAGCAACATCCAGTGCCAATCACCATCAACGGGAGGGATTTGAAAGAAGTTACTTCTTTCACTTATCTGGGGAGCATTGTCTCAACCACAGGAGGAACGGACGAGGATGTCAAATCGAGAATCGGGAAGGCGAGAAACACATTCATCAACCTGAAACCAGTCTGGAAATCTTCGTCACTCACCATCAACAACAAAATTCGGATTTTCAATACAAACGTCAAGTCAATTTTGCTTTACGGATCAGAAACTTGGCGGGTCACCAAGAATATTTTCAACAGGTTGCAGACCTTTATCAACAACTGTCTTCGCTCCATACTGAAGATTAGATGGCCAGAAAGAATCACAAACAAGAAGCTATGGGAACAAACGAAACAGGAACCAATCGCCTAACAAATATGCAGGAGGAAGTGGAGATGGATTGGACACTCGCTGAGGAGGCCGTTGAGTGACATCGCGCGTCAAGCCCTCGAGTGGAACCCGAAAGGGAAGCGGCGAGTGGGACGTCCAAGGGTGACATGGAGGAGATCGTGTGAGGAGGAGATGAAACAGTATGGAATAACATGGACGCAAGTGAAAAGAACAGTAGAAGACAGAAGCAAGTGGAGACGTGCAGTTGAAGCCCTATGTTCCACTAGGAACCCAAGGGAACAATAATAATAATAATAATAAAGCTAAATAAAACGGCAATCCTGGTACATGTACTTTAAGCACACCACACAGTCATGCTGTGTCACTTCCAATAGGTTTAATAGAGCTATTCACAGTCTCTAAGATAATCTTTTTTCGTTTACTCCGGAGATGGCGTAGACGTGATATCCGGCTGGCTATCGACCAAAGGGCGTGTTTGTGCCCTGTCTTCCTTTATGTCTGTGAGACATGGCCATAGAAAGTGGGAGATACGAAAAGGCTGGCTGGCTAGCTGTCTTTGATCATAGAAGCCTGCGTTCTATTTCCCGTGTTAAGTGGCATAATAAGGTGAGCAACCCAAGCTTAACATAATGCTAAATTAAATCTCACTAATTCTGAAATAATTCTCACGTTCTATAGTAACTTCTGAATCTGTTCTGAAATGGATTCTTTAATGGCATAGACTACAACTCAGTGCTGGTTTTCAGCATGACTGGCACTAATTCAGCACCGTGTTCTTTTTCTAGGCATTCTCAGAAGTAGATCAGAACCTACTGGGTTTGCTTATCAGCGTTGTTTCAGCCCTCACAGGACATATTAAGCGCGGACTAGCGTTACTTCAGAACGAAAAGACTTAATTCAGCACCTAGCTCTCTTTTTAAGCGCGACCAGCGTTATTTCAGAACATAGTGTGTAGATAAAATCTTCATTTACCATAAAAAGGCATTATCGAAGAATAGGTTAGAATAAGTTTAGAATTGTTGTAAGCTTGGGAATATTGAAGTTAGACGTCGAGTGTGTTGGGTAAGAAGGAGAAGTTAATCGACGAGGCTATAAATTTATAGCCATCTCAATCAGTGCAACTTAAGTTGCACTGATTGAGATGGTTAAGACATGTTACACATGACTAGCCATCCATCGCCTTACTTGACGACGGGCAATGTTAGCTGACACAGGATGGGTCAGATTGGGAGAGAGCCAGCGGTGATTAAACCAAAACATGACATAAGTTAGTGAAATTCACTACGGTTAGTTTAAGCTACGTCGGGAGGGGTAGACTTCCTGAGTTAAGTCTTCAGGATAGTAAAAACTAATGGACGCTGGAGACAATTGGTGATATGGCTGAAAATTGTTCGCAGTGGCGCAGATGCACTCTTTGGGATTTACAATATCTAATAAAACTCTGTTTGTTTTTCGTATTGCTATTCTTTTTGTCTCATATTTCCGTTTATTATCTCTATTGAATCTCTCTTTACTTTCTTCTCTTGCTTTTGTGCAACAAGGAGGGAATGTGGCAACTCGAACTGGTGCACATCTGTGCAAAGTTCTACGTTGAAGCCAGTCAGTCTTTCTTTGTTCCATCTGCTCGAAAGTGTTTAATATCTACACTTTTCCGTCTTTCCATTTAAGCCTTATTGGATTGCTAGGTTTTCGGAATTTTGTTTTGTCACTTAGAAGCGAATTTATTTTTTGTTTGCATACCTTTTTGCATTTTCTAGTAATATTTTCATCATTTCTTAGATTACAGGATTTTCATCGTGAGCTGACATCAGTTAGAGAACCATTGGAAAACCTGGTAGTACTGGATAGCTGTTTCGTCCTAGTTTGGGACTCCTCATCAGTACTCACCCACCGGGATTGTCTAACTGATGTCAGCTCGTGATGAAAATCCTGTAACCAATCAAATCCCTACAAACCAACTCTTGAATTTCTTAAATTATTTGAAGTTTCTCGGCTTTTGTTTTGTGAGTAATGCTGTTGGTAGAATACCTGTTGTTTGTAAACTATTCACAGGTTTCCATTAGTGTAGTTTTAAACCTGACAACTTCATCTTTGGCTTGTAATAAAAAGTTTTCAAAATTTACATTGTTGATGATAAAAATGATACTTTCTAGGTGTTCAATTAAACAGAAAAGTAGATGGTTCTCTCAGAATAGATGTTAATAGGAATACCAGATTGACTGACTGGTTTCGACGTAGAAATTTGCACCGATGTACAGCAGTTCGAGTCGCCACACTCCGTGTAGCACAAAAGCAAGAGAAGAAAGTAGAAGATATGCAGAACAGAGACAGTAAACAGAGATATGAGGCAAAAAGAATAGTAACATCGAAGAACCATATAGTTTTATTGGAAATTATAAGTCACAAGGAGTGGATGCATCTGCGCCATTGAGAACGATTTTCAACAATATCACAAATTGTATCCAGCCTTTATTAGTTATTACCGTCCCGATGACCCCAACCAGGAAGTCTACACCTCCGTAAGTGGTTGGCTTCAACTAACTGATGTGGATTTCACTGACTGATGAAGACATATCTTGGTTTGACCACCAATCACTAGCTCTTTACCAGCCTGATCCATCCTATGTCAGCTAACAATGCTTTTCGTCGAAGAAAGCGATGGCTAGGCAGGCAGCCATGCGTGAGTAACACACGTCCTAACCATCTCAATCGATGTAACTTCACAACCTCGTTGGTTGATTTCCCCTCCCACCCACCTAGCACTCGACGCCCAACCTCAATATTGCTCACACGGCAGACAGAACTCAGACACACTTATGATCAAAGACAGCTGCCCTTTTCATGTCTTCCACTTCCAATGGCCATGCCTCACTCAAAGGCATAAAGGAGGACAGAGTGAACTGCTGAGCAGTACACACGTCCTTTGGTTTATAGCCTGCCATATATCAAACTTTGTTAAATACGAGCTTCCATTATGGGTAAATTTTATTTTGATAGAGTCTCACAGTGTTATACAGTAATATTTACTGATGACGTTTCGAGCACAATTTATTGCTCATAATCATATCAAGGTAATCACACGACTTCCTAAATTCATTTATATAGTTCCATTGTTTTTCACTTGATTTGATTGATAGTAGTATTTTCCATATTTCAGGTATGAGTGATGATTCATTCCTATTGCATGTGTTGGGTGTAGATTCAATGAACAAAGATTCAGTAATCAACCTCTCTCTCCACCTACCTAGATTACTTTTTAGAATTTTAACCCTCTCCCACCCTATTGTGTGGTTGTGTGTTAATGAATGCATTGCAATTGCCGAGCTTTTTTCTAAATTACTTATCTTCTCTGGGTCAACCATTCTTGCCTTGGCTAAATTCTTATGTTCTGACAATCTGACTACCCCTGACCTACTAGTTTGACCTATGTAGTTGACCTCACAGTCATTGCAGGGTATTTTGTAAATTATATTATTTTGTCTAATTGGGTCCGCTGGGTCCTTTAACCTACAGAGCTTGTCCCTGAGTGAGTTTGTAGGTTTAAATGCCACCCTAATTCCTGCTTTATTTAGAATCCTACGTAGGGCCTCAGATGTCCCCTCCTTATATGGTATAACAGTATAAGATTTATATTCTCTCTTATTTATGTTATTACTACCAGTTACACAATTATTTTTATTTTGTTTTTGGCCTTTACTGATCTTCTTAATGAATTTTAAAGGATAGTTATTTAACACCAACGCTTCTTCTATCTGTTTTATTTCGTCATTCAGGTCCTTTTTTGTGCTACTTAGTGCTATGGCTCGATTTGTCAGACACTTCACTAAGCCTGCCTTAACAGTTAAAGGATGAGACGAATTAAAGTCTAAATATCTATTAGAATGCGTTGGTTTTCTATAAACACTAGTGTGTAGTTTGCCTTCTTCTATTCGTTTTATTTTACAATCTAACATAGCTAATTCTCCTTGCTCATTTTCGGTTTCAAATGTGAATTTTATTCCCTCCACTAGTGAGTTTATGTGTGTGTGGTGTGAACATTTTCATAAACGTTTAGCATTTATATTATACACTATTCACATCTTTCATTTTTGTTTAAACCAGATTCTATACTGGAATTATAAAACGAATAAAGCCTTTATTGCGGGCCCTCAATATTCTCACTTGATCGGTGAATGTTTGATTAACTCATAAACACTACAGTGTGTCAAAATATGGTGGAGATATGTGGATGACACTTTCACAGTGTTAAAAACAGAACATATCTCTAGCTTCTTGACACACATAAACTCACTAGTGGAGGGAATAAAATTCACATTTGAAACCGAAAATGAGCAAGGAGAATTAGCTATGTTAGATTGTAAAATAAAACGAATAGAAGAAGGCAAACTACACACTAGTGTTTATAGAAAACCAACGCATTCTAATAGATATTTAGACTTTAATTCGTCTCATCCTTTAACTGTTAAGGCAGGCTTAGTGAAGTGTCTGACAAATCGAGCCATAGCACTAAGTAGCACAAAAAAGGACCTGAATGACGAAATAAAACAGATAGAAGAAGCGTTGGTGTTAAATAACTGTCCTATAAAATTCATTAGGAAGATCAGTAAAGGCCAAAAACTAAATAAAAATAAGTATGTAACTAGTAGTAATAACATAAATAAGAGAGAATATAAGTCTTATACTGTTATACCATATAAGGAGGGGACATCTGAGGCCCTACGTAGGATTCTAAATAAAGCAGGAATTAGGGTGGCATTTAAACCTACAAACTCACTTAGGGACAAGCTCTGTAGGTTAAAGGACCCAGCGGACCCAATTAGACAAAATAATATAATTTACAAAATACCCTGCAATGACTGTGAGGTCAACTACATAGGTCAAACTAGTAGGTCAGGGGTAGTCAGATTGTCAGAACATAAGAATTTAGCCAAGGCAAGAATGGTTGACCCAGAGAAGATAAGTAATTTAGAAAAAAGCTCGGCAATTGCAATGCATTCATTAACACACAACCACACAATAGGGTGGGAGAGGGTTAAAATTCTAAAAAGTAATCTAGGTAGGTGGAGAGAGAGGTTGATTACTGAATCTTTGTTCATTGAATCTACACCCAACACATGCAATAGGAATGAATCATCACTCATACCTGAAATATGGAAAATACTACTATCAATCAAATCAAGTGAAAAACAATGGAACTATATAAATGAATTTAGGAAGTCGTGTGATTACCTTGATATGATTATGAGCAATAAATTGTGCTCGAAACGTCATCAGTAAATATTACTGTATAACACTGTGAGACTCTATCAAAATAAAATTTACCCATAATGGCATTACACTCTACCACAGTGCCCAAGTTTTATTCTTATATTAAATACGAGCTGACTGATTTCAACATAGAACTCTGCACATAAGTGCACCATTTCAACTTGCCACATTCCATCTACCACATAAATAAGGGTAAAAGAGATTCTAAAGTAAAATACTAAGCAGAAATGTTAGGGAAGAAAAAAGAATAGTAACATAGAAAGAACACTAGGGCTTTATTGGATATAGGAGGATCACAAAGAGTGTGAATGCATTTGCGTCATCATCGAGAATGATTTTGAGCCATACCATCAACAGTTCTCTCCAGCCTTCATTGATTCTTAGCATCACGAGGATCCCAACCAGACTGGCAGTCTACACCTCACTATGTGGTTGACTCCAACTGTCTGTTAAAATAACAGTTATGAATTTCATGTACTGAAGCCATTTTAGTTTGACCATCACCACCACTGGCTGTTTTCCAACCTGATGGTATGTCAAGCAACGTTGCTCTCTGAGGAAGGCGATGGCTAGGCAGCATGTGTGACACATGTCCTAACCATCTCAATCGATACAGCTGCTTCACAACCTCTTCGATTGACTTTCTCTCCTTACCCAACACACTTGACGCCTAACCATCTCAATATTAATCACTCTACTATACTTTACTTTACGTTACTTCGGCTAACTCCTACGGGAGGATGAGCCGGCTTCATGAACATCTCGAGTCATCGCTGTCCAGGCGCGGCGATCTGATGCAATTCTTGTTCCACAGACGGAGTCCGTAGACGGTTTGTAGCCCCAGGCACTCCATATCAGCCTTGACTGTACCAAGCCATGTTTTCAGCTGTCCACCCCTGCGACATCGCCAAGATGGTAATGGCGAGGGATTTAGAACTGATTTGAACAGATCGTCATCTAGTCGGCGCAGAACATGGCCAAACCACCGAAGGCGACTTTGTTGGACCAGTACTGGAATTTGGTTGATGTTGTAGCAACGACGACGCACTTCTTCGTTGGAGAGTTTGTCCTGCCAACGAACAGCATGGTGGGAGTCGTTTGTAAGAGAGTTCATGAAGTTTCATGGGAATTTGGTACGAGTGATGTCCCCAGAATCGCTCGGCCTTTTGTTTGAGAGTGCAGCTCTAGCATTTACACAACCAAGTGTGACCTACAAGGCAGTAGGAGTGGAGTAGGGAGTCCACTATCCATTGGCAGCCGGTGACCGGAGTTCGGTTCATACGCCTTTTTGAATGGGGCCAGACATCCACGACATCCAACAAGCCCTTTGTCCATACGTCTGCCGGTGAGCTCCAGTGAGCTTCATACGCCAGTCGTTGGAGGTTTGGAATCAGGGTTTAGCCATTTCCCCTAGACTGTCATCCAATGGACAGTCAACTCGGTGAAGAGCGCCGGGCATCCGCTTTCGCCCTCTCACTTTGGTGAAAAACACCTCCGCCACGTGAAGGCAGTGAGTAAGACTTCCTCAGGAGAGGCTATGTAAGACGCCCGGTGATATGGGAGCATTTCAAGAGGTGTGCGGAGGGGTGGCCAACCCGCAGCTCAAGGCACCCACCCCCGACCATCCTGAGGCTTTGGAGTAGAGTGCCTTGATTAGTGCAATGTACTTTCTTGGCACTCCTTTTACAATCATACATTGCCGTATCTTCTGCTAGTCTCTTGTTACATAAATAGCTTCATTTATTGAGTCTTTCCCTTCTATTTTGTATTTTTTTAGATTTTACTCCTAAGATGAATGACCTTCAATATGAGGTTAGTTTAATTTCAACATTTCATATAACTTATCATGCAGATTATTGTTCAAGAAGTTGTTCAAAGTGAATTGAGACAAACAGTATCCTCTCAGGTGAGAGTCGTGTAGTGATTATCGTAATTATGATGTATTATTGTGTTCCATTATGGAGAAAATTTTATTTTGAGAAAGTCTTTTGAGAGTGTTATACAGTAATATTTATTACTGCTCATCATCAAGATACTACTCACACAACTTTCCTACTTCATTTATATAATTTCATTGTTTCTCACCTCTTGATTTGATTGGTAGCAATATCTTTTCTATATCTCTGGTATTAGTGATGAGTCATTTCTGTTGCATGTGTTGGGTGTAAACTCGATGAACCAGGATTCAATAATCAACCTCTCTCGCTCTTCACCTACCTATATTACCTCTTAGAATTTTAACCCTCTCCCACCATGCTTTGTGGTTGTGTGTTAATGCATACAGTCCAGTTGCTGAGCTTTTTTTCCCAAATGACTTATCGTCGCGGAGTCAATCATTCTACACTTAGCTAAATTCTTGTGTTCTGATAATCTAAATACCTGCGATCTACTGGTTTGACCTATTTAGTTAACCTCCCTCACAATCATTGCAAGGTATCTTGTAAATTATGTTATTTTGTCTACTTGGGTCAACCTGCAGGGTCCTTTAACCTACAGAGCTTGTCCTACCTACCTGAGTGAGTTTGTAGGTTTAAATGCCCCACCGTAATTCCTGCTTTATTAAGAATCCTACGTAGGGACGGTCTCAGATACCCCCTTTCTATGTGGCAAAACTGTAGATGCCGTATATCCTTTCATATTTCTGTTATCATTATAAGTCACTACTATTTTTTAAATTTTGCTTCTGATCTTTTATGATCTTCCTAATGGATTTTATACGATATTTATTTAACCCTAACGCTTGTTCTTGTATCTGTTTCATTTCATCATTTAGGTTTTTTGATGTACTAATTAGTGTTATTATTGTTCAGTTTGTCAGACACTTTTGTTGGTGTTAGATGGCCGCAGGCAATCGGCAGGAAGTCTTGGACCTATGTTTCGTTCTAGTTACTTACTTTACTTTGCTTCGGCTATCTCCTACGGAAGGATGAGCCGGCTTCATGAACTTCTCAAATCATCGCTACCCAGGCGCAGCGATCTGATGAAGAGAGTTCATGAAGTTTCATGGGAATTTGGTACGAGTGATGTCCCCAGAACCACTCGGCCTTTTGTTTGAGAGTGCAGCTCTAGCCTTTACACAACCAAGTGTGACCTACAAGGCAGTAGGAGTGGAGTAGGGAGTCCACTATCCATTGGCAGCCGGTGACCGGAGTTCGGTTCATACGCCTTTTTGAATGGGGCCAGACATCCAGGACATCCAACAAGCCCTTTGTCCATACGTCTGCCGGTGAGCTCCAGTGAGCTTCATACGCCAGTCGTTGGAGGTTTGGAATCAGGGTTTAGCCATCTCCCCTAGACTGTCATCCAATGGACAGTCAATCCGGTGAAGAGAGCCGGGCATCCGCTTTCGCCCTCTCACTTTGGTGGAAAACACCTCCGCCACGTGAAGGCAGTGAGTAGGACTTCCTCAGGAGAGGCTATGTAAGACGCCCGGTGATATGGGAGCATTTCAAGAGGTGTGCGGAGGGGTGGCCAACCCGCATCGCAAGGCACCCATCCCCGACCATCCTGAGGCTTTGGAGGCACTCAGCGGTCAGTAAGGCGTATCTGCAACCTTGAAGGAACTCATGTCCCTTCTGAGATTAGAACCCGATTGCCCCTCCAACCATCTAGCATCATCAAATCAATGTGCACGGTGATGGAGAGCCACCTAGGATAGTGGTCACATTGCAAACTTGACACCATCACAAAGGACTAGACACATTAAACTAGTTGCTGACTAGTGTTCAATCAAAAGTAAGCTTGCCTTTACAGATAACGACGGATGAGATGAATTAAAGTCTAAATATCTATTAGTGGAATGTGTTGGCTTTTTATAAACGATAGTGTGTGTGTACAGTCTACCCTCTTCTGTTCGTTTATTGCTGAATCTTTGTTCATAGAATCTACACCCAACACATGCAACATAAATGATTCAGCGCAAATACGAGAGATATGGAAAACAACACCTTGAGCAGCAATCTTCGTATGTTTGGCATGCGATTCGCCCCTGTAAAATGTAAGATGCTGCTACAGGACTGGACTACGTCAACTCCTAGCTTCGTGATAGGGAGTGAAGTGATAGAACATGTTGACCACTTCACCTATTTGGGAAGTTGTATCAGCACCAACGGATTGATTGGTGACGAAATCTCAGCACGGATCCAAAAAGCTCGAGCTGCTGCTTTCGCTAACTTACACCATATCTGGCGTAGGCGTGACATCCGGCTATCAACCAAGGGACGTGTGTACTGCTCAGCAGTTCGCTCCGTCCTTCTCTATGGCTCTGAAACATGGCCAATACGAGTTGAAGACATGAAAAGGTTGTCTGTTTTTGATCATAGATATTTACGATCTCTTTCTCACGTTAGGAGGTGGTATAATAAGGTAAGTAATGTTGACGTTAGGCGTAGAGTGTTGGGCAAAGAGGGAAAATCAATCGAAGAGGCTATAATGTTGCATAGATTGAGATGGCTAGGTCACGTGCTGCGAATGCCTAACCATCGCCTCTCCCGCCCCAAAGGGCATTACTAGCTGATATAGGTGCAGGTTGGAAAAGAGTAAGTGGTGGCCAAACAAAAACATGGCATCAATCAATCCATGAAATCCTTGACAGTTAAACTGACTCAGGTAGGGAGGGAGATGCAGACTTCCGGGTTGGGGCCCGCCCTCGGGACTCTAAGAATCAATCAATGGCTGGAGACAATAGGTGACATGGCTCTAAATCGTTGTCAATGGCTTATGCAGATGTATTCAGTTTCTGTAATCTTTCATATTCCTTTCTACCACCATTACTCATTCTGTTTCACTCTTATACTTGTCAAAACTCTATTGATTCTCTTCACTCATTTTCTTGTCTACCTTTGTGTGCTATTTGGAACGTGGCAACTCGAAGTGTTGCACTTCGATGCCAAGTTCTATGTTGAATCCAGACAGACAGATAGATATGGAAAATACTACTACCAATCATCAAATCAAGAGATGAGAATTAGTGGAACGGTATAAATGAAGTCGGAAAGTTGTGTGTTTAGTGTCTTGATGTGATTATGAGCAGCAATAAATTGTGCTCAAAATGTATGGTGATCAGTAAATATTACTGTATACCAACACTGTGAAACTTTATCAAAATAAAATTTTCTCTATATTGGAATTATACTCTAACACAGTGCCCAAATTTTTTATTATTATGTTATCTAGCCTATATATGAACGTTTTGGTGGTAATATATTTCTCCCTGCCTCTCGTACAAAAGTTTTAATGACCTGTGAAGGTAGGTATGGAAAAAAAACAGCTTTGAAATGCTTTCCTTTATTTATTTAGAAAAACTTAAAAAATTACGTGATCAATCGTTAAAATTAAAAACTGACAAGAGTTGAAGTATTTTTGTTGTTGTTGTTGTTTTTATTTTTTTTACAATTTCTTGATAACTAACTTGTACAGTTTAATATTTTCAAGAAAAAACTATCTTACTACTTATATAAAAACAAAAGTATATGAAGCACAAATAAAAATTATTTGAAATATGTTTATTTTATATTTTCAGTTGTACTAATAATGGGTATTTGTAGAGTGCCTTCTTTATGACTGTGGGTGAGGCAGCGTCATTGAAAGGGCGGAAGATATGTGAAAAGGTCGGCTAGCTGTCTTTGACCAAAGGTGCCTGCGTTCTATCTCCTGTGTGTGTTAGGTGGGTAGGTATAATACTTACTTTACTTCGGCTGTCTCCTACGGGAGAATCAGCCGGCTTCATGGACATCTCGAATCATCGCTGCCCAGGCGCAGTGACCTGATGAAGAGAGTTCATGAAGTTTCATGGGAATTTGGTACGAGTGATGTCCCCAGAATCGCTCGGCCTTTTGTTTGAGAGTGCAGCTCTAGCCTTTACACAACCAAGTGTGACCTACAAGGCAGTAGGAGTGGAGTAGGGAGTCCACTATCCATTGGCAGCCGGTGACCGGAGTTCGGTTCATACGCCTTTTTGAATGGGGCCAGACATCCAGGACATCCAACAAGCCCTTTGTCCATACGTCTGCCGGTGAGCTCCAGTGAGCTTCATACGCCAGTCGTTGGAGGTTTGGAATCAGGGTTTAGCCATCTCCCCTAGACTGTCATCCAATGGACAGTCAACCCTGTGAAGAGCGCCGGGCATCCGCTTTCGCCCTCTCACTTTGGTGAAAAACACCTCCGCCACGTGAAGGCAGTGAGTAGGACTTCCTCAGGAGAGGCTATGTAAGACGCCCGGTGATATGGGAGCATTTCAAGAGGTGTGCGGAGGGGTGGCCAACCCGCAGCGCAAGGCACCCACCCCCGACCATCCTGAGGCTTTAGAGGCTGAGTAATATTGAGGTGGTAAGGCGTCGAGTGTGTTGGGTAAGGAGGGGAAGTCAATTGCTGAGGTTGTGAAGCTGCATTGATTGAGAGATGGCTGGTACATATGTGTTCCATGTGCAAATCCATCGCATTCGATTACATTGACTGAGATGTACTGTGGCGATGTTTGGCTGTGAAAGGAATGCCTAGACAAAATACATCACAGCGATCAAGACATTCTCTATTCGAGCTCATGCAGTCAGTCAGGTGAGAGCGTACAGAGAGTTGTCATCTGAAGCGGTGACAACCAGTGATGTCCATCATGAATGCTCATTGTCCCCAGTTCATCACCCTAACTGACTTCAGCTACTCAGGGAATAGTCTTGTAGACTTGGAATATGAAGATGTTATATTTCTTCTAGGTGGGGACGCTGACAAAGTGCTGACTCTTCTAAACACCTTAAGGAGCAGCAATATTCGAATGTTTGATGTGCAACTTGTTCCTGTCAAATGTAAGATGATGCTACGGGACTGCACTATATCGACTCATAGCTTAAAGATAGGGAGTGAAGTGGTTGATAGAGCGTGCTGACTACTTCACTTATTTGGGAAGTTGTATCAGCCAGCTCGAGTGGGTTGATCACTGACGAAATCTCAGTACGGATACAACTTATGCCATTTCTGGCATAAACGTGATATCCGACTGGTTGTCAACCAAAGGACGTGTGCACTGCTCAGCAGTGGTTCGCTTTGTTCTCCTTTGTGACTGTGAGGCGTAGTCCTTGGAAGTGGAAGATATGAAAAGGCCGCCTGGTCGTCTTTGGCCATACATGTTTGCGTTTTATCTCCCGTGTCAGGTGATATAACAGGGTGAGCACTATTGAGGATAGGTGTCGAGTGCTAGGTACGTCGTAGGATCGACGAGGCTGGAAGAGATCTAGTGGTGGTCAAACCAAAACATGGCTTCATTAGTCAAAGAAATCCATAACAGTTAGTTTAAGCTAGCCACTTTTTGAGGTGTAGACTTTCTGGTTGGTGTCGTCGGGATGGTAAGCACCAATGAAGGCTGGATGCAATTGATGATATTGCTGAAAATCGTTCTCAATGGCCGGTTCAGATGCGTTTACTCTTTGTGATTTATAGTATCTAGTAAACCGTCATGTCTTCAAAAAGAATGGTTATCCACAAAATTTCATCAAAGAGTGTTTAAAGTCGAATCAAAACACCAACAAGAAACCATCATCTAAGACCACAAGAAAATTCATTCTACCATACATGAAGAACATCTCTGAAATAACAGCTAGAGTACTGAAACCGTTTGATATAGATATAGCACACAAGCCAGTCAAATCGCTTAATTCGATATTATGCAAACCGAAAGATCCAACAGAAAAAGGGGATAAAATTAATACCATCTACAAAATAAATTGTATGAACTGTAACAAGCATTACATCGGCCAAAGTGGGCGTCCCCTTCGAATCAGAATCCAAGAACATAAATCAGCCGTGAAAAGACATGATATGTATTCTTTAGTATCACTGCATGCAGACAACTATGGTCATCAGTTTGATTGGGATCATGTCAAAATCTTAAACAGAGGAAACACGAAAAGTGCCAGAGAATTCCTAGAGGCCTGGTACTCAAGCGAAAATGCGATTAATATAGATGAAATATACCAATTAATAAAAAGTAAATCAGGTGACCAAAAAGTTTAAAATCCTAGTCAATAGAAAGTGGTCAATACATATGTGAAGATAGTAACCAGGAGACGCAATTACATCACACATGAGGAAATTTAAATCATTTCACTTCGTGCTAAATATGGCGCTGAAGATGTTGTCCGGAAGGATGACGAAAGCTTCGCGACTAAACCAACCAGCTCAGAGAACGCTTTTAATTGTAAATCATCCACCTGAGCTACAAATCTTCTCTATTATTTCAAAACCGTCATGTTTTGAGATGTTAATATTCTTTCTTCCTCACATTTCTGTTGATTATCATTCTTCCGAATCTTTTGTCTTCCATTGTGTGGTACATGGAATGGGGCAAGCTGAACTGGTGTACTTCTGTGCAACAGTTATATGTTGAAACCAGTCAGTCAGTTCTTATTGCCTGTATGTATCCATGTGCAAGTTATAGTGTTTCTTTTGCAAGTTACTTCGTTATCTAATGATTAAGTTCGCTGAACTTTGTGCAGAATTACATCTCGTCTGTCTGCATGCGCTGCGGCGAATCCGAATTTTTTCTCTGTGCTTTGCTTGTAGGAATTTCGTTCTTTTTCAAGTTTGACGACGCGTGGATTGATATCAGTTAGAGAACCACTGAAGAAACCGAAAGGGAATAATGCCTAGACAGCTGTTTCGTTCTAGTTTGGGACTCATCTGAAGAATGTACCCGCTTGGGTCTGAACCCTAGTTCTCTAACTTACAGCAATCCGTCATCAAATTTGAAACAAGCCACCCTCCGCTCCAGAAATTAACTCTTGAAAATTAATCTGATCTGGCAACAAGACAAATTTGACTGGGGTGAGTTCTCTAGTGAGAAGTCGTGACCACAATAGGGTCAGGAGTGAGGACAAAAACTCGTCTATGCCATTGCCAGTAAGTAGCGCCTATGATTACCAGTTGGTGGAAGTTAGAATTCATGGGTCGGACATTGGGTCTCTGTGGGTGTGAATAGTCTGCGAGCACTCGCCTTGTAACCGGAAGGTTATGGGTTCAATCCCTGATGAGTGAGTGAGTACTTCTGATGATTCACAGACTAGGACGAAACAGCTGTGTGTGTGCAGTACTCCCTAGTTAGTTTCCAATGGTTCTTTAACCGATGCCATTCCGTCATCAAACTTTGAGATAGTTTTTGTTAATATATTAACCACATAATTTGTAAATGGTTGCGATGATCTTTGACTACAGTACTTTTTTTTCCTTCACGTTCCCCAGTGGAACATAGGGCTTCAAGCTAGTGGCTTGAAGTTTCTGTAGCAGTGTTTATTTTACAGGATGGGGTTACTAGCCTCATGCCCAACCTTTCCTCCTCGCCAGCATTAATTCTGGCTCAGCGAGGTAAAGGAGTGCGTCGACCGGAGATCGAACCCCGGACCATGTGCATGGTCGGCGAGCGTCCTAACCGCTATGCCACCAACGCACTACAGTAACTGCCAGTCACTAATTCCAAGTCTCTGAACTACACATCGTACCTACCTTTCTGATTAGTGGTTTACTGTTCAAAACTGTAAAGTTAGTTGTCACTTGTGTCTTTTAATCGTCGCACTTCGAGCTGAAATCCTACTTCTAAATGCGAAAACGCGAATACCTCATAAGAAGCTCTCGTGTCTTATTATTATTGTTATTATTATTAATTCCTTTATGTTCCCAGTGGGACACGGGGGGCTTCAAGCTAGAGGCTTGAAGTTTCTGTGGCAGTGGTGTTTATTTTTACAGGATGGGGTTGCTAGCCTCATGCCCAAACTTTCCTCTTTACCAGCCTTTTATTTCTGGCTTAGCGAGGTAAAGGACTGCGCCTGTGGCCGAAGATCGAACCCCGGACCACCAGCGTGGTCGGCGAGCGTCTTAACCGCTGTGCCATCGACTCGTAACTTATGCCGTAGCTAAATAGCCTGAGGCATTACACCTGCATTATATAGGGTTTATTTGAAAACCAGTGACCACTACCCACGTGTAAGATCAATTCAATTCCCATCCTTGAATCAAGTCAACCTGTCCCGGATCAGCCTAGCGTTGTTGCTACCCAATTATCCATGCCTAACGTGTCTATCCCCCCTTGCTTAATGAACTGTGTGTGTGTTTTTTTACATCAATCCGTTTAGTGCCTATGCTCTGTCTATCTCTTACTTGGGTTCATTCTTCTACTGACTGCTTACCTGAACGGTCGTGTCTGATTCCGACTAGTTTGCGATTTTGGCTTTAACTTTATTCCGCTCTGATAGCGGTACTTTGCTTTCTGTTAAGCGTTGTGCTTTGTACTCTTGAAACCGTTAAGGTTTGTTGCAAATATAATTATTGATTTGTTTATTAATAGTACCGTAGAAACAGTGACCGGCTTCTTGTTTGTTCTGGACCGGGATAGCCCTTAATTTCAAGCGATATTGCGCTTACACCACGTGTTAAGTACTAATGGGAATCTCTTGATGTTGTGTACTATTCGAATACTAAGCTAACTGATACGATTCAGTTTTTATTTCTGGTCAGTTTATCAGGTGGTAGCACATAAGTGGAGTTTCGTATGTATTGACACTCACCAATATGATGCGTCAGTTGGAGCTTTCTGAGGTGCAAGTGTCAGATTAGTGGTAAACTTTTAGACATCAGAAATGAGAGACGTAGATCTGAGTCTTGCAAGCAACATAGATTTCTCGATCTTCCTTTATGCGGTATATTTATGCACTGTGGGAACTCGAACTGTGCAAAGTTCTACGTTAAAACCAATCAGGCAACTAAAGAAGAAAGTGTGAAATCACCCCGAAGAAAACCTCTTCACCATTAATGCGCCTAGATGAGGATTATTCAAAAGATAAAAATTGACATATTTATCAAATTGATTTATTGATTTATTTAAAATATCTATGAATATACTTTAAGAAATATATTTATATATATAAAATTGTAAAGTGCAAATGAGTGAATACCATTCAGCCGTAGACTGACTGACTGATGGGCAGACGTCGGGGCGGGGCGAAGAGAGAGATACAGCGCGCACTTTTCAAATCAAATAACTCAAAAGTTTCAAATAGAAGGTTGATAAAACAATCCTTGTTGGCAGGAGACAAATAAAAACTTATTACCAAAAACAAAAAAGGAAAACAAACACGATAATTAAATGCATTCCCTCATTGAGCAGATGATCGATAATGGTTGCAGTAATTTACAAAGATTCAAAGAAATTTGGCCATATAATAAAAGTAATATACACTTTGAACATACAACAGAGAAAAGAATGCTTTGACTGTTTATTTTTATAAATTTTTTTAAAGGATAAATATTGTTAATAATAGTAGTAGTAATAACAATTATATCAGTAGTAAATGAATCAATAAATAAAAAAAGGCAATAGAAAGAGAGTTAAATGGTTCAATGGGATGTTGTTTTATTGAATGTGTTCGATGTTCAATTGTTTTAGGCGGTCCTTTTGAATTACGTTTTACCACTGAGGCAATAATGATGAATTTTGTGAAATAACAATTGTTTTATTTAGCATATAAACTGTCGTGCATTATTCATTTTTGTTTGTTTAAACTGCATTGGACAGTGATGATGAACTTACAGGACACAAAATCGGCAAGTGACAAGAGGTTGGGGTTTGGAGAATTGCTGACGAAAAAGTGCCTAAATGTTTTTGGAGATAAAGAAATATAGACAAAAAAGGGAACACCTCTTCGTCCTAATTAGTGTTTTATGTGTAAAAGATTGTCGGGGAAAAGATACATAAGAAACTGTACAAAATCTCACTACAACAGTGACGTTGGTCAGTCAGAGGGGTAGGGCGGGTGAGGACTGACCTACCATTTTGTGGCATCGTTAGTACCAAATAACTGGTGTGTGTGTATGAGCTTATGTGGCAGTAACAGCAGTTTTACAAAATCATAAATAAGGCTAAAACAGGAGGAGGAGAGACGAGTATAGAGCAGCAATACAAAACAGACGAATAATAAAAAAAGAAACGATGACTTCAGTAGAATAAAGGCCACTTGACTTTGTTTTTGGTGATGTAAGTAAGAGGAGAGAGAGCTAAAGAAGTTTACAAATTTCACCTGATCACGGTTTACTAGGATTGGCAGTATTATTATTACTATTATTGTTAATCAATAAAGGTGACTGAATTGTAGGTTCACTGGTTAGTTTCTTTTGACCTGCCTAAATAAAAATACATAGAAGAGAAAAAAATGGGGAAGTAAGGGAAATCCTCCAACCAATCAAACAAAAAATCATAACTACAAAACTAATACTTGGAAATTGACCTGATGCTCAGTAGCGACTGGCCCTATTCAGGCGGTTAACCTGGGGTTCTAGTGGGAGGCCGTGACCAGTAGGGTGCAGCAGTAACCTATCGAAGAAGACATTGAGAAGTGGTTTCGCTATGTCGTGAATTGGCAGAAGTTAGAATTCATGGGCTGGCCATTGAATCGGTTCCCAGTGGCTGATAAATGGTCTACAAGCCAGCTCACCTTGTAAGCAGGAGGTCCTGGGTTCGAAACCCTGTGGTGGGTGCGTACTGTGAAGAGTCCCAAACTAGGCTGACGAAACAGCTGTCCAGTATTCCCAGCTGGTTTTCCAATGGTTCTCTAACTGATGTCAGCCCATGATGAAATCCTCCAACCAACCAAATAAAAAAATATTAATTGCGTAATCTCAGGTATGTGTTTATTTGTCTGTTTGTTCGGGGTGATATATTCGTCAAATACTTCGTTCGCTAAAGTAGATCTTTCCCGTAAAAACGCTAAATAGGATATTCTCTAGCCGCCTAGTGTTTCTAAGCAATGTGAACAGTGAACTTACGCATAGTATCACTTCAATGTGCCCCTGTAGAGAGTTAGGTAAATAGATTGCCTTGTGGGTGTTCTTTTAAAATGTGTTAAAGAAAACTACCCAGTATGGCTGGAAAGAGGCTGTACTGGTTTAGTCAGAAGCGCCAGTAGTTGAACACCTGTCATAGCATCTGCTTTCGAACGCCTGCAGTGGGTGGATGCGTACTGATGAAGATAGCCAAAGAACTAGGATGAAACAGCTGGCTGACTGTCTATAGTACTCCTTGCTAGTTTTCCAATGGTGCTCTAACTGTTGTCAACTAGTAATGAAACCTGATAATAGTCAAGATCACTGAAACCACTGTTTCTAATCGTTATCATGACGTGTAACCCAAGGCAACATTAAAACAGAAGTGTAGATTCACAAATATTGAACTGGCCTTACTGTATCACACATATTCATCGGCTAACTATGCAACATTACATCGCATATATGATAATCTATTGATAAAACGAAATCTGCCAGGTAATACTTAGATTCGTGAAGTTGGTTTGTGAGATCACTATGGGATATCAGTTCGAGAATCAAGGAATGCTGGACAGAGCTGTTTCGTCCCAGTTTCGGACTACTCAGGGGGTACGCACCTGCCCACCCACCAAAGGATCGAAAACAGGACCTTGCTGTTATGCAAGTGGATCTCGTAGACCATTCAGCCACTGAGACCTGACTCAATGCTCAACCCATGAATTCCAGTTTCTACTAGTTCGTGATTTTAATGTCACCGACACCGGTCAATGTCATCGCTGACTAGTATTTGTCCTCACTTTCAACCATGTAGACTCCCTATAATTGGTCACGAGAACTCTACACAGTTTCTCCCTGTGGACAGTTACTAGCGAGCGTCGGATTAATTTAAAGTTTACCTACTAGGGGGTACTGCATACGGCTGTTTCGTCCTAGTCTATGACTCTTCATCAATACGTATCCATCACAGTGGGTTCAAACCCAGGACCTTCTACCTACAAGTCAAACTCGTAAACCATTCAACCACTGGGACTCAACTCAATGACCAACGCATGAATTCTAACCTCTACCAGCTCGTGATTTAATATCAATCCGTGGTGGAACATTAAGTAAACTTGAAAATTAATGTGACGATCTTTAGTGAATGGCTACTGGACGGAATTGCCTGCAGTGGGGGTCTACCATGTTGGACATGAAGGTAACTATTCCCCGATGATACTGACTGGCGCTAGCTGCGGTTAAATCACCAGTTGGTAGAAACCACAAGTCAAAGGTTGGCCACTGAAACGGGTCCCAGTGGCTGGCTGAATGGTCGTCTACGAGGTAGCTCACCCTGTAACCGGTAGGCCACGGCTTCGAACCCCCGTAGAGGGTGAATGCGTATTGATGAAGAGTCCCAAACCGGGATGAAACAGATCTCCAGTACTCTATAATTATTACTATTATTATTGTTTCCTTTAATTCCTAGAGGAACATAGGGCTTCAGCCGTGCGTCTCCATTGCGTCCGGTTCTCTGCTAGAGTCTTCACCTGGCTCCAAGTCTGCCTACATGCTTTCATCTCCTCTTCACATGACCTCCTCCAAGTCACCCTTGCACTGACGACCAACTCACCGCTTCCCTTTCGGGTCTCACTCGAGCAATGGCTTGTCTAGTGATGTCACTTGATGGTTTCCTCAGAGTATGTCCACCAATCCATCTCCATTTCTTCCTGCCTATTTGTTTCACAATCGGTTCCTGTTTGGTTCGCTCCCAAAGATCCCTGTTGCTGATCTTTTCTGGCCATCTGATCTTGAGTATTGAGGGGAGACAACTGTTAATGTAGCTTGTTTGAGATGCTCTTTATGACGCGCCAAATCTCTGATCCGATTAGTAAGTAGCACCGATTTCACATCGGAGTTGAAAATCCGGATCTTATTTTTGATGCTGAGAAGTGGCTGTTGACCTCCACACAGACTTGAGAGTAGTGAAAGCTTGTCTTGCTTTTCCGATTCTTGCTTTGATATCCTCGTCAGTTCCTTTGGCCTGTAGTTGAAACGATGCTTTCAGGTAGGCAAAGGAGGTTGTTTCTTTCAGGTTTCTCCCATTTATGCTGATTGTTGTCTGTTGTTGTTGTTGTTGCTGTTGGTGGTATTGCCCAGGAATCTTCAACACCTCTGTTTTCTCTATGTTTACCTGAAGTCCTATCTTTGATACTTCTTCTGCCAACTTGTTGCTTTTCGCTTGCATATCTTCCAGTTTGTGGGAAATCAGACATATATCACCGGCGAAGTCCAGATCCTCCAAGTTTTTTGTGTGAGTCCATTTTATGCCTGTTTCCTCATTGCCCGCTGTTTGTCGCATTATCCAATCTACTGCAATCAGGAAAATTATTGGCGATAGTAGGCAGCCAGCTTGTCTTACTCCTGTCCTCACTTCGAAGGATTCCGTAAGTTTCCCGTTGTGGATTACTGAGCATGCAGCATTGTCGTACAGCTGTTGGATAAGATGCATGATTGTCGGTGGCACCCCGTAGTAGTGAAGTAGTTACCAAAGCACCTCTCGATGAACGCTGTCTGCTGAAGGCCTTTTCAAAGTCGATGAAGTTGAGATAGAGAGGTGACTACCATTCCAAGCTTTGTTCAATGATGATCCGTAATGTGGCGATCTGATCAATGCATGACTTGTTTTTCCTTCATCCAGCCTGTTCTAGTCGAATTTTTTCATCCAGGGCATGTTTGATTCTCTCTAAACCGCATCATCTTGCCAAAAAGTTGCAAAAAACTATTGCAATTATTTGCCTTTGAATCACTGAATCTTTGGATATAAACTTTGTTGTTGGATAATACGTATAACTATCTATTTGCCGCTCTGTGCTTGTCTAACACTAATTAATATCTATAACTGTACATATTGATGGACTTACATGTTCAAGTTGGCTCAAGTCAGTGAGTCTATGATTTTGGTATCATTTTGGTTACCTGTACTTGACTGTGATATTATTATTGTTGTTGTCGCTTGTTACCCTTCTTGTTGTGAATTATTTCCCCGTGCTGGTGTTTTTCTGCTTGTTTATTCCCTGGTTTCCTGGTTTTTAAGGGGAGCAACACACAAGGTCGCTTCTCACTAAACTATAATTTAATGTAACAACCCCTGCCTATCAGGCGTGAGGCTAGCAACCCCACCCTGTAAACAAAGTTGCTGCAGAAACTCTATAGGAAAAATTAACCAATATCTAATCAGAAACATAATAAAAATGAATGAATGAAAGAAAGAATAAATTACCTGTTGTCTAGCTAAATCATTCAATAATGGATTTGGTCTACCTGAGATACCCAATTGGGCTAAATGAATTAAATCACAGCCTTGTTCAGGTAATGAACTCGCATCTGATTCATCACATGTCCCATCATTACTACGTACATCGATACCAATATCACTTGAATTATGATGATGATGATGTTGATCTAATGTCTTTGATGATGACAATCCTAGCAGCTGATGAGTATTCATTTGTTGTGATTCTGGTGATAAGTATTGATTCTTATTAGTGTTATTGATTGTTCGATTAGCCAAAGATGATGGATGACAAATATCATCTCGTCGAAATGCCGATAAACTGAAATCACTTCCAACATCATCTAGATCACCTAATAATGGATGGGTACTTCCACCGGAACCGCCGCCGGCGCCAACCTATATGTATACAGGAGTCAAAGAAAAGATAATGAAGAGTTTTTTTTTAAAAAAAAACGTTGAAGCTTTGAGTAGATCACTTCAATAACGCGTAACATCTGATTTAATTAATTCATTAGACAGCGAAAACCAAATGTTAGTGAAGTTTAAATATAATTTATGTTTAATTCAATTTTATATTTTCCTGTTGATTCCTTGAACCGGTATGTTTAGGCTATGTTACACAAGAGGTGATAGCTCTCGTGCACCACCACTCCCGCACAAGTGGTCTAGTGGATAACACGCTTCAGCATTTTAAAAAGATGGGTACTCACTGGTAACAACATCACTCACTCACTCACTCATTGTGGGGGAATGCAGGTATATCTGTAACGACCGAGGACAAAGGCTAGGCAAAAGATTGTTTATTGAGAAAATCAAGAGATATTTATAGATTTTTATGTACAGTATTGCCAGAGGAGAAGCAACTTATTCTGATTGGTTGTTTTCTTGATGAAGGTTATTTCGTATTGATTGTGAACGTTTCTCAGAAAGTTAGGCCATATATCTGCGAATCGTATTTGCACACGTTAAGTCTGCTGTGATTGGTTGGTGAGTTTCTCAAGGTTAAGATTTGTTATTGTTTTTCTCGTGACGCTGATTCAGAACGTGAACATTGACGTAAATCACTGTCTACACCCAGCTCCCATCACACATCTATCTAGCTGACACAAGTCCCGAACAAACGACGAAATGGGCATCTTGGTGGACTGATTCCACCACTGTAGCCAATCACCATCCATCAAATTACATCAGGTCCAAATATAGTCTAAGTCCTTTGCTTGAGGTAATTTAGGTTTTCTTTTATAAAAAAAATCAGGTCAAATCGAGCGAAGAAATATGTACTCCTTCTCAATTAGTAGTTTCTCATCATCAAAATTTTACTAGTCAAGTGGTTATTTTAGTCCATCAATTTTAGGTTCAGCAGGTGTGTGTGTGTAAATAAGAGATTACTTTGATTGGACAGTAGTACCTAGTGTGATATGTCTAGTCCTTTGACCAGGAAACCTAGATCCAAGGCTTCCTGCCGATTGCCTCCAACCATCTAATATCATCAAAGCGATGTGCACCGTGATGGCGAGCTACCTAAAATGAAAGGCCACATTGCAAACGTGACTGACTGATAGAATTCAGTCTGCACCGAACAACCAAAGGACTAGACACATCGCACTAGTTACTGGTGTCCATTCAAAGTATCCGATATAGTCCTGCAGGAGGTCAGTTGCGAGCCCGAATGGCTCAGTGGTAACGTCACTGACTGCAGTACTCATTAGGTGGGTTGCGAGAGCAAGTACATTGGAAGGAAGGAAAGAAAGACTTCTATCCGGTTTTCTGAACATATTCCAAGAAACCTATGCCTGAAAGGAAGAAAATATTCCCAGAGTGCAATTACCAGACATATTGTTGATACTGGACATCTCGTAGAGATTTCTAAGTCCTTCAAAATATTAAATAGACAAAGGACAGCAAATTCACTACGATTTGCCGAAGCGATCGCAATCAAACGATTTAAACCAGACTTATGCATACAGAAAGAGAGTGTGATTAACCTCTCACTCCCTTGGTAACTGAATTTTGATTTTGATTAGTCATCTTTTTCAGTGATCTCAACTCACTGAGCAAGTTTCAATCTTATAAACTGTAAATGCTTTTGTTTTTTGGAGTTGCCATGTGAACCTACAAGCTAACACTGTTTCTGTCAATCAATTTTTCTGTTTTCTGTCTTACCCCTCCCCCCCTTTTCAACTTTGAAAGTGTATAAATTGATCGTGATAACTTAAACTAAAAGTTGTAATGCTTTCATTCCCCTTTTTTGGATGCGTCAATTTTATCTCTTCTCTACTACTACTCAAACATCAAAGTATGTTATTATCATTTATATAACCATTGTAATTTCAGGTAGTCTGCAGCTGATGAGAACCTGTGAAATAGGTTAGTGATATCATTTTATACTGCAAATTTCATCTTCCTTTCTTTATCGAAATTTATCAAGGGAACCGGTTGTATGAAAAATCAAAAGCCAAAAAACCAACGTACCATATGTCCACTTGAAAGAGGAGGAGCAGGTGGCGGATAAAGCATTGACGATGATAATGACGATGTAGAATTCTCTTGATTATTACTGGCAGCAGCACCAGCAGCAGCAGTAGCATTTCCACTCCATATTGGATAAGTTGGATTAAACTGTGATTGATGATGACCCGCTGCACTGCCTGCCTTCGATTGTATATAAGTTGATGATGATGATGATGGATTAGGCATAAAAGTCATTGTATATGGATTGAATAGATTTCCAGGATTATTATTACCTATACTACTGATATTGTTATTGTTGTTAGTAGTATGTGGTGGATGAGTAAAACTCATTATTCCATTGCCTTCATCTAAACTCAACTTTTCTTCATCATCACCAGCGCCACAGCCGCCTGTGTTGTCGTTTCTTCCTCTTTGTGGAATATATCCACCAGTAAAACAACCATTTATACCATCATTACCGCCTAAAGAATCCGTTGATGTAGGCACCAGCAGGGTACCGTGTTGATGATAAATATGCTGTTGTGTTGGTATCATTGTTGACTCTGTTGATGGAGATAAATGCGATGGATATTGTTGATGGTGTTGAAGTAACACCTGCTGTTGTTGTTGGTGGTGATGTAGAGGATTCATCTGACTATTCATCTCTGAGTAATCATCCGTGGCCACCTCTTCATAAGGATGTTGATAATATGATTCAAAGTTATCTAAAAATTAGGAAAAAAATTTTATTTGTATGATTTATAAATAAAAAATAAAAATATTTTGACAAGAGTGAAACAGAATGAGTAATGGTAGAAAGGAATATGAGAATGAAGATTACAGAGACTGAATACATCTGCGTAAGCCATTGACAACGATTTTGAGCCATGTCACCTATTGTCTCAAGCCATTGATTCTTAGAGTCCTGAGAGTGGGCCCCGACCCGGAAGTCTGCATCTCCCTCCCTACCTGACTCAGTTTGACTGTCAAGGATTTCATGGATTGATTGATGCCATGTTTTTGTTTGACCGCCACCTACTCTTTTCCAACCTGCACCTATATCAGCTAGTAATGCCCGTCGGGAGACGAAGGCGATGGTTATGCATGCGCAGCACCTGACCTAGCCATCTCAATCTATGTAACTTTATAGCCTCTTCGATTGATTTTCCCTCTTTGCCCAACACTACGCCTAACGTCAACATTACTTACCTTATTATGCCACCTAACGTGAGAAAGAGATCGTAGACATCTATGATCAAAAACAGTCAACCTTTTCATGTCTTCAACTCGTATTCGCCATGTTTCAGAGCCATAGAGAAGGACGGATCGAACTGCTGAGCAGTACACACGTCCCTTGGTTGACAGTCGGATGTCACGCCTACGCCAGAGATGGTGTAAGTTAGCGAAAGCAGCAGCTCGAGCTTTTTGGATCCGTGCTGAGATTTCGTCACCAATCAATCCTTTGGTGCTGATACAACATCCCAAATAGGTGAAGTGGTCAACATGTTCTATCATTTCACTCCCTGACACTAAGCTAATATTTTCTATAGTTTGTTTTTTAAGGGTTAGTTATATTTTTACGAGTTGATCACGGAATGATGTCAATTAGAGAACCCCTGAAAACCACAACTGAGTACTGGACAGCTGTTTCATCCAACTAGTTTGGGATGCATCGGCAGTACGCATACACTACAGGGGTTCGAACTCAGGACCTTTAAGTTACAAGGCTAGCAAGCTCGTATACCATTCAGCTACTGGAACAGGCCCGATTCAATGGTCAGTGCATGAATTCTAAATTCTACCAATTCGTGATTTAGCGCGACCACCAACCAATGTCATTGGTGGGACATCTATCCAATCAAGTGTAAGGACGGTTGTATACGCGCTTTCGTTGTAACCGGGAGGTCCTGGGTTCGAATCCCAGTGGGTGCGTACTGCCAATGATTCCCAAACTAGGATGAAACAGATGTCCAGTATTCCCTGCTTGTTTTTCAATGGTTCTCTAACTGATATCAATCCGTGATTAACTCGTAAAAAAAATAACAATATGATAGTAATTATAATTTCAATATATTAAATGTTCCCATAGCAAAATTTAGAACAACACATTTAAGGGGAACAATATTGCTGTTTATCAATTAGATCTGATCAGGCTTAGTTAACTCTAATATACATAACTTTATAAAAAAATAGATTTATCTAAGCTGATGGGAATATAAACATAGACGAAGTGTTGATGAAATTCAACAACATCCACCCTTCGCTTACTTTTACTTGTGATGTCACTTGATGGCTTTCTCAGAGTATGGCCAATCCAATCCACCTCTATTTCTTCCTGCATATTTGTTGCATAATTGGTTCCTGCTAGGTTGGTCCACTCATTACCAGAAATCCTTAACTGATGCTGATCATTTCTGGCCAGTCATCTGATCCTGAGTAGTGTCGAGAAAAGACAGCTGTTGATGAAGGTTTGCAGTTAGTTCGAAGTGGCTTTCGTGATGCTGCGTCAAGTCTCTGATTCGTATAGCAAGTAGCACTGACTTCACATTGGAGTTGGAAATCCGGATCTTATTCTTCCTCCTGGGTGCTGAGTGTTGATCTCTACAGAGACTTACTTTCCCAACCCTGGCTTTGATATCTTCATCAGTTCTGTAGTTGAAATGATGCTTTCCAGTTCGGTAGGTAAAGGAGGTTGCTTCTTTCAACTTTCTCCCATTTATGCTAACTGTTGTCTGCTGTTGCCGTTGGCTAGGAATCTTCATTACCTACCTCTGTTTTCTCTATGTTCACCTGAAGAAATTCCTATCTTTGATGCTTCTTCTGTCATCAACTTGTTGCTTTTCGCTTGCATATCTTCCAGTTTGTGGGAAATCAGACATATATCATCGGTGAAGTCCAGATCCTCCAAGTTTTTTGTGTGGGTCCATTTTATGCTTGTCTTCTCGCTACCCGCTGTCTAGCACATTATCCAGTATATCACAATCAGGGAATTTAATCATTGGGGATAGTGGGCAGCCAGCTTGTCTTACTACCGTCTTCATTTTTTCGAAGGATGCCGTGAGTTTCCCATTGTGGATTACTTGGCATGCAGCATTATCGTACAACTGTTGGATGAGATGTATAACTGTCAGCGCCACCCCATAGTGGCGACGCTGCTGAAGGCCCTTTCAAAGTCAATGAATTTGAAATAGAGAGGTGACTGCCATTCCAAGCTCTGTTCAATGATGATCCCTAGTATTGCGATTTGATCGATGCATGACTTGTTCCTCCTGAATTCAGCCTGTTCCGGTCGAAGTTTTTCATCCAGGGTGGCGTGTTTGATTCTTTCCAGGATGATGCGGCTTAGTATTTTGCTTGAGATAGACAGCAGCTCAGTGCCATGCCACTTCTATGTAGCTGAGGAAATTGGCGCGTGAGTTGTGAAAAGCATTTACAACAGGCTACCGCTGACTTTTTAATCGACAGCTGCCTTCACTGACTCCACTATGAAGATTAAGTGGCTGGTCAGAAAGGAGGATTATCAACACAAGGAACTCTGCAGGTAACGAATCAACCAACAATCTGTCTGCCGCGCAAAATATATGCAGAATAAAATGGAGACGTATTGGATATACACTGTGGAGACTCTTGGTGACATCACAAGCTAAGAATGTGGTTTTGTGGACCTAGAATAGGAAACAATAAATTTGGCGTGGATTCGAAGGTGAAGACAAGAATGAGACGAGGCTGCCCGCCTACTATCACCTACAGTGATATTCTTGATTTTGATGACGGGTACAGGTTGAACCGACAAGAAGACTCTAGAAGATTTGAACTTCTCTAGGGTTTTGTGTCTAAATGTCACAAAGACTCGAAGACCTACAGGTAAAAGTCAACAAGTTGACAGAAGAAGCAAGCAGCAAAGACAGGACTTCAAGTAAATACTACACAGAGAAGACAACAACCACCAATCAATATCACAACGGAGGAAATTTGAAACAGGTCACTTTCTTTACTTTATCTAGTCTATATCCTTTCAACTAGAGACAGTCGGCACGGATAAGGATGTCAAAACTAGCCAGAATCAGGAAGGCGAGAAAGGCCTTCATCACTCTGAAATCAATTTGGAAATCTTCTCCACTCCGCCTCAGTATTATTATTGTTCCCTTGGGTTCCTTGTGGAACATAGGGCTTCAACTGCACGTCTCCACTTCCTTCTGTCTTCTGCTGTACTTTTCACCTGCATCCATGTTAGTCCATACTGTTTCAACTCCTCTTCACACGATCTCCTCCACGTCACCCTTGGACGTCCCACTCGCCGCTTCCATTACGGGCTCCACTCGAGTGCCCGACGCGCGATGTCACCCAGCGGCCTCCTCAGTGAGTGTCCAATCCATCTCCACTTTCTCCTGCATATTTGTTGAGCGATTGGTTCTTGTTTTGTTTCTTCCCATAGTTTCTTGTTGGTGATTCTTTCCAGCCATCTGATCTTCAGTATAGAGCCAGCGAAGACAGTTGTTGATAAAGGTCTGCAACAGGCTGTTGGAAATATTCTTTGTGACACACTGGCCAAGTTTCTGATCCGTACGTATAGAAGAACTGACTGACTTGACGTTTGTATTGAAAATCCAAATTTTGTTGTTGAGCGTTACTGAGTGACGAAGATTTCCAGATTGGTTTCAGGTTGATGAATGTGTTTCTCACCTTCCCGATTCTCAATTTGACATCCTCGTCCGTTCCTCCTGTTGTTGAGACAATGCTCCCTAGATAAGTGAACGAAGTAACCTCTTTCAAATCCCTCCCGTTGATGGTGATTAGCGCATCTCACATCTCCAACATCAATGTTGGAGAGTGAGTCAGTTCTTCTATATCGATTCAGAGATTTGGTGAGCCACTAAAAGCACTTCCAACAGACTACTGCACACCGGTCAGGAAGAATTGCCAACGCAAAGGAATGTCCAGTAGCCTAGACAGAATGGGATTCGAACCCGGGACAAGTCTTGTCTGTATATCGAACATAGTGATTAATGATAACAGCCAAAGGGACACACCACCAAATAAAGGATCACTTACCTTGTATATTATGATTATGATTTTGAGTGTTATTCGTCATCATGTTATATTCTATTGGATGATTTGACTCATATACAGGTCTATAATTGGGCATATTGATATTACGATTCAAAATTTGTGGTGAAGTGAACAGCTGAAGAGAGTTGGGTTGTTTATCATTGTGAATCGGCGGGTTTTGTTGTTGTTGTGGTTGTTGATGTGAATCTAATGATTGACAATATGCATGTTGTACAACATTGGATGAAAATTTAGTATTACCATTATTACTACTGTTATTGTTGTTAGTAGTAGGATACGTTTGTAGTAATTTATTATTGACCAAACTTTGTTGTTCATTTGTATTCAAGCCGGAGGAGATATGCAGCAGATGGGCATCAGCTTCAGGTTCACTGTGTTGACCAGTAAATTCTTCTGTAAGCACACAGCACACACACACATACAAACAAACAGTCAACGAGAGATGAAATAAAAACCCAGGAAATATTTCATTATGATGCAAATATATGTAAAGTTATTAAAAGTAGTATGATGAAAATTATGTAATACGATACATGTTACGTAATCGTCATGTAAAACATCTGTGACAGTGTACGTTATTATTATTGTTCCCTTGGGTTCCAAGTGGAACAAAATAAGGCTTCAACAACACTTCCCCGTTTTGTTCAACTTTCTGAGGTCCTTATCCACGGAATTTCATCAAAAGACAATCCACCTATCAAACCAAAAGCCCCCAAAGAAAGCACAAAGAAAATCGCCTTACCATATATAAAGGATATCTCAGAAATCACTGCAAGACTCTTCAAACCTTTAGGAATTGACGTCGTACACAAACCAACAAAGTCACTTCACTCAGTTCTATGTCAACCAAAAGACTCAACAGTGAAAGAAGATAAAACCAACATCATCTACAAAATAAATTGTATCAACTGCGAAAAACACTACATTGGCCAAAGTGGACGTCCCTGCCCTTCGTCTTCGTATCCATGAACATAAGCTAGCTGTCAAAAGACATGACATCCACTCCCTCATATCACCTCACTACATACAGAAAACCACGGATATCAATTAGAGTGGGACAACGTTCAAATATTAGACAAAGGAAACACCAAGAATGCTAGAGAATTTTTAGAAGCCTGCCTAGCATTCCAGTGGATCGTCAATCAAAAGACACATCGAGATTGACAAAATTTATCAACCGATCAGAAGGCAACCTCACACACAAATGGTCAAAGTTCAAGTCAAAGAAACAATGAGTTACAATACAAATAACCTAGAAGGTGTGAAAACACACAAAAACAACCAATGACGTCCAAGGTCACCCACCAGGAGAGATGATTAATAAACTCGTGGAGAAATCTGAAGGCACACTTCAACAAATTGAAGTATGCACTGAAGATGTCACCTAGTAGGGTGATGAAAGCTTCACAAATTAACTATCCAGCTGCTCAGAGAACACAACCACATCAAAATCATCCACCTGAGCTACAAATCTTCTCTATCATAACTAGAGGTCCTTTTTAGCTGGTTTGCCCCACGATTGCTCATAATCTCTGATCTCCTTCATGTCACCGTCGAAGTGACGCCCCACTCGTCGTTTCCCATTCGGGTTCCACTCGGACGATATCAGCCAACGGTCTCCGCGCAATGTGTGTCGAATACATCTCTATTTTCTTCGTCATATTCCCTTGTTCAGTAATGGGGAGTTCTAGGTTGGTTCGTTCCCAGAGTTTCTTGTCGCTGATTCTTTCTGGCCCGTTGGCCAGCCATCTGATCTTCCCCCTATGGAGCCAGCGAATTGGACAGTGTTGTAGATAAAAGTCTGCAGTGCCCTGTTAGAAATGCTTTTCGTGACCTTAGCCAAATTTCTGACCCATATGGAAAAACTGACTGTTTAACATTCAAGTTGAAAGATCCAATCATTAGATGGTCGCAGGAAGCCTTGCCTAGACCTAGGTTTCGTGCTAGTTGGCACTCACTGGTGGTCAGCAAGGCATATCTGCAACTGCCTTGAAGGAACTCATGTCTCTTCTCAGATTCGAACCCGTGTCATCCAGTGATTACTGCAGTCATAGACGCTATCACTGAGCTATTCGGGCTAATGTCCAATCAAAATATCCAATACAGTCCTACAGGAGGTTAATGTCTGTGACTGCAGTGCTCACTGGGTGACGCGGGTTCGAATCCGAGAAGAGACATGAATTCCTTCAAGGCAGTTGCAGATACGCCTTGCTGACCACCAGTGAGTGCCAACTAGCACGAAACCTAGGTCAAGCAAAGCTACCTGTGACCGATTGCCTTCAACCATCTAATATTGTCAAATCAATGTGCACCGTAATGGCAAGCTACCTAGTAGTATGGTGGCCACATTGCAAACGTGACTGACTGATAGAATTCAGTCTGCACCGAACAACCAAAGGACTAGACACATCACACTAGTTACTAGTATCCCATCAAAGATCCACTTTTGTTCCTCATGTTGAGTTCAGCAGTAGATTTTCAAGCTGATTTCAGAGTGATGATATCGCCTCCCAGTACGGACACTTCGACGATTTCTGAGAATTAACTGGAAGTAATTTAGGTAGATGGTTACTAGCGCACAAGGAATCCACGAGGATGCGTATTTCGTCCTTTATTTGGAACTTGTGTCAGTTGGATGAGATAGTGTTCGCATGCCTTGGCATCTGAAATGATGGCTACTGAGGAATGCAGGTACTTCCAAATGACACAAGTCCAAAATAAAGGACGAAATGAGCATCCTCGGGGACTCATTGTGCTAACTATCCATCCAGTATCCTTAATGAAAAATTTTTTAGCGACACCCTAGAAATCAAGTATTGGTTTGTAGGGATTTGGTTGATTAGTTACAGGATTTCATCATGAGCTGATATTGGTTAGAGAACCATTGGAAAATCAGCTGGCAGTACTGGACAGCTGTCCCAAACTAGGACGAAACAGCTGCCCAGTACTCCCTGTTGGTTTTCCAATGGTTCTCTAACCAATGTCAGCTCATGATGAAATCCTGTAACTAATCAACCAAATCCCTACAAACCAATATTTGAATATCAATGAGATGCTCACTGATGACTGGCCCTATTCAGGTAGGTAGTAGTTACCTGGGGTTCTAGTGGGAAGTCATGACCAGTAGGGTGCAGCAGGTCGTCGGGTGTGAGGACAAATACTCGCCACGGAAGACATTGGCTAGCGGTTGCGCTATGTCGTGAATTAGCAGAAGTTAGAATTCATGGGCTGGCCATTGAATCGGGTCCCAGTGGCTTAATGGTCTACGAGCTCGCCTTGTGACCAGAAGGTCTTGGGTTCGAACCCCAGTGGGTGGGTGCGTACTGATGAAGAGTCCCAAACTAGGCTGACGAAACAGCTGTCCAGTACTCCCTTGGCTGGTTTTCCAATGGTTCTCTAACCAATGTCAGCTCATGATGAAATCCTGTACCCTAGAAATCAACTTATCCGACAAATTGTACTAGTGAAAAAAAAAACAGATAAAGAAACTATCTTACCTGAGCTAAATTTCGATGAATTGTTTACCGCACCATAACGCTGTTGTTGCTGTTGCTGTCTCATAGATAAAGATTGTGGTTGAATAATATTCAGATTATTATTGAGTGAGGAGGAACACGATGAAGACGATGTTGTCCGATTATTACTATTATTATTATTACTATTATGCATAGCTATAAGATTGGCTGGATTATTTAGTGAATTGACAGGAGTACCAATGGCAACAGGAGGAGCACCAGTAGTTAGCGTTGATCCACAACTGCCCCCTCCGCCACCGCCGGCACCACCGCCAGACCGGGATGTTTTCGATGAACTTAACGATGAATTGGTTGAATTCGATTGTTGTTGATGTGGTATATTATTTTGTGGATTTGTGAAATAACAGGTTGATTTCAAGTCTTGAAATTGATGATGATGATTGATCGATTTGGAAAGGGTGGAAGAGAATGCGGTGATGTAATTGGCGTCATTGGCGTTGTTGACGGGGGGATAAAATGTTTCGACTGTGTACTACTACTTCTGTTATGACTATTACCGTCATTATCCTTATTATGATGATGGCTGGAGTTAGTTTTTTGACATTCTTCACAACCTGATTCATTGCATTCAATTTCTTCCCATTCACCTTCAGAATCTAAATAGGATTTACGATGACCATTATCAGTAGTATTATTATTATTATGAGTAGTATCACCAGTTGCTGATTCAGAATTGATATCTACATAGGATAGAAAAAATTGGATAGAATACATTAATATATATGTGTAAAACTCGTGCACTGTGGTAGTAAGTATTTCCATATTACTTTATTTATTAGACGTATCACACACAGGGTGAAACAGTATTATTTACTGGATGACAAGGTTTCGAACACAATTTATTGTTCATAATCATTTCATCAGTTATAATCACACGACTTCGAAACTTCAGTTTTATAGTTTTCTTTATCTATCCTATTTGTCATCGTTGGGGTAGTAGAATTTCTCAGATATCTGGGTGGACAGGTGTTGAATCATTCCTGTTACATGTATTTGCAGTTGACTCGATAAACAGTCACTCAGAAACGAATTCATTTCTGACCAAGTACTCGACCTTAGGACAAAATTGCCACTTGAGGACATAATGCTGGGAGTACAGCTATGCTTGACTTCCACAGTATTTAAATTCCTCCAAGGGAAAATATACAAACAAAATGAGGGAGTTGCCATGGGATCAACAATATCCCCAGTTGTAGCAGATATATTCATGGATAAGTGGGAAAACATAGTGATTGAGACGTTCACCCCTACCCACCCCAAAAGTATGGTGGAGGTATGTAGATGACACATTCATTGTACTTAGAACACAGAATGTAGATAGATTTTTCGAACACATTAACTCGAAGGTGGAGGCAATTCAGTTCACTTATGAATTGGAATGTCAGGAAGGGGAACTCCCAATGTTAGATTGCAGTGTTAAAAGGAAAGAAGATGGGAAGTTAAACAAACTAGTGTTTACAGGAAACCTACACATTCAAACAGATATTTGGACTTCCGATCATCCCATCTTATGTCAGTAAAAATAGGATTGGTGAGATGTTTAATTAACGGAACACAAAAAACTAAGTAGTACCAAGGAAAATCTAAGACAGGAAGTGTTACATATAAGAGAATCCTTGAAACTTAATAATTACCCTGATAAATTAGTCAGGAAATATGTAAGGAAATTTAAAAATAAAATAAATAATGATAGTAGTGATAGTGATAGTAATAATATTAATGACTACATGCATGCCAAACATGCGCAAGACAACACCAACAATAAGGAATCCAAATCATCAGTGGTAATTCCATACAAGGAACGAACCTCGGAAACCACTTCACAAAGAATTCTTAACAAGGCAGGAATAAAAGTGGCTGCCATTCAAACATACAAACTCAATTAGAAACAAGCTCTGTCGGTTAATCCTGTCGAGCCTTTAAAACAAAACCCTGCAATGATTGTCAGGTCAAATAAATAGGTCAAACTAGTAGAACAGGGGCAGTCAGACTAGCCGAACATAAAAACCTGGCAAAATCTAGATTAGTTGACCCGAATAAGATAAGAAATCTAGAGAATAGTTCAGCTATAGCACTCACTGCATACATCACACACAACCATACAATAGGATGGGATAAGATGACAGTTTTAAAATCTTGTGCAAAAGGGTGGAGGAAGAGATTGATAACAGAAGCTTCGTTTATCGAATCAACTGCAAAGACATGTAACAGGAATGATTCAACATCTGTCCACCCAGATATCTGGAAAATTTTACTACCCCTAAGACAACAAACAGGAGCAAAGAGAGAAAACTATAAAACTGAAGTTTCGAAGTCGTGTGATCACAATTGATATGATTATGAACAGTAATAAATTGTGTTCGAAACCTTGTCATCCAGTAAATAATACTGTTTCATTGACTGTGTGATACATCTAATAAACAAACTAACATGGATAAAATACAACAAGTTTAATGTAAAGCAATCAACCAAAAATTATCAATATACTACAAGAATCAATTGTGTGCGTGTGTATGTGTGTGTGTCGGCGTTTTTCCACAATAGAACACTCACTAACATATTCCACATGATCTGAGGTTCGATTTCCAACCTCCCCCCGCCGCGAACGTACTTACCCTTAAAATTCGCTAAGCCAGTAACAGATAGAGAATTCTTAGACAGATCGGCTCAAAGTGAACCTGTATTGAGAAGAAATCACTTCCATTCTTTACATTGTCATGGTAACGATAGCGCCATTTGGATTTAGTAATAATGATAATAATAATAGTAATAATAATCTACTTTATTCCAAAACAGACAGTACTTATAATACAGAATGGAAATCTAAGCATTTGTCACAATATTGGATCTAATTTACTCAGAATATAAATAAAAGTAGCTAGAGGAATTTGTCCACATTCACAGTAGGAATAAAGTTGAAAATGCGCAGTGTACAAAATAGGAATAATAACTCCACTAGTAATAATAATAACAACAGTGAATTTGTTTCAAACAGTATTGTCGATTCAGTTTGAAAATTTTAGAATGTTATAGATTATTGAATCTAATGTACTGCTGATATAGCAGCATGGTGAGGGGAAAGACAAAAAATAACAGTTATAACGCAGCTTAAATGATGTTCACACTTATGAGAAAATAAAGAAAAACGAAAAATTGAGAGAATTATAAATTTAAGAAAAGCAATAACAATAAAGCTTGGTGGTATAAGGGTGGAGAAGATAGTTTATTTACTAGTGAAATAATTATCAAATGGCCCAATGGGATGCCACCACTTGCTCTACTGACAGTATTTTAGAGTTCTATGAAGTATGACGTAGTCTTTTTTAAGCAATCCAGGAGAGAATAAGTAAGGGTGAACAGTAAAGAAGAATAGTTAATATGGGAAAGTTGACAAACTGTAAGAGGAGTTATGCCTGATGGCCTTAACTTCTTAATGTAAAAAGTCGGACGAAATATTCTTTTAGAAATCGCTAAGACATGGGAAGACCAGGATAGGTCAGAAGAAAGAACTTATCCAAGATACTTAACTTCAGACTTGATTTCTATATCCCTATCATCAATTTTGAAACGGTTATAGGAATTAACAGTTTCATTTAACTTTCTTTTACATGGGAAACCGAAATTAACAGTTTCACATTTAGAAGGATTTAGTTTAAGACCATTAAACAAAGACCGTTTGCTGACCCCTGATAAAAAGTTGTTCATCTTAGTACAATCTAGCTGGGAGTTAAAAGACCTTGAAACAGTCAGATCATCCGTATACTTAACAAAGTTCATTTCATCATCAGAGTGAGGCAAGTCATGCAAGAAGAAAGAAAACAGAAAAGGAGAAAGAATAGCTCCTTGAAGGACGCCAGCCTCAGTAAGCCATGAAGTGGACGAATTCCCTTGACATACAGTATCCTGCTTTCTTCCTGAGAAATAAGAATGCAGCCATTTGACAACCCAACAGTCAGTTTGAGTTACAGCAAGCTTATTTAACAAAATATCCCTAAGTACTGAGTTGAAAGCAGATGTATGTAATCTAGGAAGGAACAGCGAATTAAATTCAGCCCCTTTGTCTAAACTACAGACGATGTTATGATACAAGAAGACAGCGCAGCTGCATCTAAAGTACTTCTACGATGTTTGTAGGCAAATTGTTTGGGATCGCCTCAAATTTCCTCATTCTCTCACTTACTGTTATTTTCTAGTCATAATTTCTTTTCCAAGGGTTGGTTTGTAAGAATTTTGATTGATTTCAGGTTCTGATGACGAGTTTACGTCAGATAGGCAATCCCATTAAAAAACCTGGGAGTACTGAACAGTTGTTTCGTCCTGGTTTGAGACTCCTCATCAGCACACACACAACCACAGGGGTTTGACTTCAAGACCTTCCGAATACAAGGCATCTGATCCAATGGCCAGCCCATGAACTCCAACTTTCACCTATTCGCCACTGTCATCAGCCGGTAATTGTTCTCTAACCTAACTTGGCAGACCCCGCTGATTATGACTTCGGGTCCCAGTAGCTGAATGATCTACAAGTTGGTTTTGTAACCGGAAGGTTCTGGATTCGATCCCTGGTGAGTGGATTCGTACCACTGATGAGTGCCATACTAGGACGAAACGGCTGCGTCCAATACTCCCTGGTTTGGTTTTCAATGATTCTCTAACTGATATCAATCCGTGCATGGGCAAATTTGAAATAATAACAATAATATTAAAACATATTAAACTTTAAATACTCGACAGGCGTGTACACACCAACGAATGACCATAGAACGTTCAGAGCCAGAGCAAAGCTGTTAAATGAGGCAAATAACCCACTACATTCATGGAAAAAAATGTTGAACCAAGTGTAAGGATTTTGAAATAATAGAGAAGATTTGTAGCTCAGGTGGATGATTTGCAATTAATAGTGTTCTCTGAGCTGGTTGGTTTAGTTGCGGAGCTTTCGTCGTCCCCCTGCTGGACAACATCCCCTTTCAGCGCAATATTTAGCATAAAGTGAAATGATTTAAATTTCTTCATGAGTGATAGATAGAATTGCGTCTCCCGGTAACCATCTTTACATATGTATTGACCATTTTCTATTGACTTGGATTTTAAACTTTCTCGTCACATGATTTACTTTTTATTAGTTGGTATATTTCGTCTATATTAACGTGTTTGTTAATTGCACATTCGTTTGAGTACCAGGCTTCTAGGAATTCCCTGACTACACTTTTGGTGTTTCCTCTGTCTAAGATTTTGACATTATCCCAATCAAATTGATGTCCATAATTGTCTATATGCATTGATACTAAAGAATATATATCGTGTCTTTTCACGGCTGATTTGTGTTCTTGGATTCTGATTCGAAGGGGACGCCCACTTTGGCCGATGTAATGTTTGTTGCAGTTCATACAATTTATTTTGTAAATGGTATTAATTTTATCCCCTTTTTCTGTTGGATCTTTCGGTTTGCATAATATCGAATTAAGCGATTTGACTGGCTTGTGTGCTATATCTATATCAAACGGTTTCAGTATTCTAGCTGTTATTTCAGAGATATTTCTCATGTATGGTAGAATGAATTTTCTTGTGGTCTTTGATGATGGTTCTTTGTTGGTGTTTTGATTCGACTAACTCTTTTTGATGAAATTTTGTGGATAACCATTCTTTTTGAAGACCGTTAGTAGGTACTTTTCTTCCATTCTTTTCAACTCTGGAGTGCTACAATGTGTGTTGAACTCTTTTAAACAATGTCTGCACACAGTTTCGTTTGTGAGTAACTGGATTATTGCTAGTATAGTTGAGTATTTGATCTGTGTGCGTTGATTTTCTATATACTTGTGCCAGGGAATTCCTAGAAGCCTGGTACTCAAACGAAAATGCAATTAACAAACACGTTAATATAGACGAAATATACCAACTAATAATAAAAAGTAAATCAGGTGACCAGAAAGTTTAAAATCCAAGTCAATAGAAAATGGTCAATACACATATGTAAAGATGGTTACCGGGAGACGCAATTCTATCTATCACTCATGAAGAAATTTAAATCATTTCACTTTATGCTAAATATTGCGCTGAAAGGGGATGTTGTCCATCAGGGGGACGACGAAAGCTCCGCAACTAAACCAACCAGCTCAGAGAACACTATTAATTGCAAGTGTAAGGATGTTAAACAGGAGGTGTGATTAGATCTAGGGTGGTAGCTTAGGGGCCCAAATTGGCTTCTTCTTGATCCCCTTTTCTCGCTCACTCTAAGGTCATTCATTGGTGTGTGTGTATGTGTGTACACGCCTCTTAGATGTACAAAAATTTAACTCCTCCCCCCCCCCCGTAGCACATTAATGATAATACTTACTTGTCTTAGACGAGATAGTCAGACCAGTTGCTTTCAACAGACTAAACTCATCAGTTTGTTGGCCAACATTACACAGAATTGTTGGCGCTGGTGGGAGTGGACTGCTGCTACTTCTACGTGAACCAGATGTTGTATAATCATCTTCATCTGTCACACTACGTGTTCTTGAACGTCGACGATGATGTGAGACTGTCAGTCCAGAGGATGATGAAGAAGAAGCTTCGGAAACAGCAGAACTACAGTTATTACTACTACTGTTATTCGTAGTATTATTGTTGTTTGCATTAGATGATTCACCGGGATGACGAATAACTGTTCCATGTGTTTCTTGATCAGATTCACCATGTCGTCTATGCGAATGATGATGTTTACGATATCGACAATGTCGGCGATGATGTTTACGACTGTGTCGACGAGAACATCCCCGTTGATGCTATATAATGAGAAAAAAAGAAAGGTAAGAACTACGGTTAATCATTTACACAGTCAAATTGTGAAATTTTGTTCCAACTAGTGAGTGACGAACTACAAGACGAACTTGCGTGAAGTTCCTGCAAGAAGTTATGATCAACAAAGTCCACGAAGTTGGGGCGTGACGATACAGATACTGACTGACTGATGATATTGGCTGGCGGTGGTAGAATTTAGGATTCATGAGCCAGTGGCTGAATGGTATGCAAGTTCGCCTGAGTTCAGTCCCTGATGGGTGAGATTATCTGTGTGTGCTGCTTACTAAAGAGTCCCAAACAAGGACGAAGCAGCTGTCCAATGCTCTCTGGTTTTCAGTGATTCTATAACTGAAGTTGGTTGAAGTCATTTACATCAAGACCAGAAGGTATCATTGTGATGCCGATTAGTGGGGTCAATAGTAATTTTTACGGGGGTGAAGTTGTTAGCCTGACGCCACCCAACCTTCCCTCTTTTTACTACACCGGAGGTCGGAGATCGAACTCTCTGACCACATGAGGTGTGTTTTAGTGAGTAATCGAACTCTGAACCAACGAAACAAGTTTAGGAGGAGTTTAGGACTCATTCGCAGTAGAGATTAGTCAAAGTTTTCAAAAATTATGAGAGAACGCTTTTGATTTTTAACATTTTGATGACTCTAGAGCCAGTAGTACATGATTCGCGCTAAGCGCCTTCTGACTTGCTAGACTTTAGTTGGTCCACTTTCAGCTTTTGTCCTCAACTTGATCTTACATCATTAGAAGCTGCTGTTTGGAATGTGTAAAGACCAGTACCGGTTACCCTAGTAAGTGAGGAATATTCACTATCTCATCAACTGCCTTCCCTTTTTAACTAACAACCTAAGTGTCATGGAATAATTGTTTGGAAAATCCATGCCTGAACGATCTAATCACAATTTTTATAATTATTTGGATGTTTAGACTAACTTTGTAATTATTATCCGTTTCTCTCCTAGACTGGGAGTAAGACAAGCTGGCTGCCTACTATCTCCAATGAATAATTTCCTGATTGCGGTAGACTGGATAATGCGACAGACAGAGGGCAACGACGAGACAGGCATAAAATGGATGCACACAAAAAACTTGGAGGATCTGGATTTCGCCGATGTGATATATGTCTGATTTCCCACAAACACTGGAAGATATGCAAGTGAAAAGCAACAAGTTGGCAGAAGAAGCAAGCATCAAAGATAGGACTTCAGGTGAACATAGGGAAACAGAGGTGATGAAGATTCCTGGCCAACACCACCAACAGCAACAACAACAACTGACAACAATCAGCATAAATGGGAGGAACCTGAAAGAAACAACCTCGTTTACCTACCCACCTGGGAAGCATCGTTTCAACTACAGGCGGACGGAACTGACGAGGATATCAAAGCAAGAATCGGAAAAGCAAGACAAGCTTTCATTACTCTCAAGTCTGTGTGGAGTTCAACAGCACTCAGCATGAAAATGAAAATAAGATCCGGATTTTCAACTCCAATGTGAAGTCAGTCAGTGCTACTATACGGATCAGAGACTTGGCCAGCGTGTCATAAAGAGCATCTCAAACAAACTACAGACCTTCATTAACAGTTGTCTTCGCTCAATACTCAAGATCAGATGGCCAGAAAAGATCAGCAACAGGGATCTCTGGGAGCGAACCAACCAAGGAACCGATTGTGAAACAAATAGGCAGGAAGAAATGGAGATGGATTGGCCGCCATACTCTGAGAAAACCATCAAGTGACATCACTAGACAAGTCATTGAGTGGAACCCGAAAGGGAAGCGGCGAGTTGGTCGTCAGTGCAAGGGTGACTTGTAGGAGGTCATGTGAAGAGGAGATGAAAACGTGTGGGCAGACATGGAGCCAGGTGAAGACTCTAGCAGAGAACCGAACGCAATGGAGACGCACAGCTGAAGCCCTATGTTCCTCTAGGAATTAAAGGAAACAATAATAAAATAATAATAGGCTATCGGTCAAGTGGAACCTGAATGAGAAACGACGGGATGGGGGAGAACTGCAGTAAATAGGACAAAACAGAGACATGCTTTTGAAGCTATACGTTGCATTCGGAACCCAAGGGAATAATAATAATAACAGTGATCAATAGTTTTAAGGTTATATAAAAATTATTAATAATAATAACAAACCTCTCGTTCAACATTAGTCGCCTCTGCAGCTGTATCTGCACTATTCATTCGTCGAATAGATCGACCACCACCACCACCACCACCAGTCGTAGTAGTAGTGGTCTTGTCAGTTATTTCACTATCATTATCTAATAATAACAATCGTCTTGAACAACGATCACGATCACGATCTGAATAATTCACCTCTTTCAGAGTAGTACCTTTGACATTGACTTCCAGTGCAGTGGAACAAGTACTTGTAGTTGATGAAGTCGATGAGGAACTGAAACTGTGATTATCATAATCCCTGTGATCGATATCATTTAAATCTGTGAATGATGACGAGGAGGAGTCAGATGTGTTCGACGACGATGATGAGGATGATGTTGTCAAGAAATCTAAACAACCATGACTTGAAATCGATGAACTTCCATCACTTGGACTTCTACTATCCCCTGCTTCTGTATCATTCATACTAGTTGAACGATTGTTAACATCACTGTTATTATTATTTTGTCGGGAGAGTCGTCGATTATGTGAAGAAATATTTCTACTCTTTCTTCCCTTATCTTCATTGTCATCATTGTATAGATAACATGAACAATCAGAGAAGGATTCACTCCCTTTCAAATTATCCTCGTCATCATGTGGCAGTTGTTTATGATGTTTTGATCTATGCTGACTAGTAGATCTATCCTCATGAGGATGACGATGGCGGCTATGATTCTTTTTATTATGATTCGATGACGATGTCTTTCCTCCTTTTCTTCTTGTATGATGTCTTCCAGTTGATCGACTTCTAGAAGAAGAAGTAGTCGTAGCGGTAGAAGTAGCAGCAGCGGCAGTTGAATTAGGCGCCATTAAACCTCCACCTTCATTTTTATTCTTCAGTATGCCTTTTTCTGGTTGACGCCATGAATTCTCCATAATGATACTAAATTGTGTCTATAATTAGAGAACAAGCATAATAATAATAATTAGTGAATAGAGAGTACTTTCATTGAAAGAATAACATAGAGGAACAAGATCCTTATCTTCAACACTATTGCTAGATCAGTCACTGCTTTCACATGGTTCGCAGACTTGGTATGCGAGTCATTAAAAGCACTTGCAACGGCTTGACACAGTCTTCCATCAAAGGGAGTCAAGATCAAGACATTTGGATATAATAGCTGAGACAATAGATATTCATGGATTAGACATAAGCATAGACCATACAGACGCTTGAGTAGAACCTTAACGGGGGATGTCCGGTGGTGATATGGAGGAGACCGTGTCAGAAGGGGATGAAAGCCTACGCGCGATCGTGGAGCCCGCAAAAATGGATTGGGGAGAACAGAGTGACGTGAAAATGCGCTGTTGAGGCTGATATGGTTATTGATGCTCGGTCTAGAAATAAACCAATCAGAAATGGCCTGTACAAGTGATCAATATTCAGTCTGGAAATAAACCAATCATAGTCAGCCGACGTAAAATAACGCCCACTCCTTTATTGATCACGATTACAGACTGTATATTATTCCTTGGTGATTTATACGTTACTAATGTAAATAAACCGTTACTTTCCGTCTTATCTTTCAAGCTCTGTTGCTTAAGTAGTGCAGGCTGAGAGATCGGTTAACTGTTGTATACGTTGTTCGCGCAGACAAGCGATACCCGTGATCACCGCATCTGTCACCAGCTTAGCTTCGCTATTTCCACTCCACATTTTGTAAAATAATAACAGAGGCCCTATTTTTCACTCAGAATCTACGTGACGACCTTTTTCCCTCCCCCAACCCAACAAGTTTCCAGTTTCATTCCTCCAAACGTAAAGTGATCTACACAATTTCTAAAAAAGTGGTGCCTCTTTAAACATCTCAGTGGCTAAATGGTCTACGAAATCGCCTTGTAACCATCCGCAGGTCCTGGGTTCGACCCTCGGTCGGTGCATACTCTTAATGTATCGGTAGTTCAGCTATAAAATGCTCACCAACCATGCCTTACATGTGGTCTGGAGTTTGATCCCAAGGCCGACGCACTCTCCCCTGAAAGCCTCGTTAAACCTGTAGTAAGCCGGGCAGTAAAGAAGGAAGGCTGGATGGCATGAGGCTAGCAACCCTACCCCGTTAAAAAAAGCAATGTTCCAGTGGGAATGTAAAGCAATAAAAATCAAGGGGCAATTTCCTTACATCATTCATCACCTCCTTAGAAGTATCCGTTGAATTAGTCACTTGACCACTACTACCGGCAGTTGACATCTCCTTCTTTAATGTGTCAACACCTTCAGAAGCGGCGGCTAGAGCAGCAGCAGCATTTGCTCCAGCTCTTCCTGCACCAACCAATGCAGCTGTAGTAACACTACACAATAATGAGGTTTGTTTTGGACTCGATGGAGTCTGTTGTTGTATGGACGATGATAGTTCATCTGGTTTAAATCCTATAGGTGATGACAATAACGGTAGTGGATCGGAGTAATTTGTCGGTGAGAATGGAAACAGAGGCGGTACAATTGATGGTACTGATGGCACAATAGAAGTATTGACTGGTTCATATAATAATAATGAAGATTTTTGATGATGAGCAGAACGTTTAGTTGGATCGATGTTGGGTGACATCAGTGCTGGATTCGCATCGATTGGCATATCCAACTTGGATAGAGTACTGTTAGTTGTATTGATGAAATTTGATTCTAACGGTAGAGTAACAATCAGTGCAGTAGAATCTGATGGATAGGAAGTCTTTTCACTAGTAGTATTCACAGGAGTAGATCGATAGTCTATTGTCTGAGGAGGTGTTTCAGCTGATCGTTTCATCTGCTTTATTTTATCCTCCCTAATAGCAGAAAAATAGAATTAAAAAATATTTGAAACAATTGTAAACTATGTTATTAATAATAATAATAAAGTAGGTTGAGAAAATGACATTTATAACCTCATTGACTCTTGGAAAACAGGCCTTCAATAGTGTCGACAGTGAAGTACTTTGGAGACTGCTTGAGCACTGCGGAGCGCACTGTCATTAACCTTTATCAACCTCATACAACAGAGCTATATGACAATGTCACACATCTCAACGGAAGACTCAGCAAGGCATTTGAAGTGAAGAAAGGAGTACGACAAGACCGCCTGACTACTATTACCTGCGATGATATTCCTAGTTGTGGTGAACTGGATCATGAGGAATACGATCCATACTTCTTTGGTGATTTATATCTAATGTCACATACAAAAAACCTAGAAGATCTACAAGCGAAGAGCAAAGAGTTAGTAGAAGAAGCAATGAGGACCGGACTCCATATGGACAGGAAATAGATTGTTTTGTTTGAGAAAATCAAGAGATATTTATAGATTTTTATCTGCATTATTATTGGTGTTATTATTAGCGGTGAGGCAAAGTCTTCTGATTGGTTGTTTTCTTGCTGAAGGTTATTCTGTTATCTCTTTGTGGCCGTTTCTCAGAAAGTTAAGCCATATATCTGCGAATCATATTTCCACACGTTAACTCCGCTGTGATTGGTTGGTGATTTTCTCAAGGTTCGGCTTTGTTATTGTTTTTCTCATGGCCCTGATTCGGGACGTGAACATTGACGTAAATTGTTGTCTACGATTTCGCCTTGCAGCCAGCTTTCACCACAATACTACGAAGGCTTTATGTTCTATCCAAGGTGTTATGGATGTGTTTTGTGAGACAGTCAGTCCTAAATTAGAGTGGAATACCTGGAAATTAATACTCCTAGGCCTGATATCGATTCGCGATCAGATGCAACTTGAAACATCTGAGATCAGCGCAGGAAATAAACGGAACTAAACAACGATTTCATTGATTTTGTCTGTCTGTCTGTTTTCGACATGGAACTTTGCACATATGTGCGGCAGTTCAAGTCACCATTCACTCCATGTAGCACACAAAGTAAGAGAAGAAAGTAGGAGAAATGCATATTAGAGGCAGTAAACAGAGGTGTGAGACAAAGGTATAGTAATAACGAAGAACAAAACAGTTTCATTGGAAATCATAAGTCACAAGGAGTGGATGCATCTTCACCATCCACTGAGAACGATTTTGAGCCATGTCACCAATTGTTTCCAACCATTGGTTTTTACCATCCCGAGGACCCCAACCAGGAAGTCTACACCTTCCTACGTGGCTTAAACTAACTGTTGTGGATTTCATTGACTGGTGCCATGTTTTGGTTTGACCGCCGCTAGCTCTTTTCCAGCCTGACCCTATATCAGCTAACATTGCCCATGTCGAGGAAGGCGATGACTAGGCTAGAATGCGTAACACATGTCCTAACTATCTCAGTCGATGTAATTTCACAGCCTCGTCGATTGATTTCCCCTCCTTACCTGGCACTCGACGCCTAACCTCAATATTGCTCACCTTATTATGCCACTTCACACGGGAGATAGAACGCAGACACCTACGATCAAAGACAGCTAATCTTTTCATGTCATGATGACAACTCGCCGTAAGCCCTCACCTGGCTGGCTTCATGAGTTCGAGTAGAGTGCCTTAATCAGTGCAATGTATTTTCTCGGCATTCCCTTTACAGCCAAGCATCGCCAGAGAACCTCTCGGTTCACAGAATCGAATCCCGCCTTTAGGTCAAGAAATATAATGATTGTCGGACGCCGGTAGGAATGCCTATGTTCTAGAATCTGTCGAAGGGTGAAGATATGATCAATACACCCTCTTCCTGGCCTAAAACCTGCCTGGTTTTCTCGTGTTTGTGCCTCCCGAGCACCACTTAGTCTACGCAGTATTATTGAGCCTAGGATTTTAGATACTATATTAGTCAAGCTAATCCCTCTGTGATTATCACAAGAAGACTTGTCTCCTTTCTTGTATATCGGGATGATCAGTGATTTACACCAACCCGATGGGACTTCCTCTGATTCCCAGACGCTGCCTAGAACCTCAGTTAATGCAGACAGTAAACTGTCTCCACCGTACTTAAATACCTCTGGAGTCATTCCATCAGGTCCCGCAGCTTTGCCTTGCTTCAGATTAGTGACAGCTTTAGTAACCTCAGTTAAGGAAGGAGGACCTGTGTCTATATCCCATTCAGGGAGGTGTTGGATGTTTGGCAGGTTAAGCATGGCTGTAGGCCAATTAAACTGCTCCTCGTAGTGCTCTTTCTAGTGTTTCAGTCGTCTATCCTGGGAGCTAATTATGGTGCCATTTTTCTCCGAGATTGTTTCACTTATCATTTGCCTTTTGCCACCTGTTTCCCTGATAAGAATCCGAATTATGTAAAAAAAAAACAATCAACCGAGAGAAATAAAACTCCTCTTTAAACTTACTTATACGAAGGCATACTACCGAATTTAATAATTCTATCCATACTGTTATTTAATTCATCAGTATTATTATGATTAGTAGTAGCAGTACCATTATTGCATGTTAATTCAGTATCAGAGAAATTCACTCCATATTGATGATCTTCCATAGACTGTTCCAACAGTCGTGTATCACTTCCTGGTGCACTACTTCGACTTGATGATTTATTATGCTTACGATTGATTTTCTTTTTACCAGAGGATATTTCTGATTTCTTTGAATGACCATCATTACGATAATGTCTGCCGCCACCGCCGCCAGCACCGCCCCGCCTCCACCACTACTGCTACTGCGTCGATGTTTTCCAATATCCCCGGCAACACCTCCATCTGTATTCGAATAATCTGAGAAGTGATGACAGTCATCCTCTCGGCTACCACGACCACCACGACCTCGACGTCTGCGTGAACACTCGTCTGGATGATGACGATCTTGATGATGATGTAGATGGGGACGACGACGTCCATGCTGACGATGTTGCTGCTGGTGTTCATAGCCTTTATCACGACTGCTACAACTGCCTGCACCTCCTCCACCACCAGTAGATTTATCATATAATGAATTATTTAATTCTTGACATTCTGTAGAATTATTACTATTACTACTGTTGAATAGACGGATTGATCCATTGTGTTTAACAATTCTTGGTGATAATAGGCCGCCGCTGCTTCTTCGTTTACCACGATGAAATGTACAGAAATTTTTATGTGTAGCATTATTATTACTATTATGATAATAAGATTTGCCAAATATGCTTGAACGTCCACGACGCCTACAAAAAAAACAAACAAAAACATTGAACAATGAACAAAGTGAAATAATGAAATGAAAGAAGTCATATTGATGTATGTGTAAAACTTGAGGTACTGTGGTAGTAAGTAATTCCATATTAGTTTGTTTATTAGATATATCACACAGTGAGTGAAACAGTATTATTAACTGGATGACGTTTCGAACAAAATTTATTGTTCATAATCATTTCATCAATTATAATCACACGACTTCGAAACTTGAGTTTTATAGTTTTCTTTGTTCTCTCCTATTTTTCATCGTAGGGGTAGTAGAATTTTCCAGATATCCGAGTGGACAGGTGTTCAATCATTCGTATCACACGTGTTTGCAGTTGATTCGATAAACAAAGCATCTGTTATCAATCTCTCCCTCCATTCACATTGTTACGAATCTAGATTTTGCTAAGTTTTTATGTTTGGCTAGTCTGACTGCCCCTGTTCTACTAGTCTGACCTATGTATTTGACCTGACAATCATTGCAGGCAGGGTATTAGATAAACGAAACTGTTTTGTTTTATTGGCTCCACAGGATTGATGCTTTAACCGACAAAACTTGTTTCTAATTGAGTTTGTGGTTGGTTTCCGAGGTTCCTTCCTTGCATGGAATTACTACTGATGATTTAGATTCCTTATTGTTGGTGTTGTCATTATCTTGAGCATGTTTGACATGCATGTCGTAATTAATATTATTATTATTATCACTACTAGCATTATTTATTTTATTTTTACATTTCCCTACATACTTTCTGACTTATTTATCACGGTAATTATTAAGTTTCAAAGCTTCTCTTATATGCTTTATTTCTTGTCTTAGATTTTCCTTGTTACTACTTAGTTTTTGCTCTATGTCACTTAAACATTTCACCAATCCTATTTTTACTGACATAGCATGGGATGATCGGAAGTCCAAATATCTGTTTGAATGTGTGGGTATCCCGCCAACACTAGTGTTTAATCTAGCAATATCTAGATTGGTTGACCCGAATAAGATAAGAAATCTAGAGAATAGTTCAGCTATAGCACTACATGCAATTACACACAACCATTCAATAGGCTGGATGGGATAGGATGATAGTTTTAAAATCTAATGTAACAGTGTGAATGGAAGGAGAGATTGATAACGGAATCTTTGTTTATCGAATCAACCGAAGAGAATACATGTAATAGGAATGATTCATCACCTGTCCAGCCAGATATCTGGAAAATTCTACTACCTCAATGACGACAAATAGGAGAAAACAAAGAAAGCTATAAAACTCAAGTGTCAAAGTCATGTGATTACAATTGATATGATTATGAACAGCAATAAATTTTGTTCGAATGGCGTCGTCATCCAGTAAATAATACTGTTTCATTGACTGTGAGTGATATATCTAACACACAGACTAATATGGAAATGAAGGAAGAATGAAGTTTTCTAGTGTTGGAATATTAGTCTGATGTTGACTAGCGATTGACCATATTCAGCTGGGTAGGTGGTAGTTACTCGGGTTCTAGTGAGAAGTCGTGACCATTTTAGTGGGTTATAGCAGGTCACCACAGATGACATTAGTGGCTACTGACAGTGCGCTGGTCATTGGGTTGGGTGGTCTTATTGACCCATCGTCTCTTCGACTCAGAAGTATGTCTAAAAATGCAACACTTACATGACTCTTTAAGGAGTTAAGTCTATCCAAGTAGACGACTCGCATCTTCATGCTCATCACGCATCAAAATTAAATTGAGGGACAAGTTTTCGACATAAGAGTGAGAACGCATCAATGATCTTGAAAGCATACTATTCGTTGGATAACTAGTAGGGGGGATCTACGATTATTTTAGGGCCATTATGAAGGAAAATGAGGTGCAGATTTCATTGCAATCTCGTTTTAAGTACTTTTGGGATAATTGGTCGATAGTTTGTTAGGGTTACAATTAAGGATAGTAAGGGTCAATCCCTTTACTAGAACCCATACTGACTCAGTGGGGGCTGGGAGCTTTTTGAGAATCCTGGTATACAGGATAAAAGCGATAAGTGGTGGGTCACAAAAATAACTCATCTTCAGTCGCTCTGATGAGTGCATAGACAGTGGTTAATTTAACCTGAGAACTTTTTAAGTCCCATCCTGTTTAGTTCGTTTTATCATCACTGTTCTCTGTATTTCTTCCATAAATAAAATAAAACCCGCCAGTCTATTTGATTGGTTACCTCAAGGTCAGTCGTGGGTTCCCATTCTACAGTAGTTGAATAATGCAGCCTTTATGTATATCACTGGGCTATCTAAATTTCTGGGAGTACTGGACAGCTGTTTCCGTCCGAGTTTGGGACTCCGCATCAGTATGCACCCACCACAAGGGTTCGAACCCAGGACCTTTTGGCTACAAGGCTGGCAAGCTCGTAGACCATTCATCAGTTACTGGGACACGATCCAGTGGCCAGTCCATGAATGCTAACTTCTACCAATTCACAACATATGGTGGCAACTTCGCAATGTCTTTTTCGATGAGTAACTGTCCTTACCTTCAACCTGCTGTACCCTACTGGTCACGGCTTCCCGCTAGGACCGCAGTTGACTGCCTGAATAGGACCAGTCGCTAGTGAGCATCAGATTAATTTTCAAGTATTGGTTTTGCAGGGATTTTTTTGATCGGTTGGAGGATTTCATCATGGGCTGATATCGGTTGACCATTAGATTGGCGGGTCCCAGTGGCTGAATGGTCTCCAAGCTCTAGCTAGCTGGCCTTGTAACCAGAAGCTAGTGGGTTCGAATCGTGGCTGAAGAGCCACAAATTTGGTTGACGAAACAGTTGTCCAATACTCCAATGCTGGTTTTCCAATGTTTCTCTAGCCGATGCCAGTTCATGCTGAAATCCTCCAACCAATCAAACAAAATGCCTACAAACCAATTCATCATATTTCCTCTAATTCGGATTGTTTTAATGTCCGCTGAGTCGCGTAGTTTACTGTAGCATATTTTTAATCGGCCTTCTTCAAACTACTGGTGGGAGTTCGTTTAACAAAGACACACATGTGAATAAACAGAGTTCAGAAGTTCCAGGGTTCAAACAAAATACAAACAGGCAAGACTGATGGTTGGATACATTGAATACATTGAGTTGCACAGTCATGAGACAAGAAGAGAGAAGCTGATAATGAGTAATAGTGTAGTGAGCTTAACAGTATATCTTAGATTCTCTGAATGTGTACCAAAAAGTTTACATCTCAAGGGAACAAATGCTTTGAACAGTGTTAATGTCAGACATCTTGTTGATACGGGCCATCAGGTGAACAGCGTGAAATCCTTTAAGATTATTAATAGAAAATACAGCTTAACTCTCTTCAAATTTGCCGGAGCAATCGCTCGCTGTTAAACGTTTAAAAACTGACTTATATGTTCAGAAAGATCCCCTGATTAGTCTTTCCTTCCCGTGGTGACTCAACGTAAAATTTCTTCGTCTAAATTGACTGCATAATCTTTTGCTTTCACCTTCCTCTAATTTTTCGCTTTATTTTAACTGAGTTGTTTTTGTTTCCATAACTTAAGTTAGACTCACTATAGCACTACTCATTGTCAACTCCTCTTGACCAACAAATTTTGGATGTTTGTATTTTGTTTGTACCTTGACCTCCTCCTTCAGAAGTTATGTAAGTGGAACTTCTGAACTGTTCATTAACATGTGTGTCTCTTTTAAAACGGAATATCATGTTGAGTCACTAAAACTCTGGAAAAATTCTGTGTATAATTACTTAATCAATTATCAGGCTGTAATCAGCTGAAGAGAATCTGAAAACTAAATAAATGATGGCCTAATATTACATTCTGCACAATCATTTCAAGAATTTTATTACTAATTTCATTACTACTCATGAAATAATAAGTAGTACGAAGTATAAATCATAAAAAAGCCTACAGAGTTAATTGTGATATGTTAAGTATATACAAAAGCGTCAGCTGAACCTACCTGTAAATAAACATGAATATGGCTAGAAATAAAAATATCCCGCCGACAACAACACCAAGGATACAAACTAAATACAATGTGTTCAACGGTGTTTTATGATTTCCATTGTCAACATCTACAGAGAGAGAGAGAGGGAAAAATAAATGAGAGTAAGAAACGGAAATTACAATTACTTGTTTAAACTCACTTTTGATATCATTCATAAGGTAAAAGTAAGTCAGAAAAAGTAAAGAGTGTTTTATACGCGTATGTATGCTTGCATGCAGTGTGACTGGACTTTTGAGCAACTGCTTTGTTGATTTTCAAGCGTTAGTTTGTTAAGGCTTATTTTGTTACAAGTTTAACCATGCAGGGATGGATATCAGTTAAAGAACCATTGAAAATCAACTAGGGAATACTACTGGAAAACCGTTTCGTCCTAATTTCGGACTCATCGCCAGTACATACCCATCTCCAAGTTCGAATCCATGACATTCCGATCACAAGTCAAACTCACTAATGACTAGGTACACGATGAAGTTCCTTAGAGCTTTACTGCGTAGTATTGACCAACTAGTGGGGTACATTAAGTCGGACATGAGGAAGAATACTCATCGATGAGATTGGCTGGTGGTCAGGCTAAAAACATCCACTGGTAGAAATTCGAATTAATGGGCCATTGACTGAATGGTCCACGAGCATAACTTGTAATCAGGTCATGGGTCCGATCCCTGATGGATATGTACTGCTGAGTAGTCACAAACTAGGACAAAACAGCTGCGTTCAGTGCTTCCTGTTGGTTTTCAATACTTTGTTGGCATTAGTCAGCTCGGAGATCACTTGATAGGTTTTTAACTGATTAAGCTATCTAAGCTGATTTAATCAGGATACACGATTGATAAGCTCATCCCCCAAGAACAAATGAAAGTCGTCTGATTCGTAGATTGATTCTATTGGACGAATATTTACTACTACTGACTCCAACTACTCATATCAATTTGTTAGTAGTATATATTTTAAATGCAAAATAGCTAACAGTTCTTCTACCGTCCAGCGAAAATCCATCACAAATTTAACAACTTAATTTCTACCACATATTACCACTTTTATATTACTAGTGTCTTTTGTCTGATGTTGAATAAGAAGTGATACCCATTTTTTAAACAAGGGGTGAATTTTCGTGGCCATCTTGAGGTCATCTGTGTGAATAGGGTTCATGTCTCGGTAGAAATTCCAGTTGATGGATAGCAGTCCAGTCCAGACTCCATATTTCGTCTAGGTTGAAAGTTAGTGAATGACGCCGTCTGAAAACTTGGTGGAAACAACATCACTCAATCACTCACTCACCCACTCATTCAGTGGAGGAATGCGGGCACCTCCAGTTACGAGTCCAAAACAGGACGAAACGAGCATCCTGATGAATTCAACACTATTAGCAGTCATCATCAACCCAAATAGCACTCGAAATGAAATTCAATTCAATTCATGCATACAATATATATGTCTATTATTCTTACTTTAGCAACAAAAACTTATAAAAGGTTAACTTAATTGTATGAAAAAAAGCTGGGATATTTTTATTCCCAAAATTGAATTATTCACCAAAATACTAATAAATAAAAATTAATTACCCAGTAAACAGTAATTGAAACTAATTCACTCAAATTTCCCTGAGGTGCTTTTTATGAATGTTTATGGGAAAACTGTTAGTTGGTACGCATTTCCAATCCATTTCACTGCTACTAATACTATTTCCCATTCCAACATTTCTAAGTTCCAAACGCACAATTTCCCCCACTTTGCTAATCTCGCCCCCCCCCACCACCACCATCATGGCCTACCTTCCTCTTCTCTACTACTATAGTTTTCCCACATTTCTTAGTTTTCTTTTCACGAATGGAGATAAAATCTAACAATCCCGAGATTTTTTGATTTTTTACAGACAGCGACCAACGTATGACTACTAACCTCAATTTTAACCCTTAGCTAGCTGTCTGTACAACCAAAATATTGATATGCCGAGGTTATTTATTATTATTATTATATTTAAAGCACACTAGACACTTAATGTGTGTGTGTTTGTGTGTCTAAAAGATAGACAGACATGCAAATAGACAGGTGGTACAAACACACAGACTGAGTGCATAGGCACACACGCAAAAGCGCGTGGACGGACATGCAAAACATCGCCGATAGATAGATTGACAGACAGACAGGCATAACAGTTTAGACATTTAGTCGAATGAATATTTCATCATTCTCCCATGAAATTTTTCTGTTTAAGAGTAATTAATCTTTGTTTTTTGAAAAATCAAGGGAAAAAAGTCAGCAGAGGAAAGTTATCACACGTTTTTTTGGTCAAAAGGAGAAAGCATTTTCTCACAGTAGAATTCATCAAAATTTTGTGAGAAATCTCTTGGATAACTGTCGTGAACACCAAAAAATAGTCTGTTGACATTAATTTCATCAAATTTGTATTATTAATGCTTGGAGAGAAATGCTTGGTCTCTTATTAGCATGATTTAAAATTGGTAAAAATTCGTCCTCCTTGGGACTCATCAGCTAGATATAACTGCATTCCCCAGTGAGTTACGGTGCGTTCCTAGTGGGACTGGCATACAGTATCTACCGTTTCAAATTCTAAAGCGCGTTATCCACTAGACTACTTGGGCCAAGAGGTAACGCTTTGGCGTTTGAAATGATGGGTACTGGGTTCCAGCCCCAGTAGGGGGGGAACACGATTGCTGACAAGCTGGGGAATGCAGATACATCCACCGAGCGATGAGTTCCAAATAAGACGAAATGCGCATCCTGGATCCCACTTGGCTCGTAGTAGGCCTAGTAAAGTATGCCTGTTTGTCTATTTTCAACATAGAACTTTGCACCGATGTACAGCAGTTCAAGTCGCCACATTCGGCGGGAGCGAATCGAATGCCAAACATTCGCAGATTGCTGCTCAAGGTGTTCAGAAGACTCTGCATTTCTTCAGCGTCCTCACCTAGAAGGACTATATCGTCTGCATATTCCAAGTCAACGAGATTATTCCCTGGTGGTAACAAGTCAATCCCTAAGTCTCTGAAGTGAGTTAGGGTTAAGTCCATTAGTACATCTATGAGGAAATTGAATAGGCATCCCTTTCGGACACCACTAGTTGTCACCACTTCAGATAACAACTCACCATAAGCTCTCACCTAGCTGGCTTCATGAGTTCGAATAGAGTGTCTTGATCAGTGCAATGCATTTTCTCGGCATTCCCTTTACAGCCAAGCATTGCCAGAGTACCTCTCGGTCTACGGAATCGAATGTCGCCTTTAGGTCAAGAAATATGACGATTTTTGGACGCCGCCGGTAGGCCGCCTAGTAAAGAGTGAGGATTCAGTGTGAGTAGTGTAACGATGGAATAATTGTTTGAGAAATCCGTCCTATGAACAATCCAACTAGAATATTTTTATTCATATGGATATTCCAAATTAACTTTGGTAATTATGAGATTTTCTCCTAGACTGTATATCATATGTTGATTTGATCCTTATTTTATTTCTCTTCGTCCCTCTCTGTTTAATCTCCAATGTTAATGCTTTTCGTTGTGATTGTGCATTACACTGATAATGTGTTGTTCTATGAATGTGATTTCGTTTGGGTGAACCTCGGACCACCTGAGGCATGGTTGGCAAACATTCTCTACCACTGTTCCACCGACGCCCTAATACCTACTGGATAAAGCAGGTGCCGCCACTTTAAAAACATGGAATATGCCATACAATCTCCCAAAGTGTATAATAGATACATATATACATATAAACTTATGCTCCTGTCCATCCCAAGCAAAATACTAAGCCGCATCATCCTGGAGAGAATCAAACATGCCACCCTGGATGAAAAACTTCAAATCGGAACAGGCTGGATTCAGGAGAAACAAGCCATGTGTTGATCAAATCACCACATTACGGATCATCAATGAAAAAAGCTTGGAATGGCAGTCACCTCTCTATCTCAACTTCATTGACTTTGCAAAGGCCATCGACTGACAGCGTCGATTGAGAGGTGATTTGGCAACCACTTCGTTACAACGGGGTGCCGTCGACAATTATACATCTCATCCAACAGCTGTACGACAATGCTGCATGCCAAGTAATCCACAAAGGGAAGCTTACGGAATCCTTAGAAAAAAGGAAGACGGGAGTAAGACAAGGCTGCCTATTATCGCCAATGATTTTCCTGATTGCAGTAGATTGGATAATGCGACAGACAGTGGGCAGCGAGGAAACAGGTATAAAATGGACCCTCACGAAAAACTTGGAGGACCTGGGCTTCACCGATGTGATATATGTCTGATTTCCCACAAACTGGAAGATATACAAGTTAAAAGGCGCTAAGTTAGCAGAAGAAGCATCAAAGATAGGACTTCAGGTGAACATAGAGAAAACAGAGGTGATGAAGATTCCCGGCCAAAAACAACAACAACAACAGACAACAATCAGCATAAATGGGAGGAACCTGAAAGAAACAACCTCTTTTACCTACCTGGGAAGCATCGTTTCAACTACAGGCGGACGAAACTGATGAGGATATCAAAGCAAGAATCGGAAAAGCAAGACAAGCTTTCACTGCTCTCAAGTCTGTGTGCAGATCAACATTCTGGACTCAGTAAGAAAAATAAGATCCGGATTTCCAACTCCAATTTGAAGTCAGTGCTACTTGCTATACGGATCAGAGACTTGGTGCGTCATAAAGAGCACCTGAAACAAACTGCAGACCTACATCAACAGCTAGTTGTCTTCGCTCAATACTACTCAAGATCAGATGGCCGGTCAGAAAAGAACAGCATTAGTGAGGGATCTCTGGGAGCGCGAACCAACATAGCAGGAACTGATTGTGAAACAAATAAGCAGGAAGAAATGGAGATGGATTGGTGGCCATACTCTGAGGAAACCATCAAGTGACATCACTAGACAAGCCATCGCTCGAGTGGAACCCGGCCGAAACGGAAGCGGCGAGTTGGTCGTCAGTGCAAGGATGACTTGGAGGAGGTGATGTGAAGAGGAGATGAAAGGATGTGGGCAGACTTGGAGCCAGGTGAAAACTCTAGCTGAGAATCGAACGCAATGGAGACGCACGGCTGAAGTCCTATGTTCCTCTAGGAATTAAAGGAAATAATAATGATAATAGTAATAATAAACTTACTTTGTCTTTTCATTTGATAATCTCGAGGATTTGTATACGGTTGTTGCATTTGTTCTAAATAATTCCATATCCATTGAATAACTTCTGGACTCAGCGGATTATTCCTTGTCATCATAGAAGGGATTGATGATGATTGGATACTGGAAGATGTGGTATTCAACTTTTCATTATTATTATCATTATTTGTGTGAATAGGCGTCGACTGATTAGCATTGACAACTTCTATTTCACAAGCATTACCAGTCCATTGAGGATGACACAGACAGAAACCAGCGCTTGTACACAACTAGAAATGATAATAATAATAATAATAATAACAATGATATTAATGATAATTACAGATAATAGAAGGCAGAATTTCTGATTGATCTATCTTTTAATTGTCAGTTGGCAGGGGTTTGAATTGATTAGTTAGAGAATCCTATTGGAAAACCAACCAGAGAGTCCTGGACAACCAGCTATCTCTTCATAGTTGTATGGCACTCTTCAACTGTACGCACACACCAACAGGGTTCGAAGTCTCATGACCAGTGGGTTACAGCAGGTCATCGGGTCTGTCTGTCTGTCTGTTTTCGACATAGAACTTTGCACCGATGTGCAGCAGTTCAAGTCGCCACACTCACTCCATGGAGCACACAAAGCAAGAGAAGAAAGTAGTAGAAATGCATAATAGTGGCACAATACAGAGGTGTGAGACAAAGGAATAGTAATAACGAAGAACAATATAGTTTCATTGGATATGATAAGTCACAAGGAGTGGATGCATAATCTGCACCAGCTATTGAGAATGATTTTGAGCCAACCATATCACCGGTTGTCTCCAGCCTTCATTGGTTTTTACTGTCCCGAGGACCCTAACCAGGAAGTCTACACCTCCCCTGACCGCCGCTGGCTCTTTTTCAGCCTGACCCTATGTCAGCTAACATTGCCTATTGTCGAGGAAGGCGATATCTAGGCTAGCAGATATAACAGATGTCCTAACCATCTCAGTCGATGTAATTTCACAGCCTCGTCGATTGATTTCTCCTCCGTCGTCGGATGTGAGGACAAATACTCTCCAAATTCGTAGAAGTAAAAATTCATGAGTTGGCCATTGAGTCAAGCAGGTCCCAGTGAGTGAATGGTCTACAAGCTCGCCCTGCAACTAAACGGTCCTGGATTGGAACCACAGTGGCGGATGCCTACCGATGAAGACTCCCAAACTATGGCGAAACACCTATTTAGTAGTACACCTTGGCTGGTTTTCAATGGTCCCCTAACTGGTCGACTCGTGTGCTAGTGATAAGAATAGAATATCCTGTCATTACAGATTTTTGACGTAAGTTATGAGAGGTCATTTCTTATCTAAGTATGTACGTGTGTGCGTGTATGTGTTAAATAACTGATGGTGTTCACATCTGCTGACATAGGTGACATGGCTCAAAATCGTTGTCAATGGCTTACGCAGATGTATTCAGTCTCTGTAATCTTTATTGATATTCCTTTCTACCATTACTCATTCTGTTTCACTCTTATACTTGTCAAAACTCTATTGATTCTCTTCACTCATCTTCTTGTCTACCACCTTTGTTTGCTATTTGGAATGTGGCAACTCGAACTGCTGCACTTCGGTGCCAAGTTCTATGTTGAATCCAGACAGAGACAGACAGATTCAGCCATTTTGGTTAGAATTCAATGACTCCAACCAATGTCTTCAATGACATGATGGACTGCAGCTTCTGGAAATCGATTCACTAACTATCAGTGAGCTGTTGATGTCAAGGTTAAGTGGGTTCTTAATTGAAGAAATCAGTGAGGATAGCGTGTTATATCACGCAGCAGCTGAAAATGTTAGAATTCAAGGGATCAGTGAATTCCAGCTCAAGTGGTTGAAGGTTCTGAGTTCAATTCCCGACGGAATCGTGGATGCGCACCACTGGACGGTCAGTTCCAAGTAATATAGGATGAAACAGCTGTCCAGTGGTACTCCCTGGTGGTTTTTAATTGTTCTCTCATTGACATCAATCCATGAATGAGCAAATCCCTATGAACTAACTTTTATAGTTTCTAGACACTGGCTGCAGGACGTAGTTGCCTGCAGTTTTAGTGAGAAGGCATGACTAATGAGTGGGGTCCACCGCCATGTCGGGAGTGAGGACAAATACTCACCACAGATGACATTGGCTAGTGTCAGTAGCGCCAAAATCAATAAACTGGTAGAAGTTAGAATCGATTACAGGATTTCATCGTCAACTGACATCGTTTAGAGAACCACTGGAACATCTGAAGGTACTGGACAGCTGTTTCCTCCCCTCTATTTTAGGACTCTTCATCAGTACGCACCCATCCTCTGGAATTCGAACCCAGGATCTTCCGCTTACAAGGCGAGCTAGCTTGTAGACCATTAAACCGCTGTGACCCGATCTAATAGCTAGGACATGAACTCCAAATTCTGTCGAGTATCTGTTCAGTGGTTCTATAACCGATATCAACTAATGATGGAATCCTGTAACCAATAAAATCAGATCCCTGCAAACCGACACTGGAAGCTAGAATTCATAGGTTGGCCACTGAATTCGGTTCTAGTAGCTAAATCATCTACGAGCTCTTCTTATAGCACGTTAGAGGTCTTGGGTTCGAACGCTGGTAGACGAAACAGCTGTGTGCAGTACTCCATGATGATTTTCAATGGTTCTTTAACTGATATCATTGAGTTCGTATGAAAATTGGAAACGAATTGAATCACTAATGATAAGAATAGCATATCCTGTCACTATAGATTTTTGACACAGTGGCTGAATGGTCTACGAGCTGGCCCTGCAACTTAACGTTCCTGGGTTGAAACCACAGTGGCAGACGCCTACTGATGAAGACTCCCAAACTATGGCGAAACACCTGTTTAGTAGTACACCTTGACTGGTTTTCAATGGTCCCCTAACTGGTCGACTCGTGTGCTAGTACTAAGAATAGAATATCCTGTCATTACAGATTTTTGATGTAAGTTATGATAGGTTATTTCTTATCTAAGTATGTACGTGTGTACATGTGCGTGGATGTGTAAGATAACTGGCATCTAACTCACATCTATGTTCATATTTTATGGTTTTCTATAGTTTGGTTTGTAAGGGTGAGTTATGCTTCTACGAGGTGATCACGGATTGCTACCAGTTAGAGAACCGTTGAAAACCAGGGAGTACTGGACAGCTGTTTCATCGTAGTTTGGGAATCATCGGCAGCATAACTAACCCTTACAAACCAAACTATAGAAAATTAATCTGATGCCCACTCACTAGTGACTACTGGCTACAAGATGGAGTTTCCTGTATTCAGTTCTAGTGAGAAGCCATTACCAGTGAGGTTCAACCAGATGTCACGTGTGAGGATGGATGTCCCACCAACGACATTGGTTGGGGTCACGCTAAATCACGAACTGGTAGAAGTTAGAATTCATGAGCCATTGAATTGGGTTGAGTCCCAGTGGCTGAATGGTATGCGGGTTAGCTTGCCTTGTAACCGGAAGGTCCTGGGTTCGAACCGTGGCGGTGGGTGCGTACTATCGATGATTCCCAAACTAGGTTGATGAAACAGCTGTCCAGTACTCCCTGTGGCTGGTTTTCAATGGTTCTCTAACTGATATCAATCCGTGATCAACTCGTAATACATTTTATGGTGACAACATCAGTGACATTCAGTCTATGTCGTTAATCATTCATCTGTGTGTTATGCATGTCGCATCTTTCATGTACAGTTTCATGTTTTGGCATACAGGTCTCATTTCATAATTAATAAAATTTAACTAATTAGATCATTCATGATGAGTCAGTCAGTCTACACACACACGAGAATCACTTGTTCACCCTTAATTATGCTTTTCTACATGTATCCACACACACACACAATCAGACAGATGGACTGTCAGTGTTTGTTAGCCAATATGCGACACAGAAATTCGAATTTGACAAACGATTTCATCTATCTATCTATCTATCCATCCATATGCACCCATCCACCCACCCGCCAACCAGACATCTAAATGACATCATCCTGAGTTTGTATCTCTAGTGTATGTCTGTGTGTCAGTTTGTGTGTGTGTGTGCGTGTGTGTTGAGAGCGACGGAAAGAACATTTTCACCACTTGTATGTAAGTACAAGTAAGTACAACCTTGACCGTATTCATTTATATTAAAAGTACAAAGTGTTACATGGATGGGGCACGTTGAAAAAACAACATGAAACACTCACTGACTCGACTACACCACCCTCCAGGGGTCATTGGTTAATTAGAAATAATAATAATAAAATAATAATACCGATAATAATCAATACACACTGTCATTCATCACTCTCTAGCAAGGATTACGCAATGCTGTAATGAGACATGAATTCTGTTCATTAGTCTGTGAAATGTCTGAAAAAGTCGATGTGTGTATGTCAGAGACAGAGTGAAGTGATTGAATTTGTCTATTTTGGAAACTAAATTTTACAATTTGCAATCTACAGACAGTTAGGGGGAGGGGTGGGATTTTCACCACAGTTTCTCTTGTAGAGTGCAAACTTGTATCAGATTACCATAACGTAAATCCTAATCAAAACAGTGCGTTGGTGGGTGACACAGCGGTTAAGACTCTCGCCGACTGTGCACATGGTCCGGGGTTCGATCCCCTACCGAAGCACACCTGATATTAACGGGCGGCTTGCAAACTTTGGGCTACCGATATCCCATGCTGAAAATTCCATATCTGTACTGAAAATACCTTGTGGAATCAAGCTATAATCAAGATAATAATAATCAAGAAAGTAAGCATATTTGCATAAAACGAATATACTACTGATTGGGTGAGTGAGTGAGATGAGTAGTATATCCACTCACATCAAAAACCAGTAGCGTTTTCCAACCAACCAGATCAAGGTGGTTTATACACCATAGGATGGCCGTTTCACTCATCTAGGGCTGAGCTCCTCATCAGCGGCGGTGTATTCGGTTCGACTCAGTCTAGATGACATCAGTGACTGGTGAAAGTCGTGCTATATCGTGATTGAATCGGTAGAAGTTGGAATTCATGCGCTGGAGATTGGATTGGGTCCCAGTGGCTGAATAGTATACGAGCTAGCTTGCCTTGTAACCGGATGGTCCTGGGTTCGAACCCCTTGGCGGTGGGTGCGTACTGCCGATGATTCCCAAACTAGTTGGATGAAACAGCCGTCCAGTACTCCCTGTGGCTGGTTTTCCAATGGTTCTCTAACTGATATCAATCCGTGATCAACTCGAAAAGCATAACTAACCCTTACAAACCAAACTATTGAAAATAAATAAATAAATAATGAAATCAAATAATTAATGAATTACTTATTTATTGATTTTATTGATTTATTGACTTACTCCATGATTAGAACATGTTACATTCTGATAGATAATACGTCCATCATTTAATTGTTGATTAATTGGCCCAGCTGGACAATTTGATCGAAAAGCCACATGTGGTAGTACACATTCTTGATGAAAACAATACCTATCAGGAGCACATGCAGCACCTTCGGGAACAAATCGAACTTTAGATGAATGTGCCAGATATCTGCATTACATATGAAAACAAAAAAATGTTTATATATACACATAAGACATATGGGTGTAAGCAAATACAAAAAAAAAGAAAACTAAAACGAAGACTATGAATAACACTCACTTAAACAGATGAATAATTACTGGAAAAAGTAAAACACAAATAGCGAAACATCAGTAAAAACAACAATATCGTTTTGTTTTTCATTCATTGGGAAATACCAAAAGAAACCCTCATGATCTAGTTAAGATCCATTATAATAAAGGTTTTCCTTTGTATTTCCCAATGAATGAAAAACAAAAGAAATGAGTTAGATAAAGCTCACAACCTGATAAACAACGTCTTCAACGACATCAAATTCACAAGAGTAGAGGAATCAGAAAACCAAATCCCATTTTTGGACGTCTTAGTCAAGCGAACAACGACAGGGGAATTAGAAACTCAAGTCTATAGAAAATCAACTCATACAGACCAAATCCTGAATTACAACAGCAACAATCCAATAACACACAAAAGGAATTGTATACAAACACTATTCAAGATAGAGAGCCAGCACTCATTGCAGCACTCCCACCTTAAGGAAAATTGAAGAAAAATATCTCATGGACGTCTTCCGAAAGAATGGATATCCACGGAATTTCATCAAAAGACATATACCCCCAAGCCAACCTATCAAACCAAAAGCCCCCAAGGAAAGCACAAAGAAAATCGCCTTACCATATATAAAGGACATCTCAGAAATCACTACAAGACTCTTCAAACCTTTAGGAATTGACGTCGTACACAAACCAACAAAATCACTTCACTCATTTCTATGTCAACCAAAAGACTCAACAGCGAAAGAAGATAAAACCAACATCATCTACAAAATAGATTGTATCAACTGCGAAAAACACTACATTGGCCAAAGTGGACGTCCCCTTTGTCTTCGTATCCACGAACATAAGCTAGCCGTCAAAAGACATGACATCCACTCCCTCATATCACTACATACAGACAACCACGGACATCAATTCGACTGGGACAACGTTCAAATATTAGACAGAGGAAACAACAAGAACGCTAGAGAATTTTTAGAAGCTTGGCATTCCAGTGAATCATCAATCAATAGACACATCGAGATAGACAAAATTTATCAACCGATAAGAAAGAAACCTCACACACAAAGGGTCAAAGTTCAAGTCAAAGAAACAATGAGTTACAATACAAATAACCTAGAAGGTATGAAAACACACAAAAACAACCAAAGAGTCACGTCCAAGTTCACCAGGAGAGATGATTAATAAACTCGTGGAGAAATCTAAAAGCTCACTTCAAATTGAAGTATGCGCTGAAGATGTCACCCAGTAGGGTGATGAAAGCTTCGCAAATTAACTATCCAGCTCAGAGAACACAACCACATCAAAACAATCCCGTTGGTTCTACGGACTTTTCTCTATTTAGTGCTGCTGCTAATAGCTTTATCAAAGTAGTAGTATTATTAAACCAGAATTTACAAAATCTTAGCTTACATATATTGAACAACTTAATCATCATCGTTCATCAGCATGGGGTCATTTTTACAAACATCTAGAGGAATCAAAATCAGAAGAAATGAACACCGTAGAGCCACATCTGTTCGACCAACGAGAAATCCAGTTAGTGAACTAGAAAAGCTTGAAAAATCATCAGCCATAGGATTGTCTACACGTCACGCTATAGAATCAGGTCACAAAATTGATTTTGACAATATTGAAATCATCATCCAGAAAAAGCATTTCAGAAATTGCAAAGAAGCACTTTATATCAAGTGGAATCCAAATTGTCTGAACTGAATGTGAATGATGGACTAAAACAGAACTTGACCTGGTTACAACACCCCCTTCGTCCCCCATGAAATGACAAAATCAATACTAATGTGATAAGCAATTTCATTATGTAAACACACCGCTGCTTTTATAATTTTATACACCTATCAAATCCAAAAATAATCTACACCTGGTTTTGTTATCTTTACTAATTGGCCAATTTGACAAGGTAAAAATAACCCCATACTGATGAACGATGATTAAGTTGTTATATATAAGCTGAGTGGATTTTGTAAATTCTGGTTTAATAAGGCCACTCTGATAAAGCTATTAGAATTAAATAGCGAAACGTCAGTAAAAACAACAATATCGTTTTGTTTTTAATTCATTGGGAAATACAAAAAACCTTTATTATAATGAATATCATATACCCAATGGCAAAATTTTTTCAAACTGTTAAAAGTGAACTTGGTTTGGACATATATAGTTAAGATCCAGCTTAGAATGATCCAATTATCAGTCAGAGAACCATTGAAGAAAAGTCATCAGGGAGTACTGGACAGATGTTTCGGCCTGGTTTGGGACTCTTCAGGAATACTCACCCACCCTTCAGGTTACAAGGCGAGCTCGCAGACCTATGGGTGCGCCCTGTTGAAAAGTCACATAGAACTAGGAAGAAACAGCAAGCTGTCCAGTTCTCCCTCCTTGGTGGTTTCTAATGGTTCTCGAACCGATGTCAGCTCATTATAATGAAATATTAGCCAATCATCTGATATTGTAAAGGCAGAATACAAGAGTAACTGGCAGTAGTAGAATTCCTCAATGTGTAAATCGATGTGCAGATATCGACAAAATTACACCAACTGATGGCGACCTGTTTAAATTCACTGGGTTACCTAATTTATGTATCCATCAAAATGTATCCTATTGAACCCGTTTCATAGTGTTTTAATAATGGTCAAATTTCTAATCTACACTGGCGCACAAATCCAAATAAGTTTCGATTTACTACAAGGGATTTTTCTAAGGAAATAAAGGAAGAAAAGTGTAGAGAAGAAGTACTGGAGTATAGTTCAGTTGATAATATTATTGATTATTGTATTATTGAAAGATTCTGGACGGCAAGAGTAAACAATAGACACTAAAGTCGAATGACCTTGAACCACCAGCCAATCAGATTGCTCAGCATTATAAAATGGATGCTGTTTATAATCTTTGTTGCAAGTTTTACACAGATTCGGTTATGCATTCAGATGCAACCATTTTTATACCAGGAAGTCTGTAAAACTTGGTAAGTCGTACATTATAGTGATTTTCTTTAGATACCTTTCTCTCAAAATCGAAACGGCCTATGTTAGACTGTAAAATACAAAGAATAACAGATGGTAGTATTAAAACGACGCTATATAGGAAAACCACACACTCTGGAAGATTCCTTGATTATCACTCAGCTCATCCACACACGGTAAAACGAGGATTAGTACAAGGTCTTGCAGATAGAATACGTAGACTTACAACAACGCCAGAGGGCTAGTGTAAAGAAATAAACGTCCTATTCAAAATGCTACTCGAAAACAACTACCCAAAAGAATTTATAAAAGATAATATAAAAAAGAGAAAAAAGAGAGTAAAAACGGAGAATAACAAGATGGTAGAATGCAAAAAGACAGTCGCAATACCTTATAAAAATGGTACATCAGAGGCAATTTAAAGAAACCTCAAAAATATCGGCATTCACACAACTTTTAAACCGACAAATCTAATCAAAAATAAAAATAAATCAACTTAAAGCACCTGTAAAAATGATGGATACAAACAACTGGATTTACAAAATATATCTTGTGCTGACTGTCCGACTTAATATGTGGGGCAAACGTCCAGATCACTCAAAATAAGAGTGAATGAACATAAACAGGAACACAAGCCTACAAGAATCTTGAAAAAAATTGATCTATAGCTGCACATGCATGGGACAAAAACCACAATATCGATTGGAACAATGTTTGTATTCTAAAAACTAACATGAACAAATGGAAACAAAAACTTATAACAGAATCGATATTCATTAAGGTCACACCGGATACATGTAACAAGGGTGACTCAGTACAACTATCAACAACTTGGAATATAATTCTGAATACAAAACATGAATGAACAAAAATAATGAACTATATATATGAGTACAAATCATAAATGTGTGAATAAAACAATTCTAACAGTGGTGTGAACACGGGCAGTAATTTTGCTCGAAATATTACCAATAACAAAACTTATCATTGCGTGTAAACTATTGAAATATAATTATACTTTATTTGATCTAATCCACAATGCTCAAACTTTTTACTGATAATAATCTCCCTTAGTAAAATACTGTATATATGCCATAACTGGCCAATGAAGCGACCAGTATATTTTTGCTACAGCTGCAGAAACAGAGAATACTGAAATGTCAACAGTGCAGTGAGTGGTATCAGCAGCACTGTCAGGATATTGCCTCACAAAAGATCAATGGAATTACTTATGTACTTGGAGGAGCTGGTGTCGTCATTCATACTGTTAGAAGAGCGCTTATTAAACGAAAAATGAATTGCCGCGGTAGGAATAGAGCAAATCATGTTTGACTGCTGAAACTCTGCTTACGAAACAAATCTTCGAAAAAGGTTTGTAGAACGCATCCTCTCAGATAGAAGTTTTATTTTTTCCTTCACGTTCCCCAGTGGAACATAGGGCTTCAAGCTAGTGGCTTGAAGTTTCTGTAGCAGTGTTTATTTTACAGGATGGGGTTGCTATCCTCATGCCCAACCTTCCCTCTTACTACTGGCTTAGCGAGGTAAAGGAGTGCGTTGGCGGCCGGGGATCAAACCCCGAACCATGTGCATGGTCGGCGAGCGTCCTTACCTCTATACTACCGACGCACCTCAGACAGAAGTACTGATGTTTTAATAAGAGTTATACAACGACTAGTCCTCCCAGGCACTACCAATCACATAGATGAGTAGAGTGAAGAATCTGATTGGTTGTTTCAAGGTCATCTGAAGTTGGTGTCTATTCTTTACTGTTGCCTTCTGGACAATGAGGAGAAACTTGACAATGAAACTAGCTGAAAATTCTGTAGTGTGTATAAACGCATTTTTTCAGAATAAGGAATGAATAGCACTCATGTAAATAGATGATAAAAAGAAAAAGAAGAAGGATGATCGTCACTGAAAAAAGAACAAAACATAAACAAATGTAAATAATCAAGTCTTGGTTTGTAGGGATTTGATTGGTTTACCGGTTTAATCCTGAGTTGACATCAGTTAGACAGAACCACTGGAAAACTAGCAGTGGGTACCACTGGACAGTTGTTTCGTCCTAGAGCTTGTAACTCTTCAGTGAGACGCACCCAACCATCCACCACCCACCAGAGTTCAAACTCAAGACCTTCCACTTACAGGGCGAGCTCGTAGACCATTCAGCCACCGGGACTGGGATCCCATAACCCTGTGAATTCTAACTTCTGCCAATATGACGTACATATGTAACGACAGAAGACAAGGGCCAGGCAACAGATCGTTTATTAAGGAAATCAACACATATTTATAGATTTTCATGTACATTATCATAGATTATTTAAGCAAACAAACACAGTCTTCTGATTGGTTGTTTCTCACTGAAAGTTAATCTTTCATCTCTTTGTGACTGTTTCTTGAATGTCAGATCATCTATATGCTATGTGTATCCGCCTACGCAAACTCTTTGTTCTCATTTTTTTCACGACCAATATTGGGGACATAAACATTGACGTAAATTACTGTCTACCAAATTTGGCTAGCAGTCAGCTCTCACCACACATATATAGTGCAACATGCGTCGGTGGCACAGCGGTAGAATGCTCGCCAACCACGCATGTGGCCCGGAGTTCGATCTCCGGCCGCCAACGTAGTCCTTTACCTCGCCAAACCAGTAATAATGCTGGTGAAGAGGAAAGGTTTGGAATGAGGCTAGCAACCCCATCCCCTAAAAATAAACACCACTGCTACCGAAACTTCAAGCCTCTAACTTGAAGCCCCCTGTGGTCCACTGAGAAAGTAACGGGAAAAAATATGTATAGTGCAACCGCCAGTCAACGGAATAGGAGAATAATTGATCTTTTATCTGACTAGGTAGAACCTATTGGACCCTACAACTTCTCCCTAGAACTCCAGTCACTCGGGAGCATCAGGTCAATTATCAAGTGTTCGTTTGCAAGGATATTTAATTGGCTATAGGTTGAACCACGAGTTAACATCAGTTCGGGAACCATGTGCTATACTGAATTCTCACCTTGAACTCTGCAAAACCAGTAAAACTAGTCAAAAAGGGGTTTGAACAAAGCATGAACTACAGTTTTAGCAAAATAAAATGGTACCATCATTGCTTATTTCGTTGCCTTCTCGTCAGCTGCTTACAGGGCAAAAACATTATTAAATGTATCTACAAAAGCAATTTTAACATACTTACACAGAGTTCATTTTAAACAAAAATCAATCGATCAGTATACGCATACAGCAATAATACATACATATACATATATGCAATATTAAACACTATTCCGAACAATAATAATCATACACAATGAAAACTTTTCAGCATCTCGGATTCGGATGAAAAATATCCAGTTGCCAGGGCAAAAGACAGACTGATAACCGCTTCTTTCTGGACGCATAAATCAGGTTTCAGGCGCTTGATGGAAATGGCTTCAGCAAACTTAAGGAGCACCGAACTCTTTTGCTTATTGATAATTCTGAACAACTTTTCGACGTCCACCTTATGACCCGTATCGAGAAGATGCCTGGCGATGGATGGCACTGTTTAAAGCATTTGTACCCTTTAGACGTAAGCTTTTTGGTACATGTTCAGAAAATCGTTCTGTTGGATTTGTCAACAGCATCCACCAACGCTGACAAACTTCAGGGTAGGAGAAAGGTTAGAATCTATGGTTCACTACTATTACCTACTGCTTCTTAAACATTAAAATCCCCCTCCATTCAAATAATATAAATATATTTTCGAAAAATGTAAATCATTATGGAATTGAATCATTCCTCTGCTTCTTCGCTCAGTACTCACGATCAGATGGCCGGTCAGAGAAGATCAGCAATAGGAACCTGTGGTAGCAAACCAACCAGGAACCGATTGTGAAACAAATAAGCAGGTAGAAATGGAGATGGATTGGCCGTACTCTGAGGAAACCATCAAGTGATATCACTAGACAAGTCATTGCTCGAGTGGAACCCGAAAGGGAAGCGGCGAGTTGGTCGTCAGTGCAAGGGTGAATTGGAGGAGGTCATGTGAAGAGGAGATGAAAACGTGTGGGCAGATTTGGAGCCAGGTGAAAACGTTAGCAGAGAACCGAACGCAATGGAGACGGGCGGCTGAAGCCCTTTTTTCCTCTAGGATTTAAAGGAAACAATAACGAATAAAAATCTGCTTCTTATCATATCAAAGCGATGGAGGTCTAGAGTGTTGGATGCGGGAGAAGGGGACAGAGATACCTTGTAATTATTTATTATATATATGTGACATATATACACAAACGGAAATACCATCATGGCTATAAAATTTAATGTACCTATCATAGAATATCAAGAGAATTGAGGGATTTTTTTATTATCATTACTGCCATTATTATTTTGATTATTGTTATCATTATTAAGCTGTCTAAAAAGTGTTAGAATTAAACCCAAACAAGCATAAAACAGTAGGCTTAACGGATTAAAAATAAACATTATTTATTATTATTACCATTATTGTTTTATTCTTTTGCTTTCCAAAAGGGACACATAGGACTAAGGGATGCGATTGTTAGTCTCACCTAGTCTAACCTTCCCTCTTTACTACCTGGCTTATACTACCAGCTAAGCAAGGTATAGGAAGGAGTAAGTACATCGACCGGGTATCGAACCCAAGACCACTTGAGCGCGTGGTTAGCGAGCTTTCTACCTACCTCTACATCACCGACGCGTTTGATAATAATAAATGAGGCAAGCTTGTAGAACATTTAGACACATTGGGATCCAACCCATGAATTCTAAATTCTACTAATTTGTGATTTTTAAGCGCGACTAGCACCAGCCAATATCAATATCTGTGAGGAGTATCTGTCGTCACTTTCAACTGGGTGGTCACAACTTCTCAAACGAACTCACTCCAATTAACTTCATCCTGTAACTGGTTACTAGCAAGGATCAGATTAATTTTGAACAGTTAGTTTGTAGGGATTTGATTTGTTTCATATTTGACGACGCACAGATTGATATTTATTAGAGAACCATTGAAAACCAACAGTCAGCTGTTTCGTCCTACTTTGGGACTCATCATCCGTGGAAGTGTACTGCCTAAACTTGAAGTAAAACAAATCCTTGCAATCTAACTATTTAAAATGACAAATAATCGTAATAATTTAACTCACTTTTATATTTTCCCGTCGATTGATTGAACCGAAGTGCTCGGTCTCAGGTTGACATGTCGGCTTCTTATTCAGATGCTTCGACTACGTCTGGGTATGTAATTAGAAGTTATATGGTGGGTGGTGACTAGCAGGGGAATCCAGGATGCGCATTTCGACCTATTTGGGACTCGTCATCTGGATGTGCCTGCTTCCCCAGTGAGCGATGATGTTCTTGCCGAGGCTAGAACCCAGTGCCCATAGTTTCAAACGCCAAAGCGTTATCCACTAGACCATTTAGGCCACGAGCACTTCGGTCCAATCAATCGACGGAAAAATCTAAAATTCAGTTAAATTAAAGTGACCCGTTGCACAGGAGGTGGCTCTTGTTGCCCAAGTGGTCTAGTGGATAACGCTTTGGCGTTTGAAACTATGGGTTCTGAGTTTGAGCCTCGGTGGGAACATCATCGCTCACTGGGGAGTGCAGGCACATCCAGATGACGAGTCCCAAATAGGTCGAAATGCGCATCCTGGATTTCACTGCTAGTCACCACCCACCAATTAAATCTAATTGTAATAATTCCAAAACTGATGAAGAATAAACTGGGTGAAAGACGTAGGACCAGGATCAAGGCTTTTGCTTTAAGATTAGTTCTCAGGAGTACATAGAACCAAGTGATATGCGGCAAATATGTATATATACACACACACATCATTAGCCTAGATTCTGTTTACGAATATTGTAACCGGAACGTCCTCGGTTTGAACCCTGGAGGTGGGTGCGTGCTATGAAGAGTCCGAAACTAGTACAAAACAGCTGTCTAGCAGTCTCTTCTTGATGGTTTTCAATGATTCTCTCTTTAACCTACATCAATCCGTGTGTTGTCACAAACTTGATACAAATCAAATCTCAAGATACTGATCCTTTAAAATTCATCTGATTGTCACTAGTGACTGACTAGCTACATGGAGAAGTTAGTTTCGCCTGGAGTGAGTTCTAGTGAACAGTCGTGACAAAAATACTCGCCATGGATGACATTGACTGGTGTCAGTCCCACTAATAGGTAGAAGTAGGAATTCATCATCAATCAAATGAGTCAAAATAGAACTTCTTATAGATTTTATTTCGCCTTTTCCGAACCATGGAGGGAGATGCTCATTAATACGTTTGTTAAGGTGTCTAGTCTCCACAGGAGCAAATAAGTTTTTAGTTACATATAGAAGTGGCACAGCTAGACAGCTTGTGTTTCGCTTGAGCAGTCATAACTGGTCGGCAGCTGGAAAATGACAAACAAAGGGTGGAGGCGGCAGTATAAGTCCGTTTTATTGCTCTCAGTAATCTCAGATGTAAGAAGACTTGACTAGCCACGTCCCCACTAAATTGCAATTTTAGGAACAGTTGTTTCTCTTTAACTGCTGTCAGTTTCTCTTTATTGTACCTGGTGTTCATGTGCTTGTCTCCTTACAAATCTACTAGGATAACCCATTTGGACTAGTGTATTTTGGATGTATCCTGCCTAATTCATTTTCTAGAGAGTCATCTGTACAGATCCTTCTTGCTCTATTCGTGAGGCATCTGACCAAGTTGATTTTGTATCGGATTGGTATAAAGCAAACTGAGGAAATGTGTATATTGAATTGACGTACAATATTAACAAATGAACTATCATTCCATCTTATACATTCACCCAAAATACAGACAGTTTCAGGTATGATTTTCACTTGCCTTTACTGTAGTAGTGCCTGAGGAAGAAGTTATCGAAACCACAATTGTGTTCACTCAAAAATCCTCTTGTTCTGATTACACACACGCACACACAGTATGAGGATTTTTAATTTCTTAGTTACAAGATGAAGTCAGTTGCTTGGAGTGAGTTCTAGTGAGAGGTCGGGAGTGGGGAAAAATTTTCACCATGCATAACATTGGCTGGTTGGTGTCAGTCACGCTAAACAATCACGAATTGGTAGAAGTTGGAATTCATGGGTTGGCCATTGAATCGGGTGGATCCCAGTAGCTAAATAATCTACGAACGATCGCCTTGTAAACGTAAAGTCGTGGGCTCGATCCCCAGTGGGTGGTTGGGTGGGTGTGTACTTTCAATGATTGTCATAAGACTAGGACGAAACAGCTATTCAGCCTAATTCATCTAAAGTCATCCTTTTGACCGTTTCAAATATGCTTCTCATACATATACACACTGGGGTGAACACTTCAAAAGACTTCAACCACCACATACAAAGCGCCTAACAACACCAACAACGGAGACAGAGCTACCAGTGAACACCAACCCCCCCACGAAATCAGAAGTCCTGAAGACAATCAAGATGCTAAAAGCTAGAAAAGCAGCAGGATCAGATGGAATCCCAGCAGAAGCATTGAAAATGGTCCCAGAGACAACAGCGGACTTGATGACACGACTACTGGAGAATTTATGGAAAGAGGGCAAGGTACCCAAGGATTGGAAAAAAGGATACTTATTCAAACTGCCAAAGAAAGGAGAGTTAAGTCAGTGGAACAACTGGCACGGAATTATGCTCCTGTCCATCCCAAGCAAAATACTAAGCCGAATCATCCTGGAGAAAATCAAACAAGCCACCCTGGATCAAAATCTCCGACCGGAACAGGCTGCATTCAGGAGAAACAAGTCATGCATTGATCAGATCGCCACATTACGGATCATCATTGAACAAAGCTTGGAATGGCAGTCACCTCTCTATCTCAACTTCATCGATTTTGAAAAGGCCATCAGCAGACAGCGTCGATTGAGAGGTGATTTGGAAACTACTTCGCTTCTACGGGGTGCCACCGACAATTATACATCTCATCCAACAGCTGTACGACAATGCTGCATGCCAAGTAATCCACAACGGGAAACTTACGGAATCCTTCGAAGTGAGGAGGGAAGTAAGAAAACCCTACCTACTATCGCCAATGATTTTCCTAATTGCAGTAGATTGGATAATGCGACAAACAGTGGGCAATGAGGAAAAAGGCATGAAATGGACACACACAAAAAACTTGGAGGATCTGGACTTCACCGATGATATATGTCTGATTTCCCACAAACACTGGAAGATATGCAAGCGAAAAGCAACAAGTTGGCAGAAAAGGCGAGCATCAAAGATAGGACTTCAGGTGAACATAGAGAAAACAGAGGTAGGTGATGAAGATTCCTGGGCATTACCACCAACAGCAACAACAACAACAGACAACAATAAGCATAACTGGGAGGAACCTGAAAGAAACAACCTCCTTTACCTACCCACCTACCAGGGAAGCATCGTTTCAAATACAGGCGGAACTGACGAGGATATCAAAGCAAGAATCGGAAAAGCAAGACAAGCTTTCACTACTCTCAAGTCTGTGTGGAGGTCAACAGCCAGCACTCAGCATCAAAAATAAGATCCGGATTTTCAACTCCAATGTGAAGTCAGTGCTACTTGTTAAACCGATTAGAGACTTGGCGCGTCATCAAGAGCATCTCAAACAAACTTCATCAACAGTTTTCTTCCCTCAATACTCAAGATCAGATGGCCGGTCAGAAAAGATCAGCAACAGGGATCTCTAGGAGCGAACCAACACAGCAGGAACCGATTGTGAAACAAATAGGCAGGAAGATATGGAGATGGATTGGTGGCCATAGTCTGAGGGAACCATCAAGTGTCATCACTAGACAAACCATTGCTCGAGTGGAACCCGAAAGGGAAGCGGCGAGTTGGTCATGTGAAGAGGAGATGGAGACGCACGGCTGAAGCCCTATGTTCCTCTAGGAATTAAAAGAGACAACAATAATAATAACACACACTCACACAAACATACATTTATCTGTCTTGTATTCCGTGTTTGTTATTTATTTCATATATCATAAAAACTAGCAATAAATTATCTTTATCAATTTTTTTTGTGAAAAACAAACAAACAAAACAAAAACAAATACCGGTAAAATGCGTGTTCACAGAATGCGTGTTTCACTTCTGTCTATTTCTTATATTGCTAACATGGAGAAGCCGGCAGGCAAGCAGGCAGGCAGGGTGCGTGTGTCAATGAGTGAGTGAGTGAGTCCAGTAAAAAACACAGATAACTTTACACACTGAGTAGTTAGTTGATCTTTGACTTATTATCCTCTCTATCTCTTCCTCATCACCACATAGTCAATCAGCCGCTGGAGGGGGGGGATTGCTGTCATAAAAAGAAAAGTTTCACTCAATCAACTACACTACTAGTAACACTAACTAGCACAGTGTAGTAACAACAGTTCAAGCATTCAGCTTTTACGTGGATTACTCCACTTTTGAATTCTTAGTGGAGTGAGAGGAGTGAGTGTGTGTAGGGGGGACATAAAGGCGATGAATACTTTCTTCGCGTTCTTCTCCTTCTACTTAAGGATATGATAAAGCATATGAGTAGTATAAAGGAAGGAAGGATGACTTGAGATGTGGGTGGGGGGAGGCAAACATCTACACATAGAGAGCGAGAGAGAGGGACAGTCAGCTGGCTGGCTAACTAGATAAATGAGTAGTCTGTGTTGACTTAAAGAAAAAAACGCTCAAAAATAAAACAATAACAAAGATTAATGATTAATATCCGTGCGTGCAGCGTGTGAATGCTCAAGTGGACAACAGTACGCCGTAAAAGCGTAGTCATAGTAATAAAAAAAAGTTTTTGAGCATTTCTATATGACAAATGACAAAGGAATGGCTTAATACGCACAGAGAAAAAGTTTGACATACTACTATTATTATTATTACTATTAATACTACTTTTATTTATGTTTTTTTTAAATGAAAGAACAGTGACTAACGTGGAGAGTTTTATTATTTATTATTGTTTTTTTTGTGGTCAAATATCTCATTTTATTATCTCCTTCTCTAAACAAAAATGAAGGTTAAGAGATGGAGGAGATTCCGTCACTGTCCCTGCCTCCCTCCCCCACGTTTCTCCAACCCAAAGCTCTAAGGCTAACTGGATAGAAATATTGGCTCCAGAATTGGCGTGTACAAGAGTAATTGTATATTTGTCTATATATGTGTATTATTATTATTCCCTTGGGTTTGGAGTGGAACAACATAGGGCTTCAATAGCACCACATCTCCATTTTGTTCGGTTCTCTGCAGTTCTCTTTACCTGATCTATAGGCTTTCATCTCCTCCCCCTCGTATCACACAATGTCCTGCATGTCACCTTTGAAGTGATGCTTAATTCATGGTTTCCCATTCGGGTTCCAGTCGACAGATGGCCTGTTGAACGATATTACGAACCAACAGTCTCCTAAGTGGCGTGTGTCCAATCCCATTTGTATTTTCTTCCATATATATTTGTTGAGCAATAAGGTTAGTGATTGGTTGGTTTCAAGAGTTTCTTGCTGTTAATCCTTCCTGACCAGCTACTGATAAATGTCTGAAGTAACCTGTTTGAAATGCTCGTCACTGACGAAATCTCAGCAGGAGTACTGAAGGCTAGTTCCGCATATGCCAGTTTATGCTGCCTCTGGCATAGACGTGATATCATACTGGCTGTCGACCGAAAGGCGTGTGCACTGCTCAGCAGTCCACTCCGTCCTCTTTCATGGCTGTGAGACCTGGCCATTGAGAGTGGAATACATGAAAAGGCTGGCCAGCTGTCTTTGATCATAGGTGCCTGCGTTCTATCTCCCGTGTGAAGTGGTGGTATAATAAGGTGAGCAATATTGAGGTTAGGCGTCGAGTACTAGGAAGGCGGGAGTGGAAATCAATCGACGAGGTTGTAAAGCTACATCGACTGAGATGGTTGGGACATGTGTTACGTATGCCTAGTCATCGTCTTCCTGGACAATGGGCATTGTTAGCTGTCATAGGGTCAGGCTGGAAAAGAGCAAGCGGCAGTCAAAACAAAACATGGCTTCATGAGTCAATGAAACCCGCAGCAGTTAGTTTAAGCCAACCACTTAGGGAGGTGCAGGCTTCCTGGATGGAGTCCTTGGGACGGTAAAAACCAATGAGGGCTGAAGACAATTGGTGATATGGCTCAAAATCGTTTTCAATGACTGCCGCAGATGCATCCACTCCGTGTGACTTATCATATTCTATGAAACCAAATTGTTCTTCGTTATTACTATTCCTTTTCTCTCATATCCCTGTCTACTGTCTCTATTTTGCATTTGTTTTACTTTCTTGTCTTGCTTTGTGTGCTACATGGAGTGTGGCGACTTGAGCTGCTGCACATCGGTGCAAAGTTCTATGTTGAAAACGCACAGACAGATAGACTCACTGACTGACTTTAAATTGGTGTTGTAGATCCAAATTTTGTTGTTTATCCTGAGTTCAGTGGAAGATTTCCCAACTGATTTCAGAGTTGGCTGTCTACAGTTGAAATGTTGCTTCTTAGATAAGTGAAGGATATGACCTGTTTCAAATTCCTTCTTCTGTTGATAGTCATTAGTACTTGTTTTTCTTGTCGGTTGGTGGGTACTTGATCCGTTTTCGAAAGCCAATCAATACACTCCCTTAAACTTCACCTAATCAGTTAGCAAGTCCGATAAAGACAGAAGGTTAGTTGTTGGCGGACTAGCCACTCAACCGCATAAAAAATAGAACAAAATCACCACTACTTGAAATTTCAAAGCTTAAGCTTCTTTAGTCAAGTCCTACCCTTCACTCGGAATGCAAGGAGTCACAAAAAACAAAACAAAAAAATAATTATCGAAGCTTTCAATACTCAATCATATATGAATGTGTATCGAATGTAGTTTCTGTCCTACTTAGCGTAAGCTAAGTAGAAGAACCTTCCATATGAGAACGTCGTTTGAAATGAGACGGTCATGATCTATACTAGGAAGCAATTTACAAGCATAGACTCAACTACTAAAAAAGTCTACTCTATTATCACTTATTTGTATTTTTATACTTATTTGTCGTTTGCTACTGACAAGATTTATCAGTAGTATATAAATAAGGAGACTTTCATCGGCACAAAAATATCAAATAGCCCAGAGATAATATTTTCATTGGATACTAGTAACTAGTGTGATGTGTCTAGTGTCCTTTCTTTGGTGCAAACTGAATTCTATCAGTCAGGTTTGCAATGTGGCCATCATTCTAGGTAGCTTGTCATCACGGTACACATTGATTTGATGATATTAGATGGTTGGAGGCGATCGGCCACAGGAAGCCTTGCTTGACCTAGGTTTCGTGCTAGTTGGCACTCACTCACCACTCAGCAAGGCGTATCTGCAATCACCTTGAAGGAACTCATATCCCTTCTGAGATTCGAACCCGTGTCACTCAGTGAGTACTGCACAGTCAGAGACGTTACCACTGAGCTATTCGGGCTCGTGATTGACCGCCGATTGCAGATACGCCTTGCTGAGTGGTGAGTGAGTGCCAACTAGCACGAAACCTAGGTCTACGCAAGGCTTCCTGCCGATTGCTTCCAACTATCTAATAGCACAGAGGTAGATTTAACATCAAAGAGAGAGGGAGACAGGGAAAATGAACAACCAGTCAGTATTATGGCGAAACGTGGGAGACACAAAATGAAGACAAATAAAGACAACAGGAAGGAAGAGCAGAAAAAAGAGGACAACAACGAGGAAGATCAGTGCAAATGACGATTTGAATCTATGTGGTATTATGCATAATTTCCCAATATAAGTGTAAAAGCTCGCCTTGTAACCAGAAGGTCCTGGGTTCGAGTCCCGGTGGGTGTGTGCTGCTGAAGAGTTCCAAACTAGGACGAAACGGCAGTTCAGTACTCCCAGCTGGTTTTACAATGGTTCTCTAACTGATGTCAGCTCATGATGAAAATCCTGAAACCAATCAACTAAATCCCTACAAACCAACATTTGAAAATAAACATTTTGTTACCAAGTCTCTCATCTTCTCCTGCTAAACTTATGCATCGTTGAAAACATTGTATGTATTTTGAATTAGTAGAAAGAGGATAACTTGTGGAATTCAATTCTTTTATTTAGTGATATTATGTCTATTTTGAAGACTTAATGACCTCTAAAACACTCGATTCCATGTCCAATCGATAGCTACCACATTCACGTGATGGTCGGTCTAGTATATCGTAATGATCTAACGATGTACAGTGGCTAGACCTAGTGTCCTTCTAGCTCCTATCATGGTGAAAACATCGTTTGGATAGCGAAGTCCTACTCCTGAAGAAAAGAGATTTAACACCAATAAGGTGTTCCCCTCAGATGACCAGCATGCCACCCCCAAGCTGCCTCTCAGCTTCGAAGAGGGAGATGTTAGAAAAAGGTTGACCCTGAAAATTGTACATCTTGACTTATCTTGAGGCAGTCTATAGCCCGTGGTAAGATCTTAATATCTACGAAACATCAATAATCACTTCACAAACAGGCACTTCTCCTCAGGACTGTGAGGTCGTCGAAAACATCAAAGCCCCTTCTTCTAATTCAGGTCACCCAACAATAAATCAACTTCTGTGGTGTGGGCAGTTGGAAAGTAATAACCGTTTTGCAATTAATAGTGTTCTCTGAGCCGGTTGGTTTAGTTGCGAAGCTTTCGTCGTCCCCCTGATGGACAACATCCTCTTTCAGCGCAATATTTAGCACAAAGTGAAATGATTTAAATTTCTTCATGAGTGATATAATTGCGTCTCCTGGTAACCATCTTTACATATGTATTGACCATTTTCTATTGACTTAGATTTTAAACTTTCTCGTCACATAGGATTTACTTTTTATTAGTTGGTAGATTTAGTCTATATTAGCGTGTTTGTTAATTGCACATTCGTTTGAGTACCAGGCTTCTAGGAATTCTCTGGCACTTTTGGTGTTTCCTCTGTCTAAGATTTCGACATTGTCCCAATCAAATTGATGACCATAATTGTCTATATGTATTGATATTAAAGAATACATATCGTGTCTTTTCACGGCTGATTTGTGTTTTTGGACAGCTATTTCCCTCGTCCTAGTTTGGGACCGCCAGGTTTCAGAATTAAGATCTTCCGGTTACAAGACGAGCTAGCTCGTCATCAACCACTGGGACCCTATCCAACGGCCAGTCCATGAATTCCAACTTCTACCAATTGAAGCACAACATAGCGTGACTAGTACTAGCCACCAATGTCATGAGTGGCAACTATTTGTCCTCACACCCGACGACCTGCTGTACCCCACCAACTGGTCACGACTTCTCACTAGAACCCAGGTTACTTCCACCTGCCTGAATGGGGCCATTCGATAGTGAGCATTCCTCGAATTTGGAAAAAAACACTATTTTCTTCAATTATATCAATCTGTTACATATAATTGAATTTTAGATTTTTCCCGTCGATTGAGTGGACCGAATTGCTCGGTCTCAGGTTGACATGTCGGCTTCTTGAGCAGATGCTTCGACGATGTCTGGGTACTTAACTAGTATTTAATTGGTGGATGGTGACTAGCAGTGGAATTCAGGATGCGCATTTCGTCCTATTTGGGACTCGGTGGGAACATCATCACTCACTGAGAAATGCAGGTACATCCAGTGACGAGTCCCAAATAGGACGAAATGTGCATCCTGGATTCCACTGCTAGTCACCATCCACCAATTAAATCTATTAATACTTATAAGAATAAAACTTGTGCACTGTGATAGAGTGTAATTCCATTATGGGTAAATTTTGTTTTGATAAAGTCTCACAGTGTTATACAGTAATGTTTACTGATGACCACGTTTCGATCACAATTGATTGTTCATAATTATATCAAGGTAATCACACAACTTCCTAAATTCATTTCTATACTTCCATTGTTTTTCACTTGGTTTTAACTTGATTTCATTGGTAGTAATATTTTCCATATTTCGGTATGTGATGAGTGATGATTCATTCCTATTGCATGTGTTGGGTGTAGATTCGATGAACAAGGATTCAGTAGGATTGAAGATAAGGTCAAAAGGAAAACAAAAAGAATTGTGAAACTAGTAATGATAACATAAATAAGAGAGAATATAAGTCATTTACAGTTATACCATCTAAAGAGGGGACATCTGAGACCCTACGTAGGATTCTAAATAAAGCACGAATTAGGGTGGCATTCAAGCATACAAACTCACTCAGGTGAGACAAGCTCTGTAGGTTAAAGGACCCAGTGGACCCAATTAGACAAAATAATATAATTTACAAAGTATCCTGCAATGACTGTGAGCGAGGTCAACTACATAGGTCAAACTAGTAGGTCAGGGGTAGTCAGATTGTCAGAACATAAGAATTTAGTGGCTAAGGTAAAAATGGTTGACCCAGAGAAGATAAGTAATTTAGAAAAAAGCTCGGCAATTACAATGTATGCATTAACACACAACCACACAATAGGGTGAGTGGGATAGGGTTAAAATTCTAAAAAGTAATCTAGGTAGGTGGAGAGAGAGATAGGCTGATTACTGAATCTTTGTTCATCGAGTGGATCTACACCCAACACATGCAATAGGAATGATTCATCACTCATACCCGAAATATGGAAAATAATACTACCAATCAAATCAAGTGAAAAACAATGGAACTATATAAATGAATTTAGGAAGTCGTGTGATTACCTTGATATGATTATGAGTGGCAATAAATTGTGCTCTTGACGTCATCAGTAAACATTACTGCATAACACTGTGAGATTTTATCAAAATAAAATTTACCCATAATGGTATTACAAACTTCAGTAAACTTTTCGACCTGTGTATATGTATATATTTACACACATTTATATATGATAAGATTAAGACAGACAGTGACAAGTGAATAAGGTTGACAGAGGTATTGAATGAGTATTAAAGGCATCAATAAAACGATAAACAATCACAGGCTCAACAGGTAACCAGTAGGTAGATCTGTTCCACCAGAGAATAAAAACTGTCCATAAAGTGAGTCAGTCAGTCATATATTGGCGTATGACAGGTGGACAGATGGATAGATTCACTAAATGACAGAAGAGATTTGTTTATTTACACAAAGTCAACTGAAGTAAAAGAATCATGTTTCTCGCATATACGTAGGACAAGAGAGAATCATTTATTTCTTATGATATATCCGAAATTCGATACCATTTTGAAACTGTGAAGCGAGATAGAGATCTATAGGTCGTTCAATGCGTGCTCTTTTTATCTAAAAGAGTCAAAGAACATTACCCTGCTTAGCTACACCAAAAAGGTAACAATGGATCAATAAAGAGTGCTCTCATTGAACATATATACTCAACACTAGTCACTACTCAAAATGCAAGGAAAGAATTCATTCAAAGTTATCTACAAAGTCAAAAGAAGCCTCACGAAAAAAACAAACAGCAAGCTTCCATAGACTTGTCATTGCCGAGGAATTAGGGATTCTGATGGAAAATCCTGATTTATGCATACACAAAAAGAAACTCCTCGATCCCTTGCTTTCTATCATGGGTGTAGTTTCAAGATCAGCTTTTATCATCACTATTTTGTTATTTTATATTAATTTGTGTATTTTCCAAATAACATTTTGGTAACAAGTATTGATTTGTAGGGATTGGATTTATTGGTTACAGGATTTCATCATGAGCTGACATCGGTAAAGGGAACCATTGGAAAACCGACTGGGAGTACTGGACAGCTGTTTCGTCAGCCTAGTTTGGGACTGTTCGGCAGTACGCACCCACCGCCATAGGGGTTCAAACCCAGGACCTTCTAATTTCAAGGCTAGCGAGCTCGTAGACCATTCATTAGAGAATGGGACCTGATCCAATGGCCAACCCATGAATTCCAGCTTTTGCCAATCCACGACATAGCGCGACCACTAGCCAATATCTTCGGCGAGTATTTGTCCACATACCCGACCTGCTGGTCACGGCTTTCTAAGATATGACCTTTACTCTTGTGTGTATTTAAAATGTTTACAAGCGCTTCTGATTTGCAAGTTACAAATAAACGTCAGGAAAAGCCTGATTGTGGGTGGCGATGTGTTCCAATACATCAGTTAATTGTTCTTCAGTTGTGTCCTTGGGTCTCACAATGTACTTCTGAGCATCTTACAAATGGCTTTCAACTAGATATCGTGGATTTCTTGAAGGAGACAAAGCAGATATATCACATAATGGAATGGTTTGTGCTTCATCAGCTCAGAGACCATTGTGTCACACACAGGATATACTGTCAATTAATACTTTACTTGAAGATATTGACTGCGTGAAGAAAACATATCGTGCAATAAACTACTCTGAAAATTGTGTCCATTTTTATGAATACTGTCCAGAATAAAGATGTTTCGCTTCCAGGAACACCAACATATAATCTATCTAAAGAACTTTTCAGGAAATTAAATTACTTAACAGAATCATGCGACCATTCTATCAATTTGTCAATCCAATTTTTAGAGAAAGTCAAAAACATTCACGTAGAAGACAATGAAATAACTGTGTCCTTTGATGTCACAGCATTATATAATCCAATTAGTCCAAAACTACCAACGGAAACTATGCAGCAATTACTCTATAGTGATGAAAACATAAAAACGCAGTGATGTTCAACTTGGATAGAACTCATAAAATTATGCCTTACAACATACTTCCAGTTCAATACTCGAATATATGAACAAATAAAAGGAACAACGATGGGATCGCCCATATCAGGATTAACAGCCGAAGCCGTCATGAACAGATTAGAATTAATAGCTCTACCTATAATTAAACCAAAAATCTGGGTACTTTACGTTGATGATGCATTTGTAATAATTAAGAGAAATGTGATTTGGAATATACTCATAAATTAATAAACAACATATTTGAAGACATCAAATTCACAAGAGAAGAAGAATTAGATAGCAAAATCCCATTTTTAGATGTCTTAATCAGGAGAATCAACACAGGAAATTTAGAAACACAAGTATATAGAAAAGCAACGCACACAGATCAAATACTCATTTATGCTAGCAATAATCCAATTACTCACAAACGAAACTGTGTGCAGACATTGTTTAAAAGAGTTCAAACACACTGTAGCACTCCAGAATTCAAAAGAATGGAAGAAAAGTACTTACTAACAGTCTTCAAAAAGAATGGTTATCCACAAAATTTCATCAAAAAGTGTTTAAAATCGAATCACAACACCAACAAGGAACCATCATCAAAGACCACGAGAAAATTCATCCTACCATACATGACGAATATCTCTGAAATATCAGCTAGAATACTGAAACCGTTTGATATAGATATAGCACACAAACCAGTAAAATCGCTTAATTCGATATTGTGCAAACCGAAAGATCAGCCGAAGTCGGCGTCCCCTTCGAATCAGAATCCAGGAACACAAATCAGCCGTGAAAAGACATGAAATATATTCTTTTTCATATCAATGCATGTAGACAATTATGGACATTAGTTTGGTTGGGATCATATCAAAATCTTAGACAGAGGAAACACCAAAAGTGCAGTCAGGGAATTCCTAGAAGCCTGATACTCAAACAAATGTGCAATTAACAAACACGTTAATATAGACGAAATATACCAACTAATAAGAAGTAAATCACAGGTGACCAGAAAGTTTAAAATCCAAGTCAATAGAAAATGGTCAATGCATATGTAAAGATGGTTACCAGGAGACGCAATTCTATCTATCGCTCATGAAGAAATTTAAATCATTTCACCTTATGCTAAATATTGAGCTGAAAGGGGATGTTGTCCATCAGGGGGACGACGAAAGCTCCGCAACTAAACCAAACAGCTCAGAGAACACTATTAATTGCAAATCATCCACCTGAGCTACAAATCTCTATTATTTCAAGAATAAAGATGTTATTATTATTAATATGGAATAAGAACAATACTGAACAAGAGACAAAAATGAAGAAAGTGGGGGGGGGGTTATTATTAAAGGACAACTGGACAACCCTGAACTCACTTGCATTCAAATTGACGTCCATTATGCTCTGTATATGTGACAAATGGTTGACCAGATTGTGCTTCTAAGGAAGTTGGTCTTGGTTTCCCACCTTGACATTGTAAAAGTCCACATTTTGCATGTCTAAAAATATATACAGAGATAAATACACATTTGAAAGTTATATAACTAAAATGTAAATGAACAGCAGTAGAGTCAAGGAAGCGTATTTCGTCCTATTTAGGACACGCCATCTTAGTGTGTCTGCATTTTCAGTGAGCGACACCATCCCCAGGGTAGAGTGCTCACCAACCACATTTCATGTGGTCCAGAAAAGAGAGGATGTTGGACATGGTGCTTGTAACCAATCCCACCCTGTAAAAAGTAGACAACACCACTATAGGAACTACAAAGCCTGTAGCTTGAAACCCTATGCCCTGCTTGGAACGCCATCAGTGGGATATGGATGGTGTTCAAACTGAGATACGAACGCAGAAACGATCACAGTTGATTGGCCTAGTAGATAGTGTGTTTGAGTTTGAAACAGTGGGTGGAAAATATCTCCTGAATGATCTAATTACAATATTCATACTTGTTTGGGCAATCCAACTAACTTTAAAATGATTATCCGTTTTTCCTCCTAGACTGTTTTTCATTATTTTGACATTTTTATATCATATGTTGATGTGATCCTTATTATTTGTCTCTTGTTCCTGTGTAATCTCTAATTTTAATGCTTCTCTTTGTGGTTGTGTGACGATGATATTGATAATGTGTTTTTCTATGACTGCGATTATGACTGAGTGAGCCAAGGTTATTTTGAACTTGGAGTGTCATCAACAAGTATGGAAGATTTGAAGTCACAAATGTAAAACAAATCACAGTGGGTAAAAAAAGCCAATCTACATTCAGCTTGATTATAAAGGTGAAAACATTGCAGCGATGATCAACAGAAGGCTGAGTACATCACTAGCCATAGCTTATCCTGCAGCTTAGCTGGTTTCCGTCTATCGAACAACTTGCTCTTTGGTGCAATCAAAAATCGATAGATATCCTTCTCATGTTAACAATTTCAACTGTATATACAAATTTACATGTATCTGCGGGAGCAATTATATTGGATGAACAGAAAGAGGGGCATATCTACGATTATCTGAATATGTGCCAAAAAGCTTACGTCTAAAGGGAACAAATACCATCGCCAGGCATCTTCTCGACACGGGTCATGAGGTGGATGTCGAAAAGTTGTTCAGAATTATCAATAAGCAAAAGAGTTCAATTCTCCTTAAGTTTGATGAAGCCATTTCCATCAAGCGCCTGAAACCTGATTTATGCATCCAGAAAGAAGCGGTAATCAGTCTTTCTTTGCCCTGTTCACTGGATATTTTCATCTCTCCTTCATCTCAATGTGAATTGCTGAAAAGTTTTCATTGTGTATGATTATTGTTCGGAATAGTGTTTAATATTACATATGTATGTATATATTATTACTGTAGATATATTTAATAATGTCTTTGGTTTGTAAGCAGCTGCCGAGAAGGCAACGAAATAAACAATGATGGTACCACTTTATTCTGCTAAAACTGTAGTTCTTCGGGAATAGTTGGTGTGATTCCTGTGCCCAGCGGCAGTTATTTTGAATTTTGCTTTGTTATTATTGTTGAAAAGAACCACAAACACACACACATCAATTCACCGACGAATAATCGCCTTTTTACTGACTATGGAGTGTTTTGGGACTGCGTGTTTGTCTCAAAGAAGTTTTGGACAGCTAAACAGTAGAAGAGGAAGATCGGTTGCCTCTATTTTCAGACTACAACGAGTCAATATTGTTGTCTGTCTGTCTGTTTTCGACATAGAACTTTGCACATATGTGCGGCAGTTCAAGTCTCCACACTCCCTCCTTGGAGCACGCAAAGCAAGAGAAGAAAGTAGGAGAAATGCAAAATAGAGACAGTAGGCAGAGGTGTGAGACAAAGGAATAGTAATAACGAAGAACAAAACAGTTGCATTGGGAAATCATAAGTCACAAGGAGTGATTGCATCTGCGCCATCATTGAGAACAATTTTGAGCCATATCATCAATTGTCTCCAGCCTTCATTGGTGTTTATCGTCCCGAGGACTCTAACCAGGATGTATACAACTTCCTACGTGGCCTAGACTAACTGTTGTAGATTTCATTGACTGATGAAGCCATGTTTTGGTTTGACCGCCACTAGCTCTTTCCCAGCCTGACCCTATGTCAGCTAACATTGCCCATTGTCGAGGAAGGTGATGACTAGGCATAAGTAACACATGTCCTAACCATCTCAGTCGATGTAATTTCACAGTCTCGTTGACTGATTTCCCCTCCTTACCTAGCACTTGACGCCTAACCTCAGTATTGCTCACCTTATTATACCACTTCACACGGGAGATAGAACGCAGGCACCTATGATCAAAGACAGCTAATCTTTTCATGTCTTCTGCTTTCAATGGCCAGGTCTCACAGCCACAAAGGAGGACGGAGCGGACTGTTGAGCAGTACACACGCCCTATGGTCGACAGTCGGATATCACGTCTACGCCAGAGACGGCGTAAACTGGCATATGCGAAACTAGCCCTCTGTATTCGTGCTGAGATTTCGTCGGAGATCAACCTGTTGTGGCTGATGGTACTTCCTAAGTAAGTGAAGTGGTCAACGTGCTCTACCACTTCACTTCCTATTTCTAAAGTGGGAATCAGTGTAGTCCAATCCTGTAACATCATCTTACATTTTACAGGGGCGAATCGCATGCCAAACATACGAAGATTGTTGCTCAAGGCGTTCAGAAGACTCTGCATTTTGTCAGCGTCCTCGCCTATAAGGACTATATCGTCTGCATATTCTAAGTCAACGAGATTATTCCCTGGCGGTAGCAAGTCAATCCCTGACTCTCTGAAGTGACTTAGGGTTAAGTCCATTAGTACATCTATGATGAAATTGAATAGGAATGGGGATAGTGGGCATCCTTGACGGACGCCACTAGTCGTCACCACTTCAGATGACAGTTCGCCGTAAGCCCTCACCTGGCTGCAGTATTGTTAGTTACAGTGGTGAACACAATCATCACTCGCTTGCCTAGAATGAAGGTACATCAAATATGAGGAGTGCTTAATCAGAAGAAACAAGTTTTTTTCGTTCTACTGCTAACTAAGAACAATCAGATAACATCAGGTTAATCTCAAAGACTTGTCAAAGTATCCTTCCTAGAAGTTGACACGACGAAGTAGACATTTTCCAACAAATTATTCTTTTCAAGACAGTGAAATTCATGTTCGATTACGGATTGATATGATTTAGTGAGAGGACCACTGAAAACCAAACCAGGGAGTACCAGTGAAAAGCCTTTTCGTCCTAGTTAGGGACTCTTCATCAATTCACACTCCACCCACCGGGGGGTTCGAACATAGGACCATCCAGTTACAAGGAGAACGAGTTTGTAGACCATTCATCAGCCACTGGGATCCGACTCTTCAACGGTCAGTCTATGAATTCTAACTCCTACCGATTCGTGATTTTAGCTTGCCTTGTAACCGAAAGGTGCTGGGTTCGAACCCGTTCGGTGGATGAATGAGTACTGTCGATGAGTTTCAAGCTCTCTCTCTCTCTCCACCTGATATTAATCCATGTATGATCAATTGAATCAACTACAACACATCACCAATGAAATGATTAGAATAACTCACAACAACAAAGGGAAAAACAATGAAAAATAATTGATCAACAAGAAAACGGAAAACAAAAGAAGAAACTAACTCACTCTGGAGCACAATGCTTCCCTCGTACACCACAAGCTCCATCTGTTTTAGTATTATGCAAATGGAAACAATAATCAGCTGCCTCAGTGGCTGTCTGTCCCCAGATCATTTGACACTGGCTATGCCGTGTTGGACATCTACCTTGATAGCATAATGATTTATGATTTTCAATGATATGTTGATTTACTACTGACGATGAATTCTGTGGATTAGCCGCATCTGCAGATGATGATGGCGATGGCGGTGATGATGAAGATGGCGTCGAGGAAGACGAAACCGGAGCAACACCCCCCAGCAGGGATTGTACTGAACGTGTTAAACACGGAGAACCATTTTCCAAGTATAAATCTAATGGACATGATGGCTAAATTTTAAAAAAAAAAAAATGATAAGTAAAATAAACAGTGAATACAACTCAGTTTGAAAAAGCTGACTTATCAATAAATAATAGGAATACAAAAGAATTGAGCCAGCAAAGAATATCCTTTTCGATAAATTCCTCTTTTGGCTCTGCAATTATATATATATATTTATTTAAACGCAGAAAAACTTGGTACAATATGGCACCAAGAAAGATGTGCCACCCAGTATTGTGTGAGGGCTGAGATACTGCCGGGGCGCCCAGACCGGAGCAGGTGGTTTTCTTAAGGGACCACCCCCCGAGCCTTTGACTTGGAGTCTTATCCGCAAGGCAGCGGAGCAGCGTCAGGTGCTGCGTTCCCATGGTTGCCGGTGACCCATATGGGCTCATACGCCATTTGATCCGATTGAATTCATGTACCCCATGGTAACTGCTTTTAGTCTAACCGCTATCCAAACGACCTTCCTGACATGGTAGGACCTGCAGGGAAATGAGTCCCAGCCAGTTTAGCTTGTTGGGTCACTGCGGCATTCAAGCCCTACCACCACGGCAAGGTAGCAGTTATCGGTCGGGGCAATTATATGTGCATGTTTTTATACATAGAATGTTCTAGAATAGTAGTCAATAACAATATTGGTCGTTTTAAATACCATCGATTTGTTAATTAAGATCACAATGGAATTACAGTTCATTAAAGATGCCTAAATTATAATAATAAAAAAGATATAATAGCAAATAGAATATCAACTAAAATTAGGGAAATTTCCACAAAAATTAAGGATCATTCAGACCTAGATGGCCAAGGTAAGGACAATGTCTGAACCATCTTCTTCATTTGGACACATAAATTAGGCTTCTTTACTGTGGATCCCAACAGCCTCAGAAATATTTAGTAAACGAACTCTTAAGGTGAATTTAAGATTTGTTGGTATGCGATAAATGACCCTAAAATCATGGTTAACGTCAATCTTGTGTTCTGTTTCCACAAGATGGGATAGAATGGCACTACGAATAGATTTTGTTTGTCCTTTGCTTAACCACTAGGCAGGGTGATGTTCGGAAATTCGACGAGAAACACGCCTAATTGTACGGCCTATGTAACTGGCTCACTCCACAGGAGCAATTAAATTGGTAGATACACATGGATGTGCTACTCATTACAAGAACAGTCGTGGAGTCTTTGAAAAGATCTGTTGACAGAAAATCGACATGGACACAGGACAACTGACCAATTTTTACAGTTATGTCCTCATAGACAGATAAAGGAATTTAATCTGCTCTCTCTCTTTGTCTTAATACGGATCCGGAGAATTTGTAGTGAAGATAGTGTTGATGATGAATACAAATAATAGAAAAAAATCCTCCATAGAGAACGGTCATCTACTACGCTTTACTCGAGGTCGACAGCAAATTACGTGGAGGAAACACAAAGAGGGACAAAATAGGTAAAAAAAACTGTTGCACTTGAATTTTTTTAATTCTTTACGTTCCCAGTGGAATATAGGGCTTCAAGCTAGAGGCTTTGGGTTTCTGTAGCTGTGGTGTTTATTTTTACGGGATAGGGTTGCTGCTAGCCCCATGCCCAACCTTTCCTCTTTACCAGTCTTATTACTGGCTTAGCGATGTGAAGGAGTGCGTTGGTGGCCGGGATACGAACCCCGGACTATGTGCATGGTCGGCGAGCGTCCTAAAGGCTGTCCCACCGATGCATAAATACCGAGGGTCGAACCCAGGATCTTCTGGTTACAAGGCGAGCTCGTAGACCATTAGGCCACTGGGACCCAGATTAGATTAGATATATGAATGAATATTTTTAATAGTTGGTTTGTAAGGATAAGATTTGTTTTTACGAGTTGAACACGGACTGAGTCTTGACCAGTGAGGTCCATCCAGTCATTGGTTGGTGGTCGCGCTAAATCACGAATTGGTAGAAGTTCGAATTCATAAGCTAGCCATTGAATCGGGTTGTGTCCCAGTGGCTGAATCGTATACGAGCTTGTTGGCCATGTAACCGGAAGGTCCTGGGTTCGACTTCCTGTGGTGGATGCGTATTGCCAATGGTTCCCAAACTAAGATAAAACAGCTGTCCAGTACTCCATTGTTGGTTTTCAATGGTTCTCTAACTGATAGCAATCCGTGAACAAATCGTAAAACATATGAATGAATAACTAAATAAACAGAGGTCAACCTAAAGTTCAGTAGAAATCTCTGAAATAATGTCAGTAAGCAGGTGGTCGAAAAACAAGGTACATTCGGAAATGTGAGTATGTGAATATAATATAATGGGTATATGACATGGATGGATGAGTGAAATGTTGTCAAAATAGTAGACTAGATAAAACACTGTTAGAATATGACGAAAAAAAGTAAAATAAAATAAAAATGCAACATGGAATAAAAAAGGATAACAAAGTTTTCATGTGAATTACATAATAAAATCAAGACCATTGGGTAAGGAAAGAGATCGTACAAATCGTTTTTGTACTTAAAGTTCAGTATTGCCAAAGCCAATGAAAGTAGAAAACATGAAAAAAGTTAGTTATCTTTCACCATAGGTGTCTGAATTCTATCTCCCGAATGTGTTAGGTCGTATTATAGGGTGAGCAATATTGAGGTGGCTAGGCATTGAGTGCTGGTTAAGGAGGGTAAGTCAATCGACGAGGTTGTGAAGTGACATCGACTGAGAGAGATGGTTGGGACATGTGTTGCGCATGCCCAGCTATCGCCATCCTCGACGAGCGGTACTAGCCGAAACGGGAATAGGTTGGAAAAGGGTTAGTGGTGGCACAGCGGTCGCAAATGCACTCCTTTATCTCGTTAAGCCAGTAATACGACTGGTAAAGAGGGAAGGTTATGGATGAGGCTAGCAACCCCATCCCGTAAAAATGAAGACCACTGCTACCGAAACTTCAAGCATTTAGCTTGAAGCCCTATGTTCCACTGGGAATGTAAAGGAATAAAAAAACCAAAGCAAGGCTTCAAAAGTCAATGAAATCCATAACAACTAGTTTAAGCCAGCCGTCACGTTTGGAAGCGTTGATCGGTCGGTCGGTTTTCGACAAAGAACTCTGCACATATGTGCAGCAGTTCACGTCGCCACACTCCATGTAGCACACAAAGCAAGAGAAGAAAGTAGAAGAAATGCATAATATAGACAGTAAACAGAGGTGTGAGACAAAGGAATAGTAATAACGGAGAACAAAACAGTTTCATTGGAAATCATAAGTCACAAGGAGTGGATGCATCTGCACCACTGAGAAAGATTTTGAGCCATGTTACCATTTGTTTCCAACCATTGGTTTTACCGTCCCGAGGACCCCAACCAGTGAGGAAATCTACACCTTCCTACGTGGCTTAGACTAACTGTTGTGGATTTCATTGACCGGTGCCATGTTTTGGTTTGACAGCCGCTAGCTCTTTTCCAGCCTGGCCCTATATCAGCTAGCATTGCCCATTGTCGAGGAAGGTGATGACTAGGCATACGTAGTGTCGACTTCTTGGTTGGGGTCCCTGAGATGGCAAGAACCAATGAATGTTGAAGATACTTGGTGATGATATGGCTGAAATTCGTTCTCAGTAATAGCACAGATATATTCACTCTTTGTGATTCGCCAGTCATATCCAATAAAACTCTATTGTTCTTCCATATTACTATTCTTCTTCCTTGACACTTCTGATTCTCTTCTGTTGGTTTGTGTGCTATATTGGGAGAACTGTTGCACATCTCTGCGGAGTTCTATGTTGGAACCGGTCAGTCTGTTAATGAATCAGGGAACTATTGAAAACCACCAAAGAGGGAGTACTGGATAGCCGACTGTTTCGTCCTATTTTCGGACTCTTCATCACTATCACTCACCCACTCACCTAGACTCGAACCCAAGGACTTTCCAATTACTTCATAGATAGTCTTAGCTACAAATCTAGTGAAGAGAATAAGAAAAGCAGGGATTTTTTTATCAAACAAAAATAACTTACTTGTGTACCGGTACAGAATTCTGGTAGATCGCATTGATCAAAGGCTGGACGACATACACTACCTTTTGGCTTCAGTCGACATTGATGACAACACGGGCCATGTGTACAAACAGCCCATACAGCAGCTAGGCATGTATCAAGATTACAACATGACATTGGATTATTAGTATAGTTTGTTGTCGACGACAATGATGATGATGTTGTAGACACTGGACGAACAACACCAGGATCACATTCTTCACCACGATCAATATGACCATTACCACAGGTATCAGTAAAAGATTTAGAATCCTGTTAAAAAAAAAAGAAATATAAAATAAAATAAATGGAGAGAACTGTTACCAATAGTTTTTAAAATAATAATGACTATAGGGTTATTATTATTATTAATATTAATATTCCCTTGGGTGGCTCCAAGTGGAACATAGAGAGGGCTTCAGTAGCACAACTCCGTTTCGCTTCGTCCTCTACAGCTCTCTTCAACTGGCTTCACAATTCTCCACAAGCTTTCATTCCCTCCTCACAATGATTTCCTCCATGTAACCCTCGTCGCTTCCTATTCGGGTTCAACAGGCTTTTGGTTAGTTTTTTCGCAGAATTTCATCCAGTCTTTAATATCGCTTGACATTCAAACTATCAATACCAATACTACTACTACTAGTGGTAGTCATAAAAGTAGTATATAGAGATGAAGCGAAAATATTGCGCACGGAGTAGCCAATGTCAGGCGTCGTCTAGGTGTCGATGCTGATGCAGCCAATGATCCCTGAGGTAGAAGTGTGGGGGAAATCATATTTGGAAAATCCTTCCTGTGAATGATGTAATCACAATATTTATACCTTTTTGGATGTTTCAACTAAATTTGTGTTTAGTTAGAAAACCATTGAAAACCAGCTGGGAGTACTGAACAGCTGTTTCATCCTAGTTTGAGAATCATCAGCAGTACGCACACACCACAGGGAGTCGAACCCAAGACCTTCCGGTTAGAAGGCAAGCCCGTATACGATTCAGCCACTGGGACCCAACCCGATTCAGTGGCTAGCCCATGAATTCTAACTTCCACCAACTCCTGGGTTCGAACCCCATTAGGTGCGTACTGCCAATGATTCCCAAACTAGGATGAAACAGTTGTACAGTACTCTCAACTGGTTTTCCAATGGTTCTCTAACTGATATCAATCCATGATCAAACTGGTAGAAACAAATTTAATCCTTACAAACCAAGTCTTGTAAATTTGTAGTTATTATCCGTTTGTTTCTCTTAGACTGCATATCATTGTTCTGACATTTGCATATCATATATTGGCTTAATCTTTATTATTTGTCTCCTGCTCCTGTTCAATCTCTAATTTAAATGCTTCTCTTTACGGTTGTTTGACAATGATATTGATAATGAGTTGTTATACAACTGTATTATTATTATTATATTATTGTTCCTTTGGCTTCCTAGTGGAACATAGGGCTTCAACTGCACGTCTCCACTTGCTTCTGTCTTCTGCTGTACTTTTCACATGCATCCATGTTAGTCCATACTGTTTCAACTCCTCTTGACACAATCTCATCCATGTCACCCTTGGACGTCACACTCGCCGCTTCCCTTTCGGGTTCCACTCGAGCAATGGCCTGACGCGCGATGTCACCCAACGGCCTCCTCAGCGAGTGTCCAATCCATCTCCACTTTCTCCTGCATATTTGTTGGGCGATTGGTTCTTGTTTTGTTTGTTCCCATAGTTTCTTGTTGGTGATTCTTTCCGGCCATCTGATCTTCAGTATAGAGCCAGCGAAGACAGTTGTTGATAAAGGTCTGCAACAGGCTGTTGGAAATATTCTTTGTGACCCGCCAAGTTTCTGATCCGTACGTATAGAAGAACTGACTGACTTGACGTTTGTATTGAAAATCCGAATTTTGTTGTTGAGCGTTGCTGAGTGACGAAGATTTCCAGATTGGTTTCAGGTTGATGAATGTGTTTCTCGCCTTCCCGATCGATTCTCGATTTGACATCCTCGTCCGTCCGTTCCTCGTGTAGTTGAGACAATGCTCCCTAGATAAGTGAATGAAGTAACCTCTTTCAAATCCCTCCCGTTGATGGTGATTGGCGCTGGATGTTGCTGCTGTTGTTGTGGTTGTTGTTGTTTGGTTGGTTATTTTCATAACCCCCGTCTTGTCTATGTTCATCTGGAGTCCTGTCTTAACTGCTTCTTCGACCAGTTTTATTCGGTTTTCGCTTGTAAGTTTTCGATTTTGTGTGACATCAAACATAAATCATCCGCGAAATCCAGGTCTTCTAGGTTCTTCACGTCGGTCCAGGGTTATACAATTGTGATTTTGTTTAATCGTTTGAAGGTGATTCTGACCTTGGACTATTTGCACGAAGCGTTGCTGTGCGATTAGTGTGGGTTGAGTTTTTGACCCTACCATTTTACGCATATTTTGCTTGATTCTAAGTGTTCATTTTATACTTAAACTAGACCACAAACACACAGATTTAACCAAGAATAACCACCTTTTCCCTGTCTTTGTAGCATTTTTGACTGTGCGTTTTTATCTCAAGGAAGTTTCGGAGAGCTGCTATGTTATACAGTCCCGACCGATAGCTGCTACCTTGACGTGGTGATCGGGCTTGCATATCGCAATGACCCAACGAGCTACACTGACTGAAACTTATGTTCCTGTAGGTCCTATCAAGCCAGAAAGGTTGTTTGGATAGCGGTTAGACAAAAAGCAGCTACCCAATCCAATCCAATACTATAATTCAAACAAATTCACTAAATATCATGCCGGATCGGTCAGGGCTCGGATTAACAACGACCGCGCTTCCTGCTGCCGTGTCACAGGGCAGAAGTGATAAATATGCCACTGAGACACATCAAACAAAAAAGAACAAACAAAAGCAGATCACGTGTGACCGGCCTCAAGTAGTTGTCCCCTGGGCTCTGCGGTCACTCAACACTAACCTTTTTTCTATTTCAGGTGCCCGAAGACTCAACCAACCCCCACGGTGTAGGCAGCCGGGAAGTAACAACCGCACACACACTTCCAAAAGCACACGAAGACATTTTATAAGTAGAATGCAGAAATCGGTTGCCTGCATTTTTAGACCATAGCGAGAGAGTCAGTTTTAGTCCCTACAAGGTGGCTCGCCATAGCACTGCACTCTGAATTACTGTTATTAGATCGTTAGAGGCAATCGTCACAAAGGCTTGCCGAAGCCCTAGGTTTCGTGCTTGTTCGCATTTCTGCAGCCTCGAAGGGAATGAAGACAGCTGTGCGTAACACGGATTCGAGATTGAAGATATGCGTCTCGCCGATGATGAGTGCCAACAGTGCACGTTAATTCTTTTTTATTTTAATGTAAAGAAGGAGGCCTTGATTCAAAGTCGACATCATTCAGTCCCCCCCACACACACGCACACACACACAAGTAGAGAACACACAAACACAATATATACATGTATATATGTACTGGTCACAATCAAAATCAATGAAACATGAATTCAAGATGATTGAGAAGATATCAAATTACGTCATTATAGTGTGTGCATGTGTGTTTGTGTGGAGAGAGAGACTGAAACCAACAAATAACACGTCTGTCTGTCTATCTATCTACCTATCTATCTATCTATCTATCAAGGAACTGGAACACCTCTTCAACATTAACAATGATTTCTTTTGTGTGTATATATGTGTGGGGGTGGGGTGGGAGTTTCACTTTACAGACAATTTTAAGGTGTCTAGTAATTAGAAGCTTTTTATTAATAAGTTGAGTAGCACTCAGTTCAATGACTCTACTTTGATTAATTCTTGAAAAATGATCCTTCTTGTGAAAGACGTTTAAACTTTATTACTCATTAATTATTGAATGACATTGTAAAAAATAAAGAAAGTCCTATTTTTCCATTTTTTATTTATTTATTTGTTTATTTATTCACTCGCTCACTAATACTTTTTTAATGATAATAAATGAAATTAGAGAACAATAAGACTGACTAGGTCTTCTTCAATTGGATATCATTGATACAAAGAAGAAAAGGTTTCAAAATGCTATTTAAAAAATGCAGTAAAAGAGACAAAAGCATTTTTAATGCTACTGCTGTTGAGGTACGCTGTCTCTTCAAAACTACCCCTGTATTTATTTAATTCAATTTTAGATTTCCCCATCGATTGATTGGACCGAAGTGCTCAGTCTCAGACTTCAGTGTGTGTGCTGTTGGTGGTGGTGTCGGTGATGGTGGTATTTCTTGGCGAGTTGCCGGTGATGGTCGATTCAAGAGTCCTCATTGTTTTATTTGTTTCTCCTCCTTGGTAATCCTGTTCTCTTGAGCATCTTTTATGGGGTTTCATCATCTGGGTTGATCTCTTCCGGGATAGACACCTGGTTGTCTGATATAATATCCTTAGGTGTCTTTCCTGGACTACTTAAGAAACATTTTGCTTTGCTGCGTAGGGCACTAAAAGCTGTTAGTAGGGTAAGTGGGATATCGTTAAACCAACTGGTTAACACGATTGTGGATAGACATATAATGTCATGTAAGAAACTAGCGAATTCTATATTGTCAGACCCCGAGCATCCTCTCTACACGCAGCTCTCTCCTTGCATTTCATCTGGTAGAACTAGAAGCAGCTATAGGAGGCTATATGCTAGGATTACCAAGTACAAAAACTCCACAATACCTTATCTGGCACAGCTGTTATGTGATGAGAAAACTGTTAGGCATGACACGATCAACTTACTGCGGCACTCTAACAAATAGTTCCCATTAGCTTTTGTTCTCCTTTCTTTTGTTACTATTATATTGTTGATCACATATTCTATTACACACTAATTTTATATATCATACCCTGTGGTGCATTGTTCAAATATGTGAATGCAATGCTGTTCTTTTTTATTTCATTTATTTACCTCTTTTTCTTTTTGTTGTTGTTGCCTTTTATTTTTAAAATCTTATAAAATTTATGAGGTAATTAGATGCAATATTGTAATGAACGCTGAAAATTCCATACCTGTACCACAAATACTGTTTAGAATAAAGCTATTATTATTATTATTTACCTGAGGCCTGCCTGTTCTACTTCATATGCCAGTGTGTTGTAGAATTGTCGTTTGCCTTTTTTCTAGCACTCTTCTTTACTGTTATATTCAGTGCAGTGTAATTAGGTCAGTCAGTATATTCGTGTAAAGACTACCCCCATACATTATTAAGGTATTCTAAGGATACAGCGAAAACTAACTCTCTATGATATTCAAATGTTGGTTTGTAGAGATTTGATTGGTTACAGGATTTTCATCATGAGCTGACATCAGTTAGAGAACTATTGGAAAACCTGTCAGGGAGTACTGGACAGCGGTTTCGTCCTGGCTTTGGACTCTTCATCAGTGCTCACCCACCGGGATTTGAACCCAGAACCTTCTTGTTACAAGGCGAGCTCGTATACCATTAAGCCACTGGGACCCTATCCAATGGCCAGCCTATGAATTCTAACTTCTGCCGATTCACGACATAGCGCGACCCCTAGCCAATGTCTTCGGCTTGCCCTATTTAAGGTAGGCAGTTACCTGGGGTTCTGCTGAGAAGTTGTGACCAGTAATGTGCAGCAGGTCGGGTGTGAGGACAAATACTCGCCACCAATGACAATGACTAGTGCCAGTCGCGATATGTCGTGAATTGGCAGAAGTTAGAATTCATGGACCATTGGATGGGTCCCAGTGGCCTAATGGTCTACGAGCTCACCTTGTTACCAGAAAGTCCTGGGTTCGAATCCCGGTGGGTGCGTACTGCTGAAGAATCCCAAACTGGGACGAAACAGTTGTCCAGTACTCCCAGGTTTTCCAGTGGCTCTCTAACTGATGTCAGCTCATGATGAAAATCCTGTAACTCTCTATGAATTTAATCTAACTGCCTCTAGTGACTGGCTACCGGACGAAGTTGACTGGAGTTCTAAGTGTCAGACGTCATGACCATTTAATGGGGTCCACCAGGTCGATAGTGAGAACAAATATTCAGCGTGGATGACACTAGCTGGTGCGAGTCACGATTAATCACGAATTGGTAGAAGCTGGCTATTCATTGGCCATTCAGTTGGGTTCCGGTAGTTGAATGGTCTACGAGCTTGCCCTGTAACTGGAAGCTCCTGGGTTCCATCCATGGTGGGTAGGTACGTGCGCTTCTGATGAGCTCCAAACCAAGGCGAAGCAGCTATCCAGTAGTCTCTGCTACTTTTCCAATGGTAGTTCTCTAACTGACGTCAGCTAGAATTGTATAACCACCAATCAAAATCCCTCCTGCAAAACCAACACAGTTCAAAGAGATGAAATTTCACTTCACTTTCCCTTCTTTTGAAATGGTTATTAATCTGGATCACTACATTGTGCGTATGATCTTTTTGATACTTTAATGTAAATCAAGAAATCAAGCATAAATGTTTGACGCTATAGACTACTGACAAACCAACATGAGTAGTTACATACTAATCAAATCAAGCAACCGAGTAGTGTTTGCCAACACCAACTACAGCGAGGTGATCTAATCACCAGATGGCTGTTTCGCTTGTCTGAGGCCGAGATCATCGCAGATATACCCGGCATGGCTCAGCTCATAGAACTGAATCAGTCCAAACCACCACCGACAGACAGAAACGGTCGTCCAGTGGTATCTTACTACTTATATACATTTCTATTTATAAAACACAAAATAATCGAACAAAGAATATCCTTTTCGATAAATTCCTCTTCCAGGCTCTACAATTATATACATGTTTATATACACAGAATATTTTAAATTAGTAGTTAATAACAATATTAGCGTTTTTGTAAATAATATCGATTTGTAAAGTAAGATCACAGTGGAATTACAGTTCATTAAAGATGCTTAAATTATTATAATAACAAAGATATAATAGCGAATAGAATATCAACTAAAATTAGGGAAATTTCACAAAAATTCTGGATTATTCAAACCTGGATGGCCAAGGTAATGATAATGACTGAACTAACTTCTTTTGGGTGCATAAATTAGGCTTATTAATATGAATCCCCACAGCCTCAGCAATATTTAGAAGTCGAACTCTTAAAGCGAAATTGAGATTCGTAGGTATGCGGTAAATTACCCTGAAAGCATGGTTAACGTCAATCTTGTGTTCTGTCTCCACAAGATGAGACAGAATAGCGCTGCGAATAGATTTTGTTTGTCCTTTGCTTAACCACTATGCAGGGTGATGTTCGGAAATTCGACGCGAAACACGCCTAATTGTACGGCTTATGTAACTGGCTCACTCCACAGGAGCAGTTAAATTGGTAGATACACATGGAAGAGGCGAAATTAGGCAGTTTGTCTTTTATTCCCGAACGCAAAAGAGGAGTGGTTTTAAAGATACAGCGTAATTCTGCAGCAGGGAATGCTCTTTTTACCGCATTTCTAAGGCTCTGTGTTAGTATCTCACTGGTGTTGTCTCCTAGGAACTGCATCTGTAGGAATAAGGCCATTTTTGAAACTGTTGGTAACTTGGGCTGCTTTGGTTTCAGATTCATATTCTTATCAATAAACTTTTCGCGATAACCATTCTCACTTAGCAACCGTTTAATATTGTTAAGTTCCTCGTCAAGAGATTCGTCCGAGCAAATCTCTCTTGCTCTGTGGACCAAGCACTTTATCAGATTGCGTTTGTATTTCAAGGGCACAAAGCTAAGAAAATGTGTGTACTGGCCCGTTGATGTAGGTTTTCTATAAACACTTCTTCTTATTGTCCCATCCTCTTTTCTGGTCATAAGGACGTCTAGAAATGAAATACTAGAGTCTTTTTCTTTCTCAATAGTAAAATTTATTGCAGGATGTACTTCATTAAATTTATCCCTTTTTCAATAGAAAATCAATAGAAACAAAAAAACTAACCTTTGATACAACATTTTCGAGTAAACAATCAGCCATACCAGAGGACAGAGCCAATTGAAGCCGGGAATTGTCTCCATCAGAAAAAAGTTCAGATGAATTACAACTATATTAGTAGATAGGGGTGGGAATAAAAAAAGAGGAATAAAACAAAGCCAATGAGCGATAAAGACAACTACTAATCCCCAATAAATTTAATCAATAAATATTTACCAATCAGATTGTAGGATTTGTTGGAATTTTGTTAGATTTTCGCCATAAATTAGTATCAGTTATAGAGACTATTGAAAACCAGCCAGAAGCACTGTACAGCTGTTTCGTCCTGATTTGGGACTCTTCATCTATGCTCACCTATAACTCCTCCAGGAATTGAACCTGGGACCTTCATGGAGACCAGACCGATGTCGTTTAGAATTCAGCTCTATTGGGCAGAAACTGAATGACCCATGAATTCTAAATTGTAAGATGATGCTACAGGACTGGACTAAATTGACTCCCAGGAAGACAAGCTTTCACCACTCTCAAGTCTGTGTGGACGTCAACAGCACTCAGCATCAAAAATAAGATCCGGATTTTCAACTCCAATGTGAAGTCAGTCAGTGCTACTATACGGATCAGAGACTTGCACTGCGCGTCATAAAGAGCATGTCAAACAAACTACAGACCTTTATTAACAGCTGTCTTCGCTCAATACTACTCAAGATCAGATGGCCGGCCAAAACATATCAGCAGCAGAGATCTCTAGCAATGGGCGAACCAACACAGCAGGAACCGATTGTGAAACAAATAGGCAGGAAGAAATGGAGATGGATTGGCCATACCCTGATGAAACCATGAAGTGACATCACTAGACAAGCCATTGCTCGAGTGGAACCCGAAAGAGGAGCAACGAATTGGTCGTCAGTGTGAGGGTGACTTGGAGGAGGTCATGTGAAGAGGAGATGAAAGCATGTGGGTAGACTTGGAGCCAGGTGAAGACTCTAGCAGAGAATCGAACGCAATGAAGATGCACGGCTGAAGCCCTATGTTCCTCTAGGAATTAAAGGAAACAATAATAATAATAGCTTAAAGATAGAAATTGAAGTGTTTGATCGAGTGTGTTGACTACTTCACCTAATTGGGAAGTTGCATCAGGCAGCTCCAGAGTGGTTGCAGAAGGCTCTTCTGGCACATGGCAATTCAAACCCCATAGACGTGATATTTGGCTGGCTGTCGACCAAGGGACGCGCGTACTGCTCAAAAGCACAGCAGTCCACCCCGTCCTTATTTATAGCTGTTACTGAGACATGGCCATTGAAAGTGGAAGACATGGAAAGTCGGACTAGCTGTCTTGCATCATAGGTATCTGCCTCCTATCTCTCGTGTATGTTAGGTGGCGGTAAAATAGGTTGAGTAATATTGAGGATAGGCGTCGAGTGCTAGATAGTTGGGAGGGAAAATCAAACGACGAGGTTGTGAGGTTATATTGACTGAGAGAGATGGTTAGGACATGTGTTATGCATGCTTAGCTATCGCCTTCATCGGCAGACAAAGTGATGGTCAAACCGAAACATGGCTTCATCATCCAATGAAATCCAAAACATTTGATTTAAGCGACAAAGGGATGTGTAGATTGCCAGTGTGGTTAGGGTTATGGAGACGGTAAAAACCAATGGGTGGAGACAGTTGGTGGTGTGGCTCAAAGTCGTTCTGAATGGCTGGCGCATTCACTTTTTGTGATTTGTGATATCCGATAAAACTCTATTGTTCTTACTTATCACTATTCTTTTTGCCTCACTCACACCTCTATTTATTATCTCTCTTTTAAGTCTGTCTTTACTGTCTTCTCTTCCTTTGTGCACTACAAGAAGAGAATGTGGCAACTCGAGCTGCTGTATATCTGTGCAAATTACCGCTCTGAAACCAGTCAGTTAGTTAGTCAGTCAGCCATGAATTGTAACTTTGTCGACTTGTGGTATTATAGCTGTACCCTGACCAATGCCTACGATAAGCGAACATCCGCTTCACCTTGACACTGTAGACCCCACTGGTCACAGATTCCCTAGTACACCTTCAGGAAAGTCATCATCCAGGAGTCAGTTAATGGTATCTCTAACTTGTCTTCTGGTTAGAAGTAGCTCCTTCTGTCTCCTTCTTCGAAAGCAGCCAGACATGGGATCATCATTGTTTGGAGACGTAGCCATAAACCCCGCCAAGGATCAAACCCGGGAGCTTCATGGGGATGAGATCAAGCTTAGTGATTATTCGGACTTAGAGGAATACACATTAAGCGCTGCCTTTGAATTCTTCTTCAATACAGGGTTTTTATTTCATAATTTTTAATCCCGACTCCCTGCTGGTTTTCCAATGGTTCACTAACCGATGTCAGCTCATGATGAAATCCTGTAACCAATCAATCAAAATTCCTACAAACCAATACTTGAAAATCAATGAGATGCTCACTAGCGACTGACCCTATCCAAGTAGGTAGTAGTTACCTGGGATTCTAGTGGGAAGTCGTGACCAGTGAGGCACAGCAAGTCCGGCGTGAGGACAAATACTCGCCGAAGACATTGGCTAGCGCCAGTCATGCTATGTCATGAATTGGCAAAATTTAGAATTCATGGGTTGGCCATTGGATCGGGTCCCAGTGGCTGATGAATGGTCTACGAGCTCGCTAGCCTTGTCACCAGAAGGCCCTGGGTTCGAACCCCTGTGGTAGGTGACTGACTGACTGGTTTCAACATAGGACTTCGCACAGATATGCAGCAGTTCGAGTTACCGCGAAGTAGAGACAGTAGACAGGGATATGAGACAAAAGGAATAGTAATAACGAAGAACAATATAGTTTTATTGGGTAATACAAGTCACAAGGAGTGGATGCATCTGCACCAACCATTGAGAACGATTTTGAGCCATATCACCAATTGCTTCTATTCATTGGTTTTTAATGTCCAGAGGACTCCAACCAGGAAGTCTACACCTCCCTAAGTGGTTGGTTTAAACTATCTGTTGTGGATTTCATTGACTAAAGAAGCCATGTTTTGTTTTTATTACCAGTGGCTCTTTTCCAACCTGACCCTATGGCAGCTAATATTGCCCGTCATCAAGGAAGGTGACGGATGGCTAGGCGGCATGCGTAACACATGTCCTAACCATCTCAATCGGTGAAACTTCACAGCCTCGTCGATCGATTTCCCCTCCCACTTACCTAGCACTCGACGCCTAACCTCAATATTGCTCACCCTATTATACCACTTCACACGGGAGACAGAACGCAGGGGAAACAACTGCCTGACCAGTACTCCCTGGCTAGTTTTCCAGTGGTTTTCTAACCAAAAAAAACAGTTTAATTTTTGTTTTAAAAATAAAAACTGAGAACCAAAAAAGAGACAAAAAGGTAATCAACAATAATCATAATAATAATAATGAATTCATTCACCTGTATAAAGGAGGACATGGAAATGATTTGACGCCAAGTATTTCTGCAATAGCTAACGATATCAACCGGGATATATGATAATCCATATCTACTGTACTGTTCACCTAGAAGGAGAAATAGCGATAATAATAATAACAATAATATATGAGGAGAAATACAGTAGAAATCACTGTCAATCAATATATTTAGAAGTGGAGAATAAATTCATTCAAAGAGCTTGATGCCAAGTTTTTTTAAATTTTGAATTCAGTATAAAAACAGATAATAAGTTGAGTAAGATGGTGGCAAATTATTATTGTTATTCGGTCGGTCGGTTTTCGACATAGAACTTTGCACATATGTGCAGCAGTTCAAGTCGCCACACTCCATGTAGCACACAAAGCAAGAGAAGAAAGTAGAAGAAATGCATATTAGAGACAGTAAACAGAGGTGTGAGACAAAGGAATAGTAATAACGAAGAACAAAACAGTTTCATTGGAAATCATAAGTCACAAGGAGTGGATGCATCTGCGCCATTGAGAACTATCACTTTGGGCCATGTCACCAATTGTCTCCAACCATTGGTTTTTACCGTCCTGAGGACCCCAACCAGTCAGGAAGTCTACACCTTCCTACGTGGCTTAAACTAACTGTTGTAGATTTCATTGACTGGTGCCATGTTTTCGTTTGACCACCGCTAGCTCTTTTCCAGCCTCGCCCTATATCAGCTAAAATTGCCCGTCGAGGAAGGCGATGACTAGGCATACGCAACACATGTCCTAACCATCTCAGTCGATGTAATTTCACAGTCTCGTCGACTGATTCCTCCTCCCACTTACCTGGCACTCGACTGATGCCTAACCTCAATATTGCTCACCCTATTCACCACTTCACACACCTATGATCAAAGACACCAAGCCAGCCTTTTCATGCATTCCACTCTCATTGGCCATGTCTCACAGCCATATAGAAGAACGAAGCGAACTACTGAGCAGTGCCCCCGCCCTTTGGTCGATAGTCGGATATCGCGTCTACACCAGAGACGGCGTAAACTGGCATATGTGAAACTAGCCCTCTGTATACGTGCTGAGATTTCGTCATTGTTATTCAGTTATATTTTTTCCTAGTGGTAGACAGTTGTAGCGAGTGTCACGAAAAGCATTTCCAAAACTGTCCACCGAAAACGTTTATCAACAACTGCCCACTTCTCTGATAAGCACAAAAAACGAACCAATCAAGATTCGGTAGAGGTGGATCGGAAAAGCTTGGAGGAGACTATAGGTTGACATTGTACACTAGTTAGGCAATCAGTCGTGTGGAACCTAAATGGAAAACGTAGATGAGTTAAGTGTGCGTCGTCAAGGATGCCCATTTTCCCCATTCCTATTCAATTTCATCATAGATATCGTACTAATGGACTTAACCTTAACTCACTTCAGAGACTCAGGGATTGACTTGCTACCAGGGAATAATCTCGTCGACTTAGAATATGCGGACGATATAGTCCTTCTAGACGAGGACGCTGACAAAATAGAGCAGAGTCTACTGAACACCTTGAGCTGCAATCTACGAATGTTTGGCATGCGATTCGCCCCTGTAAAATGAAAGATGATGCTGCAGGATTGGACTTCACCGACCCCTAGATTTGAAATAGGAAGTGAAGTAGTAGAGCACGTTGACCGCTTCACTTACTTGGGAAGTACCACCAGCCCCAACGGGATGATCTCCGACAAAATCTCAGCACGGATACAGAGGGCTAGTTTCGCATATGCCAGTTTACGCCGTCTTTGGCATAGACGTGATATCCAACTGTCGACCAAAGGGCAGGTGTACTGCTCAGCAGTCTGCTCTGTCCTCCTTTATTGTTGTGAGACCTGGCCATTGAGAGCAGAAGACATGAAAAGATTAGCCGTCTTTGATCACAGGTGCCCGCGTTCTATCTCCCGTGTGAAGTGGTATAATAAGGTGAGCAATATTGAGGTTAGGTGTCGAGTGCTAAGTAAATGGGAGGGGATATCAATAGATGAGGCTGTGAAATTACATCGACTGAGATGGTTAGGAGATGTGTTACGCATGCCTAGTCATCGTCTTCCTCGACAATGGGCAATCTTAGCTGACATAGGGTCAAGCTGGAAAAGAGATAGCGGCATGTCGGCTTCTTGTGCAGATATGGATAACGCTTTGGCGTTTGAAACCATAGGTACTGGGTTCGAGCCTCGGTGGGAACATCATCACTCACTGGAAAATGCAGGTACATCCAGCTGTTGGACGAGTCCCATATAGGACGAAATGTGCATCCCGGCTGGATTCCACTGACAGTCACCATCCACCAATTAAATACTAATAAAATGCCCAGACATCGTCGAAGCATCTGCACAAGAAGCCAACAGACATGTCAACCTGAGACCGAGCACTTCGGTCCAATCAATCGACTGGAAAATCTAAAATTCAATTAAAGCTGGTATTTAGTTTGTCATCAATAAGAGAGTGAGTTGTTTTACTCTTCCTTAACAACGCCTTAAGAAATAATCCGAATACATTATCAGATAGATGATAGGAGGTATTTGGGAAGGACCTAGGGTTTCATGTTTGTTAGCGCTCACCAGTCCTCAGGACGTATCTTCTATCTTGAAGGAGGTCATGTCAATCTCAGAGATTTGCACCATGTGTCACTCAGTAATGCTTGAAGTCAATCACTGCGTTACCATTGAGCTATTCGGACTCGTGATTGACCTCCTGCAGGAATGAATGACACGGGATCGAATCTCAAAGGAGGCATAATTTCCTGCCAGTTTTCAATGGTTCTCTAATTGATATTAAAACATGATCAAATTAGAGACCAATCAAATCCCTATGAAAGGACTCTTCAAAACTAATCTCTATTCTCATCAGCGACTGGATGCAGGACGAAGTCGACCAGAGTCCCAGTCAGAAGTCGTGACCAATGGGTACAGCCAGGTGGCCGGTTTTCGACATAGAACTTTGCACATATATGCTGCAGTTCAAGTCGCCACACTCCATGTAGCACACAAAGCAAGAGAAGAAAGTAGGAGAAATGCATATTAGAGACAGTAAACAGAGGTGTGAGAAAAAGGAATAGTAATAACGAAGAACAAAACAGTTTGATTGGAAATCATAAGTCACAAGGAGTGGATGCATCTGCACCAGCCATTGACAGCGATTTTGAGCCATATCACCAATTGTCTCCAGCCTTCATTGGTTTTTACCGTCCCGAGGACCCCAACCAGGAAGTCTACACCTCCCTACGTGGCTTAGACTAACTGTTGTAGATTTCATTGACTGATGAAGCGATGTTTTCGTTTGACCGCCGCTAGCTCTTTTCCAGCCTGGCCCTATGTCAGCTAACATTGCCCATTTTCGAGGAAGGCGATGACTAGGCATACGTAACACATGTCCTAACCATCTCAGTCGATGTAATTTCACACTGTCTATTGATTTCCCTTCCTTACCTAGCACTCGACGCCTAACCTCAATATTGCTCACCTTATTATACCACTTCACGCGGGAGATAGAACGCAGACACCTATGATCGAAGACAGCTAGTCTTTTCATGTCTTCCACTCTCAATGGCCAGGTCTCACAGTTAGCCATAAAGGAGGACGGAGCGGACTGATGAGCAGTACACACGCCCTTTGGTCGATAGTCGGATATCACGTCTACGCCATAGACGGCGTAAATTGGCATATGCGAAACTAGCCCTCTGTATCCGTGCTGAGATTTCGTCAGAGATCAACCCATTGTGGCTGATGCAACTTCCTAAATAAGTGAAGCGGTCAACGTGCTCTACCACTTCACTTCCTATTTCTAATCTAGGAGTCAGTGTAGTCCAATCGTGTAACATCATCTTACATTTTACAGGGGCGAATCGCATGCCAAACAAACGAAGATTGCTGCTCAAGTTGTTCAGTAGACTCTGCATTTTGTCAGCATCCTCGCCTAGAAGGACTATATCGTCTGCATATTCTAAGTCGACGAGATTATTCCCTGGCGGTAGCAAGTCAATCCCTGAGTCGCTGAAGTGTGTTAGGGTACAGCCGGTCGCCAGTGAGAACAAACACCCACCACGGATGAGATTGACTGGTGTCAGTCGCGCCACTTAGGTGGGATTCGTGGGCTAGATGGTCCTAGGCTGAAACTTCAGTGGATGCTTCCGGCTGAAGAGTCCCAGACCAGAACGAAACAGCAGACTAGGCAGTACTCCCCCACAGGTTTTCAATGATTTTGGTCCACTGCCTCACTCTCTCTCTCTCTTACTTCCTGTCACTTTGTGTTGTCTTCAGATATGACAGTTTAGACTAATTTACTTCCCTTGTGTGTGTGTGTGTGTGTGTAAGAAAAGTCTTCAATCTTCACTTGTCTGTCAATCGAGTTACAAGTTACATTTTCTTTACATTTTCCAATAGATAAATAGTATAGATAAACAGTGTTCTTTTTCTGCACAGTTTGATAAAGAGACAAAGTTCACCTGAATTATATCCAACATCTTTGCAACGCACACATCTCCACACATACAAACACACACACACACAACTAAGTACTTAACACGACATGAAGTTATATCAGGATAGGCTTTCTTTTTTCCTTCTAATAGAAAATCGATTAAATGTTATACAAATTGAAATTTGCTACTGAGATTAATTTAGCAGATGCGCGATATCACCTATTTTCTGTTTTGGTAAGCATATAGAAATTAGTAAGTAATACAGAGAGAGAAGAGAGGGAGAAGTTGTTTAATAAGTAGTAATGATGGGTTAGGAATAGATGAATCCAAGATGTGGGCGTTTCGTTAGATGTAGAATTCGCCAGCTGAATGTATTTACTATCTGCTACTAGAGTGATAAACCGACAAACTGGTCGAAGAAGCTGGCAGCAAAGACAGGACTCCAGGTGAACATAGACAAGACGGAGGTTATGAAAATAATCAACCAACCAACAACAACAGCAGCAGCTACATCCAGTGCCAATCACCAACAACGGGAGGGATTTGAAAGAGGTTACTTCATTCACTTATCTAGGGAGCATTGTCTCAACTACACGAGGAACGGACGAGGATGTTAAATCGAGAATCGGGAAGGCGATAAACACATTCATCAACCTGAAACCAATCTGGAAATCTTCGTCACTCAGCCTGAATCAACAACAAATTTCGGATTTTCAATACAAACGTCAAGTCAGTCAGTTCTTCTATACGTACGGATCAGAAACTTGGCCAGTGTGTCACAAAGAATATTTCCAACAGCCTGTTGCAGACCTTTATCAACAGCTGTCTTCGTTCTATACTGAAGATCAGATGGCCACCGGAAAGAATCACCAACAAGAAACTATGGGAACAAAAAACAAAACAAGAACCAATCGCTCAACAAATATGCAGGAGAAAGTGGAGATGGATTGGACACTCGCTGAGGAGGCCGCTGGGTGACATCGCGCGTCAGGCCAATGCTCGAGTGGAACCCGAAAGGAGGCGGCGAGTGGGACGTCCAAGGGTGACATGGAGGAGATCGTGTGAAGAGGAGTTGAAACAGTATGGACTAACATGGATGCAAGTGAAAAGTACAGCAGAAGACAGAAGCAAGTGGAGACGTGCAGTTGAAGCCCTGTGTTCCACTAGGAACCCAAAGGCAACAATAATATAATAATAATACTAGAGTGATAACGCGTCGGTGGTTCACCGATAGAATATTCGTCAAACACGCCTCATATGATCCGGGTTTCGATCCTCGGCCGACGAAAGCACTCCTAAATCTCTCTCGTTAAGTAGGTAGGTAGTAGGGCTAGTGAAAGTAAATTACTGTTACTAAGACTTCACAGCTCTAGAGGCTTGAAGTCCTATGTTCCCTACTGGGAACATAAAGTAATAAAAAAACAGAGTGGTGGTATTTTCACTGACTAGTAATTGTAAAAACAGTGTACTGGTGACGAGCTGCTAGCCGCCGTTGTCAACTTCATTGGTTAGCTCAGCTTTAAAGAGGCTCTCTTTTCGACAATTTCATTTTTCATCCAAGTTTGTGAATCGTCGGCAGTACGCACCCACTGCCAGGGTTCGAACCCAGGACCTTCCGGTTACAAGGCCAGCAAGCTCGTATGCCATTCAGCCACTGGTATACAAGCTTGCCTTGTGACCGGAAGGTCGTGGGTTCCAACCCTGGCAGTGGGTGCGTACTGCGGACGATTCCCAAACAAGTTGGATGAAACAGGTGTCCAGTACTCCCTGTGGCTCCTCTAACTGATATCAATCCGTGATCAACTCGTAAAAACAAAACTAATCCTTACAAACCAACTATAGAAAATTTCATTTTCGTCGTCTACAGCTGTGCAATCGCATTTCCATGCAATTTTTTCTCTCAAAAGTCGATATAAAAGAGAAGGATCAATTGTCATAAGTGTAATTATCAAGTATTGGTATACAGAGATTTTCAAAAGAATGGACACGGAACAAAGAGTACTCTTTTCGATAAATTCATCATCAGGCTCCACAGTTATATATACATTATAATGAATGAATGAATTAGTCTTATGAACGATATTAATGTTTCAATAACATCAAATCAATAATATTGATAAATTACAGCTCAACAGTATCAACATAAAATAAAGTGAATGTCAGGAGAATCAGGAAAGGTAATAGTACAAATTCATGAGTTTATAGTCTCTACTGAGGGCCAGAGCAGTATTAGGGCTTGGAATTGTTTCTTTTGAACACAGAGCACTGGTTGTTTGAGGCGAATTGCAATAGCCTCTGCTGTTTGCAAGTTCGCAACATGCTGTGCTTCGATGATTTTGGTAATTTGTTAGGCACCCGGTATATTATAGAGAAGGATTCTTCTACGCTGGCTTTGTGGCGGGCCAGTTTGCACCAGATGGTGCAATATAGAACTGTTAATGGTTTTCGCTACACCTTTATTTAGCCATAGTGGGAGATGTTCTCGAGTGAGCACGAAAAATCAAGTTCCTAGAGCAACGGCCAATACAGAGATTTATGAATTTTGAAAACACAATAAGAAGACGTAGTTTATCTGAAACACATGTAATGTAATGTGTATTTGGGCAACACATTTTGGACATTCTGATCACACACACGAGTACTTGGCATACACAGTTTATATAGAAGGTAAGAAGGGTAACAAACGTTAAAGAGAATAGTGATTGCTTGCCATTTTTAGATGTACTCATAACACACCGAGAAGATGGTTCAGTAAAACAATCTGTCTGCAGAAAGTCCACATGGACGGGACAGTATCTAAATCTTCATAGTTTCTGTCCACTACAGTATAAAAAGGCGTTGGTTAAGTGTTTGTTCAAACGCATTCACCGTATATGTACTGCCGATACAATTGAAGAAGAAAGACAACACCTCATTGAAATATTGTTACATAACAATTACCCGCCGAGATTCATTAAACGTTATGGAAGTATCAACCAAAGAGCTCCACCAATCCAATCAGCTCCCAAAAAGGATGTTTACATATCCTTGCCGTTGAAAAGTGATTAATACAGCCTGGTCACTAAACAAAGACTCAAGGCAGCAATTAATAGAACTTATCTAGCTAAACTTATCTTCATAGAGAAAACGAGAACAATGCTGTCCTATAAACCGTATCACAGTATCCGAACAGTAGTGTCACGTCCCATTGTGTTTATCAATTTACATGTATATGTGGACACACAAACATAGGGAGTACCCATCGGTTTCTCCAGGTTAGGGCTACAGAACACATTCCAAAGTGGCTTCAACAATAAATAAAATCGCCGGGTACAACTGATCCCAGAAATAGATGTCCAACATCATCTATAACGAAGGACATTATAGTGGTTGGTTTCAATAATGCTTTTCAACCTATATATTAAACAAGATTGGGTCATATACTTATATTCGTTGAAGCCTTGGCCATAAAAAGACTTCAGCTTGTCTTATGTGTCCAAAAGTTATTTGCTATTACTTAAAACCTGCCTTGGTAATGCAATTTAGAACCAAGGCTCAATTAACTTCATAATATTTTCAACCCCTTCTTTGCTTTGTTTTTTCATTTTTTATCTTTCTTACCCACACCTTTGCGTCATCTCCCTACCCATTACATGTGACCTTGACCTGTACACAATCTGACCTGTATTGTAATGATTCATGTCTGCTTGCCTTCTATAAAACTGTGTATGATAGGTACATGTGTGATCAGAATGTCCAAAATGTGTTGCCCAAATACACATTACATCACACGTGTTTCAGATAAACTAAGTGTTCTTATTGTGTTGTCGAAATATAGGGATTTGATTGGTTACATATTGCAATGGCTGAACAGTTTGAGAGCTTGCCTTGTAACCGGAAGGTCCTGGGTTCATACCCCTGTAGGTGGATGCGTGCTGCTGAAGAGTTCCAAACTAAGATGAGGAAACAGCTGTCCAGCACTCCCTGGAGAAATTTCCACTGGTTCTCTCAACTCGTCATCAAAGAAGTATAATTACTCATATTAATCGATACATAGGAAAAGTTGAATGTTAGTGAAATAGTTACGTCATAAAAGATAAATTGAAACAAATGAAATGTGACATCACGTAAGAGTTAGAAATAGTTCACGTAAGTTTATACAAGAGTGTATTGTTTTCACCTCAATAAATCTTAATATATACATAATTTTTTAACTGAAAATCGATATCACAATGCAGACACATTTCAATTCATATATTTTAGACATATATAAAACACAAAATAATTGAGAAAAGAATATCCTTTTCGATAACTTCCTCCTCTTCTGGCTCTACAATTATATATACATGTTTACATGCATAGAATATTCTAGAATAGTAGTCGATAACAATATTAGTGTGCTTTTTAAATAATATCGATTTTTAAAGTAAGATCACGATGGAATTACAGTTCATTAAAGTATTACAGTATTTAAATTCCAGGGGAAAATATACAAACAAACTGAATGAGTTGCCATGGGGTCACCAATATCCCCGGTTGTAGCAGATATATTTATGGATAGGTGGGAAAACAAAGCGATTTAAACGTTCACCCCCACCATAAAAGTATGGTAGAGGTATGTAGATGACACATTCACTGTACTTAGAACACAAGATATAGACAGATTTTTCGAATACATCAACTCAAAGCTGGAGGCAATTTAGTTTCTCTTATGAATTGGAAAATCAAGAAGGGGAGCTCCCAATGTTAGATTGTAGCGTAAAAAGGAAAGAAGATGGAAAGTTAAACACTAGTGTTTACAGGAAACCCACACATTCAAACAGATATCCTGTGTCAGTAAAAATAAGATTGGTGAAATGTTTAAATGACAGAGCACAAAAACTAAGTAGTACCAAGGAAAATCTAAGACAGGAAGTGAGGCATATAAGGGAAGCTTTGAAACTTAACAATTACCCTGATAAATTAGTCTGGGAATATGTAAGGAAATGTAAAAATAAAATAAATAATGATAGTAGTGATAGTGATAATAACAATAATAATGATAATGATAATAGTGATAATAATAATAATATTAATGACGACACCAACAATAAAGAATCTAAATCATCAGTAGTAATTCCATACAAGGAAGGAACCTCGGAAACCACCTTACGCAGAATTCTTAACAAGGCAGGAATAAAAGTGGCTGGCATTCAAACACACAAATTCAATTAGAAACAAGCTTTGTCGGTTAGTTTATCTAATACCCTTCCTCCAATGATTGTCAGGTCAAATACATAGGTCAAACTAGTAGAACAGGGGCAGTCAGACTAGCCGAACATAAAAACCTAGCAAAATCTAGATTGGTTGACCCGAATAAGATAAGAAATCTAGAGAATAGTTCAGCTATAGCACTACATGCAATTGCACACAACCATACAATAGGATGGGATAAGATGACAGTTTTGAAATCTAATGTATCAGCAGGATGGAGGGATAGATTGATGACAGAACCTTTGTGTATCGAATCAACTGACAGGGAATACGTGTAATAGGAATGATTCCCTAATTTTAGTTGATATTCTGTTTGCTATTATATTTTTGTTATTATTATAATTTATGCATCTTTCTTGAACTGTAATTCCATCGCGATCTTATTTAACGAATGGATATTATTTAAAAAACACTAATATTGTTATTAACTACTATTTTACAATATTCTATGTATATAAGCATATATATGATTGTAAAGCCAGAAGAGGGAATTATCGAAAAGGATATTCTTTGCTGGCTCAATTATTTTGTGTTTTAAACATGTCCGAATGAATATTTTCGCTATATTTCAGGTATAATAATGATTCACATAAAAGTAGCTATACAGTACATTGATCAATTACTAGTCGGTAACCATAACAACGCTTATATGCCAAAAAAGAAAGCAGTTAGCAAGCGCGTGAATAGTTTTTATTTTAGATATTTTTTTTTTAGAGAATCGATCTATTCTGTTGTAAAATAAAAATTAGTTTTAACGAGTAGGTTTGAAATTCAAATAATACTTACTTACTGGACATTTTCTATAATCCGTATTGGCAATTATGGTTAAATACGGAGGCTGGTAGAAGATCGTTAAATTCTTAACAATGAGCAATTTGTTATTCAAGGTTGGAATTTCATAGCCTATATCTGCGAATTCATTATCACCAGGAGATCTTGGTGACAGAAGTAAGACTTTACAGATCATTGAATTCTGGTCTAAGTGAGTGAATGATCAACAAGCTTCGTCTCACCATCCTAAATGTCCCGAATTTGATTTCTAGTGGGGTTGTGAGCGCGGTGCACCACTGAAGAGTCAATGCTTAACACTAGAAGGAAGCAGCTACCCCCACCACTACTCTTTGGCTGGTGACTATCAATGATTCTCAAACTGATATGCTGGTTCACAACAAAATTTATGTTGATATTATTTCAAATCCAAACAGAAAACCAATGAACTACACTTCTCCATTGCGTTCGGTTCTCTGCTAAAGATTTCATCACCTGGCTCCACGTCTGCCCACATGCTTTCATCTCCTCTTTGCATGACCTCCTCCTCCATGTCACTCTCACACTGACGACCAACTAATTCGCCATTTCAGATTCGGGTTCCACTCCAGCAATAGCCTGGCGTGTGATGTCACTCACTTGATGTGGCACAATTGGTTACTGTTGGGTTGGTTCGTTCATTGCCAGAGATCCGTGTTGCTGATCGTTTCTGGCCGGCCATCTGATCTTGAGTAGTATTGAGCAAAGACAGCTGTTGATTGATGGGTGTCTGTGGTTTGTTCGAAGTGCCCTTCGCGACACGGCGCCAAGTCTCTAATCCGTATAGGAAATAGCACTGACTTCACACTAGATTTGAAAATCCGGATCTTATTTTTCATGCTGAGTACAGAGTGTTGACATACACACAGACTTACTTGAGAGTAATGAAAGCTTGCCCTGCTTTCCAGATCTTCACTGCTTTGATATCCTCATCACTTCCGTCCGACTGTAGTTGAAACGATGCTTCCCAGGTATGTAAGTCGGTAGGTAAAGGAAATTGCTTCTTTCAGATTTCTCCCATTTATGCTGATGGTTGTCTGTTGTGGTGGTTGCTGTCGCTGTTGGCCAGGAATCGTCACACCCTATCTCTGTTTCCTCTATGTTCACCTGAAGTCCTATCTTTGATGCTCGCCTTTTCTGCCAACTTGTTGCTTTTCTCTTGCATATCTTCCAGCATTTGTGGGAAATCAGACGTTTATTGAAGAACGTTCTTTTCATAATTACATTAAATTTTGCATTTCTTCTCAAAAACCAATTCTGTTTATAGTACACGTGCCAAACTATGCTAACGAATCACCTGTCCAATAGTCCTCCCTGTTGGTTTCCAATGGTTCTCCAAACTGAAATCAACTTGCCATCAAGACCTGTAATAAATTCCTAGTGATTGTAGTGTACCAAAGAAATGACGGGGGTGGGATCGTGGATGCACATTGATGCACAATGGCTTTCAATGATTCTCTAATTGATGTAGTGCTTCATGACAACATCTATATTTTTGAAATAAATCCGAAAACTCTCTTTAAAAAGTACCTAATCTAAATATCAGTCTCCTGCTTTTACCGATATGTACTGGACGGATCACCTGAAGCTGTTGTGAGAAGTCATGACCAGTCAACCAGCTTCGCCTCACCATCCTAAATGTCCCGAATTTGATTTCTAGTGGGGTTGTTGGGGGGCGGCGCACCACTGAAGAGTCAGTGCTTAACACTAGGGGAGAACAGCTACCCTCCCACAACTACTCTTTGGTTGGTGGCCTTCAGTGGTTCTCAAAAGTGATATACTGGTTCACGATAAGGTTTATCCCAATACAAAAATCGATAATTAAAATAAATTATTTCTTATGGTACTGTACTAAAGTAACAGAGAGTCAGGGAGGTAGAGAGAAAACATTCAATTAAAGAATGTTCTATTCATAATTACATTAAATTTCTCTATTTCTTCTCAATAACAAATTTCTTGTATAGTACAGGTAAACTGATTGAGTGAGTGAGATAAACTCTAACCAGCCATCCACATCGAGTTTGATCTCAACACCACCGAAGGCGGCTGTTTCGCTCGTTTAGGATGGAGCTCCTCATCAGTGGTGTACGTAGCCGGGATTTGACCCAGCTCAGAGAGTAGGATCATATGAAAGCACTCGACTTAGATCAACTTAATCTTGCTGGCTAAGAAGCACTACTGGTTGTCGATGTGAGTGGTACACACCTACTACTCATCTCACTTAATCAATCAGTAGTATATTAGTTTTATGCAAATATGCATTGCTTTCTTGATTACCATTTATGACGGTATCAAACAGACCACATGTCTGAATAATAATAATAATGGCAATAGCTTTATTCTGGATAGTGTTTATATAATGTACAGTTTTTTCAGTGGAGTTCAGTGCGCGATGTTTTCTCTTCGTCCAAGATCTTCAAATAAAAAAAGATTAATTGACAGCAGATTGCGTGTGATACATTACTGTCTGGCTTTCGAGAATACTTGCTACGATACCCGGTTGAAAGCCAAATAAAGAAAGTTGAGGCGTACATTTTGACACCCTCTAGGACATAACTCTCAGAAACAGTGAACTCAATGTATATTAGGATAAGTTGAGTTCACCCCCCCTCTCACCCACGATTATTTCTTTGTCTCATATTTAGTAGAAATTTGCAAATCAGCAGGTTGTAGACACTTTTTGAATACTCGGGAGAGTAGTAAAAATCATTAGAGATCATATTTTAATCGATTGAAGCACCGTGAACAAGAGAAATTACATACAATATGCAATGATGGAGGTTTTTGGTAGCCCAAGTTTTAGGCTAGCCGCCGTTATATTGAATTCCTCCTCTGCTCAGTGTTAATCTTCTTGCCCTCTTTGAACCAACACATCTATAGCATTTAACTAGTCGCCATTCCCGTTCAAGAAAAACAGATCAGTTAGAGAACCATTGGAAAACCAACAGGGGTTACTGGTCAGGCAGCTGTTCCATCACCTTAGTTTGGGACTCTTCAACAGTAGGCACACTCCACCAGAGTTCAAAATCAGGATCTATGGATTACAAGGCCAGATTATAGACCATTCATTAGCCACTGGGACCTGATCCAATGGCCAGCGCATGAATTCCAACTTCTACCGATTCAATCACGATATAGCACGACTTTCACCAGCCACTGATGTCATCTAGACTGAGTCGAACCGAATACACCGCCGCTGATGAGGAGCTCAGCCCTAGATGAGTGAAACGGCCATCCTATGGTGCATAAATCACTCGGATCTGGTTGGTTGGAAAACGCTACTCATCGTTGATGTGAGTGGTATACATATACTACTCATCTCACTCACTCAATCAATCAGTAGTATATTAATTTTATGCAAATATGTTTACTTTATTGATTACTATCTATTTTGATTACAGCTTGATTCCACACCGTATTTTCGGTACAAGTATGGAGTTTTCAGCATGTGATATCGGTAGGCCAAATTTCGCAAGCCAACCATTGATATCAGGTGTGCATCGGCAGGGGATCGAACCGCGGACCATGTGCATGGTCGGCGAGAGTCTTAAGCTCTGTGCCACCCATCGACGCACTGTTATGATTAGAATTTATAGTATGGTAATCTGATATAAATTTGCTCTCCAAAGGAGAAACTGTGGTGGAAATTCCACTCCTCCCCCGAACTGTCTGTAGATTGCAAAATTGTAAAATTTAGTTTCCAAAATAGACAAATTCAATCACTTTACACACACTCTCTTTATGACACACACACAAAGACGTTTTCAGACATTTCACAGACTAATGAACACAGTTCATGTCTCATTATAACATTGCGTAATCCTTACCTAGAGAGTGATGAATGACAGTGTGTATTGATTATTATCGGTATTATCATTATTATTTCTAATTAACCAATGACCCCTGGAGGTGGTGTAGTCGAGTCAGTGAGTGTTTCATGTTTTTTTTCAACGTCCCCCATACATGTAGCACTTTGTACTTTTAATAGATGAATACGGTCAAGGTTGTACTTACTTACTTACATACAAGTGGTGAAAATGTTCTTTCTGTCGCTCTCAACACACACACACACACAAACACACTGACACACAGACATGCACTAGAGACACAAACTCAGGATGATGTCATTTAGATGTTTGGTTGGCGGCTGGGTGGGTGCATACGGATTGATAGATAGATGCATAGATGAAATCGTTTGTCAAATTCAAATTTCTGTGTCACATATTGGCTAACAAACACTGACAGTCCATCTGTCTGTCTGATTGTGTGTGTGTGTGGGTGTGTGGATACATGTAGAAAAGCATAATTCAGGGTGAACAAGTGATTCTCGTGTAGACTGACTCATCATGAATGATCTAATTAATTAAAATTAATTATTAAATGAGACGTGTGCAGTAAGCACGAATTGTACATGAAAGATGCGACATGCATAACACACAGATGAATGATTAACGACATGAACTGAATGTCACTCACTAATGTTGTCACCATAAAATATTTTACGAGTTGATCACGGAATGATATCAGTTAGAGAACCATTGAAAACCAGCCACAGGAAGTACTGGACAGCTGCTGTTTCATCCTAGTTTGGGAATCATCGGCAGTACGCACCCACCGCGACGGTTCGAACCCAGGACCTTCCAGTTACAAGGCAAGCTAGCTCGTGTACCATTCAGCCACTGGTACCCGATTCAATGGCTCATGAATTCTAACTTCAACCAATTCGTGATTTAGCGCGACTGGCACCAACCAATGTCGTCGGTGGGACATCCATCCTCCCACGTGACATCTGGTTGAACCTCACTGGTAACGACTTCTCACTAGAACTGACTTCAGGAAACTCCATCTTGTAGCCAGTAGTCACTAGCGTGCATCAGATTATTTTTCTATAGTTTGGTTTGTAAGGGTTAGTTATGCTGCCGATGATTCCCAAACTACGATAAAACAGCTGTCCAGTACTCCCTGGTTTACAATGGTTCTCTAACTGATATCAATCCGTGATCAACTCGTAAAAACATAACTAACCCTTACAAACCAAACTATAGAAAACTATAAAATATGTCCGTAGATGTGAGTTAGATGTCAGTTATCTAACACATCTGCGCACATGTACACACGTACATACTTAGATAAGAAATGACCTTTCATAACTTATGTCAAAAATCTATAATGACAGGATATTCTATTCTTAGCACTAGCACAATGGTTGATCAGTTAGGGGACCATTGGAAACCAGCCAAGGTGTACTACTAAATAGGTGTTTCGTCATAGTTTGGGAGTCTTCATCAGTAGACATCCGCCACTGTGGTTCCAACGCAGGACCGTTTAGTTACAGGGCCAGCTTGTAGACCATTCAGCCACTGTGTCAAAAATCTGTAATGACTGGATATGCTATTCTTATCATTAGTGATTCAATTCGTTTCCAGTTTTAATACGAACTCAATGATATCAGTTAAAGAACCATTGAAAACCATCATGGAGTACTGCACACAGCTGTTTCGTCCACCGGAGTTCGAACCCAAGACCTCCAGCTTACTACAAGAGGAGCTCGTAGATCATTCAGCTACTAGAACCGAATTCAATGGCCAACCTATGAATTCTAACTTGTAGTGTTGGTTTGCAGGGATCTGATTTGATTGGTGACAGGATTTCATTATTAGTTGACATTGATTATAGGATTACTGAACAGATACTCGGCAGAATTCAGAGTTCATGTGCTGGTCATTAGATCGGAACTGACGAGGATATCAAAGCAAGAATCGGAAAAGCAAGACAAGCTTTCACTACTCTCAAGTCTGTGTGGAGGTCAACACTCTGTACTCAGCATGGAAAATAAGATCCGGATTTTCAACTACAATGTGAAGTCAGTCAGTGCTAATTGTTATACGGATCAGAGACTTGGCCAGAGCGTCATAAAGAGCATCTCAAACAAACTACAGACTTTCATTAACAGCTATCTTCGCTCAATACTCAAGATCAGATGACTGGCCAGAAAAGATCAGCAACAGAGACATCTGGGAGCGAACCAACCAGGAAGAAATGGAGGTGGATTGGCCATACTCTGAGGAAACCATCAAGTGACCTCACTAGATAAGCCATCACCCGAGTAGAACCCGAAAGGGAAGCGGCGAGTTGGTCGTCAGTGCAAGGGTAACATGGAGGAGAAGGTCAAGTGAAGAGGAGATGAAAATATGTGGGCGCACTTGGAGCCAGGTGAAGAATTTAGCAGAGAACCGAACGCAATGGAGACGCACGGCTGAATCTGTATGTTCCTCTTAGAATTAAAGGAAATAATAATAATAATCATTAAATTGGTTCACAGTGGCTTAGTGGTCTACGAACCAGCTCACCTTGTAACGAGAATGTCCTGGGTTCGAATCCTAGGGGGTGGGCGCGTACTAAACAAGAGTCTTAAAGTAGAGGAGAACAGCTGCCCTTTACCCCGAGATGTTCCAGCGGTTCTATAAACGATGTCATTTGACGATGAAATCCTATAATCGATTCTAACTTCTACTGACACTAGCCAATATCATCTGTGGCGAGTATTTGTCCTCACTCCCGACATGGCAGTGAACCCCACTCATTAGTCATGCCTTCCCACTAGAACTGCAGGCAACTACCTTCTGCAGGCAGTGTCAAGCAATAATTTGTGATTTGTTTTAAATTTGACCATTGACAGATTGATTTCAATGAGAGAACTATTAGAGACTACCAGGGAGTACCACCGGACAGCTGTTTCATCCTGTGTTTTTGAAACTGACTGTCTGTCTGTCTGTTTTCGACATAGAACCTTGCACCGTTGTGCACCAGTTCAAGTCGCCACACTACCTCCATGTAGCACACAAAGCAAGAGAAGAAAGTAGAAGAAATGCATAATATAGACGGTAAATAGAGGTGTGAGACAAAGGAATAGTAATAACGAAGAAGAAAGCAGTTTCATTGGAAATCATAAGACCGATAGCTGCTACCTTGACGTGGTGATCGGGCTTGAACACCGCAATGACCCAACAAGCTACACTGGCTGGAACTTATGTTCCTACAGGTCCTACCATGCCAGGAAGGTTGTTTAGATAGCAGTTAGACGAAAAGCAGCTACCCAATCCAATACTATGATTCAAACAAATTCACAAAATATCATGCCGGATCGGTCAGGGCCCGGATTAACAACGACCGCGCTTCCTGCTACTATGTCACAGGACAGAAGTGATAAATATGCTACTGAGACACACCAAATAGAAAAGAACAAACAAAAACAGGCCGCGTGTGACCGGCCTCAAGCAGTTGTCCCCTGGGCTCTGCGGTCACGCAACACTCTTTCTGTTTCAGGTTCCCGAAGAAACTGACTGTTCAGTGGTGCGCATCCACGATTCTACCAGAGATTGAACTCAGAACCTTCAACCACTTGAGCTGGAATTCACTGATCCTTTGAATTCTAACTTTGTCAACTGCTGCGTGATATAAGACACTATCCTCACTGATTTCTTCAATGTGAACCCACTTTGCTTTGATATCAACAGCTCACTGATAGCTAGTTAATCGATTTCCAGAAGCTGCAGTCCATCATGTCATTGAAGACATCGGTCGGAGTCATTGAATTCCAACCGAAATGGCTGAATTTGTCTGTCTCTATCTGGATTCAACATAGAACTTGGCACCGAAGTGCAGCAACTCGAACAGTTGCCACGTTCCAAATAGCACACAAAGGTAGACAAGAAAATGAGTGAAGAGAATCAATAATAGAGTTTTGACAAGTATAAGAGTGAAACAGAATGAGTAATGGTAGAAAGGAATATCAATAAAGATTACACAAGAGACTGAATACATCTGCGTAAGCCATTGACAACGATTTTGAGCCATGTCACCTATTGTCTGTCTCCAGCCATTGATTGATTCTTAGAGTCCTGAGGGCGGGCCCCAACCCGGAAGTCTGCATCTCCCTACCTACCTGACTCAGTTCACCTGTCAAGGATTTCATGGATTGATGAGGCCATGGTTTTGTTTGGCCACCACTTACTCTTTTCCAACCTGCACCTATATAAGCTAGTAATGCCCGTCGGGGGAGGCGATGGTTAGGCATGCGCAGCATGGTTGAATGGTCGTCAAAATGCTTCTCTTCACAATCTAAATGTCCCGAGTTCAACCTTTGGCAGGGTTGTGGGTGGGCAAGACTCACTGAACAGTCAGTTAATCCGAAAACAAAAGGACAAAATTAACTGTCTAGTTCTTCTTGGGTTGGTTTTCAATAATGATGATCACTTTGTCTATCTGACTGATTTGTTTGTTAACTCGTGAAGAAAATCCCTACACATATCCTTCAGTCTGAATAGCATTCATGTTGGGTGAGAAAATAAGACATAAGGACAGTGAATGATAATAATAATAAAGTTTAATTATAATTAGGTTTACACTTTCAGTGTCTAGAGTTTATGTAGGTGAATATGTAAATGAGCTCTGCGTGTGTGTTTGTGTGTGTGTGAGCGGGTGTGATGAGGAAGAGTGTGGAGATTGTGAAGAAAGTCTCTTCACTGTCGAAGAAGAAGCAGACGAACAAGAAGTAGAAGGCGAAGACATTTAATGATGCATATATAAGAAAAATTATTCATATGTAAATAATCCTTCAGATAATTAGAAACAAATTGAATAAATGGACTTTATATAAGAAGAGAAGTGAGCGGGAGAGGGAGAGAAGACAAAGACGATGAGGAAAACAAGACGGATAGAGAAGAGTGAAGAGGAGAAGGATGAGGAGAAGGAGGGGTGGAGAAGAAAGTAGGACAGTAGACAGCATGAAAGGCGAACAACTTACATGTCGTCTAATTTATTCGAACAAGACATATAGGCGAACAACATTGTTGTCTTCAATTAGATCTTCTTCTACAGGCTTTACCCTAATATACATGGATTTATATGCAAATAAATATTTAACCAGTGAGGGTGAGTTTTCAACGTCGTTAATAACCATGATTATAATGATAACGAAAATAATAATGATAATAAGGTTTATGCAGGTAGCGATAAGAATAACGAAGGTAGTAATATCTGTGTATATGTAGACAATTCAATCAATAAATAAATTAGATTAGACCTCAAAAGTTACGCAATACTAAAGGTGAAGTGGACAGATAATCAGAGTTTAAATAAATAGCATAAAAGTACGAAGGAAATGGAAAATAAGAGACTGTGGGTGAGAGGGATTTTGATTGGAATTTACCCAGACCAAGGGAGGCAGAGATGATGGGAGAACAAACTTCTTTTGCTGCCTGCGAAGATTGGGATTGTTCTCTCAAATTAATTCCCATTGCTTCAGCTATGTGTGTAGAAGGCAGGGTCAAATTTCCTTCGAGAGGTTCGATGAAAAGGCACTTCTTCTATCCACTTGGTGACCATTATCATCAATCAAATGAGACGAAACAGAATTTCCTACCCATGTTTTACTTGGATTTTTCCGAACTATGAAGGAAGATGCTCAGTAATGATGCGTTTTTTGAGCTGTCTAGTTGTTCACCTTATATATTTAGCTTTAACACTACCTCCTACACAGCCTTCATTGTCTTCCATTTGCTTCTAACTATGATTATCTGTCCACTTTACCCCCAGTACTTATTACGTAACTTATAAAATTTTGTTTAATTCAATTTTAGATTTTCCCGTTGATTAACTGGACCGAAGTGCTCAGTCTCAGGTTGACATGTCGGCTCTTCGTATAGATATTTCGACGATGTCTGGGCATATAACTTGAAGTCGACTGGTGGTTGGTCACTAGCAGTGGAATCCATGAGGATGCGTATGTCGTCCCATTTGGGACTCACCCGCCAGATGGATGTACCTGCATTCCTCAGTGAAAGATGGTGTTTCCAGCTAGGCTCGAACCCAGTGCCCATAGTTTCAAACGCCAAAGCGTCTCAGATTGACATTTCGGCTTCTTGCGCAGATCATCATGACTCACTGCAGAATGCAGGTGTATCCAGCGGATGACGAGTCCCAAACGGGACGAAATGCGCACCCTGGCTGGATTACACTGCTAGTCACCATCCACCAATTAAATTCTAATTTTAAGATTTGGCCTAATTATATATATTTATGGAATTATCTACATATACACATGCATATTAATTACTACCTTCGTTATTTTTATCGCCACCTGCATAAACCTTATTATCATGATTATTATTTTTGTTATCATTATAATCATCGTTATTAAATGACGTTCAAAACATTTTACCACATTATTATTATCATTCATATCATTATTATTTGTTCCACAAAATCACCGTCATTGGTTGAATTTATTCCCTATATATGGTCAACCAGTGTGGCGTGTACTACTGACAATATTTAAAAGTAGTATAGATAGATGCGGAAATAAATAGGCATATATGTCATCTAAAAGAATATCGAATAGCAGAGAGATGGATTTAATGAACGATGCTTGTGAAACACAATATGGAAAACATCAAAGAAAGGCAAAGATATGTACAAACCATGATTCTACTATATTGTGTAAAATACCCATCGGAACATTAGATTGAGAAGAACAAGAAGTTCAGCAAAGATATCTCTTCGACGATTTCATCCTCAAGAGCTGTACAATCGCATATATAAGTTTACATGGATACAATTCTTATTCGTTTAATTCCACATAGTAACGAAGGTGATAATAATTTTCAACTTGATATGAAAGTTTGAAGGTCGTTCTATGCGGGTCTTATCAAAACGTGTTAGAGAACATCATCCAGCATGGTTGCAAAGAGGAGGCACTGGTTCAATCAGAAGCGCAATAATTGAAAATCTTGTCAATACCTGCCACAGAATCTCAACCAACTCATCATTTAGAGTCATCTACAAAGTAAACAAAAATCTGCCAAAGACAGTATGCTTCCGACTTCTTTGTACTGCGGAAGCTCTCGCCATATACATCGAAAAGCCGGAGCTATGTGTTCAAAAGAAACTAGTTCCCTTATCCTTCAGTTTTTTTGTTTTGTTATCTGTGTGTGTAATTATCTCTCTTTGTCTTCATTCAATTCATCCTATTTTTCCAGTTATAAAATCAGTTATTGTAAGTTTGTTTCCATGATCCTCCTGATCCGTTCAGAATAAACATTTTACAATTATATTCTAATCCTGTGTAATCTTTTGTTTCTATGCCTCTTGTAATCTATATTCACACCTCCTAACTTACATTTCAAGTTGAAAAATTTTGATCTCAATTTGTTTCCATGCTCATTTTGTTCACACCTGTAATTCGTTCTAAGCCTCTTGTAATTCACATCAAGTTGAAAAAAATTATCACCTTTTATTCGCCTTGAAAACTATTTCTCCAGTTACCAAATATTAATTTTGCATACGTTGTAACTGTTATCTAATCCTAGGCAATCTTGTCACTAAGCTTTTTGTAATTTATATTCGTACCTTCAAACTTTCATATCAAGTTGAAAATTATTATCACCTTCGTTACTATGTGAAATTAAACGAATAAGAATTGTATACATGTAAACTTATATATATATGCGATTGTAGAGCTCTTGAGAATGAAATCGTCGAAAAGATATATTTGCTGAACTTCTTGTTCTTCTTAATCTACTATATTGGTCAACGTATTTTGACTGTACCAGTGTATCGCGTTGCTATTAAATAATTTCGTTACTGAATTCTCCTGTCCTCTAGTTTGATTACGCATTGATAAATGAGTTAGAGAACTATTGAAAACCATGGAGGGAGTACAGGATAGCTGTTTTCTCCTGGTTCGGGACTCATCATAAGTACCCATCTATCACCGGGATTCGAACTCAGAATCCTACGTTTGCAGGTCAAGCTGGTAGACAATTCAACTACTGGGACCCACCCGACTCATTAGCCAACCTATGAATTCTAAATTCACCGCGACTGGCATCAGCCAATGTCATCCATGGAGAGTATTTGTCCTCACCCTAATCCGACCTAGTGGACCCCACTAATTGGTCACGAACTCTCACACTAGAACTCACTCCAGTCAACTTTGTCCTATGGCCAGTCACTAGCATGAAATTAATTAGTGAAGCATAGATGTTGCATTGAGCAGATGAAAACACACTGAGTTGTACTCAGTATAATGCACGTAAAAACTACTGGCGTGTAACAGTGTGTAGATAATAATAATAACAATAATCACTTCTCCTATTTGTGATGTAACTTTTAAATTGATGAGCTTATCTGTTTTACATGTCAGTCATAAATTATCCAGTTGACTTGTTAACTGTTTATAGAAATTTTTTATTCTGAATTTACAGAACACAAAGCGAAAGATGAGGTACACAAAACAGCATAGTTTATGCGAGAGCTGCGGCTCGCCCGACGCCTAAATCGATTCAAGAGGTTGTTTTAAGCGGCTACCCCTGCCTGAGCCTTCGAATTGAATTCTGTGTTAAGGGCTACTGAATTATCATGCTTGATGATAACCCAAACAGGTTCACACGCCATTCGATCCAATCGGATTCTGGTGTCCGTGTACACTATACGTGTTTGAATCAAGCCTTCTCAGCTCCTCCAGCTAGGTAGGCCATCAGCATGTCCACCAGCCAGTCTAGTCGCAAGCGCATTTTCACTTTATTTGAGGAACACCCGCCGCGCCACGTGAAGTCAGTGAATGGGACTGGAATGTTCAGTTTCTACCAACATGTCAGCTCCTAATACGTGTGCTTCGACGATGCCTTTTAGGCTAACACAATATGGTATGTTATATATTACTGGCAGGTGGAAAAGAGTAGTAGAATACCACTCACATAAATTATTAGTGCCTACCAACCAGCGTCTGTGGCATAGCGGTTAGGACGCTCGCCGACCATGCACATAGTCCGGGGTTCGATCCCCGGCCACCGACGCACTCCTTTACCTCTCTAAGCCAGAAATAATGCTGGTGAAGAGGAAAGGTTAGGCATGGTAGCACCCATCCTGTAAAATAGAACTGTACAGAAACTTCAAGCCCCAGCTTGAAGCCCTATGTTCCACTGGGGAACGTAAAGGGAAAAAAACCAACCAGCCAGACAATCGAAGTGAGACAAACACGGGGCGGTCGAGTCTATCAACCCTGTACGCCATGTGAATTAACTCAGAGAGCTGATGATGACGTTTGGTTGATAGTGATTAGTAATCTCATCCAAGATTCAAATTTCGTCCCCGTTCAGGACTCCTCAGCTAGACACTCCAACTAGAATGAAATGTGCACACCATAGATTTAACTGTTACCCCCCCCCCCTCCATCATCAAACTAAACAGCATTAGAATTGCTTTTTCCTTACACTAAAGGGTATAAGGCGACAGAGAGATGAAAGTCTTGAACGCAATTAATTCATTAAGCACACAAAACTGTATATAACTTACTTGTATAACACCTAAAGCTCTGGGGGTACAGATAGCATCTGGAATAGCTATATATTCAACAGGATCATTGAATTGCCGGCCAGTTAGTAATAATTGAATATCAAAATGTTTTGTAGATAATGTTGGATTATTTGTCGATGATGATGAAGAGGTTGTTGGTGTAGCTGTCGCGGATGACGACAATGATGATGATGATACTGGTGTTCGAATGAAATGATTAGCATCGACTGATCTTCGATGAATACGATGACGCTAAAACAGAAAAAAAAAAAAAAACAAAATAGACACATAAACACTTTAATGGGTGAGTCTTTTATGAAATTCAAAATCTACGCCAAAGTTATCACTATGTAAAATGACACTGTTTTAGTAATTTAGCTGAGTTCAACTGGTCGAAGAAGCAGTAAAGACAGGACTCCAGGTGAACATAGACAAGACGAAGGTTGTGAAAATAACCAACAAACCAACAACAACGCCAACAGCAACATTCAGCGCCAATCACCGTCAACGGGAGGGATTTGAAAGAAGCTACTTCATTCACTTATCTAGGGAGCATTATCTCAACTACAGGAGAAACGGACGGACGAGGATGTCAAATCGAGAATCGGGAAGGCGAGAAACACATTCATCAACCTGTAACCCATCTGGAAATCTTCGTCACTCAACTCAGCATCAACAACAAAATTCGGATTTTCAATACAAACGTCAAGTGAGTCAGTTCTTCTATACGTACGGATCAGAAACTTGGCGGATCACAAAGAATATTTCCAACAGGTTGCAGACCCTTATCAACAACTGTCTTCACTGGCTCTATACTCAAGATCAGATGGCCGCCAGAAAGAATCACGAACAAGAAACTATGGGAACAAACAAAACAAGAACCAATCGCTCAAGAAATATGCAGGAGAAAGTGGAGATGGATTGGACACTCGCTGAGGAGGTCGTTAGGTGACATCGCGCATCAGGCCAATGCTCGAGTGGAACCCGAAAGGGAAGCGGCGAGTGGGACGTTCAAGGGTGACATGGAGGAGATCGTGTGTAGAGGAATTGAAGCAGTATGGACTAACATGGCCGCAAATGGAAAGTACAGCAGAGGACAGAAGCAAGTGGAGACGTGCAGTTGAAGCGCTATGTTCCACTGGGAACCCAAGGGAACAATAATAACTTAATAATACTCAATCTTATCAAAGTATGTTACGTCACTCAACTTAGTTAGTTTTAATTTAGGTTGCACTCGAACTAATGCTTTCGTTATTACGAAATTAATATCTGAAAAATCGATGACAATGTACTATGTTATTATTATTATTACTGTCCCTTGGGGTTCCGAGTGAAACATAGGGGGCTTCAACAGAACATCTCTACAACGTCCTATTCTCCATGGTCCTTTGTAGCTAGCGATACAATTTCCCATAGCCTCTCATTTCCTCCCTATCTGACTGACTGACTGACTGATTGGTTTCAACATAGAACTTTGCAGAGATGTGCAGCAGTTCGAGTTGTCCTTCCCCCTCCATGTAACAAACAAAACAAGAGAAGACAGTAAAGACAGATTCAAATGAGAGAGAGATAATAAACAGAAATGTGATTGAGGGAAAAAGAATAGTAATATGGAAGAACAAGGAGTGGAAGCATCTGTGCCAGCCACTGAGAACGATTTTGAGCCAGCCATATCAACAACTGTCTCCAGCCTTTATTGATCTTTACCGTCACAAGCCGCCAACTAAATGGTAGTTTACGCCTTCCTAAGTAGTTTAAACTAACTGTTGTGGATTTCATTAATTGATGAAGCCATGTTTTGGTCTGACCACCAGTAGCTTTCCCTTTTCCAACATGATCCATCGTATGTCAGCTAACACTGCGCGTCCTCGAAGAAGGCGATGGATAGGCATGCGCAACACATGTCCTAACCATCCCTCTCCATAGATGTAACTTCACAAACTCGTTGATTGATTTTCCACCCTTACCTAGCACTCGACTGATGCCTAACCTCAATGTTACTCACCCTATTATACCGCTTCACACGGGAGATATAACGGAAGCACTCCATCATATAAGATCCTCCATGTCACCCTTCGACCAAAGCCCAACTCGTCGTTTCCTATTCAGGTTCAACTCCAGTGACAGTCTGGTGTGGGATGTCATCCAACGGTCTCCTCAGAGTGTGTTAGATCCAAATCCATTTCCTTAGGATTATTTGTTGAGCAGTAAGTTCTTGGTTGCTTTGTTCCCAGTGTTTCTCGTTGATAATTTTTTTGACCGGCTATTTGATCTTCTGTATGGAGCGAAGTCTGCAACCAATTGGAAATGCTTTCCGTGACGCACACACCATGTTCAGATGACTGACTTAACATTGGTGTTGAATAACCGAATCTTGTTCTTTATGTTGAGGTGGAGTGGAGAAGATTTCCAAACTGATTTCAGAATGATGAAGGTGTCGTCTTACCTTTCCGATTCTGTTTATGACACCTTCACCCAATCACGCCTGTAGTTGAAACGATGTTGACTGGATAAGAGTGAAGGAATTAACCTCTTTCAAGTGTACTGCATATACGTATGTGATTGTACGACTTGATAGTGATATCCTTGGAAGAAGTAACTCTCCCTCTGAACACTTCTTCTTTTAAAGGTAAGAATGGACTAGCCTTTGAATCAGGTCCCAATGGCTGAATGGTCGGTCTACAAGTGGTCACCTTGTAACCGAAAGGTCTTAGGTTCGAACCCCAGTAGGTTCCAAACTAGGATGAAACAAAATCAAATCCCACCAAGCTAACTCTTGAAAATAAATAAATATTTATAAAATACAACAGATGAAGGAAGAAATATGCCTTCCTTTTCAGTTAGTTCCTCATCATCGGCTGGCTTTACACTAATATATAGTTTTTTTACATCAAAATGTTTTACCAATCAAGTGGTTATTTTTGTTAATCAGTTTTAGGTATAGGCGGGGGGGGGGTGAAATTAGGAGGTTAAAGGTCATCAAAACAATTAACTAATACACGTCGGTAACAAGATATCCAAGTTTTGAAGGAGGAAGGGATGAAAATTAATTAATTACGGAATTCAAGATTCAAGTTGATTCTTAGGCGTTAGCTACAGGTTATAAAAACTACATATTACTGTGGAGAGTCAGCCGATAATGAGGAACTCATTGAAAAGGAATGTATATTTCTTCCCACAGTCTGTTGGTTTTATTTTAAATGCGTAAATGAGAATTTGGAAACTATAAATGTTTCCAATTATATAAGTCGTACTCCTGTTTGTTATCAAAGAGGTGGTTTCCATTTTAAAAACAGCATTTTAAGCAATATTCACCAGAAACTCTCAGCACAAAACAATGAAATCTTTAGCAAGTATCGGTATGTAAGAGACCAAGATTTCCAGAAAACAAAAGCTATTGCTGAGAAAAGGTGATCTCAGAATTCTCTCTTTGTATATATGCTGAAGTTTAAGAGTAATAACCCGGCTTTATTATCGATCAAAGACAATTTGTAAAATAGCAATGATGACCAAAGAAGAATTACGTAAAATACAAACAAGTTAATGGAATTAGCAAGAATATATATTATGTAGTTGACCATAGCAAAGAAAGGAGCTGTACAAATTTCTTTTGAACACGCACAGATTTCGCTTGTTCAGATGAATATCGATTGCTTCTGCTGTTTGTAAATAAAAGTTGTACTCGTAGACCATGCGGCCAGAGGTTGGGTGATATACGATAAACAACTTTGAAAGCTTTGTCAGAGTCGACTTGATGTCCAGTATCGACGAGATGAACGCTGGTATTGAGTTGCGTATAGCAGCTTATTCGGACCTTTGCCAAACGAGGATGGAGAGGTGTTCAGAAATTCAACGATGAACTTGCCTGATCGTACGCCGTATGTAACTAGCTCTACACGGGCAGTTAAACTGGTAAATACACATGGGAGAGACGAAACAGGGCAGTTTGTCTTTATTGATTGGACGAGGTGTTAGTCGGTTAGTGAATATACAGTATATGTTAGCTGCGTAGAAAGTTCGTTTTTGAAGGCTCTTCTCCGAAGTTTAATAATAATAATTTACTTTATTCCCAAACAGTACATGTGATACAGAATGGAATTCTCAGCATTTTTATTACTGTATTGTATCCAGTTAGTACATTATCAATAAATAGAATTCTACATAGATTAAGGAAATCTCAGTTGATTATGACAACAACATATTGACATGTCGGTAGCAAAGCCAAAGTTGAACAGTGTTTGAAGGTGTTAGAAAAGTAGGTCCTGCCATATTTACTGGCGTAAGCAGAAGAAAGAAACAAAGCAGCAAATAACGGAAAAAAGAGAGAGAGAATAGGAAAAGAAGGAAAGAAAATGTTGTACCGATAAATGATATGAGTTGGAAAGACGAGATCCAGTTGTTCTACTGACTATTTAATGAATTATAGGCGTCACGCCTAATGCTTTCTTTATTGCACAGAACACGAGGTAAGTAGGGTATGGTTGGGTTTTGTACTTGCTGGTGCGAGCATATAGTTTTCTATATAGGCTTCTGGTTTGCCTGATGAGATACAAGGGGAGGGTTTTGAGTGAAGAAGGTGGTGTTAATTAGACAGAATGGATTTAGCCCATTTTTCACATGAGTCCAATTGCCTGTCAACCAGAATATTAACAAGCTGGTTAAGTGGCACATTGCTTACCCTGCTGACAACCTTTAATATCCTGCGTAATAAGGTATAGTCTTTCTTCAGTAGCCCGGGAAAAACTAAGGGAGAACAATAGAGAATAATAGGCAGAATGCGAGAATTAACGAATTGTAGGAGTAAGGGTTGGGTTATACCAGAATGCCTTAACTTCTTGATGTAGAAGGTAAGACGGTATATTTTCTTAGAAATCGCCAAGATATGAGACGACCAGGAAAGATCAGCAGATAGAATGACGCCTAGGTATTTAATTTCCGACTTGGTTTCTATTTCAGTGCCATAAATGTTGTACACCTCTGAGAGCCAGCCAGTTTGTTTAGGTCGGATTTATGCCTAAAGGTGGTAAGATCTCGCTATTGAAATCACCCATGAATTGTAATCTTAAGAAGACTGGTTGTTTTGGGAACAGTAGGCACCTTCGACTTTTTACTTTCTGAGTTCATGTGTTTGTTCACGAATTTAGTTGGATATCCGTTTCGACTTAGTAGATCACGAATATTACCGATGATGAGGAACTTATTGAAAAGGAATGCATATTTCTTCGCTCAATCTGTTGTTCTTTTTCCTAAATGCATAAATGGGAATTTGAAAACACATATAGAACAGAGAAAAAACCACATCAAGCAAAACAACAAAATAAACTACTTACCCCGAATGTATTATTCCGTATTGATGTAGGCAGTAGAGGTTTAGACGGATGTTTTACACTCACTGAAGAATTCGCTTGTTTTCTACGATGATATATTAAATGGGCGAAATTATTCAGCACAGTTTTAATACTCTGATCCATAGGAATTAAATCTTTTATTGACCATATCTCGGATTGAATTAAATTCAGTTCAATTGGAACACTTTGAAATGACTAAAGGTAAGCAAGAGATAAGGACAATAATAAATGATAATTATTTATATCACGGATTTTTGTAGGTATTTAGATTAATTTCAAACCAACGCCAACTGAAAATTACGATGTACTGATTGGAGTGGTTTTTCGTCCTAATTCGTGCCTCTTCAATGGTATACGCCTACAACTCCATCAGGGCTACGAGGCCAAGCTCGTTGACCAATCAGGCAGCTGGGCAAGAAATTCAATAAATTATAACTTCTGTCAATCCGTGATATAGCCTACGATAAGCATTTACTTCGCTTTGACATAGAAGATAAGACGATCGATATCCAGTCTGGAAATTAACCAATCAGATTTGGCCTACATAAAATAACGCCCACTACTTTATTGATTATAAATTATAGATGAATTGACATATCCTACCTTGGTGAAGAATATACGGTTACTTTTCGTTCAGTTTTTGGTGTGTTTTCGCTTAAGTAGTGGTGGCTGAGAGGTGAGTTAGCCGTTGTTGGCGTAGACAAGCGGTTAAGTCGAACGTTCTGTTACTAGGCTTTTGAAAGAGAATCAGGTTGTGGTATTTATCCGACTCAGCTGCACCCAACTTCTATAGTAAGAGTTTAACATTTCAAGCATCGTCTTGGCTAGCAGAATCCATAAACAAATTCACATATGCTACTTCCGATATTGTCACTGACTGGCAATAAATCAATAGGGGATGACACCTGTAGACCAGCAAGAAACTCCATCATTTTAGCTCCTTTCCAACAACCTGATCGATCCTATATCAGCTAACATTCCCCGTTGAGGAAGGCAATAAATGGCCAGACATACGTCCTAGCCATCTTAGTCGATGTAACTTCACAGCCTCGTTGATTCATTTCCCCTACCACCTACCTAGCACTCGATCGAAGCCTCACCTTATTATACCACTTAACACCTATGGTCAAAGACAGCTAGCCTTTTCGTATCTTCCATTCCCAGCGGCCATGTCTCACCCACAGCCGTAAAGCAGGACAGAGTGAACTACTGCTGGGCAATACACACATATCCTTTGATCGACAGCCAGTCGGATATCACGTCTACCAGGCCACAGATGATGTAATTTGGCAAATGCCAAACGAGCCTTCTATATCCGTGTTGAGATTTCGTCAGCGATCAACCCGTTGGTGTTGCCTGATGCAACTCCCCAAATAAGTGAAGTGATCAACACGCTCCACCACTTCACTCCCTCCATATCTCTAAGCTAGGAGTCTATGTAGTCCATTCCTGTAGCATCATCTTACATCTGATGGGAGCGAATCACACTCCAGACATTCGAAGATTGCTGCTCTTCAAGGTGATGAGAAGACTGTGCATTTTGTCAGCGCCTTCACCTATAAGGACTATATCATCTGCATATACTACGTAAACGAGATTACATCCTGGTAACAAGTTAATCCCTGAGTCGCTGAAGTCAGTTCAGGTTAAGTCCACTAGTACATCTATGATGAAATTAAATAGAAATGGGGACAGTAAGCATCCCTGACTGACACCACTGTTGCCACCACTTCAAATGACAACTCTCCGTAGGCTCTCAAGTGACTGACTACCTGAGTTCGAGTAGAGTGCCTTGATCAGTATGATGTATTTTGTCTCGGCATTCCCTCCACAGCCAAACATCGCTATAGTACCTCTGGATCGACGGAATCGAATACCGCTTTCAGGTCAAGAAATATGACGATTATTGGACGCCAGTGGTAAGTATGCCTATATTCCAGAATCTATCGAAGGTTGAATCTATGATCAATACACCCTGTTCCCACTCTAAAGCCTTCCTGATTCTCTCGTCTTAATCTACGCATGACTCTATTCAGCCTAGAACTTTAGATACCATTTAGATAGATAGACGGATAGACAGACAGACAGACAGATAGATAGATAGATAGACGGACAGATAAGACGTGTTTTCGTTTTCTATGCTACTTCATCTTCTTTTCATCACATTACACACACCACCCTGAAACTTAATCACATCTTATTATTATTATTATTATATTTTTTGGTTTTATTTTTACATCAAAACAGCATGTTGATGAGTCACCATCACATATACATGACCTATATTAACAACACTTGAACAGGTTGAATAGAGAATTAAAAAGAGAACATTGTAAGACGATGCTAATACTACTACTAATAATAAAAATAATTACCAATACTACTAACAATATTAACACACACACACCACACACAGGGAATGAAAGAAGACGTTTAATGGGATGGATAGTGGAAAGAATGAAACAGAAGAAAGGATAAAATAGAAAACATGATTTCCACACACCACACCACCTCACCCCACCCACAAATCTTGAGGGCTAAATCAAACGTACTACACCGGCTACGTAGGCGTGTGTATTTGTGCATGTGCTGAGTGTGTGCCCATATGAAGACAGTCGACATAAATCAAATTTATTTACAATGCGTGTGTGTTTGGATCGGTGAGAGAGTGCAATGAAATCGTAGACAAATAAATAAATAATAAGAAAACCATAATATTGTAATACATTAAAAAAGAAATGAAAATGCATAAATATTCTATGCATTTAATTATTATTATTTTATTTCTATACACATTGACATCAACACAAACCAGATGTGTTTACAAGTGGAATTGTACAAGTTAACTGCCCAACTAACTGCCTAACTAACTAACTCGCGATGAAGGTGATTCATAACCTGTTCATCTCTTTCCTTATTCATCATTTGTGAAGGCAACAAAAGGTGAAACAACAAATGTATGTAGAAAAAACATATCCCCGTAGGGTTATTAAACAACATAAGCGTCAGAGTTCATATATTATATATTTGTTTCCTTTAATTCCTAAAGGAACATAGGGCTTCAGCCGTGCGTCTCCATTGCGTTCGGTTCTCTGCTAGAATCTTCACCTGGCTCCAAGTCTGCCCACACGCTTTCATCTCCTCTTCACATGACCTCCTCCAAGTCACCCACTCTTGCACTGACGACCAACTCGCCGCTTCCCTTTCGGGTTCCACTCGAGCGATGGCTTGTCTAGTGATGTCACTATGATGGTTTCCTCAGAGTATGGCCAGCCAATCCATCTCCATTTCTTCCTGCCTATTTGTTTCACAATCGGTTCCTGGTTGGTTCGCTCATGCCAGAGATCTCTATTGCTGATCTTTTCTGGCTGGCCATCTGATCTTGAGTATTGAGCGGAGACAACTGTTAATGAAGGTCTGTAGTTTGTTTGACATGCTCTTTATGACGCGCAGTGCAAGTCTCTGATCCGTATAGTAAGTAGCACTGACTTCACATTGGAGTTGAAAATCCGGATCTTATTTTTGATGCTGAGTGCTGTTGACCTCCACACAGACTTAAGAGTAGCGAAAGCTTGTCTTGCTTTTCCGATTCTTGCTTTGATCATATATAAGGGCTGATTAAACGGTAATTGGATAGATAGATAGATTAGGCACTTAGGAATATTTACTTCTCCGCAATAACAACAACAATAATCAGCACTAATCACCATCAACGGGAGAGATTTAACAGAGGTTACTTCCTTCAATTATCTAGACAGCCAGCATCGTTTCAACTACAGGCACACCGAACGGATGAAGATTTCAAAACCAGCCAGAGAGGGTCAGAAAGACAAAATACGCCTTTATCAACCTGAAACCATTTTAGAAACCTTCTACACTCCACCTCAGTATCAGGAACAAGATTCGGATTTTCAACAAAAATGTCAAGTTGGTCCACCTATATACGGGTCAGAAACTTGCACTGTTTCAGACTTTCATCAACAGCTGCCTTCTCTGACACCATACTGAAGATCAAATGACCAGCCGGCCAGAAAGAATTAGTAACAAGAAACTCTGAGAACAAACCAACCAAAAGCCAATCGCTCAACAAATATTTAGGAGAAAATGGAGATGGATCGGGCATACATGGAGGAGGCCGTCAAATAACATCGTGCTCAATGCAGGCCATCGCTCGAGTGGAATCCAAATGGGAAGCGACGATTGAGTCGTCAGTGCGAGGGTGATGTGGAGGAGATCGTGTGAGGAAGAGATGACAGATTATAGGCAAGCGTCGGCCTGGCCTACTGAAGAGGATGGCAAAAAAGAGAAGAAAGTGGAGATGTGTTGTTGTAAGTCCTACAGTCCACTCGGAACCCAGCTGATTTAATTGCGAAGCTTTCGTCTTCCTTCTGAACATCTTCAGCTCAAGTTTTAGCATAAAACCAATGGTTGGAAACAATTGGTGATATGGCTCAAAATCGTTCTTAGTGGCGCAGATGCATCCACTCCTTGTGCCTTATGATTTTCAATGAAACTGTTTTGTTCTTCGTTAATACTATTCCTTTATATCACACCTCTGTTTACTGTCTCTCTATTATGCATTTCTCCTACTTTCTTCTCTTGCTTTGTGTGGTACATGGAGGGAGTGTGGCTACTTTAACTGCCGCACATCAGTGCAAAGTTCTATGTCGAAAACTGACCGACCGTCATGAAAAGGATTTTCAACGGCCTATTGCAGACATTTATCAATAGCTGCTCACTTTTTTGGTTGGCTCTACACTGAAAATTGAATGGCCGGCTAGCCGGAGGGCCAGAAATAAGAAATTAGCAACAAGAAACTCTGGTAGATGACAAACCAACCAAGAGCCGATCGCTCAACAAATATGTAGCAGGAGATGGAGATGGATCGGGCATACATTGAGGAGTCCGTTGAATGAAGTCTTGCGCAATGCAGGCCATTGCTTGAGTGAAATCCAAATGGGAAACGATGAGTGGGTCGTCAGTGTGAGGGCAACGTCGAGTAGACTATTTGGGGAGGAGGAGATGAGAGGTTATGGGCAATCGTAGTGGTAGCCAGATGAAGAGGATGGCAGAAAATAGAAGGAAGTGGAGATGTGTCGTTGAAGCCTGCCATATGTTCCACTGGGAACCCAAGAGAATAATAATAATATTTACTCATAATAATCTACCCCTATTTCCTTCTACCATTCTTTTAATAATAATAATAATAATAATAGCAGCAACCAGAACCAATCACCATCAGTGGGAAAGATTTAACAGAGGTCACTTGCTTCACTTATCTTGCTATGCAGCATCGCTTCAACTACAGACATGCCGACCGGATGAAGATATCAAAGCCAGTCAGAATCGGAAAAGCCTTCCTCAACCTAAAACAACTTTGGAAATCTTCTACACTCAGCATAAGAAACAAGATTCGGATTCTCAACAAAGATGTGAAGTCAATCAGTCAGCTCTTCTATACAGGTCAGAAACTTGTACTGCGTGTCAGTCACGAAAAGGATTTGCAACAGGCCATTGTAGGCTTGCATCAACAGTTGACAACTTCACTGGGCTGTCTCCATACTGAAGATCAAATAGCCAGAAAGAATTAGTAACCAGAAACTCTGAGAGGTGAAAAACCAACCAAGAGCCGATCACTCAGCTAATGTGTAGGAGAAAATAGAGATGGATAGGGCATACATTGAGGAAACCATCGAATGACACCGCGCGCCAGGCAATGTTATGAGTGGAATCCAAATGGGAAGTGGCGACGAGTGGGTCTTCCTAGGGTAACATGGAGATCGTGTGAGGCAGACATGAGAAATTATGGACAATCATGAACCCAGCTGAAGAGGATGGCAGAAAATAGAAGAAAGTGGAGATGCGTTGTTGAGGCCAGCCCTATATTCCACTCGGAACCCAAGGGGATAATAGTAATAATAATATTTACTTATAATAATCTTCCCTCAATTCCTTTTACTAATCTTTTATTAATAGTAATAATAACAATAGTAATAATTTCATTATGAACTGATATCGGTTCGAGAACCACTGGAAACCTGCCAACGACTACTGGACAGCTATTTTGTCCTAGTTCTATGGGACCAACCACAGGCGTTCGAACCCAGGACCTTCCGCTAACTATAAGGCAAGCTTGTAGACCATTCATTCATCCACTGGGACCCGATCTAATGGTGCATAGTTCTCTAAACAATGTCAGCTTATGGATGAAGTCTTGTAACCAATCAAATCCCTGCAAACCAACACTTGAATAATAATAATAATAATAATAATGACAATTTGCTTTATTCCAAATTAGTACTTATGATAAAAATAAAAGATAAAATAAATAAATAAACGAATAGAAGAAGGTAAACTACACACTAGCGTTTATAAAAAACCAACGCATTCTAATAGATATTTAGACTTTAATTCGTCTCATCTGTTAACTATTAAGGCAGGCTTAGTTTTAAGTGTCTAACAAACTGAACAGTAGCACTAAGTAGTACAAGAAAAGACCTAAATGACGAAATAAAACAGATAGAAGAAGCATTGGTGTTAAAAAACTAACTATCCTATAAAATTCATCAGGAAGATCGAAAAAGGGGCCAAAAGCAAAAAAAAATAATTGTGAAACTAGTAATGATAACATAAATAAGAGAGAATATAAGTCATTCACTGTTATACCATATGAAGGGGGGACATCTGAGATCACCCCTACGTAGGATTCTCAATAAAGCAGGAATTAGAGAGGCATTTGAACCTACAAACTCACTCAGAGACAACCTCTGTAGGCTAAAAGACCCTGTTGACCCATTTCGACAAAATAATATAATTTACAAAATACCTTGCAATGACTGTGAGCCACGTCAACTACATAGGTTATACTAGTAGATCAGGAGTAGTCAGATTGTCGGAACATAAGAATTTAGCTAAGGTAAGAATGGTTGACCCCGAGAAGATGAGTAATTTAGAAAAAAAGCTCAGCGATTGCACTGCACGCACTAACACACAACCACACAATAGGGTGAGAGAGGGTTAAAATTCTAAGAAGTAATCTATGTAGGTGGAGAGAGAGATTGATTACTGAATCCTGCCTGGTTCATTGAATCTACACCCAACACATGCAACAGAAATGACTCAATGCAGATACCAGAGATATGGAAGATATTATAACCTCCAGTCAGTCAAATCGGAGGAGGATAACAAATAATCTCAAAATTCTATTTCAATTCACGTACATCACAACATTCTAACAATTAACTTAATATGACAATAAAAACACTCGTCTTATTTCCCATCTGATTGTAATTCATCAATAACACTCATATTATTATTTCTGAATGTACATTATCCTATATTACTGATTTTATTCAAATGTCTAATCAATTCCACACATGTATATAAATGAAGGAAAAAAGTTGTGTGAGTAGTGACTTGATATGATTGTGAATGGTAGTAGTTTGTGCTCGAAAAGTGGTCATCAGTTAATAGTACTGTATAACACCACACTGTGTGATTTATCAAAAATAAAATCTTATTCATAATGGGGTTTTATTCTACCACAGTGCCTAAGTTTTATACTTATATCAAAAATGAAAGAATTCTCAACAATCGCTGAAACATTACATCTAAGTTATATAAAGCCATATACTACTGATTGTTTGACTGAAATAAGTAGTACTTTCATACTATAACACTTATATCAACCAGCAGTGCTTGCCTAGCAGCCAGCCAGCCAGGCAAATCGAGGTGATCTAAACACCACAGGAGACTGCCGTTTCACTCATTTGGAGTCGAGCTCCTCATCACCGGTGTACCTATTCGATTTCACTGACTAAGCTCAGGGAGTCGAATAAGTCAAAAGCACACCGGATTTTTGGCTAGCTAGTTAGCTACTTGGTCGAACTGTGGTCATAGCATACATGAGATTCAAAGTCTGCTGGCAGACACACTCCTTAACCTCTCACTAAGCTGGTAGTAAGCCCCATAGTAGTGAGTAAAGAGGGAAGGTTGGATGGTGTGTGAGGCCAGCAAACATGCCTCCCATTCCCTAAAAAAGTAAATAAAATCACTGCTACCGCGAAACTTCAAAGCTCATTAGGTTTGAAGTCCCCCGCCTCCCATCTCTGTGGGTGTTCAACACTTGGAACGTAAAGGGATGAAAACAGTTTAGTAGTAGGAGAAATTAGGTAGAATAAAATGGGGAATAAATTAGTGGTTAATGAGATTTTTTTTATTCCTCATTATCAACACTAACAATAATATACCAAGGACTTGTATACATACACTAATGTATACGTTTAGTAATATAAACAAGAATTAAAGCTGAATAGCTTACAAATCAAAAATGATTCAAAAAAAAAGAGAAACCAGTTTGCTGACAATCATTCACTGCAAAAGGGTAATTTCAGTAAAGGTAAATATAAACATTAAAATTATTTGCATGTTTCCTCCTCCCGACCTCCTTCACAGAAACGATCTGACTAATTGACTGGTTTCAACATAGACTTTTGCACAGATGTACAGCAGTTCCAGCTGTCCCTCTCCTTCCTTGTGTCACACAACGCAAGAGAAGACAGCATAGAGAGGTTCAAAAGAGGGAGACATATCACTAATTGTCTCCAGTCCTCACTGGATTTTCTTGTTCCGAAGACCTCAACCAGTCAGGGAGTCTACACCACAAAATGTGGCTGGCTGGTTTAAATTAGCTGTTGTGGACTTCATTGATTGATGCCTTGCTTTGGCTTGACCACCACTGGCTCTATTCCAACCTGAACCATCTTATGTCAGCTAACATTGCCCGTCGTCGAGGAAGGCGATGGATGGCTAGGCATGCCTAACACACATCCTAACCATCTTTCTTAGTCGATGTAACTTCACAACCTCATCGACTGATTTTCCGTCGTTACTTAACCCCAATATTACTCACCCTATTGTGTCACCTAATACGCATGGGAGATAGAACGCAGACACCTATGATCAAAGACAGCTAGCCTTTTCAGGTCATCTACACTTTCAACGGTGCGTCGGTTACACAACGGTAGGATGCTCACCAACAATGCATGTGGCTCAGGGTTCGATCCCCAGCCTCCAAGGCACTCCTTTTCCTCGCTAAGCCAATAATAAGACTGATAAAGAGGGAAGGTTGGACATAAGACTAGCAACCCCATCCCGTAAAACGAAACGCTACTGCTACCGAAACTTCAGGTGTCTAGCTTGAAGCCCTATGTTCCACAGGGAAAGTAAAGGAATAAAAAACACACCTTCAATGTCGATGTTTTACAGTCATAAAGGAGAACGGAGCGAACTGCTGCTGAGCAGTACTCACACGTCTTTTGGTCAACGATCTGGTACAGCCGAGGAGTGTGATTAGACTTCAGTTCTCCGTTAGAAATGCTCTCCTCATGTAGCCAAGCGCATTCATAGCCTTTGCCAGGCAAGTAGGTTCACTAGCCTTCATGAGAAAAAGGGAATGTTCTTCAGATAGAAATGAAAGAGCAAAAAGTCAACATCAAGCACTTACTACCTCGATGGTTGGTGGACACCTAACGATGTAAATGGACACACCAGAATTCAAAAACACTGAATAGTGTATAAACCTGCTTTAGTCGCTGGAAACCATGAGAACTCAGTATGCAGGTTATAGATCAAATTACGAGTCGAAGGTTTGGACAGAGGGGTAATCACCTGTTTCAGTCTGGCCATATCCGTGGAGTATCCCAGTTGGTTCCTTCAATTAACGATGAGATTTCGTGTAGAGCATCTTTTGGTGCCCATCATTTATCAAGTTTATGTGTGGTTTAGTAAAAATAAATACAAATGGCTAACAATTTAATGTCACAGACACTAGAAGGCTTACTCACATGGAAAAACCAAAAATCTGGCTGAAGAAGCAACCAGCAAAGACAGGACTTCAAGTGAACATAGAAAAGACTAAGGTGAGGAAGATAACTAACCAACCAAACAACAATGACAAGCACCAATCACTATCAACGGGAAAAATTTGAAAAAGGTTACTTCCTTCACTTATCTAGGCAGCATCTTCTCAACTACAGGTGGCACAGATGATGACGTCGAAGGAAGCATCGGTAAAAAGGAGACATACATTCAGTTTGGAAATCTTTTGCACTCCACCTAAGCATAAAGTCAGCCTCTTCTTCTAAATGGGTCAGAAACTTTGCTAGCGTATCACGAAAAGCATTCTCAACACACCAGTGGAGGCAGCCTCCATCCTGAAGATCAAATGGATGACTGGTCAGAAAGAATTAGCAACAATTCTGGGAACAAATCAAACAAGAACCTCCAATTGCTCAACAAGGAGATATGTAGAGGAAAACAGAAATTGGTTGAGCACATTTCACTGAGGAGACCATTAACTGACATCGAACGCCAGTCAAGTCATCGCTCGAGTGGAACCCGAATGGGAAACGACAAGTTTGGCGTCACCTTAAGGGTGACATCAACGAGATCGTACGAGGAAATGGGTAACAATGGACAATCGTGGAACTAGCCAACTAAGGAACACTGTAGAAAATATAGAAGAAATTTGGAAATGCGCTGCTGAAGCTCTATAGTCCACTCAGAACCAAAGGAACAGCAATATTAACTATAGTGATAATAAGTGTACTGGTACACACAAGTTGTTAATGTTGCCGCCTAATGCTGACGAATTTCAAATTTTGAAAGAGATAGCTAAGGTGAAAATTCTTCGAAAATGGCGATCAAAAATCGATAGATATCCTTCTCTTGTTAACTCCAACTGTATATACAAATTTACATGTATCTACGGGAGCAGTTACATTCAAAGAACAGAAAGAAGAAGGACATACCTCCAATTTTCTGAACATGTACCAAAAAGCCTGTGTCTCAAGAGAACAAATGCTTTAAACAGTGCCATTACCAGGCATTTGCTTGACACGGGTCATGATATGTACGTCGCAAGACCGTTCAAAATCGTAAGTAGGCAAAAGAGTTCGATTCTCCTCAAGTTTGCCGAAGCAATCTACATCAAGCGCCTGAAACCCGGTTTATGCGTTCAGAAAGAAGCAGTTGTCAGTCTTTCTTTACCCTGGTAACTGGATATTTTCATCTCTCTTTCATCTGAATGCGTAAGGCTGAAAAGTTTCCATTGTGTATGATTATTATTGTTCGGAATAGTGTTTAACATTATTATATGTATATAATTATCGTAGGCATACTGAGTGATTGATTTTTGTTTAAAATGAACTCTGTGCAAGTATGCTAAAATTGTTTCTGTAGATATACTTAATAATAACTTTGGCCTGTAAGCAGCTGACGAGAAGGCAACGAAGGCAATTCCACACATGTATATAAATGAAGGAAAAAAGTTGTGTGAGTAGTGACTTGATATGATTGTGAATGGTAGTAGTTTGTGCTCGAAAAGTGGTCATCAGTTAATAGTACTGTATAACACCACACTGTGTGATTTATCAAAAATAAAATCTTATTCATAATGGGGTTTTATTCTACCACAGTGCCTAAGTTTTATACTTATATCAAAAATGAAAGAATTCTCAACAATCGCTGAAACATTACATCTAAGTTATATAAAGCCATATACTACTGATTGTTTGACTGAAATAAGTAGTACTTTCATACTATAACACTTATATCAACCAGCAGTGCTTGCCTAGCAGCCAGCCAGCCAGGCAAATCGAGGTGATCTAAACACCACAGGAGACTGCCGTTTCACTCATTTGGAGTCGGGCTCCTCATCACCGGTGTACCTATTCGATTTCACTGACTAAGCTCAGGGAGTCGAATAAGTCAAAAGCACACCGGATTTTTGGCTAGCTAGTTAGCTACTTGGTCGAACTGTGGTCATAGCATACATGAGATTCAAAGTCTGCTGGCAGACACACTCCTTAACCTCTCACTAAGCTGGTAGTAAGCCCCATAGTAGTGAGTAAAGAGGGAAGGTTGGATGGTGTGTGAGGCCAGCAAACATGCCTCCCATTCCCTAAAAAAGTAAATAAAATCACTGCCACCGCGAAACTTCAAAGCTCATTAGGTTTGAAGTCCCCCGCCTCCCATCTCTGTGGGTGTTCAACACTTGGAACGTAAAGGGATGAAAACAATTTAGTAGTAGGAGAAATTAGGTAGAATAAAATGGGGAATAAATTAGTGGTTAATGAGATTTTTTTTATTCCTCATTATCAACACTAACAATAATATACCAAGGACTTGTATACATACACTAATGTATACGTTTAGTAATATAAACAAGAATTAATGCTGAATAGCTTACAAATCAAAAATGATTCAAAAAAAAGAGAAACCAGTTTGCTGACAATCATTCACTGCAAAAGGGTAATTTCAGTAAAGGTAAATATAAACATTAAAATTATTTGCATGTTTCCTCCTCCCGACCTCCTTCACAGAAACGATCTGACTAACTGACTGGTTTCAACATAGACTTTTGCACAGATGTACAGCAGTTCCAGCTGTCCCTCTCCTTCCTTGTGTCACACAACGCAAGAGAAGACAGCATAGAGAGGTTCAAAAGAGGGAGACATATCACTAATTGTCTCCAGTCCTCACTGGATTTTCTTGTTCCGAAGACCTCAACCAGTCAGGGAGTCTACACCACAGAATGTGGCTGGCTGGTTTAAATTAGCTGTTGTGGACTTCATTGATTGATGCCTTGCTTTGGCTTAACCACCACTGGCTCTATTCCAACCTGAACCATCTTGTGTCAGCTGACATTGCCCGTCGTCGAGGAAGGCAATGGATAGCTAGGCATGCATAACACACATCCTAACCATCTTTCTTAGTCGACGTAACTTCACAACCTCATCGACTGATTTTCTGTTGTTACTTAACCTCAATATTACTCACCCTATTGTGTCACCTAATACGCATGGGAGATAGAACGCAGATACCTATGATCAAAGACAGCTAACCTTTTCAGGCCATCTACACTTTCAACGGTGCGTCGGTTACACAACGGTAGGATGCTCACCAACAATGCATGTGGCTCAGGGTTCGATCCCCAGCCTCCAAGGCACTCCTTTTCCTCGCTAAGCCAATAATAAGACTGATAAAGAGGGAAGGTTGGACATGAGACTAGCAACTCCACCCCGTAAAACTAAACGCCACAGCTACGGAAACTTCAGGTGTCTAGCTTGAAGCCCTATGTTCTACAGGGAAAGTAAAGGAATAAAAAACACACCTTCAATGTCGATGTTTTACAGTCATAAAGGAGAACGGAGCGAACTGCTGCTGAGCAGTACTCACACGTCTTTTGGTCAACGATCTGGTACAGCCGAGGAGTGTGATTAGACTTCAGTTCTCCGTTAGAAATGCTCTCCTCATGTAGCCAAGCGCATTCTTAGCCTTTGCCAGGCAAGTAGGTTCACTAGCCTTCATGAGAAAAAGGGAATGTTCTTCAGATAGAAATGAAAGAGCAAAAAGTCAACATCAAGCACTCACTACCTCGATGGTTGGTGGACACCTAACGATGTAAATGGACACACCAGAATTCAAAAACACTGAATAGTGTATAAACCTGCTTTAGTCGCTGGAAACCATGAGAACTCAGTATGCAGGTTATAGATCAAATTACGAGTCGAAGGTTTGGACAGAGGGGTAATCACCTGTTTCAGTCTGGCCATATCCGTGGAGTATCCCAGTTAGTTCCTTCAATTAACGATGAGATTTCATGTAGAGCATCTTTTGGTGCCCATCATTTATCAAGTTTATGTGTGGTTTAATAAAAATAAATACAAATGGCTAACAATTTAATGTCACAGACACTAGAAGGCTTACTCACATGGAAAAACCAAAAATCTGGCTGAAGAAGCAACCAGCAAAGACAGGACTCCAAGTGAACATAGAAAAGACTGAGGTGGGGAAGATAAGTAACCAACCAAACAACAATGACAAGCACCAATCACTATCAAGGGGTAAAATTTGAAAAAGGTTACTTCCTCCACTTATCTAGGCAGCATCTTCTCAACTACAGGTGGCACAGATGATGACGTAGAAGGAAGCATCGGTAAAAAGGAGACATACATTCAGTTTAGAAATCTTTTGCACTCCACCTAAGCATAAAGTCAGCCTCTTCTTCTAAATGGGCCAGAAACTTTGCCAGCGTATCACGAAAAGCATTCTCAACACACCAGTGGAGGCAGCCTCCATCCTGAATATCAAATGGATGACTGGTCAGAAAGAATTAGCAACAATTCTGGGAACAAATCAAACAAGAACCTCCAATTGCTCAACAAGGAGATATGTAGAGGAAAACAGAAATTGGTTGAGCACATTTCACTGAGGAGACCATTAACTGACATCGAACGCCAGTCAAGTCATCGCTCGAGTGGAACCCGAATGGGAAACGACAAGTTTGGCGTCACCTTAAGGGTGACATCAACGAGATCGTACGAGGAAATGGGTAACAATGGACAATCGTGGAACTAGCCAACTAAGGAACACTGTAGAAAATATAGAAGAAATTTGGAAATGCGCTGCTGAAGCTCTATAGTCCACTCAGAACCAAAGGAACAGCAATATTAACTATAGTGATAATAAGTGTACTGGTACACACAAGTTGTTAATGTTGCCGCCTAATGCTGCGGAATCTCAAATTTTGAAAGAGATAGCTAAGGTGAAAATTCTTCGAAAATGGCGATCAAAAATCGATAGATATCCTTCTCTTGTTAACTCCAACTGTATATACAAATTTACATGTATCTACGGGAGCAGTTACATTCAAAGAACAGAAAGAAGAAGGACATACCTCCAATTTTCTGAACATGTACCAAAAAGCCTGTGTCTCAAGAGAACAAATGCTTTAAACAGTGCCATTACCAGGCATTTGCTTGACACGGGTCATGATATGTACGTCGCAAGACCGTTCAAAATCGTAAGTAGGCAAAAGAGTTCGATTCTCCTCAAGTTTGCCGAAGCAATCTACATCAAGCGCCTGAAACCCGGTTTATGCGTTCAGAAAGAAGCAGTTGTCAGTCTTTCTTTACCCTGGTAACTGGATATTTTCATCTCTCTTTCATCTGAATGCGTAAGGCTGAAAAGTTTCCATTGTGTATGATTATTATTGTTCGGAATAGTGTTTAACATTATTATATGTATATAATTATCGTAGGCATACTGAGTGATTGATTTTTGTTTAAAATGAACTCTGTGCAAGTATGCTAAAATTGTTTCTGTAGATATACTTAATAATAACTTTGGCCTGTAAGCAGCTGACGAGAAGGCAACGAAATAAACAATGATGGTACCACTTTATTCTGCAAAAACTGTTGTTCTTGCTTTATTCAAATAATATATATCAGTACTGTCCAGTAGAAAATGACTGACGACGTCATGAAGGAACAGGCGGTAGTTTTGTTATAAGCTACAGATCAAACTATTCAAACGAAGATAACATAAGTCAAGACTGATCGAGTAATAGGATAGAACATTGAAAGATATGCTGTCACTTTTCCTGCTTATCGTCAATCTGTTTAGACAATAAAAATAAAATTTATTGATTTAATACTTACCTTGGTGACTTGATTAAATACACTGCTCAGGTAGTGAATTCCACGTTCAAGATTATGTCCAAAAGTGGTAAACTATAGAAGATGGTTGTTCACCAAAGGAAAGGAAAAACAAATATAAAATCAATAATAATAATAACACTGATAAAAATAAAAATACATGAATAGTTCGTAAAGAGCGACTCCTCTTACTACTGATAAATTGAGGAGTGGGGAGGGAAGGCGGTTGTACCAGCAGTTGCACGTCCTCCTCTGACGTCCAACGAGCCAGCTGGCTAGTTTTGTATATTTTTCACAATACGTCGAGGCTGATTTGGGGACGCTGAGCTGGACGCAGATGTGCTGATCATGACTATCGCTTGACTACGCCAACAACGACATTATACGACAGCTGTTTCGTCCTAGTTTCAGATTCATCGGAAGCATGCATCCACTCACCAGAGTTCGAACCCAAAACTTTCCGGTCACAAGCCAAGCCCGTAGTCCATTCAACCACTGGGACTCAACTCAATAGCCGGCCCGTGAATTCCAACTCCTAACATTTCGTGAATTAAGCGCAACAGGCACACGGCAGTGTCATCCATGGCGAGTATTTGTCGTAACTCTCGACCAAGTGGAACCTCACTGGACACAATTTCTCATTAGAATTGCAGGACACTTCGTGCTGTGGTCACTCACAAGCGGATAACAACGAAATTAAGTTTCAAAGGTTGAGATGAAGATAGGTCACATACGAAAAGTAACAGGAAACTACTTGAAACTAGTTGCAGAACAATCATTGACGATGGTTCTCTTACTGATAACAATTCGTGTATCGTCAAGCTTCAAACACATCAAATCCCTCCAAACTAACTCTTGACAATTGATCTGCTCCTCTCTAGTGACCGGCTGCAGGATGAGCTTGCCTGGAGTGGGTTCTGGTGAGACGTTGTGACCAATTGGTGGGGTTCACCAGGTCGAGAGTGAGGATAAATACTCAACACAGATGACATTGGCTGGTGACAGTCACGTTAAAATAACCAATTGTTAGAATTTAACATTCATAGGTTGGCCAACAAGTCTAGTCCCAGTGGCTAAATGGTCTATGAGCTCACCGTGTAACCCTGAGGTCCTGGATTGGAACTCATGAGGTGGGTGCGTACTTCCGACAAGTCCGAAACAGGGTGCTTGTTTTCAATGGTTCTCTAACTGATATCAATCAGTGATCAAATTTGAAACAAATCAAATCCGTACAAAAAGAGTCGCGAAAACAGTGGGCATTATTCTACTGTCGACCAATTCTGATTGGTTTATTTCCACAGACTGGATATCGATCATTTACTTGGGCCGAATTGTGATTGGTCTGTTTCCAGAGACTGGATATCGACCACCATACCAACTATGCCACCTCACTGTACTATGGGGATAGGATTGCTTGTAAAGGTTGACACTCCCCCCGTAGTTGGAGTGAAGGTTTTCCTACGTACACCACCTGTCCGCTTGGCTCTACAGTCGAGCAATAAGAATACTTTATCTGTATGAAGTATCTCAGTTCACTTCAGTATAGACACTCCAGCGGTTTCAGGATGAACATGACATTATTCGATGTATGGTGACTAGCAGAAGGAACTAGGATGCGTATTTCGTCCTATTCGGGACTCGTCACCTGAATGAACCTGCAGTCATAACTGATACCTGTTTTACAAAAGGTGACTCTCGTGGCTCAAGTTGTCTAGTGTACAGAGCTTTGGCGTTCAAAGTGACGGGTACAAGGTTCGAGTCTCGGCGGAAGCGGGAGGAACAGCGTCACTCACTGGGGAATGCAGGTAAACATCCCGCTTAAACGAGTTCCAAATCGAATAAAATGAGCATATTAAAATGAGAGAAAAAAGAGAAAGTGAATTTGTTTGTAAAATATGCAAGAACACTTACCAAATGATGATCCAGAATTAAGGCAAGATTTATTGTATACACTCGAGGACCATCGCCTACTACCTTCATTTTAGGTTTTCTACTCATGATACTGAAAACATCGGTAGGCCTCCAAAACACGGGTAATTGAACATCTAAAAATTACATAAAATAAATAAATAATAACAGTATTGGCCACAAGGTAACATAAGGGTGTAGAACTTAAAAGCCAGAAGTATATGATCACTAAATATATATTAGAGCATAGCAATATCTGTCCGCTTAAGGCTGTAATTCTTCCTTGATATTTTTGGACTGAATACAGCAAGTTCTGTTCTTTTAAATTGACCCCACAATTGCCCATCTCCTCCATATCATCCTCACAATGCCAACCGACTCGTTGTTTCCCATTTCAGATTCCATTCGAGGCAATGTCACCAACAGTCTCCTCAGTGGCGTGTGGCCAACCCATCTTCATTTTCTTCTAAATATTAATTGATTCGTTCCAAGAGTTTATTGTTTCTGGTTCTTTCTGGCCAGCTGTATAATGTCCGAAATATAAAGCCAGCGAGAGAGAGATAGGCAGCCATTGATAAATGCTTTCCATAACACACACACACACACACACACCAAGTTTCTGACCAATATGGAAGGACTGAATAACCTTGGATCGGTGTGGAAGATCAGAATTATGTTCTTTATGTTGATTCGAGAGTGATGAATGTCTGCATTGACTTTCCGATTCTGGTTTTGACATTCCCATCCATGTTGAAAGAGTCGCATTGAAAGGATGCTTCGTAGATAAGTAAAGGAAGAGACCTCTTTCGAATTTATTCCACTGGTTTTATCGATCGTTTATCGTCATCGATTTCATCTTCTCTATGTTTCATACAAGTATTCGTCTTAATGAATTTGATTAAAGCAAGAACAACGGTGGTTTTCGCAGGATAAAATGCTACCACATCCTTGTTCGTTTCGTTGGCTTCTCATCAGTTCAGCTGTGCACAGACCAAAGACATTAATTACTAAGTATATCTACAGAAACAATTTCAACATCCTTGCACAGAGTTCACTTTTAAACAAAAACCAATCAATATATGCATACAATAATAATATATATAATAATAAACACTGTATTCCGAACCATAATGATCATACACAATGGAAACATTCGCCATTACGTATTCAGATTAAAGAGAGGGTGAAAATATCCAGTGACCAGGCTAAGGAAAGACTGATAACTGCTTCTTTCTGGACGCATAAATTCAGTTTCAGGAGCTTGATGAAGATGGCTTCAGCAAACTTGAGGAGAATTGAACTCTTTTGCCTACTGACAATTTTCAACGCTCTTGCCACGTCCACCACATGACACGTGTCGAGGAGATGCCTGGCGATGGCATTGTTTAAGGCATTTGTTCTCCTGAGACATGGGCTTTTTAACAAATGTTCAGAAAATCGGAGGTATGCCCTTCTTCTTTCGGTTACTTACTTTACTTTGCTTCGGCTATCTCCTACGGAGGGATGAGCCGGCTTCATGAACTTCTCAAATCATCGCTACCCAGGCGCAGCGATCTGATGAAGAGAGTTTACGAAGTTTCATGGGAATTTGGTACGAGTGATGTCCCCAGAACCACTCGGCTTTTTGTTTGAGAGTGCAGCTCTAGCCTTTACACAACCAAGTGTGACCTACAAGGCAGTAGGAGTGGAGTAGGGAGTCCACTATCCATTGGCAGCCGGTGACCGGAGTTCGGTTCATACACCTTTTTGAATGGGGCCAGACATCCAGGACATCCAACAAGCCCTTTGTCCATACGTCTGCCGGTGAGTTCCAGTGAGCTTCATACGCCAGTCGTTGGAGGTTTTGAATCAGGGTTTAGCCATCTCCCCTAGACTGTCATCCAATGGACAGTCAACCCGGTGAAGAGCGCCGGGCATCCGCTTTCGCCCTCTCACTTTGGTGTAAAACACCTCCGCCACGTGAAGGCAGTGAGTAGGACTTCCTCAGGAGAGGCTATGTAAGACGCCCGGTCATATGGGAGCATTTGAAGAGGTGTGCGGAGGGGTGGCCAACCCGCAGCGCAAGGTACCCACCCCCGACCATCTTCCAGTGTAACTACTCACGCAGATACATGTAAATTTGTATGCACAGTTAGAGTTAACATGAGAAGGATAGGCTGTGCCTAGTGAAGTCCCCAATCCTCTGTTGAGAAAAGAATAAAATTTGATCGAACCTTCTTTCATCTGCTGAATTTATTCCCCCTTCTTTTACACTATCCGAACTGTCTTGTTTATATATCACCTAATCTCTAATATTATAGACACTGACATAATCTGTAAGCGCTACTATTATCGCTATCATTATTATTATTAGTGGTAGTAAATTTTATCTAATATACTAATATTAGTCTAAAATTAACTATGCCAAAATGGGAAGTCTAACAATCCAGAGAGAGAGAGGAGTAGGAGATAGAAAAGGGAGAGGGAGACGTAGAATAGGACAAAGAACAGTTGTCCGATTGCTTTCCGATTTTCCCCCACTTTATAGACATTATTCATATTGCATCACTATTATTATTATTACTATTAATACTGAATATAGTTCAGTATCAAAAGATGAAAAACAACTGCAAACAACTGCACGATGAATAATATTTTTTGACTATTTCTTTTGGAAAGCAAAAAATAAAACACCCCCTCCCCACGCCCCACATCTGTTTTTGATAAGCGCAGAAAAGATAAAAGAGGAAAGCCGAGTAGTTGATTCCAGTAGGTAAGGAGGTGTGTACCTCCTTCGTGCGTCTATGTGTGTATATGTTATATTGCATAAAGTATGGCTTATTGCAGACAAAATTCCCTCCCTTTTATACGTGTTTAATATACTACTGATATCAATACTGGTAATATAAGGATAGTAGTCAGTGGAGAGAATAAAGGACGCACTGGATACAGAACTCCGACCAGAACAAGGTGGATTCAGGGAAGGCAAATCATGTTCTGACCGAATTACAACTCTACGCATCATCATCGAACAAAGCATGGAATGGTAATCAAACCTCTACCTCAACTTTATAGATTTTGAGAAGGCCTTCGACAGCGTTGACCGCAAGGTAATTTAGAAACTACTCAAGTACTACGGCGTACCCAAAATATTCATCAACCTTATTCAACAGCTGTATGACAACGGCACATGTCAAGTGATCCACAACGGAAAACTCAGCGAGGCGTTTGGAGTAAACACAGGAGTCAGACAAGGGTGCTTATTATCACCAACGTTATTCCTAATTGTGATGGACTGGATTATGCGTCAGACAGTGGTGAAAACGAGAAGACAGGGATATCCTGGACCGACATGAAGAACCTAGAAGACCTGGATTTCGCGTGTGGATGATTTATGTTTGATGGCACACAAAATCGAAGAATTACAAGCGAAAACCCACAAACTGGTCGAAGAGGCTGGCAGCAAAGACAGGACTCCAGGTGAACATAGACAAGACGGAGGTTATGAAAATAACCAACCAACAACAACAACAACAGCAACATCCAGCACCAATCACCATCAACGGGAGGGATTTGAAAGAGGTTACTTCATTCACTTACCTAAGGAGCATTGTCTCAACTACAGGAGCAACGGACGAGGATGTCAAATCGAGAATCGGGAAGGCGAGAAACACATTCATCAACCTGAAACCAATCTGGAAATCTTCGTCACTCAGCAGCATCAACAACAAAATTCGGATTTTCAATACAAACGTCAAGTCAGTCAGTTCTTCTATACGTACGGATCAGAAACTTGATGGGTCACAAAGAATATTTCCAACAGCCTGTTGAAGACCTTTATCAACAACTGTCTTCGCTGGCTCTATACTGAAGATCAGATGGCCGCCAGAAAGAATCACCAACAAGAAACTATGGGAACAAAGAAACAAAACAAGAACCAATCGTCCAACAAATATGCAGGAGAAAGTGGAGATGGATTGGACACTCGCTGAGGAGGCCACTGGGTGACATCACGCGTCAGGCCATTGCTCGAGTGGAACCCGAAAGGGAAGCGGCGAGTGGGACGTCCAAGGGTGACATGGAGGAGATCGTGTGAAGAAGAGCTGAAACAGCATGGACTAACATGGATGCAGAAGACAGAAGCAAGTGGAGGCGTGCAGTTGAAGCCCTATGTTCCACTAGGAACCCAAGGGAACAATAAATAATAATAAATATAAGTCAGTGGTAGTACTAACTAGTAAGGCACAGAACAATATTATTTTTTCTAAATTGTAGGCGTCATCCATTGAACCAGGTAGATGTGTGCAGTGTTTTTGAATAAGGTCATTTGCTTTCAGGTATATTTTTTTCATTTGCCCGATTACTTCACCATTGAAACAGATATGATATCCTGAAGTAATTTTTCTGGGTGGTGACTAACTGTAGTGGAATCCACGAGGATGTGAATTTCGTCCTATCTGAGGGAATCATCAACTAAAGTATGTACCCGCACACATTCCCCAGTAAGTGAGTGAGTGAGTGACTGGGGGATAGTGTTCCCCCACCCCACCCCGGTCATTTCATCAAACACCAAAGCGTTATCTATCCATTAGACCACTTGTTGGGCCACGACAGCTACCATCTCTTGTGCAATGGGTGTTGTCAGTTATGATTTAAATCCATTTGGGTTTTCCTGTTGATTCATTGGACTGAAGTGTTCGGTCTATGGGTACTGGGTACATCCAGCTGAGACGAGTCCCAAATAGGACGAAATGCACATCCTCGTGGATTGCGCCACTGCTAATCAATATCCACAGGATTATTTCAGATTAAATTTTCAGAAATCGTCGTAGTATCCGCACAAGGAACCGATACGTCAACATAGGTCTAACAATTCGGTCCACAATCAATCGACGAGAAAGTCCACATTGAATTAAATACAATATTACATCCATTTATCCATCAGAGGAGGAAATTTTACTCTTTAGCAATAATTTCCGTCCTTCTTTACAGCTGTGAAGGATAACCGTCTCTGAACATATCTATGTATCTGTAATATTGTAAAGTTTAAACGGAAGATGGAGGCGCTGAAATCCGAACAGAGAGTGATGACAGGAAATGCATCACTTTTGAAGTCAGAGATCAAGTAAAATTGTAGAAGAAGAAAGTAAACGGTTAGGTACGGGTTAGGATCACGGAAACTTCATCCAGATTGAGAAGGACCATACACTGTCACCACCGAGAGACTTGGTCTCGAGTATACCCATTAGAAAAGGAGACAAACAGATACGTGTTAGCACTAGCCAACTTTAGAGATGGATACAGTGGGATAAGAAGGCCAATAACAAGACACAACAAGAATAGATAGCACTAAGAAGGTCGGAACTGCTCCGCTTGAAATTATTTGACAGGGAGACGAGTGTGGCGTGTGACAATCACAAGATTTACAAGTAATATATACATGCAGATATAAATATGTATAAATATATTTTTCCTGGTAAGAAAGCTGATGCAGCATTTGCCAACTTACACCATCTCTAGCGTAAACATGATATCCGGTTATCAGTCAAAGGCCGTATGTAAGACGCAACATTTCTCTTTGTTCTTCTTTATGGCTGTGAGTAGGACATAACCATTAAAAGTGGAAGGTATGAAAAGGTTAGCTGTCTTTAATCACAGGTGTCTGCGTTCTGTCACCCATATTTGGTGGTATAATTTGGTGAGCGATAATGAAGTCAAGCATAGAGTGTAGGGTGAGGAGGGTAAGTCAATCGATCAGGTTGTGAAGTTACACTGAATGACAGAGATTGTTAGGATATGTGTTTCACACACATGCCTAGCCATCCATTGCTTTCTTCAACGACGGGCAATGTTAACTGACATAGGATCAGGTTGTTGCAAAAGAGATAGTGATGGTCAAACGAAAACATGGCTTCATCAGTCAATGAAATCCACAATAGTTAGTTTAAGCCAGCCGCCACGTAGGGAGGTGTAGATTGGCTTCCTGGTTGAGGTCAATGGGATGGTAAAGACCAGTGGCTGGAGACCTACTGTTGGTGATAATGTGCCTCAAAATCATTCTCAATGGCTGGCGCAGATGCACTCACTCTTCGTGATTTATAATATCCAATAAAACTCTATTGTTCTTCTATATTACTATTCTTTTGACCTCACTCAAGCTTCTGTTTATTATCTCTCTCTTTTGAATTTGTCAATACATTTCCCCTTGCTTTGTGTGCTACAAGGAGGGAGTGTGGCAAGTGGAACTGCTGCATGTCTATGGAAAGTTCTACGTTGAACATATAGTCAGTCAATCACAGTGACAACCAAAAGCTCAAGGTTTAAATTAGCAGTCCCAAAACTATCATGACTGCAGATTTCGTAGGTGTGTAGCTGAACACAAGACTTAGTTTTCGAACGCACCTCGACTTTGCCTTAATGCTTTGAAGGATTTCCTGTCAGTTTTCATGACAATAAGTGACAAACAACTATACTTTAAACATTATTTATTAATATTATTATTGTTTCTCGGCTTCCGAGTGTGATATACAGATTCAGCAGCACTTCCCCACTTCATCCTATTTTCTGTGAGTCTCTTCAAGTAGTCCCACAATCGCCCATAGGCTCTCATCTCCTCTTCAAACGACTTCCACCATGTCACTCTCGGATACTCCCGCTCGGCTTCCACTCGAGCGATAGTCTGGCGATGGCGCAATGTCATTCGACGGCCTCTTCTCATTGTGTGCCCATTAACACACACTATCACAATGTATAATGATGACACACACGAAACAACTGACTCGCACAATTCGGTCTAAAAACAAGTTAATCACTGAACCCTAGCCTTATTCAATTGAAATAGGGTTGCAAATGATTACATAATGGCTGGATAGCTGTAATTTTATAATCTTCAACCTAGATGTAGCCCAAATTATCGATCTCAACGCAATCACCATAATGGTCACCATCATCCCGTATATGTATAAATAGTGATTCAAAAGTATTTTTAGGAAAGTAAATAGACACAAAACACAAAAATAAAAAAACAACGAAACATACCTCGGTTAATTAAACTTGATCGATGTGGAAAAAGTATATGAGGCATTGTACCAGGATCACACTGAGAACAATGTAATGGTCGTATACCATAGGTTTGATTCGCATAATGAATAATACCACTAAAAGTTGAAAAACAAAAATAAAGAATGAATAAGAAAAAGGATAAATAATCGATAAATTATCGAAAATTTATTCTACGTTGTCTCTTACTCTAATCGCAATTCAAATGTTAGTATTATTGTCATTCATTCAGGAGAGCTTCGTGTGCTTTCGGAAGTGTATGGACGGTAGCCACTTCTCGGTTGTCCACATCGTGGAATTTGATTTTTTTTCTTGAAGTACTTCATACAGAAAGAGTATTAGTTTTGCGTAACCGCAGAGCAAGGCAAGTTTTCATTACTCTCATGTCTGTGTGCAGATGGAAACTCTGAACTCAGCATGAAAATGAAAATAAGATCCGGATTTTCAACTCCTATGTGAAGTCAGTGCTACTTGCTATAGGGATCAAAGACTTGGCGCCGTGCAGCGTCACGAAGGGCGGTTTGAACAAACTACAGACACTCATCATCAACAGCTATCTTCGCTCAATACTTCGCTGAAGGTCAGATGGTCGGCCAGAAAAGATCAGCAACAGGGAGGGATCTCTGGCAATGAGCGAACCAACCCAGCAGAAACCGATTGTGCCACATGTAAAAGGAAGGAAGGGAGGTGAACTGGCCACACTGTGAGAAAACAAACCATCAAGTGAGTGACATCACACTCCAGGCCATTACTCAAGTGGAACCCGAATGGGAAGCGGCAAGTCAGTTGGTCGCCAGTGCGAGGGTGACGTGGAGGAGGAGGTCATGCGAAGAGGAGATGAAAGCATGTGGTCAGACGTGGAGCCAGGTAATAAAAACATTGGAGGAGAACCGAACTCAATGGAGACGTACGGCTGAAGCCCTATGTTCCTCTAGGGATTAAAGGAAACAATAATAATAATAACCGCAGAACCCAGGAGAAGACTGCTTGAGGCCGGTCACACACGGTCTGTTTGAAATGGCTTTTAGATTTGGTCCTGTATTAATAACTTACCCCACGGTAGTCCGTAGTCGGTGGTAAATCGAGATGTACAATTTTTAGAGTCAGCCTTTTCTAACCCCCACTGTCCAGAGTGAAGAGACAGCATAGTTGGCTGGCATGCTGGTCATTTAAGAGAAACACCTTAACCGCTGTCACATCACTATTCTCCAGCAGTACGATACTGCCCACAGAACCCCAGCATAGTTTAAAAAAGATCTTACACTATGCCGGTAACTGCTTTTAGTCTAATCGCTATCCTAATCAACTTCCTGGCATGGTAAGACATGCAGAAACATTAGTTTCAGCCAGTGTAGCTTGTTGGGTCAATGCGACACACAAGCTCCACGACCACAGGTCAGGTATTCAAAGTGGAACATGAAGATTCAACGACTCAACCTGAAAGTCTGCTTGGCGTTTGACAACATCACTTGAATGATATCTACTTAGAGTATTTCCATGAAACCATATACTACTGATTGATTGAGATCAGTAGTAGTAGATGAATACCACTCACATGAACCAGTTCTGTTTGCCAACCAGACAGATAGAGGTGATCTAAACACCACAGGACGATTGTTTCGCTGGTTTCGGGTCGACCTCATCAACAGCAGTGTACCCAATCTGGGTAGCACGCACTACTGGTCGATGCGAGCGGTATACAGCTACTACTCATCTCAATCAATCAATTAATGAGTAGTATATAGTTTCATACAAATATATTTGCTATTTTGATTACCAGTTATGACAGTATCAAGCAGATCCCACATAGTGTGCTGATCTGATTAAAATTTACTTTCCACAAGAAACTGTGTTGGAAATTTCACCTCTCAAACTGTTCACATTGCACATTGTTAATTTTGATGTTTAGAGTTGATTACAGTACAGTACACTACAGTACTGCATTCCCCATGCATTCAAAATGAGACTGTAATCACTGGAGCGGAGCGGAGAAATACGCCGTTAACTAATTCTGTATGCAACCAGATAATAACGTAGATGATGAAAGGAATAGACATCAAAAGCTTTATTATTCTTATTATTATTATTGTCTCACTAATTAGCATACAGTAAAACATACTGAATAACAAAGGAATGGATATATACATCTAGGGTGAATGACGCAAGCTTTCTTTCTGAAGGAAAAAAGAGGTAATTCTTTTCTAAAATGCGACTTTAGTTTTTCCTCGAAGCGATCAACTTCAACAGGATTTCAGGGGTACAAAACTCAACCTCTAATGATGCATATTACTACTGTGATTATTCCCTTTGGTTCCAAGTGGAACATAGGGCTTCAACAGAACGTCTCTATTTTGTCCTGTCCTCTGTTCTGCAGTCCTTTTCAGATGGCCCGTCGATCGCCCATAGGCTCTCACCTCGTCCTCCTCACACGATCGTCTCCACCCTCGGACACACACCCAACTCGTCATTGCTGCTCATTCGTGTTCTACTAGAGCAATGGTCTCTTGTGCGAGATATCACCCAACGTCCTCCTCAGTGTCTCCTATCCATTTCCATTTTCTTCTACATATTTGTTGAGTGATAGATACTCGATTAGTTTGTCCCCATAATTTCTTGTTGCTAATTCCTTTTGATGGCTATTGAATCTTCAATATGGAGATAGCGAAGGCACATTTTGATCAAAGCCTGCAGGTACCTACCTATTCGAAATGCTTTCAGTGACACACCTGATAAGAAGAATTGACTGACTCAACATTTGTGTTGAAAGTCCGTATCTTGTTGTGTATGCTGAGTTCATCAACAGTAGATGTCCAAACAGATTTCAGAGTGATGAAGGTGTGTTATCCTGATAGCTACTCCTTCAGTATGCCTGTGGTTGTCATCTGAGTGGCCTTAATAGATGAATGACTCTCCGTTCGGATTCCACTCGAGCAAATGCCTTAGTTGGTGTGTAATATCACCCAACAGTCTCCTCAGCGTGTATCCCATTCATCTCCATTCCCAACCACATATTTGTCGACGATAGGCCCTTGATTGGTTTGTTCTCAGAGTTTCTTGTTTCTGATTCTTTCTGGACAGCGAGGGAGGCAACTGCTGATAAAATTGTCTAAGAAGGCCCAATTTACCTAAATTGGATCTGTATTCCAACCAGAACATATAGACAGAGAAACTAAGTGAAATGATTCACAATCTCCCTCAGCAGCATAAAAATATTTGACCAGTTTAGGCGACAGTATGGCATTGATCGTGTTCAGCTGAGTCATGAATTCGAGCCTCTGAGTGCCTCTTATCCGACAAAACCTTCAATACAAAGCTGCATTCACCAATAATCAATACAGATAGATATACAAATTTATACCCATGACAGGTATACGTAAAAAAGCGTAATAAACTAAACAATCTATATAATGGAAGTGTAGAATAAGAAAGCCAAACAAGACATAAGAGTAAAAAGCTTCACTGCAGGGGGGTTTCACTGTCGTCTTAATTTTAGTGCATAGAAGCCAACCATCGTATTCAAAGCACAGAATTATTCATCAGAAACACCTGTAGTCCAGTTTAATGGGTCACTGAATAGCAATCACAATCAGAAGGAGAAGAAGAAGAAGAGAAATAATCAAGTGATTACTACGGAGCGGAGAATTCTAAAGCGAAATCTGTGAGGGAAGGATGTAGCCATCAGATGAACAGAAGCGTTATTAGCAGTTGATCTTCCTCGAGCAAGGGGGAGATCTGATTGGTGGTTACAGGTTTTACCACGAGTTAGAGAACCACCAAGGATGGAGTAATGGACAGCCAGCTGTTTCGTCCTAGTTCTGGACTCCTCAGAAGTACGCACTCACCATAGGCGTTCGAGCTCAGGAACTTCGGGTTACAAGGGCAGCTGGTGGAACATTCGGCCACTGGGACCCGATTCAATGTCCAGCCCATGAATTCCAACTTCTGCCAATTCACGATATATGTATGCATAGAGCAACCGCCAGCCAATATCATAGGCGAGTGAGTAAGTGTTCTCTCTCCTCTCTCTGGCTTGATGGACTCCGTCGGTCACAACTTCTCACTAGAACTCCAGATAACTTCTTGCACAAAGCCAGGGGGTTCCACCGAGTCAGCTTAAGAGATGACCAGTTACTCACCTATGATAACGGCATGCGGTTGGGCAATATATATATATATATTGCGAATTGGCAGAAGTTGGAATTCATGTGCTGTCCGTTGGATAGCGTTGCAGTGGCAGAAACATTATTCTTTACTCCAGCGAAATCAATTATTCTACAGGTAAATAATGGTCAGGAAAACCAGTTTGAAATCTTACTCAGTAAGTCGATTTAACTCACTACTGCAAAAAGTTGAAACAGACCAAAAACAGATAGAGAGACAGAAACTGAACAGGAATAGAGGAGAGTATAAAACTCAAAGGGGATAGATAGTGTTGAATAAAGTTTTATAGAAAATGATTAAATTTCCAAATGTGATCGATTTTAGATTATATTAACGAAAATTTCCAGCTATTGGTTCACGATTACTTCACAATTATTTTAATCAGATAGTCTATAGTTATCTAAAAGTATTAGTAGACTATAAGCGCCAATGATTCCATATGAGATGTCAGAACCAGCCTGAAATCGGAATGCTAGGGTAGACCTTCATCATACGAGAATCGGTTTGGAAATCTACTGTACCTCTCTGCATAAACAACAAATCTCAAACTTTCAACACTAATTTAATTAATGGATGGCGACTAGCAGTGGAATAAAGCCAGGATGCGCATTTCGTTCTATTTGGGACTCGTCGTCTGGATGTACCTGCATTTTCTATTGAGTGACGATGTTCCCACCGAGACTCGAACCAAGTGCCCATAGTTTCAAACGCCAAAGCGTTATCCACGAGACCACTTGGGCCACGAGAGGCATCTTTCGGTCAACGGGTCAACGGGAAAGTGTAAAATTTAATTTAATTTCAACACTAATGTTAAGTAAAGTAGAATTATATTTTAATAGTTTACACACAATGATAAGTTTTGTTATTGGTAATATTTCGAGCAAAATTACTGCCCAATAACAAAACTTATCATTGTGTGTAAACTATTAAAATATAATTATACTTTATTTGATCTAATCCACAATGCTCAAGCTTTTTACTGATATTAACTAATGTTAAGCCAGTCAATTCTTCTATATAGCTCAAGAAGTTGATGTCCGTCTCATGGAAAGCATCTCGAACAGTTACCCACCACTTTGCTGGCTCCATAATGAATATCAGATAGTTGGCCAGAAAGAATTATCAAGAAGAAACTTTGGAAGTGAACAAATGAAGAACCTATTGCTCAACAAATGTTCTGAAGAAAATGTAGATGGATCGGAGACAAGCTGACGAGACCGTTAGTTGACATCGGAAAGTAAGCCATCACTATAGTGGAACTTGAATGAGAAACAACGAATTTAGCTTGGCGACAAGAGTGACAATATGTTTCATTTGAAACCCAAAGAAATAGTAATATGTAATAATAATAACAATAAAAAATACGGTCCAAATACAGTTCTGACTTAGTTTAAGCTTGTGAAAGAAACAAGCCATGCATTGATCAAATCGCAGCACTACAGATCATCATTAAACACAGCTTGGAATGGCAGTCAGCTCTGCATCTCAACTTCATTGACTTTGAAAAGGCCTCCGACAAATAGTGTCGATCGAGATGTGATTTGGAAACTATTTTGCCACTGCTACGGAGTGCTACCAACAATTATACACTTCATTCAACAGTTGTACGACAATGCTGCATGCCAAGTAATCCACAACGGGAAACTCATGGAATCCTTCAAAGTGAAAACGGGAGTAAGACAAGTTGACTGACTACTATCTCCAATGATTTTCCTAATTGCTGTAGACTGGATAATGCGACAGACAGAGAGCACGCAACGAGGAGACATATATAAAATGGATCCACACCCAAAAAACTTGGAGGATCTGGATTTCGATGATGTGATATATGTCTGATTTCCCACAAACTGGAAGATATGCAAGCGAAAAGCAACAAGTCGGCAGATGGGACTTCACGTGAACATAGAGAAAAGAAAAATAGGTGAGGAAGATTCCTGGCCAACAGCGACAGCAACCACAACAATAGACAACAATCATCCAGAATAACTGGAAGAATTCTGAAAGAAGCAACCTCCTTTACCTACCGACCTACCTACCTGGGAAGCATCGTTTAAAATACAGGCGGATGGAAGTGATGAGGATTTCAAAGCAGCGAGGATCGGGAAAGCAAGGAAAGCTTTCACTACTCTCAAAACTGTGTGTAGGTCAACACTCTGTACACAGCATGAAAAATAAGATCCAGACTTTCAACTCCAATGTGAAATCAGTGCTACTTGCCACACGGATCAGCGACTTGGCGCCGTGCCACGTTACGAAGGGCACTTTGAACAAACTACAAACCTGCATCAATCAACAGCTATCTTCGCTCAATACTGCTCAAGATCAGATGGCCCGTCAGAGAAGATCAGGGAGGGATCTCTGGCAATGAACGAACCAACCCAGCAGGAACCAATTATGCAAGAAATATGCAAGAATAAATGGAGGTGGATTGGCTGGCCATACTCTGAGAAAACAAACCATCAAGTAAGTGACATCACACACCAGGCCATAGCTCCAGTGGAACCCGAATGGGAAGTAGTGAGTTAACTGGTCGCCAGTGCGAGGGTGACATGGAGGAGTAGGTCAGGTAAAGAGGAGACGAAAGCATGTAGGCTGACATGGAGCCAGGTGATGAAAACGTTGACGAAGAACGGAACTCATTGGAGACGCACGACCGAAGCCCTATGTTCCTCTATGAAATAAAGGCGATAATAATAATGTCAAAGAAACCCCATTCAAAATGATGAACTTCTATGCAACAATCTACGCTTTCCCATACTTCATTGTCTTCTCTCCTTATAGAACTCGAACAGATATTCAGCTATGACATTTGACGACGGTCAAAGCCCTTAATTTTCAAACAATGGATAACATATAATTAATGTACTGATTGTGTAACTTTGAAGTTCCTGAGGTCTATCCATGGTGTGAAAAATCACTGTGCATTGACAAAGTGTCTCAGGCCAGAAGCAAAGCTGATATTCGGCGCTGCTTGACTTCCATCGGTGACAATTTGCTACAAAATAATTAATTATCGATACAATGCGGTTATGTGCATTGGTTGCATAGCGGTAGAATGCTCGCCAACCACGCAAGTGGTTCAGGGTTCGATCCCCGGCCGCCAACGCACTCCTTTACATTGCTAAGGCAGTAATGAGCCTGGTAAAGAGTGAAGGTTGGTCATCAGGATAGCCAGCCCATCCCGTAAAAATAAATACCACTGCTACTGAAACTTCGAAGCTCTAGCTTGAAGCCCTATGTTCCACTGGGAACGTAAACGAATAAAACAAAAAAACAGTGCGGTTATAAAGTGTGGAAAAGAAAAGAACGGCCACAACGAAGATTGAAATGTCAACAGGAGAGGAAAGCAGACCCATACAAAAAAATAGACAAAACTTACTGTAAACCAAAGCACGTATCTACTGCAACATATGACGACGATGACGATGTTGAAGATGGAGTATTTGAGATGAATCGCTCATCTGTTTGATTCACTGTTCCAGTATAAAAACAATTCTTCAATTTCTAAATAAACAGAGAGGATCAAATAAAAATAATTAAGTAAATAAATATAGACAGACAGACAGTAATAGCAAGGTAGGCATAATTATAAACCAACAAAAACAACATCTTTAAGTATTGGCTTTTGGTTTTGTAGGGATTTTTTGTTTAACTGCATGGAGGATTTCATCATGAGCTGACATCAGTTAGAGAACCACTGGAAAACCAGCTGGGAGTACTGGACAGCTGTTTCCCCGGCCTAATTTGGGACTCTTCAGCAGTACGCACCCACCGCCAGGGTTACAAGGCGAGCTCGTGGTGGCCCAATGGTCTACGAGCCCCAGCGGTGGGTGCGTACTGCTGAAGAGTCCCAATTAGGACGGGGAAACAGCTGTCCAGTACTCCCAGCTGGTTTTCCAGTGGTTCTCTAACTGATGTCAGCTCATGATGAAATCCTCCAAACAACAAAATCAACAAGCATCAGTCAACATTACTCGAAGAAATCTAAGCCGAATCACCTCTTCCACTTATCTAGGCAGTATTGGTTCAACCACATGTAGGTGGAATGAATGAGGTTATGTCAAAGCCAGCTAGAAGAGGATCAGGAAAGCAAGAAAAATCTTCACACACACACACAAACAGACACAGAGGTATACAGAATAGAAAAGTACTCAACAAGCAAGCGACTGACAGTGATGTGTACGTGTACACCAATGTACAAAATATTTCGCTGCATGTATAAGGCTTGACGCGTCATAAAGAGCACCTCAAAAACAAACTACAGACCTTCATTAACAGTTGTCTTCGCTCAACACTACTCAAGACCAGATGGTTGGCCAGAAAAGATCAGCAACGGAGATCTCTAGCAATGAGCGAACCAACTCAGCAGGAACCGATTGTGAAACAAATAGGCAGGAAGAAATGGAGATGGATTGGCTGGCCATACTCTGAGTAAACAAACCATCAAGTGACATCACTAGACAAGCCATTGCTCGAGTGGAACCCGGCCGAAAGGGAAGCGGCGAGTTGGTCGTCAGTGCAAGGGTGACATGGAGGAGGTCATGTGAAGAAGAGATGAAACCATGTGGGCAGACTTGGAGCCAGGTGCAGACTCTAGCAGAGAATCGAACACAATGGAGACGCACGGCTGAAGCCCTATGTTCCTCTAGGAATTAAAGGAAATAATAATATAATAATATATAAGGCGGTATAAGTCACTAATGTCATCAATAATAACAGTGACTTACATCGGATTCGAATTCATACATTTGTCCATCATTTTTCTTTTGATAATATAGAGTTGAATAATTACCGGGATGACTGAATATTCTGAATACAAAAAAAATAAAAATAAAAAAGAATAAGGATAAAATGGATCATGGATTATAAAACAATTAACAAAGAAGTATAGTATATATAGCATATTTTGTGGTAAAGAAATACTCTTAGATCAGAGTGGATCCATGGTAGGGCTACAGTTGTATATTGCATACGTCGATGACATCTGACTGCTTCGTTGCATTTAGTTACTTCGCCCTCTGAATGTTCCAAACTGAATAGCTCTTCTGTCGGACATAAACCAGTGGTCTAAGATGAACTGTCTTACGTTAAATCCCTCTAAATATCAGAAAGTTAACTTCACCTTCTAACTGACTGACTGACTGACTGGTTTCAACTTAGAACTTTGCACAGATGTGCACCAGTTCGAGTTGTCACTCTCCTCCCACTTGTAGCACACAAAGCGAGATAAGATATTGAAGACAGATATAAAAGAGAGATAATAAACAGAAGTGTGTGGCGAAAAGGTTAGTAATTTGTAAGAACAGTAGAGTCTTATAGGATGTGACGAGTTACAAAGAGTGAATGCATCTACACTAGGCATTCAGAACGATTTTGAGCTATATTACCGATTGTCTTTATCCATTGGTCTTTATCTTCCCGAGGACCCCAACCAGTCAGGAAGTCTACACCTCTCTATATGTCTGGCTTAAACTAACTGTTGTGTATTTCATTGACTGATGTCATGTATCGGTTTGAACACTTTCATCACTAGCTCTTTTGCAACCTGACCCATCCTACATCAGCTTACGTTGTCCGTCAAGCATGGCGATGACTAGGCATGCGTACCAAATGTCCTAACCATCTCTGTCGATGTTTCTTCACAACCGCGTCGATTGATCTCCCCCCCCCCACCTATCTAACATTCAACCGTAGCCTAACCTGAATATTGTTCACTATATTCTACCACTTAACACGGGAGATAGAATGCAGACTCCTATGATCAAAGACAGCTAGCCAGCTACTCTTTTTATGTCTTCCACTTTCAATAGCTTTGTCTGATTCACAGCCGGACAGCTGAGGAGTACACACGTCCCTTGGTCGATAGGCAGCCGGATTTAACGTCTACGCCAGAGATGGCGCATGCAAAACAAGCCTTCTGTATCTGTGTTGAGATTTCGTCAGCGATCAAGCCGTGGGGGCTGATGCAACTCCCTAAATAAGTGAAGTGGTCAACACGCTCAGCCACCAGTTCACTTCCTCCGTATCTTTAACCTAGGAGTTAATGTAATTGAGTCTAGTCCTGCAGCATCATCTTACATTTAGCGTGAGCCAATCACGTGTCAAACATTCGAAGATTGCTGCTTTTAAAGGTGTTCAGAAGACTCTGCAATTTGTCAACGTCTTCGCACAGAACGACTGTATCATCTGCATATTCTTAGTCAACGAGATTAACTTCACCTTCAAGTATAAATGTGGTCTACACGAACTTCGTTCACATAATGTTGCTTGTAGTATAGAGGGCACTGAGATGGAAACCAATTCAAGCTCCAAATATCTTGGAATAGTTTTATCTTCTGATCTCTTTTGGTCATCTCAAATCTTGTCAATTTCTAAGAAAATTTTCTTTCTAACCAACTTCTACATTAAGAAGTTAACACAATCAGGTATCTCTCTACATTTACTTTACTTTGTTAAATCTTGAATCTCGCCTTCTGTTCTTTATTGCTCACCCTCAGTCTTTCCAGGGCTACTCACTCAAAAAGGACTTCGTCACATTGTGGAGACTATTCAAGGTTGTCAGTCTACAGACTCCTGAACGCATGAGAGTTTAACTCTTGCATCACCCTCTTTATTCGAACAACTCTTTCCCTCCAGACTGAATCTCATCCGGTAAGACTAGAACTCATTATGAAAGATAATAAGCTAGCTCACACAACCAAGTACAAAATTTCCCATCGATTGATTGGCCCAAAGTGCTCCGTCTCAGGTTGAAATGTCGGCTTCTTGTGCAGATGCTTCAACGATGTTTGAGTATGTTATTAGAAATTAATTGGTGAATGGTGACTAGCAGTGGAATGCATCAGGAAGAGCATTTCGTTCTATTTGGGGCTCGTCATCTGGGTGTGCCTGCATTCCGCAGTGAGTGATCATGGCTTGAACCCAGTGCCCATAGTTTCAAACGTCAAGGCGTTATCCAATAGACCACTTGTGCCACCAATTTACTTCTAATTACATCCTAAGAAGATATCGTTGAAGCATCTGTACAAATACCCAACATGTCAATCTGAGACCGAGCACTTCGGTCCAATCAATCGACAGGAAAATCTAAAATTGAATTAAACAATTAATGTTACCCGTTGAACAAGAGGTGATGGCTCTAGTGGCCCAAGTGGTCTAGTGGATAACTCTAACATACCCTCTTAGGCCACAATTCCATGTGTGATAGAGATAGTATTAAGCGTCTCGAATGGAATATAGGGCTTCAAACTTGACCTTCGGAGTTTCAGTAGCTGTGATGGTTTTATTCTTACGGAGTGGGATTGTTAATCCCTAGGCTTACTGCCAGGGTAAAGTGAAGTTTAGGAGTGTATTGGGTCGGCCGACAATCGAACCGGCATAGATATGCATCTATATAAGTGAGACTTCCGCTTCTGTATCTATTAAACAACATACAACATCTTAATCATTTACTCGCAACCTAGAATACATTACTCCCTTCTTGATCTCTCCTGTCACTTCTGGTCTTATCAGAGAGAAAGAAGACGCAAAATTTAGCTTAAGGTTTTTCGTTTTTCGTCTCTCCAGTGTCTCGTTTTGCCACATTGAAAGTACTTGTCTCTTCTGACGCTCATTCTCAACGATTAATCTCGTTGTGGTTCTATTGCGTCGGCCACCATTGTGCTCAACAGCTCTCTGGTCACCTTTGCTAGCTCACTATTGTGTCCACGGCTGGTTGTGTAGCTGAGAAATATGGTCTGGAACACTCTCGATGAATTGGGAAGTCAATAACTACTGCAACTCTTGATTCTTCATCCAATGTGGGGAGTGCTTGACGAAGTAGATTCAGCACCAATACATTAACGCGTCTCCCAGCGTCAAATTATTTCTTATTCATTTAGTTATGACAGTTTAATAAACAAAATATACACTGGGGATCAGTATGTTTTTCTAAAGAATTCTAGAATTGCATGGATGATTCCATCATGAGCTGACATCAGTTAGAGAATCACTGGAAAACCTTGGAGTACTGGACAGTTGTTTCGTCCTAGTTTGGGACTCTTCATCAGTACGCACCCACACTGTGGGGTTCGAACCCAGGGCCTTCTGGTCACAAGGCGAGCTCGTAGACCATTGAGCCACTGGGACCCGATCCAATGGTCCTTGAATTCTAACTTCTGCCAATTTACGACATAGCGCGACCATTTCGCAATGTCTTCTTCGATGAGTTACTGCCTCATCTTCAACCTGCTGTACCTTACTGGTCACGGCTTCCCACTAGAACTCCAGGTTAACTGCCTGAATAGGGCCAGTCACTAGTGAGCATCAGATTAATTTTCAAGTATTGGTTTGGTAGGGATTTTGTTTAATTGCATGGATGATTTCATCATGAGCTGACATCAGTTAGAGAATCACTGGAAAACCTGGGAGTACTGGACAGCTGTTTCGTCCTTGTTTGGGACTCTAGAATTGATTTTATACCACTACTTTGCATTCTCTCCCGCTACCCCCACCACCACTACCACAGAACGAGATGTTATCGTTTCATCTATTTATATTGATTCTTGCTGGTTAATTTCTCTTGGGAATTTTTCTATTTTTGTTTTATAGAGTTATATTCATTCCTATTCTTCAGTTTCTGATACTGACTCCATTCTCTTTCATGCCTTGTTATTCCCTAAATGGTTTGAATTATACTTTTGTGTCAGACAGTTAATGTAAAGGTGTGCTTGATTTGCTGCTTTTCTCCGTTTTGTAATTGTCAGGAAATCTCGGAAAGTAGTTTATTCTAGATGCATTTTAAGGGTAGAATGCTGGCCAACTACTCCCTACGTGATCCCGGTTCGATTGTCGGCCGACCTAATACACTCCTAAACTTCACTTTACCCTGGCAGTAAGCCTAGGGGTTAACAATCCCACTCCGTAAGAATAAAACCACATCACAACGACTGAAACTGCTGTGACTAGCACTCAAAGTTTTCACCATTGAGATCATTGAATGCCTCAATTGACTAAAAAACTTCTTGATCTTGAATTAAGTGAGTCATAAGTTCGAGTCCCACTCCAACTGGGTAAATGAAAAGCCTGTTTCACGTAACTGAAATCTAACTAACTACATAGAAGTGTACACTCAGAAACTGACAATGACAATTCCATCCCAATCACCATATGAGTGACAGTTTCTGACTAAAAACAACTGAACTGGACATCCATTTATCCTGAATACCTGCTATCAGAAATGTCATATTAAAGTGTATATCCCTGATGGCCAAGTCAGAAAGTCCTCAAATAAACAATATTTCAAAATGTATATGCATATATGAAAGCGAAAAAAAATGTTTTTGTACATACCGAGATCTTTGTAATTTCAGTAGTATATATTGTCCATTATGAGTAGGAAGCCAAAATCGTGTATTTTGAAAATAACCACCCTATAGAATGTAAAAAAATTAAAAAGAAACATATAAAATATGTATGAATTCAATCATTTCAACATCTGAATGAATTGTAGTCAATACATCTTAATCTGAGTAAGTTTTAATCGAACGATGAGTTATTCTTTTGAGTTCGAAGTGGAACATTGGGCTCCATTACATCATGTTCTCTGCAGCCCTCTTCAACTGATCTCACGATTCTCCATAAGCTTCATCTCTTCCATGTCATTCTCGGACCGATGTGCAACTCGTCCTTTCTCTTCCCAGGACCTAGTGTGCAATTTCACACAACGGTCTCCTCAGAGAGTGGGCTATCCATTTCCATTTTCTCCTACATAGCTGATTGGTTGGAGTATTTCATCATAAGCTGACATCAGTTAGAGAACTAGCGGGAATACTGTACAGCTGTTTCGTCTGCCTAGTTTGGGACTCTTCATCAGTATGCACTCACCACAGGAGTTCAAACTCAGAACCTCCTAGTTACAAGGCCAGCGAGGTCGTAGACCATTAAGGCACTGGGACCCACATATTTGTTGAGTAATAGGTTCTCGCCTCTTGATTTATTCCCTGATTTCCCAGTTGCTAATTCTTTCTGGCCGGCCGGCTAGCTACCTGATCGTCTGTATGAAGTCAAACAGGAAAGCAGTTATTTATAAAGTCTGTTGTAGCCAACTGGAAGTGTTTTTCGTGAAGCGAATGTCAAGTGTTTGAGTCGTATTGAAGAAGTGACTGACTTAACATTGATGTTGAAAATCCGCAACTTGTTCTATATGGAGAGTGCAGTAGAATATTTCCAAACTAATTTCAGAGTGATAATGTTTCAGGCGTGTTTTAGGTGTTTGACAATAGGTGAAACTTAACTATATCAAAGAAGACCACTACCTTTTAAGGTCGAAGTAGAAAGGCCTATAAGCAATTGTGTAATTCCATTATGGATAAAATTTATTTCGATAAAGTCTCACAGTGTTATATAGTTAATATTTACTGATGACGTTTTGAGCACAATTTATTGCTCATAATCATATCAAGGCGTCGGTGGCATTGCAGTTAGGACCCTTGCCAACCATGCACATAGTCCGGGGATCGATTCCCGACCGACGCACTCCTTTACCTCGCTAAGCCACTAATAAAAAGCTGGTAAAGAGGGAAGGCTGGGGATGAGGATAGCAACGCTATCCTGTAAAAATAAACACTGCTACATAAACTCCAAGCCTCTACCTTGAAGCCTTATGTTCCACGGGGAATGTAAAGGAATAAAAAAAACAATAAAAATATAGAAAAATAATTGTTTAATTATCCACCTGGTAGAAAATAATAATCTACTTTATTCCAAAAGCAGCACTACTTATAATACAGAATGTAATTCTCAGCACTTATCAAAATATTGCATCTAATTTACTCAAAATATAAGTAAAATTAAAAGTTAAAACAAAATTAACCAGAGGAATTTGTCAACATTTATAGTATAAACTAAAAATATTCGAAGTACGAAATGATAATATTAAATATTATAGTAGCAATCATAACAGTGAGTTTGTTTCAAACAGTATTGTCGATTCAGTTTGGAAATTTTAGCATGTTATAGATTATTGAATCTAATGCTCTGTTGATATAGCAACACGGTGAGGGGAAATACAAAATTAACAGTTATAACGCAGCTTAAATAATGTTCACACTTATGAAAAAACAAACAAATAAAAATAAAAAATTGAGAGGATTATAAATATTAGAAGAACAACAAGAATAAAGCTTGTTGTTGTAAGATTGGAGGAAATGGTTTATTTACTAGTGTGAAGAAGGTTAGTTCATGCCTAACACTATTTTCATCACATAAAATACGTGCAGCCAAATATGGTATAGTGGAATTTTTATACTTAGACGTACGTGCATAAAGTCTTCTGAAAAGACTTCTTGTTTTACCTGAGGAGGCACAAGGTTGGAGCTGCGAGAGCTAAGGTGGATGCTCACAGTCTGACAACATTCCTTTAGCAAATTTGTTGCATGACATCAAGTGCCTATCAATGACGATGTCAACGATATGGGCCAATGGGATACCACTCGCCTTACCGACAGTCAGTCTTCAGAGTTCTACGAAGTATGACATAGTTTTTTTTAAGCAATCCAGGAGAGAATAAGCAAGGGTGAACAATAAAGAAGAATAGGTAAGATGCACGAGTTGACAAACTGTAAGAAGAGGAGAGGTTGAGTTATGCCTGAGTGCCTTAACTTCTTAATGTAAAAAGTCAGACGAAATATTCTTTTAGAAATCGCTAAGACATCGGAAGACCAGGATAGGTCAGAAGAAAGAATTAATCCAAGATACTTAACTTCCGACTTGATTTCTATATCAGTATCATCAATTGTACAGCGGTCATAGGAATTAACAGCTTCATTTAACTTTCTTTTACATCTAAAACTGGAACTAACAGTTTGACCATTAGACGAATACCATTTGCTAATTTCTGATAGAAAGCTGTTCATCTTAGTACAGTCTAGCTGAGAGTTAACAGCCACTGAAATAGTTAGATCGTCTGCATACTTAACAAAGTTCATTTCATCATCAGAGTGAGGCAAGTCATACAAGAAAGGACAGCGCAAACCATGAAAACCGAAATACAAGTCACTAAGATTATCCATACATGGATGTTTTGAATAAACTGGAGAAATCTTATCATCAAGCAACAGGGATAAAAACTCTGTCCACAGAAATTACACACCAAACAATCCAAGATTAGAATGACTCTTACTCAAACAAAATCGCAGTCATAAAACAACACATTATCAACATAATCATCATTACACAACCACAAAGAGATAGAGATTCAACAAGGACAAAGACATAATCAATAAGGATTAAGTCAGCAGGTGCACCAAAGAAAGGACTAGTTACTAGTGTCCAATCGAAGTATCCAATACAGTCCTACAGGAAGAGGTCAGTCGCGAGTTTGAAGAGCTCAGTGCTAACGTCTCTGACTGACTGCAGACAGCACTGGGTGACGCGGGTTCGAATCTCAGAAGGGACATGAGTATTCCTTCAAGGCTGTTGCCGATACACCTTGCAGACTGACTGCTGAGTGTCAACTAGCACGAAACCTAGGTCTAGACAAGGCTTCCTTTTGGCGATTGCCTCCAACCATCTAATACAGATGCATATGCCAGACGTTATGCGTTCAAAGACACATCCAAATAGCTATCAATATTATATACAATATAATAATTAGATCGTTTACACGAGGGATTTTCCAAGCAACAATTATTCCCTTTTGGGTTGTGTTCTTTTTTTTGCTTTTGCTCCCCTAAACTTCTCCTTAGGGATAAATTTAATGCATGTGTTTAATGACCGCTCCATTAGAAATTTCTACAAGATTACACACATTTCTTTCCTCCAAAATGTTGTTTACGTGTCGAGATAGCGACAATAATTACGGTGTGGGTGTTAGGTATGGATGGACGGGTGTTTGTAAAATACTCCTTGTAAGTAGTAATAAAGACAGTTGATAAGTAATAATAATAATAATAATAATAGTAATAACGAGGGTAATTCATGCACGGTATCTTTTAACTTTATCACGTTTACAACCCGCCTAACAACTACAACATGAAAAGCGGTAGAAATTAGACTATCGCTTTTTCCAAACCCCCACATGCAAATAAAAAACACAGAAAAGGCATGTAGGCATTATCGTGCTTAAGTGGAATTGTCTGTACACAGGATTGTTCACACATCAGAAATCAACTTTTGAACATTAAAAAAATAAAAACAATCTTATATCAAATGATCAAAACAAACGGAAAAAGGAAAATTGGATTAACAAGTCTCGTTTTATCATTATTATTATTATTGTTCCCTTGCTTATTATCACCAATGATATTCCTAATTGTGGTGGACTGGATTATGCGTCAGACAGTGGTTGAAAACGAGAAGACAGGGATATCCTGGACCGACTTGAAGAACCTAGAAGACATGGATTTCGCGCGTGGATGATTTATGTTCGATGTCACACAAAATCGAAGACTTACAAGCGAAAACCGACAAACTGGTCAAGAAGAATCAGCAAAGACAGGACTCCAGATAAACATAAACAAGACGGAGGTTATGAAAATAACCAACCAACAACAACAACAGCAGCAACATCCAGCGCCAATCACCATCAACGGGAGGGATTTGAAAGAGGTTACTTCATTCACTTATCTAGGCAGCATTGTCTCAACTACAGGAGGAACAGACGAGGATGTCAAATCGAGAATCGGGAAGGCGAGAAACACATTCATCAACCTGAAACCAATCTGGAAATCTTCCGCTGTCACTCAGCATCAACAACAAAATTCGGATTTTCAATACAAACGTCAAGTCAGTCAGTTCTTCTATACGTACGGATCAGAAACTTGGCGGGTCACAAAGAATATTTCCAACAGCCTGTTGCAGACCTTTATCAACAACAACTGTCTTCGCTGGCTCTATACTGAAGATCAGATGGCCGGAAAGAATCACCAACAAGAAACTATGGGAACAAAGAAACAAAACAAGAACCAATCGCCCAACAAATATGCAGGAGAAAGTGGAGATGGATTGGACACTCGCTGAGGAGGCCGCTGGGTGACATCACGCGTCAGCCCATTGCTCGAGTGGAACCCGAAAGGGAAGCGGCGAGTGGGACGTCCAAGGGTGACATGGAGAGATCGTGTGAAGAGGAGTTGAAACAGTATGGACTAACATGGATGCAGGTGAAAAGTACAGCAGAAGACAGAAGCAAGTGGAGACGTGCAGTTGAAGCCCTATGTTCCACTAGGAACCCAAGGGAACAATAATAATAATAATTGTTCCCTTGAGTTGCGAGAGGAACATAGCAGGGCTTCAATAACACATCTCAACTTTGTTCTATTTGCTGCTATCCTCTTCAGCTGGATAGCGTAACGATTTCCAATAATCTCTCACCCCTTCCTCCTCCTCCCCCTCGCCACACAATCTCCTCCATGACACCGTCGCTTCCCATTGGGATTTCACTCGACGCATCGCCTTCATTGGGTGCGATATCTTTCGACCGACAGTCTCCTCAACGAGCGCCCGGTCCATCTTCATCTCCGCTTACATATTCGTTGAGCAATCAGCTCTCGCCTGTTGGTTTGTTGTCAGCCAGAGTTTCTTGTTGCTAATTCTCTCGGGCCCGCTAGCCAGCCAGCTATTTCATCTTCAGTAAGGAGTTGGAGAAGGCAGCTGTTGATAAAAGTCTGCAACCTGTTGGAATTCCGTTTCGTCACAGGCACGCAGTGCAAGTTTCTGACCCACATAAAACAACTCACTGACTGACTTCACATTTGTGTTGAATAGAATCCGAATCTTGTTCTTTATGTCAGCGAGTCAAGCAGAAGATTTCCAAACTGGTTTCAGGTTGATGAAGATGTGTCTTGCCTTTCCGATCTTCATCCGTTCCGCCTATCTGTGATTGAAACCGTGATTCCTAGACAAAAGGAAGGAAGTGACCTCTGTTAAATTCCTCCGGTTCATGGTGATTGGTGCTGGTTGTTGTTGTTGTTGCTATTGGTGATGGTGGTGGTTGGTTGTCTTCATCACCTCCATCTTCTCCATTTTCACCTGGAGTCCTGTCTTCGCTGGCTGCTTCTTCAGCCAATTTTTCGTTGGTTTTCACCTGTAAGTAAATCTTCGAATTTTAGTGTGGCACTAGACATAAATCATCCGCCAGTCACGAAATCCAGATCTTCTAAAGTCTTCTTCCTGTCGGTCAGTCCAGCGTCTATACACAAACACACACAAGTGGAGGTATCATAAGCACAGTATGATTGTAGACTATAGAACAAGGGAAACTTCATGCATTTATTCCCCTTTGTGAATTTGAATAAAGCAAGAACAACAGCGGCGGTTTGTGCAGAATAAGAAGATGGTACCATCATTGTTTATTTCGTAGGCTTCTCATCAGCTGCTTACAGCCTAAATAAATTGTGAGGTTTGCGTACAGAAAAGTTTTAACATACTTGCAAATCTTTTTTACATGTTGTCAGTTGACAAAAAGTTCCACAGTAAGTGAACAGTGCTCAGAAAGTTGCGCTTATATAGTTTTTACACAGGCAGTTCAAGTCAAAATAGACGTATGCATACAATGGTAAAGGAGTTACGTAATAAAGACGAAATATACGTTAGATACAGAGTGACTAATAAATTAGGTAACAATGTACTGAGTCCAACTCAAATCATAGAAACAAGAGATAAGCAAAATTACAGATTATGAAAGGGAGTGAGGTTGGTTCCGGTCCATCGAACAACATTCTATTTGGTGCAGTCAAAAGTCGATAGATACCCTTCTCATGTTTACTTCAACTGTGTATACAAATTTACGTGTATCTGCGGGAGTAGTTACATTGGGAGAACAGAAAGAGGGGCACACCTCCGATTTTCTGAACATGTGCCAAAAAGCTTACGTCTCAAGGGAACAAACTCTTATAGCAGCGCTATTACTAGACATCTTCTCGACACGGTTCATGAGGTAGATATCGAGAAATCCTTTAAAATTATCAATAGACAAAGGAGCTCCATTCTCCTCAAGTTTGCCGAAGCAATCTCTATCAAACGCTTCAAACCAGATTTATGTGTTCAGAAAGAAGCAGTTATTAGTCTTTCCTTGCCTTGGTAACTGAATGTCTTTATTCTCTCATCTGATTACGTAATCTCTGTCTTTAACCTCACCCCTCTTTTTATAATCTGTAATTTTGCTTGTCTCTTGTTTCTATGATTTGAGTTGGACTCAGTACATTGTTACCTAATTTATTAGTCACTCTGTATCTAACGTATATTTCGTCTTTATTACGTAACTCCTTTACCATTGTATGCATACGTCTATTTTGACTTGAACTGCCTGTGTAAAAACTATATAAGCGCAATTTTCTGAGCACTGTTCACTTACTGTGGAACTTTTTGTCAACTGACAACATGTAAAAAAGATTTGCAAGTATGTTAAAACTTTTCTGTACGCAAACCTCACAATTTATTTAGGCTGTAAGCAGCTGATGAGAAGCCTACGAAATAAACAATGATGGTACCATCTTCTTATTCTGCACAAACCGCCGCTGTTGTTCTTGCTTTATTCAAATTCACAAAGGGGAATAAATGCATGAAGTTTCCCTTGTTCTATAGTCTACAATCATACTGTGCTTCTGATACCTCCACTTGTGTGTGTTTGTGTATATGCTGGACTGACCGACAGGAATTCCAACATGTTGCAGACTTTGATCAATTGCTACCGTCTCCAATTCCTTACTGAAGATGAAATAGCCGGCCGATCAGCTGGCTAGAAAGAATTAGTAGCAAGAAACTCTAGCTGACAACAAAACAACAGGCGAGAGCCGATCGCTGAAGAAATATGTAGGAGAAAATGGAGATGTAGCAGGCATACATTGAGGAAACATAGCGCGCTCAATGCAGTTTATCTCTCGAGTGGAATCTAAGTGAGAAGCCACGGGTGGGTTGTCACTGCGACGGTGACATGGAGGAGATCGTGTGGCAAGGCGGAGGAGGAGGGAGGGGCGAGAGATTATTGGCAATCGTGACGCTAGCCAGTTGAAGACGATAGCAGCAAACCTCACAATTTATTTAGGCTGTAAGCAGGCAGCTGAGCTGATGAGAAGCCACCGAAATAAACAATGATGGTACCATCTTCTTATTCTGCACAAACCGCCACTGTTGTTCTTGCTTTATTCAAATAACTAGGGAAATTATACTAATACATATAGTATGTTCATACATATTCTTCTACACACCTAGACACAACACAGATAGGCGTAAATAATACGCCATAACTACACAGAAAGGAGATAATAAACATACGCATGACAAGCCTTAAACAAAGAAGAAGGCTAAGAAGAAATAGGCTAGTAAAGAGGTAAGGAAAGACGAGAGAAAGGCATACGGCGACAGCGAGAGAAAGTGAGAGAGAGAGAGAGGTGGAGATGTATATATACACACAGAGAGACAAGCCCAACAACAGGTCGTACATCATATGCACGCCGACCCTGGCAAAATAATAATTAGTGGTAATAGTAATAGTAATAGTAATTATAATCATAACGATAATCGCCATCGTACAAAATATAAATCTTTCTTGTTTAAAATATTGTATGAACAATTATAGACATATTAGTCATAATAATTGATGCAGGTGCTTATAGTCTGTGCAAACAGGCGTTCATCTACATGCATGAATAATAATAATAATTATAATAATAAAATAATGAGCGTGGATGTGAAATAGGACTGAAAAACAAAATGTAAGCCAAAACAATTTTTCTCCGCCTTTTTCTCCTTTTCTTTTCGATACGCAATGGATTTCACGGAAGGATGAACAATGTGTGTATGTGTGAGTGCCGGAGGGAGGGAGGAAAGAGCGAGTCAGCCAGCCGGCGACTGCTGCTTTTCATGAAGTGCAACCTGGCAAGAGGGGATTGGCTGACATCAGTTTTGTCCAACTTCTGCGGGACTCTTTATCAGTACGCATCGACCATTATGGTTCGAATCCAGTAGCTTTCGGTTACAAGGCAATGCAGTAGGCCAGTAAACCACTGGGACACTATCCAATGGCCACATCAAGAATAACAACTTCTGTCAATTCGTAATATGTATTTAGCCCAACCGCCGCCAGTCAATGTCACAGGCGAGTAACTGACCTGTACCCTGACTTAGTGGAGCCTGCTAGTTACGACTTCTCACCAAAACCCTAGGCAACTTCCTGTATAGTGCCAGTTGCTAGTGAGAATCAGATTAATTATTTATCAAGCGTTGGTTTTCAGGGGGGATTCGATTGGTGGTCAGAGGTTTAGTTTCGAGCTGACATCAGTTAGAGAATCATTCGAAAACCTGGAAGAGAAGTCGTAACCACCAGCGAGGTTGGTTACTCGCCTGTGACAATGTAACCTGGCGATTGTGCCAGATGTATATATGTATATATATATATATATATGGATAAGCATTCAGCGAAGACAGGACTCCAGGTGAACATAGATACGGCGGAGGTGATGAAGATAACCAACCAACAGCAAAAACAACCAGCACTAATTACTACCAATGGAAGAGATTTAACAGAGGTCACTTATCTAGAAAGCACGCGTTCCGTCACAGGCCGCCGGAACGAATGAAGATGTCAAAGTCAGCCAGCCAGAGAGCATCGAAAAGGCAAGATACACTTTTATCAGCCTGAAACCAGTTTGGAAATCTTCAGCACTCCGCCTCAGCATAAAGAACAAAATTCGGATTTTCAACACGAACGTGAAGTCATTTAGTCAGTTCTTCTATATGGGTCAAAAAATTGCGCTGCGCGTGAGTCACGAAAACGATTTCCGAAAGCTAACAGACTTTAATCAACAGCTGCCCAATTCACTGGCTTCATACTGAAGATCAAATGGCCAGAAACAATTAATAACAAGAAACTGTGGAAGGTGATAAACCAACCAAGAGCCGATCACTCAACGAATATGTAGGAGAAAATGCAGATGGATTGGGCAAACACCACTGAAGAGACCGCCAAAATGACATCGCGCGCCAGGCCGGTGCTCGAGTGGAATCTGAATGGAAGACGACTAATATAGTGTTCAAGGGTGACATGGAGGAGATAGTTAGAGAAGGAAATCATAGACTATGGACAATTGTGGAGAACAGCAGAAAGTAGGAAAAAGAGTAGAAAAAGTTCCACTCGGAACCCGAGGGAAAAATAAATAAATAAATAAATACACCGCGAATAAAACCCAGAACCTCCATGGTAAGAGATTTAGCAAGCTCACCAACCATTCAATCATCCTATACCCCGTCTTACTAGCAAAAGCTTGGAATTTATAAGCCGCCATTAGATCGAGTCTACGGATTCTTCTTGTAACCAGAAGGTTCTGGATTAGAACCTCCTGATAAAAGAGTTCCTTTCGAACTAGGACAAAACAGCCAGCTGTCCAGTAGTTTCTCCTTATTGGTTTCCCAATGCTTCTCTAACTGATACCAGCGCAGAATCACTCCTGTAACTGCTGCTCTTTTCATTAACATTGTATCTAATGCATAACGACGGCAAACATATTCACTGCCCCATTCAATTCTGTCGACCGAGAGGTCCTCTGGCGATGCTTGGCTGTAAAGGGAATGCCGAGAAAATACATTGCACTGATTAAGGCACCCTACTCGTACTCATGCAGCCAGGTGAGGGCTTATGGCGAGTTGTCATCTGAAGTGGTGACGACTAGTGGCGTCCGTCAAGGATGCCCATTATCCCCATTCCCATTCAACTTCATCATAGACGTACTAATGGACTTAACCCTAACTCACTTCAGAGACTCAGGGATTGACTTGCTACCAGGGAATAATCTCGCTGACTTAGAATATGCGGATGATATAGTCCTTCTAGGCGAGGACGCTGATAAAATGCAGAGTCTACTGAACACCTTGAGCATGCGATTCGCCCCTGTAAAATGTAAGATGATGCTGCAGGATTGGACTTCACTGACCCCTAGATTAGAAATAGGAAGTGAAGTGGTAGAGCACGTTGACCGCTTCAATTACTTGGGAAGTACCATCAGCCAGTGCCAACGGGTTGATCTCTGACGAAATCTCAGCACGAATACAGAGGGCTAGTTTCGCATATGCCGGTTTACGCCGTCTCGGGCGTAGACGTGATATCCGACTATCGACCAAAGGGCGTGTGTACTGCTCAACAATCCGCTCAGTCCTCCTTTATGGCTGTGAGACCTGGCCATTGAGAGCAGAAGACATGAAAAGATTAGCTGTCTTCGATCATAGGTGTCTGCGTTCTATCTCCCTTATGAAGTGGTATAATAAGGTGAGCAATATTCAGGTTAGGCGTCGAGTGCTAGGTAAGGCGGGGAAATCAATAGACGAGACTGTGAAATTACATCGACTGAGATGGTTAGGACATGTGTTACGTATGCATCCCTAGTCATCGCCTTCCTCGACGGGCAATGTTATCTCATATAGGGCCAGGTTGGAAAAGAGCTAGCGGCGGTCAAACGAAAACATGGCTTCACCAGTCAATGTAATCCACAACAGTTAGTCTAGGCCACGTAGGAAGGTATAGACTTCCTGGTTGGGGTCCTCGGGATGGTAAAAACCAATGGTTGGAAACAATTGGTGACATGGCTCAAAATCGTTCTAAATGGCTAGTGCAGATGCATCCACTCCTTGTGATTTCCAATGAAACTGTTTTGTTCTTCGTTATTACTATACCTATGTCTCACACCTCTGTTTACTGTCTCTGTTATGCATTTCTTCTACTTTCTTCTCTTGCTTTGTATGCTACAAGAAGGGAGTGTGGCGACTTGAACTGCCGCACATATGTGCAAAGTTCTATGTCGAAAACAGACAGACAGACAGACAACACCACGTTTACAACCCAGAACCTCAACATTAGGAAATTTAGCAAGCTCACCGACAATTCAATCATCCTGTATCCAATCTCATTGCCGAGAAGTTGGAATTCATGTGACTGGGAGGTCCTGGGTTCGAACCACCCCATGAAGATTCCCAGAGAAGTAAAAGAAAACAGCCAACTTTCTAGTAGTCTCTCCTTAATGGTTTTCCAGTGATTCTCTAACTGATACCAGCGCAGAATCACTTCTGTAACTGCTGCTCTTTTCATTAACATTGTATCTAATGCATAACGACGGCAAACATATTCACTGTCCCATTCCGGCGTAGTTACAGAAACATATGTATATATTTTAATGCATTTAAGCGCAGAGACAATATAGACCACTTGATTAGACAATCATATATATATATATATATATATATGTACGCATAAACAATCTGTCACGTTCTTCTAGATAATGTGAATGGAATTACTTTTATTTTTTTAGAAGAAAATTTGTATTTCACTATTAGAAATACAATTGCAAAAAGTTTATTCCTATAAAATAAAAAATATTAACATAGAAGGAGAGAAGGGGAGAAAAAGAGATACTGAGACAAAGTAATAGAAACACCAAAAAGAAATGTGTAGGAGTAACTATAGCTCCCACTAGCATTGCATCGCATCGCACCGCATCGTGTCGTGTCGCGTCGTGTAGCGTCGTTCTGTGAAACACCCACCACACTGGACAGAATCAGTCACACAGCTATATAGACATAAACAAATATAATGTAGTTAGTGCTTGTTTATAATGCATGTAAGCGTATATATAAACAACCATTCCTCTGCACACAGCTACGTATATAATGATAGCCGTCTGGTTTACGCATAGTGCATAGATCATAATTTAAATTACCACCATTATCGTTTGCTTCTCTACAGTAATTATATATGCGTAAAAATAAATTTGTTAATCTTGTTAAAATGTTGTAATTAGGTAATTAAAACACAACACGATTATAACAAACAAACAAGCTAACTAACTAACGAACAAACAGTCTATGCGTCCTTTTTCTCTCCTGTGAAACAGTACACAGTACTTAAATAAAGCAAGAACAACTGTGGTTTGTGCAGAATAAGAAGATGGTACCATCATTGTTTATTTCGTTGACTTCTCATCAGCTCAGCTACCTGCTTACAGTCTAAATGAATTATGAGGTTTTCGTACAGAAAAGTTTTAACACACTTGCAAATTTGACATGATGTCGGTTGACAAAAAGTTCCACAGTGAGTGAACAGTGCTCAGAAAATTGCGCTTATATAGTTTTTACACAGGCAGTTCAAGTCAAAATAAATGTATGCACACAATGGTAAAGGAGTTACGTAATAAAGACGAGAAGTGAGTAAGATGATGAGTAACTAATAAATTTTGGTAACGATGTACTGAGTTCAAATCACGTCATAGAAACAAGAGACAAGCAATATTACAGATTTTAAAAAAAGAGGAGTGAAGTTGAAGACAAAGATTACGTAATCAGAGTAGAGAATAAAGACACCCAGTTTCCTTGGCAAGGAAAGACTAATAACTGCTTCTTTCTGAACATATAAATCTGGTTTGAAGCGTTTGATAGAAATTGCTTCGGCAAACTTGAGGAGAATGGAGCTCCTTTGTCTATTGATAATTTGATACACAGTACAACTGAATAACTGAAAAACATATAATCTAAATAATCCAACAGTTTATCAGAGAATTTTTTATATTTTTGATTACAGCTTCATGCCACATCGTATTTTCAGTACAAGTATGGAATTTTCAGCATGGATATCGGTCGCCCAAATTTTGCAGGCCGACCATAGATATCGGGTGTGCGTCGGCAGGGGATCGAACCCCGAACCATGTGCATGGTCGGCGAGAGTCCTAACCACTGTGCCACCGACGCACATACATAGACAAGCAGATTATCAACAACAAATTTGCATAAAACTATCTATATACTACTGATTGTTTGAGATAAGTAGTAGTTGTATACCACACCACTTATATCAACCAGCAGGGCTTGCCTGCCAGCCAGCCAGATCGAGGTGATCTCCACATCACAGGGGACAGCTGTTTCGCTGGTATGGAGCACTCGACGCCTAACCTTATTATGCTCATCTTATTATGCTACCTAACACTCACGGGATATAGAATTCAGACACCTATGATCAAAGACATCTCTCACTCACAGCCATCAAGGGGAACAAAGCGAACTGCTGAGCAGTACACACGTGCTTTGGTCGACAGCCAACCGGATTTCACGTCTACACCAGAGGTTAGAGTAAATTGGCGTATGCGACAAATGAGCCTTCTGTATCCGTACTGAGATTTCGTCAGAGATCAACCTGCTGGAGCTGGCTGACGTAACTCCCTAAATTAGTGAAGTGGTCAACACGCTCAGCCACCACTTCACTCCTGTCTTCCTTTGAGCTGTGAGTCAATATAGTCCAGTCCTATAGCAAAATCTAACATCTAACGGGAGCAAATCGTATGCCAGATATTCGAAGATTGCTGATCAAGCTCAAGGTGTTGAGAAGACTCTGTATTTTGTCAGCGTCTTCACCTAGAAGGACTATATCATCTGCATATTCTAAGTCAACGAGATTAACTTCACCTTCAAGTATGAATATGATCTACACGAACTTGTTCGTTCACATGATGTTGCTTGTAGCATAGAGGACACTGAGATGGGAACTAATTCAAGCTCCAAATATCTTGGAATAGTTTTATCTTCTGATCTCTTTTGGTCATCTCAAATCTTATCGATTTCTAAGAAAATTTTCCTTCTAACCACCTTCTACATTAAGAAGTTAACACAATCAGGTATCTCACTCAACTTCTCTCTACTTTTACGTTACTTTGTTAACTTTTGAATCTTACCTTCTGTTCTTTATTGCTCACCCTCAGTCTTTTCCGGGCTACTCACTGAAAAACTGATTATGTCATATTATGAAGGGTAATAAAGGTTGTCAGTCGATAGACATATCTAAACTCATGAGAGAAATGATCTAGCCAGCCCAGAAATTGGCTGCAGTTTGAACTGATTTGTATATGTGTAAAACTTGGGCACTGTGGTAGTAAGTAATTCCATATTAGTTTGTTTATTAGATATATCACACAGTTAGTGAAACAGAATTATTTACTGGATGACGTTTCGAACACAATTTATTACTGTTCATAATCATATCAATTATAATCACACGACTTCGAAACTTGAGTTTTATAGTTTCCTTTGTTTTCTCCTATTTGTCCTCGTAGGGGTAGTAGAATTTTCCAGATATCTGGGTAGACAGGTATTGAATCATTCCTATTACATGTATTTGTAGTTGATTCGATACACAAAGCTTCTCTTATCAATCTCTCCCACTACCCTGTGACATTAGATTTTAAAACTGTCATCCTATCCCATGCCATCCTATTGTATGGTTGTGTGTAACTGCATGTAGTGAGTGCTATAGCTGAGCTATTTTCTAGATTTCTTATCTTATTCGGGTCAACCAATCTAGATTTTGCTAGGTTTTTATGTTCGGCTAGTCTGACTGTCTGCCCTGTTCTACTACTTTGACCTATGTATTTGACCTGACAATCATTGCAAACAGGGTATTAGATAAACTAAATTGTTTCGTCTAACTGGCTCCACAGGATTGTTGTTTTTAACCAACAAAGCTTGTTTATAATTGAGTTTGTGGGTTTAAATGCCAGCCACTTTTATTCCTGCCTGCCTTGTTAAGAATTCTGCGTAAGGCTTCTGAGGTTCTTTCCTTGTATGGAATTACTACTGATGATTTAGATTCCTTATTGTTGGTGTTGTCTTTATCCTGCGCATATTTGACATGCATGTCGTCATGCAGTTACACACAACCATACAATAGGATGGGATAGGATGACAATTTTAAAATCTAATGCAATAGCAGGGTGGAGGGAGAGATTGATAACAGAAGCTTTGTTCATCGAATCAACTGCAAATACATGTAATAGGAATGATTCATCACCTGTCCCCGATATCTGGAAAATTCTACTACCCCAACGACGACAAATAGGAGAGGACAAAGGAAACTATAAACCTCAAGTTTCGAAGTCGTGTGATTATAATTGATATGATTATGAACAATAAATAAATTTTGTTCGAAACTAATATTGAACTGATTTGGTTGTTTGGGCTAAGTCATACCAGGTACATCGTTGATGAGGAGCAAAACAGCCGTCCTGTGATGTTCAGATCACCTCCATCTGGTAGCCATGAAGCACAACGGGTTGATATGAGTTGTGTGGCATACAACAACTACTACTACTCATCTCATTCAAATCAATCAGTAGTATATTAGTTTTATGCAAATATTCATTTCCTTGACTACCTTTGTGGTGGAAAAGTGAAGCGCATTTAAGGAGAAACTATCTTGAAACCGTCAAAATGTCAACTCAAATAGACAACATATGTAACTATTGGTTACAATCACATCTATCTTCAGGAAACATTGTTTTCTCTACATTAAGAGAATTTAAAAATATATAAGTAGTATATTGGCTGTTTGAAGAAAATACAGTCAGTCCAAACGCTAAATAGATATACAACACACAATAGTATCAAAAAATCCACGTATAAATAAAAATTGAGTCGGTCTAAGTAGTGAGGGCGGGGGGGGGGGATGGGCTACACACTTGACATGACAGAAGAGGATGTCAGTGAGTAAGTGAGTAAGTGGGTAAGTGAAAGTGGAAAGTGATACGCCACTCACTTATAAAGAAAGCCGAAAAGAGATGAGCAGATGAATAGAAATCAATCTGCAAAATCTATGAAATTATTATTATTTTAACAATAAATAAGAATGAGTGATTAGATGTTTTGAAAGTGATAAAATCTTCATCCTGGTGACGATAATGAATTTTAAGAATGTTAAATGCTTTTACGCTTTGACTTCAATGAGTCCCAATGGGGAAAAATCACTGATACACTAAGATGTATGTCTGAGTGAGTGACACCGGGAATAATGAGGACAGAAAGATAAACAGAATAACAACAAGAAACAAAGAAAAGTATGTTTGTCTCTTTATGTGCGAAGTCAGTCAGTTCTTCAATATGACATTAAAACATTCTGGTATAACCCAACCCTTACTCCTACAATTCGTTAATTCTCGCATTCTGCCTATTATTCTCTATTGTTACCCCTTAGTTTTTCCCGGGCTAATGAAGAAAGACTATAACATATTACGCAGGATGTTAAAGGTTGTCAGCAAGGTAAGCAACGTGCCACTTAACCAGCTTGTTAATATTCTGGTCGACTGGCACATGGACTCATGTGAAAAATGGGCCAAATCCATTTTATCTAACTCACACCACCCTCTTCACTCACAACTCTCCCCTTCCATCTCATCACACAAAACCAGAAGCCTATATCGAAAACTATATGCTCGCACCAGCAAGTACAAAAACTCAACCATACCCTACTCAGCTTGTGTTCTGTGCAATAAAGAAAGAATTAGGCGGGAAACTTATAATTCATTAAATAATCAGTAGAACAACTGGATCTCATCTTTCCAACTCATATCATTTACAGGTACATCGTTTTCTTTCTTTCTTTTCCTATTCTCTCTCTCTTTTTTTCCGTTATATGCTGCTTTGTTTCTTTCTTCCGCTTACGCCAGTAAATATGACTGCACCTACTTTTCTAACACCTTCAAACACTGTTCAGCTTTGGCTTTGCTACCGACATGCCAACACGTTGCTATCATAATGAACTGAGATTTCCTCAATCTATGTAGAATTCTATTTATGGATAATGTACTAACTGGATGCAATACTGTAGTAAAAATGCTGAGAATTCCATTCTGTATCACAAGTACTGTTTTAGAATAAAGCAAATTATTATTATTATGACGTTGGCGTCACGGAAATCACTTCCTTCAGGCTACCGGGGAATTTTGTCAACGGCTGTCTCCTTCGCTTGCTGCATAGTGAAGATCAGATGGTTGGGAGGCCGGCCGGCCGTGGAATGAACCAATCAGGAACCTCCTATTGCTTAACAAGTGGGATATTCCAAAGAAGTTGGGAATATATCGGATACATGACAATGAGAAGACCGTTGGGTGACATTACACGCTAATCAAGCAATCATTACACGAGTGGAAATGGAATGAGAAGCAAGCTACCAGTCGGTCATTAGTCCGAAAGGTAACATTGAGGAGACCATATAAGGAGAAGATGGTGCCAGTCAACCGAAGATAACCTCAGAGAACAGGGTGAGGTGGAGATGTGGTGCTGCTGAAGACATATGTCCCACTCGGGACCCAAGGGAGTTATAATAGTTATAATAATAATGTATGACTGTTCAATATCTTCATCATCAGCGTATCACTTAGAGATAACTGAAAGCTACAAGGGGGCACTCGACAGCTGCCTCGTTCTGACAGCAATACTCTAACCGTTGGGATCGTGGCCTGAGGATGTTACCAGGCTCGACTCCCGGTGAGATCGTGGACACGCACTGCTGAAGAGTCCCAAACTAGGATGAAATAGCTGTCCACTGCTCCCTGAAGGTTTTTCAATATATATAGAGAAGCGTTAAAATTGTCCTCTGAAATACAATTTCACATTTTCGCTTCATTTTACGTCTGATTACTCTTCATTTCTTCCATAATGATAGATCGTAAATATGTCATAATCTGATCCATTTTCACATGTGACTACACTACTCGGCTGGTAATTCTTGACATATTTAGGTCCTTTCTCTGATGCCTGTTTGTTTATCTAAGTGGTGTAATTGAAGCGTATTACATTTTATCTTAATTTTAATCTCTCATACTCCTTTCGCCCACTTATCTATTCAAACATGACCTGGAAAACGTTCGCACGTGTCTTTCTGAATGATTAATTCAATGCCGGTGCGTCGGTGGTACAGCGGTAGAACACTCGCCAACCACGCAGGTGTTTCGGGGTTCAACCCACGACGGCCAACGCATTCCTTTACCTAACTAAACAGGTAACAAGACTGGTACGAAGAGAAGGTTGCACATGAGGCTAGCAACCCATCCCATTAAAAATAAATACCACTGCTACAGAAACTTCAAGCCTTTAGCTTGAAGCCCTATGTTCCACTGGGAAAAAATTCAATGTAGTTTATTGGCTTATCAGTTTTATGCCTCCTAATGTATTTCCAATAGTATTTATATATATATATATATATCCCTGTATTTAGAGTAGTATTCAGTTGAGGAAGACTTCTACCGAACTTTGGTGGATTCATTAAATCCCACTCTATTAACCACTGTTGCTTCTTTTAAATTAAAAAATGTGTAGAACTTGGGTACACTGTTGTATTATGTAATTTCATATTAATTTGTTTATTAGATATATTTAGGCAGTGACCTGGGGTTCTAGTCGGAAGACGTGACCATTAGGGTACAGCAGGTTGAAGGTGAGGCAGTAAGTTATCGAAGAAGACATTGCGAAGTGATCGCGCTATATCATGAATTGGCAGAAGTTAGAATTCATGGGCTGACTGGCCATTGGATCGGGTCTCAGTGGCTGATGAATGGTCTACGAGCTAGCTCGCCTTGTAACCAGAAGGTCCTGGGTTCGAACCCTGGTGGCAGTGGGAGCATACTGATAAGGAGTAACAAATTAAGATGGAGGAGACAGCTGTCCAGTACTCCCATGTTGGTTTTCCAATGGTTCTCTAACTGATGTCAGCTCATGATGAAATCCTCCTACCAATCAAACCAAAATCCCTACAAACGAATACTTGAATAGTTTTACTCAGGTTGTGGGAGTAGTAGAATTATCTAGATGTCCGGAGGGACAGGTGTTGGATCACTCCTAATACATGCATTTTTAGTTGATTCCATAAATAAAGCTTCCTATATCTCAATCTCTCCTACCACCCCGCCATATTAGAATTTGCAATTGTCATCTTATCTAGTCCTATGGTATGGTTTTGTATGGCTGAACTACTATCTAAATTTCCTAGCTTATTCGAGGCAACTAATCTACATTTTATTAGGATTTTGTACTCAGCTAGTCTGCTTTGACCTGACATTCATTGTACACGGTATTAGATAAACTAAATTTTAATTACAGTCTTTTAAAATTGCTTCCACAGGATCCTTTAACCGACAAAGCTTGTTTCTAATTGAGTTTAAAGGTCATGGAATGCCACTTTTATTCATTCTTGCCCACTTCTCTGGCTCCATAATGAAAATCAGATGGCCAGCTGGCCGGCCGGCTGACTGGTCAGAAAGAATTAGAAACTAGAAACTCTCTGAACTAACCAACCGAGAATCAATTGCTTAATAGATATCATAGAGGAAATAGAGATGGGTCGGATACACGCAACGAAGGAGACTGCGTCGGATGAAATCGCACACCAGCCAGGTGATCATCATTCGAGTGGAACAGGGAATGAGAAGCGAACTACGAGTTGGGCATTGGTTCGAAGGGTTCGAAGGGTGAGGGAGGAGACTATGTAAAGAGGGAATGACAGCTTATAGTTAGTCGCAGGGACAGCTGAAAAGGACGGCGTGAAATGGAGATGTGGTGTTGTTGAAGCCCCATGTTCTCTTCATTATCTAGGCAATGAAAACATCTCACAATAAGCAACAAGAACAGGAACAGCAACAACAAAAACAACCATGAATCACTTACTTGTTTCCCTAATGTAGATGTATCATAATTATTACGTGATTTTCTTGCTTGATATGGAAATAATATAGTGAATGGTAATGACACCCTGGATAGATAACCATAATCTGTTTGTATAGCTGATTTCAACAATGGATCTGAAAATCAGAAGAATAAAACAAAAAAGGGAAGGGTGGGGTTAAAATTATATTGAAAGAAACAATTAATGTAATCTTAGAATTATGTAATCAACTTTTCTTTTGATGTTTGTTTTGAATACAAAGCAGTGGTGTGGCGTGTGTCGCTGATAAGATTTATGAGTAGTATATTAGGCAGTATCCATCGGCTCTTGATATCTCTTTCCTCGAAAGCAACTGGCTATAGAATCTTCATTGTCTGGAGGCATCGACACCATTTGTAAAGGAAGAAGATAAGAGAATTGGTTAAAGTACACCTTATCACCATTCAAATCACCATTCGCACAGATCATCCATGTTGGTTGTGCTACTTCTGGCCTTCCTTCATATTGTGTGCGTGTGTGTGTGTTTCTTTGTGTTCCTTTCACATCTCTCCTCTTGAATGCATCTCTGCAACGCTGTATACATCATTTGCCTTCTTTGACATCAGATCGATCTGTCCCCCTAATATTTGATGTTATTATCCCCATGAACGTCTATGTTTATATATACTACTGATAAATCTTATCAGTAGTACATGCCACAGTGGGTTTGAACTTTTGGAACACTAGTGACTCGGCTATTATGCTTAGACCCTTTGATTTCACCCACTTTGAAGGACAGGTTTCATCGGATCTTGTATATGACTTTAAAGGACTCTTTATCAGGTGTAGCTGAATGTCCTGAATTTACCTGATGTTCTCCCTTTGCTAGCCAGCCAGGCTGGATAGTGGTCCTGAGAGAGTTTTACGTGTGGACGTATAGTACGGTCAATGTACACAGATTTAGAGGAGAAAGTGAACTGGTATATGCATAGTGGAGTGACCCAACGTGACAGCTTGTGATATATATTCACAGGCAGATGGAATGGTTTCCAACATATATACCGGGGAATCTATTGACAAAAAAAACTGTAAAATCTCCGAGAAATAAGTATAAAACTTGGGCACTGTGGTAGAGTATAACTCCATAATGGATAAGATTTTATTTATCACACAGTGTGTTGTACAGTAAAATTAACTGATGACGTTTCGAGCACATTTGGTGTTGAATAACTATCCTATAAAATTCATTAGGAAGATAACTAAAGGCCAAAAACAAAATAAAAATAATTGTGAAACTAGTAATGATAACATAAACAAGAGGGAATATAAGTCATCCACTGTAATACCATATAAGGAGGGGACATCTGAGACCCTACGTGGTGGGATTCTTAATAAAGCAGGAATTAGGGTGGCATTCAAACCTACAAACTCATTCAGGTAGGACAAGCTCTGTAGGCTAAAAGACCCCGTGGACCTAATTAAACAAAATAATATAATTTACAAAATACCCTGCAATGACTGTAAGTTAAGTCAATTACATAGGTCAAACTAGTAGATCGGGGGTAGTCAGATTATCAGAACATAAGAATTTAGCTAAGGGAAGAATGGTTGACCCTGAAAAGATAAGTAATTTAAGAAAAAGCTCAGCAATTGCACTTTACACATTAACAAACAACCACACAATAGCATGGTGAGAGAGGGTTAAAATTCTAAAGAGTAACATAGGTAGGTGGAGAGAGAGGTTGATTACTGAATCCTTGTTCATTGAGTCTACACCGCACACAACACATGCAACAGAAATGACTCAATGCAAATACCAGAAATATGGAAGATATTATTACCACCAGTCAGTCAAATCAGAAGGGGATAATAAATAATCATAAAATTCTATTTCAATTCAAACACATCAAAATATTCGAACAAGTTACTTATTATGACTATAGAAACACTCGTCTTTTTTCCCATCTAATTGTAATTGATCAATAACACTCATATTATCATCTCTGAATGTACATTATCCCATATTGATTTTTATTCAAATGTCTAATCATCAATTCCACACATGTATGTGAATGAAGGAAAGAAGTTGTGTGAGTAACTTGATATGATTATGAGTGGCAATAGTTTGTGCTCGAAACGTCATCAGTTATTATTACTGTGTAACACTGTGTGATTTATCAAAATAAAATCTTATCCATTATGGAGTTATCTCCGAGTAATCTTGGTGGAAAATGATTTCCCACCCAGACTCATAGGTGGCAAGAATTTCAAACCAAAGAGAACTTCTGAATAGGTCAGCTTCACCCCTAACCCATGGAAAAATGTTGATGAGTTATCTTGAGTTTAAAAGTGATACTGAAGTAGAAAGACTTAACGTAAACAGCTTTCAAAACCACTCAGTAAAACACACTTCGCCACCAGCAAGAGATTGTTCAGGTAGAAGATGAAATACAAGCCATCGCATTGGATCAATTCAACATACACCATATTGTTATCCAACAGAAATTAGAATTCAAGGTCTACTGTATACCAACCCCAACGGTCACACTACACAAAATCGAACAACTCTAAGTCTGATTCATAGACATAATTGGGTCATGGTTTTTGAGATACTGGCGTGTTCTAAACTAGGAGGAAATAAGTATTCAGTGCCTTGTGACCTTCAATGGTTCTATGAATTATTTTAGATTTCATGATATATATACTTGTGCAATTGCCAGTCAGTGCCAAAGGTGAGTAACTGATCATATCTTAACTGACCTGATGGAACCCGCTGGTGGCAACGACTTCTTATTGGAACTCCAGGTAACTTCTTGTATGTACAGCCAGTTGCCAGTGAGCGTCAGATTAATTATCAAGTGTTGGTTAATAGGGATTTGATTTGGGAAACCAACAGGGAGTACTGGACAGCCAGTTGTTTTGCGCTTTTCATATGAGACTCTAATTTTCAGTACGGAGCCAGCAAAGTGGTGGGTAACTGTTCGAGATGCTTTCCATGAGACGGACATCAAATTCCTGAGCCATTTTGAAGAGCTGACTGACTTAACATTAGTGTTGAAAGTCTGAATTTTGTTGTTTATGCTGAGAGCTTCAGTAGATTCCCAAACTGATTCCCGAATGATGAAGGTCTACCCTACCATTCCAGAGTTCTGGCTGGTTCTGACATCTAATATGGAATCAGTGGCGCTTATAGTCTACTAATATTTTTAGATAACTATATACTATCTGATTAAAATAATTGTGAAGTAATCGTAAATCGATAGCTGGAAATTTTCGTTAATACAATATGAAATCGATCACATTTGGAAATTTAATCATTTTCTATAAAACTTTATTCAACACTCTGTATCCCGTTTGACTTTTATACTCTCCTCTATTCCTATTCAATTTCTGTCTCTCTTTCCGTTTTTGAACTGTTTCAACTTTCTGTAGTAGTGAGTTAAATCGACTTACTGAGTAAGATTCCGAACTGGTTTTCCTGGATATTATGTACCTATAGAATAATTGATTTAGCTTGAGTTAGGAATAATGTTTTTGTCACTGCAACACTATCCAACGGACGGCACATGAATTCCAACTTCTGCCAATTCGCAATATTTGTATATTGCCCAACCGGAGGCCATTGTCACAGGCGAGTAACTGGTCATCTCTTAGCTGACTCGGTGGACCCCTCTGGCTCTATGCAAGAAGTTATCTGGAGTTCTAGTGAGAAGTTGTGACCGACGGAGTCGATCAAGCCAGAGAGAGACAGAACACTTACTCACTCGCCTGATTTGGCTGGCGGTTGCGCTATGCATACATTTATTGTGAATTGGGAGAAGTTGGAATTTATGGCCTGAACAGTGAGTCGGGTATCAGTGGCCGAATGTTCTACCAGCTGCCCTTGTAACCCGAAGTTCCTGGGCTCGATCCCTATGGTGAGTGGGTACTTCTCAGGAGTCCCAAACTAGGAGGAAACAGCTGGCTGTCCAGTACTCCCTCCTTGGTGGTTTCTAAGTTGATGGTTCTCAAACTGATGTCAACAACTCGTGATGAAACTTGTGACCACCAATCAAATCCCCCCATCACCCCAGGGAAAACCAACACTTAGTAATAATGTTTCTGTTCATCTGATGGCTACATCCTTCTCTCACAGCTTTTATTTTACAATTCTCCGCTCCATAGTAATCACTTGATAATTTCTCTTCTTCCTCCTCTTCTTCTTCTTCTGATTGTGATTACTATTCAGTAACATATTGAACTGGACTACAGGTGTTTCTGATGAATAATTTTGTGCTTTGAATACGTTGGTTGGTTTCTATGCACTAAAATTAAGACGACAGTTAAACCCCCCTGCAGTGAAGATTATTACTCTTATGCCTTGTTTGGCTTTCTTATTCTACACTTCCATTATATAGATTGTTTAGTTTATTACGCTTTTTTTACGTATACTGTCATGGGTATAAATTTGTATATCTATCTGTATTGATTATTGGTGAATGCAGCTTTGTATTGAAGGTTTTGTCGGATAAGAGACACACTTGAGGGGCTCGAATTCATGACTCAAATGGACACGATGAAGACAATACTGTTGCCTAAACTGGTCAAATTCTTTTCGTACTGCTGAGGGAGGTTGTGAATCATTTCACTTAGTTTCTCTGTCTATATGTTCTGGTTGGGCCTTCTTAGACAATTTTATCAGCAGTTGCCTCCTTCGCTGTCCAGAAAGAATCAGACACAAGAAACTCTGAGAACAAACCAATCAAGGACCTATCGTCCACAAATATGTGGGCGGAAATGGAGATGAATGGGATACACGCTGAGGAGACTGTCAGGTGATATTGCACACCAACCAAGGCATTTGCTCGAGTGGAACCTGAACGGAGAGTCATTCATCTACTAAGGCCACTCAGACGACAACTACCTTCATCACTCTGAAATCAGTTTGGACATCTACTGTTGATGAACTCAGCATACACAACAAGATACGGACTTTCAACACAAATATTGAGTCAGTCAGTTCTTCTTAGCAGGTGTGTCACCGAAAGCATTTCGAATAGGTAGGTACTTGCAGACTTTGATCAAAATGTGCCTTCGCTAGCTCCATATTGAAGATCCAGTGGCCATCAAAAAGAATTAGCAACAAGAAGTTACGGGGACAAACTAATCGAGTATCTATCACTCAACAAATATGTAGAAGAAAATGGAAATGGATCGGACACACTGAGGAGGACTTTGGGTGATATCTCGCACAAGAGACCATTGCTCTAGTAGAATACGGATGAGAAACGATGACGAGTTGGGTGTATATCTGAGGGTGGAGACGATCGTATGAGGAGGAGGAGGTGAGAGCCTATGGGCAATCGATGGGCCATCTGAAAAGGACTGCAGAACAGAGGACAGGACAAAATAGAGACGTTCTGGTGAAGCCCTATTTTCCACTTGGAAACAAAGGGAATAATCACAGTAGTAATATGCATCATTAGAGGTTGAGTTTTGTACCCCTGAAATCCTGTTGAAGTTGATCGCTTCCAGGAAAAATTAAAGTCGCATTTTAGAAAAGAATTACCTCTTTTTTCTACTCTCAGAAAGAAAGCTGACACGTCATTCACCCTAGATGTATATATCCATTCCTTTGTTATTCAATATGTTTTACTGTATGCTAATTAGTGAGAAATAATAAGAATAAAAGCTTTTGATGTCTATTCCTTTCATCATCGACGTTATTATCTGGTTGCATACATAATTTGGTTAACGGCGTATTTCTCCGCTCCGCTCCAGTGATTACAGTCTCATCATTTTGAATGCATGGGGAATGCAGTACTGTAGTGTACTGTACTGTAATCAACTCTAAACATCAAAATTAACAATGTGCAATGTGAACAGTTTGAGTTGGTGAAATTTCCAACACAGTTTCTTGTGGAAAGCAAATTTTGATCAGATCAGCACACGATGTGAGATCTGCTTGATATTGTCATAATTGGTAATTGAGACAGCAAATACAATGCTGGCCACGGAAGACATTGACTGGTGCTAGTTGCTCCTAAAAAAATTCACGAGTTAGTAGAGGATGGAATTCATGGGCCGCAGTGGCTGTGAATGGTCTATGTGTCTGTCTGGTAACTGGAAATCCAGTGTTCGAACCCTGGAAGTAGATGCATAATGGTCATGGGTTCGAAACTAGGATGAAACAGTTGTCCAGTACTCCCTACTTATTTTCCAATGGTTATTTAACTGGTATCAATTCGCGATCAGTTCTGTGACCACCAATCAAATCCCCCACCCCCTGCAATCCAACACTTGATTTAGATTTCAGTAAAAATCAATAGCGACTAGCGCTATTCAGAAAGGTAGTCATTACTTAGGTTCTAATGGGAAGTCGTGGCCAATTAGTGGGGTACAGCAGGTCGTCGTCGAGTATGAGGATAAATATTCACTACAGATGACATGAATTGATAGAAGTTGGTCTACTAGTTCTCCTATGACTCCTAAACCGGGTCAAGTTTACTGTATTGTATTCCCTACTGTTCCCCCAAGTCGCTCCTTAATTGATGTCAGCTCGCAATCAGTTCAATAACCAGCAGTAAAATCCCCGCAAAAAGCAGCACTTGCTCTTAGATTCTTAAACATTACATATAATGAAGGCAACGATATGATAGTGCTTAAAAGTCAGCATAAATAGATATGAGTATAAAACTTGGGCACTGTGGTAGAGTGTAACTCCATTATGGATAAGATTTTATTTTAATAAATCACACAGTGGTGTTATGCAGCAATATTAACTGATGACCACGTTTCGAGGACAAATTATTGCCACTCATAATCATATCACGTCACTCACACAACTTTTTCCTTCATTTATATACATGTGTGGAATTGACTAGATATTTAAATAAAAATCAGCTTGGGATAATGTACATTCAGAAATAATAATACGAGTGTTATTGATCAAATACAATCAGATGGGAAAAAAGACGAGTGTCTTTATAGTCATAATAAGTAACTTGTTAGGATGTTGTGGGGTGTTTGAAATAGAATAGAATTTTGAGATTATTTATTATCCTCTTCTGATTTGACTGACTGGTGGTAATAATATCTTCCACATTTCTGGTATTTGCATTGAGTCGTTTCTGTTGCATGTATTGGGTGTAGACTCGATGAATAAGGATTTCATAATCAACCTCTCTCTCTCTCCCACCCTATTGTTTGGTTGTTTGTTAATGCGTGAAGTGCAATAGCTAAGCTTTTTCCTAAATTACTTATCTTTTCAGGGTCAACCATTCTTCCCTTAGCTAAATTCTTATGTTCTGATAATCTGACCATCCCTGACCTACTCGTACTATTATTTCTGAATGTACATTATCTCATATTGAATTTTTTACAAATATCTAGTCAATCCCACACATGTGCGTCGGTGGCATATCGGTTAGGATGCTCGCCGACCATGCACATGGTCCGGGGTTCGATCCCCGGCCACAGACGCACTCCTATACCTCGCTAAGCCAGAACTAAAAAGCTGGCGAAGAGGAAAGGTTAGGCATGAGGTTGGCAACCTCATCCTGTAAAATTAAACCCTGCTACAGAAACTTCAAGACTCTAGCTTGAAGCCCTATATTCCACTGGGAACATGAAGGAATTAAAAAATATATATAAATGAAGGAAAGAAGTTGTGTGAGTAACTTGATATGATTATGAGCGATAGTTTGTGATGATATTAGGTGGTTGGAGGCAATCGGCCACAGGAAGCCTTGGACCTAGGTTTCGTGCTAGTTGGCACTCGTCAGCAAGGCGTATCTGCAACCTTGAAGGAAATCATGTCCGTTCTGAGATTCGAACCCGCGTCACCCAGTGCTGCAGTCAGAGACGTTACCACTGAGCTATTCAGGCTCGCGATTGACCTCCTGTAGGACTGTAATGGATATTTTGATTTGACACTAGTAACTAGTGTGATGCGTCTAGTCCTCTCTTTGGTGCAGACTGAATTCTATCAGTCAGGTTGTAATGTGACCACCATTCTAGGTAGCTCGCCATCACGGTGCTGCTGCTGCTGCTGGATTCAACATAGAACTTGGAACCGAAGTGCAGCACTTCGAGTTGACACGTTCCAAATAGCACACAAAGGTGGTAGACAAGAAAATGAGTGAAGAGAATCAATAGAGTTTTGACAAGTATATAAGAGTGAAACAGAATGAGTAATGGTAGAAAGGAATATCAATAAAGATTACAGAGACTGAATACATCTGCGTAGGCCATTGACAACGATTTTGAGCCATGTCACCTATTGTCTCCAGCCACTGATTCTTAGAGTCCCGAGGGCCCCAACCCGGAAGTCTGCATCTCCCTACCTGACTCAGTTTAACTGTCAGGGATTTCATGGATTGATGCCATGTTTTTGTTTGGCCACCACTCACTCTTTTCCAACCTGCACCTATATCATGGTGTACATAGTTTGTGATGATATTAGGTGGTTGGAGGCAATCGGCCACAGGAAGCCTTGGACCTAGGTTTCGTGCTGTTTGGCACTCGTCAGCAAGGCGTATCTGCAACCTTGAAGGAACTCATGTCCGTTATGAGATTCGAACCCGCGTCACCCAGTGCTGCAGTCAGAGACGTTACCACTGAGTGATAGTTTGTGCTCGAAACGTCATCAGTTAATATTACTGTACAACACTGTGTGATTTATCAAAATAAAATCTTATCCACATAATGGAGTCAACATAAATGTTTAAATATATGCACGCATATCTATACAAACGAAGCATATAAATCAAGTCTGCGTATGACAAGTACTTCGGCCATAGGAGTATTAATAATAATAATAATAATAATAGTCATAAATATCGTCAACACAGACACTCTCGCCTCTATGAGTCATAAAGAGACACAGAGACAGAGAGGGGGCAAAAGAGACGGGAAAGCTGAGAAAGTCTAAAATAAAGTTGGGATAAAGGCTAAAAATCAGGCAACGACAGTCACAGTAATCATAATAATCATAAGAATAATAATAAAAACAACACCAAAAAAGCCGTTCACGCACAGACAGCGAGGGAAAAACATCCATCCATCTCAGACACAATATGGGAAAAAATTGACTGTCTGCCTATCTGCGTTTAAATAAAGCTAGTTTAGGCATTTAGTTAGTTAGTCAGTTAGTAAGTTCGTTGATTAGTTATTTAGTGACTAATGCTGTCATCATGGGGGAAAAAACAATGACACTAAAACAACAACATCTCGGCAGTAGATAGCTAGATAGATAGATAGTGTAGAAGTATGCATAAACAGTAGTAATAATGACAATACTGTACGTGGAATGAAACAGATAGATATAGTAGGCAGAGACAGTCAGGCAAGCAAGCTTATAAAAATGAGAGGTATTCATTCTTATTCAGAAAGCAGTAGATACACAGTGAACAAAGAAACTGAGTCATTGTACAAAAAAAAAGTTCAAAAACCCAATGACCAGGAACTTTGTTTTATTGATGACTGAATTTTTAAAATTAAAATGATTTTAAACATTTAAAGCATTCTGACTGAGGGAAGGGGGTGGATTAACTATCTTACAGGATTTCATCATGAGCTGATATCAGTTGGAGAACCATTGGAAAATCAGTAGAGAGTACTGAACCGACAGCTGCTTCGTCCTAATCAGGAACTCTTCGTTTCTACACCCCCATACCCCCATCCCAATAGGGATAGAACTGATTCAGCTCTCTGAACTATGTCAAAGCACGAAATTCACTGATGAGGCTCCAAACTAGCGAAACAACTGCCTAGTGTTTGTTAATAATATTATTCCTTAGTCTAGTTACTAACAAGTGTCCAATCAAACTACTAAATATGTACTTGGTTCAGATATATATGTAGAAAATTAGTATTATTATTGTTTCCTTTAGTTCCTAAAGGAACATAGAGTTTCCGCTGCACGTCTCCATTGCCTTCTGTTCTCTGACAACGTTTTCATCACCTGGCTTCACGTCCGCCCACATGCTTTCATCTCCTCTTCACATCACCTCCTTCTCATTGTCACCCTCGCACTGATGACCAGATGACTCGCCGCTTCCTATTCGGGCTCCACTAGAGCTATAGCTTGGCGGGTGATGTCATTCAATTGATGGTTTGTTTCCTCAGAATATGGCCAACCCACCTCCATTTCTTCTTCCTGCATATATGTGGCACAATTGGTTCCCGTTGGGTTGGTTCGTCCATTGCCAGAGATCCCTCCCTGTTGCTGATCTCTTCTGGCCGACCATCTGACCTTCAGAGAAGTACTGAGCGAAGATAGCTGTTGATTGACGAGTATCTGTAGTTTGTTCGAAGTGGCCTTCGTGATATAGCGCGGCCTCAAGTGTCTGATCCGTATAGCGAGTAGCACTGACTTCATATTGGAGTTGAAAAATTTGGATCTTATTTTTCATGCTGAGTGGTTCTGTTGATCTGCACACAGACTTACTTGAGAGTAATGAAAGCTTGTCTTGCTTTCCCGAAAATGAGTGAAGAGAATCAATAGAATTTAGATAAGTATAAGAGTGAAACAGAATGAGTAATGGTAGAAAGGAATATCAATAAAGATTACAGAGACTGAATACATCTGCATAAGCCATTGACAACGATTTTGAACCATGTCACCTATTGTCTCCAGCCATTGATTGATTCTTAGAGTCCCGAGAGCGGGTCCCAACCCGGAAGTCTGCATCTCCCTCCCTACCTGACTCAGTTTAACTGTCAAGGATTTCATGGATTGATTGATGAGGCCATGTTTTTGTTTGGCCACCACTTACTCTTTTCCAACCTGCACCTATATCAGCTAGTAATGCCCATCGGGAGGGGTAGGCGATGGTTAGGCATGCGCAGCACGTGACCTAGCCATCTCAATTTATGTAACTTTATAGCCTCTGTCTGTAGTTGAAACGCTGCTTCCCAAGTATGTATATATTTGTATAGCATAGAATATACTACTTAATCCGCTACCTTTCCACAGCTGCAGTTTAACAATAAATCACCACGATACGAATTTATTTTTATTAACGGTAATAAAAGGATGAGCAATAAAACAGCAACACATAAAGACATAAAGAGTTCATGACCTCAAATTATTATTATTATCACTTGAATAATGTCTGCAGTGTAGACTAAACACTACTGAAAAGGCGTTACCATGGTTACAAGTAGCATATTTTTATACACCACATCTTTTGATATAATAATTTCTGAAGTATTTCATAAAGTTTAACGGAGTGGATGATTTTACCATACTAACCAAGAAGACGCATATGTTCAAAAGTGTTGGTTTACAGGAATTTAACTTGATCGGTTACAGAATTTCATCATGAGCAGACACCGGTTTTAGAGGAGAACCATTGAATAGCTAGCTGTTTCGTCAGCCTAATTCGAGAATCTTCATCTGTGCGCAACAACCACCTACCTTCAAAGTTCGCAACCAGCATCTTCCGGCTATAAGACGAACTTGTAGACCAATCAACCACTGAGACCCAACTTGTCAATAAAAAGCCCATGAATTCCAACTATTGCCAGTTCACGCATGATAAAGTGCGACTGGCACTAGCCATCGATATCATCCGTGGCGAGTATTTGTCAACACACAGAGTGGGGTACAGCAGGCCGTCGTCGAGTGTAAGGATAAATACTCGTCACAGATGACATTGGCTAGTGTCAGTCGTGCTATGTCGTGCGTGGGCTGGTCATTGGGTCGAGTCTCAGTGGCTGACAAATGGTCTACGAGGTAATTCATCTTGTAACCGAAAGGTCCTGGGTTCTTAAATGGTGAAGAGCCCCGAACTACGACGAAAAAATTAGCTCTGTCCACTGCTCTCTGGCTGGTTTTCCTACGATTCTCTAACTGATGTTAGCTCATGATGAAATCCTTTAACCAATCAAATGGCGGGAAACCATTGGTAGCCTTCACCTTCCTCTATCCGTCAGTTATCTTATTTGCTTATTATCAAGACAATGGTTGGAGTCGCGCTAAATCACGAATTGGTAGAAGTTAGAATTCATGAGCCATTGAGTCGGGTCCCAGTGGCTGAATGGTATACCAGCCAGCTTACCTTGTAACCGGAAGGTCCTGGGTTCGAATCCCAGTGGGTGCGTACTGCCGATGATTCCCAAACTAGGATAAAACAGCAGCTGTCCAGTAATCCCTGCCAGTTTCCAATGGTTCTCTAACTGATATCAGTCCGCGATCAACTCGTAAAAACGTAACAAACCCTTACAAACCAAACTATAGAAAATGTAAGTCTCTTGGGAATTATGAGAAGCCAGAAATCAGTGTTTTATATTGACTTGGTGGAATTCAACTGACATAATGCAAATATATACTATCTCTTATACTATTTAAATGTTGTTTCAAGTAGTGTCACAATTAAAGGTCGAACAGAATGTTCCATATTAGATAAGCTTATTTCAAATACCACAACAACACAGTGAGTGATGCAGTGATGCAGTATTAATAGTTGAATGACGTTTCGAGAATAATTTATTGTTGCTCATAAAACTATTTCTCTGTCTCACTGTTCCCCTCCTTATTTGTTGCTACTTTCCATATCTCCGGTACGAGCGATTGCACGTGTGCAGTGTTGAATGGATAAACCAGGATTCACCCTCTCTCTCGATCTCTCCACCTAAATATTCTACTTTTTAATACTTTCACCCCGAGCTTTTTTCTAGGTTACTTAACTTCTCAGGATAAGTGATTCTAGGTCTAGCTAAAATTTTTATGTTCTGATAATCTAATTGACCTTGACCTACTAGTCTGACTGACCTAAGCAATTGACCACACAGTCATTATATGGTATTTGGTAAATTATATGCAACTTTTTCTTATTTAGATCTGTCGGGTCTTTAAGCAGGCAGAGTTAGACACACACTAAGCAGACCTTCGAATGACATCGCGCCATTTCCAGGCCATCGCTCGAGTGGAAACCAATTAAGAAATAACAAGTTGGATGCTGGTCCAGGGGCGACATATGTAAGAGGTTGTGTGATGGAGAGGAGATCACAAGTTATGGGCAATCGTGAAGGTAGCCAGCCAAAGAGGATAGCAGAGAATAGAAAAAAAATGGAGATGTACTTCTCAAGCTCTATGCTCCACTCGGAGCCCAAGGGAACAATAATAATAATAATAATAATAATAATAATAATAATAGCAGTTTGATTCGAAGCACCCCACCCCAAACTCTTTTCCAATCAAGTCCTATGTTAGGTGACAGTGCTTATCGAAGGAGACGCTAGATTAGCATGCGTTATACGTGTCTTTATGAGCATCTCAAACAAACTAGAAACCTTCATTAACAGTTGTCTTCGCTCAATACTATCAAGATCAGACGGCCGGCCAGGAAAGATCAGCAACAGAGATCTCTGGGAACGAACCCACCAGGAACCGATTGTGAAACAAATAGGCATGAAGAAATGGAGATGGATTCGCGCATACTCTAAGGAAACCATCAAGTGACATCACTAAACAAGCCATTGCTCGAGTTGAACCCGGCCGAAAGGGAAGCGGCGAGTTGGTCTTCAGTGCGAGAGTGACATGGAGGAGGTGATACGAAGAGGAGATGAAAACGTGTGGGCAGACTTGGAGCCAGGTGAAGACTCTAGCAGAGAACCGAACGCAATGGAGACGCATGGCTGAAGCCCTATGTTCCTCTAGGAATTAAAGGAAACAATAATATAATAATAATACGTGTCTATACCATCTCAATCGATATAGCTTCACAACCTTATCGATTGACTTCTCTTCTTTACCGAACAACATTTTCTGCCTAATCTCAATATTACTCAACATATTGTGCCACTTAATATGAGATGATAGAACCTTATCCTGTAAACAAAATCAAAACAACACAGTCACTACTATAACTTCAAAAGCTCTTAATCTGGAAGCCCTATACACATTGCAGACAGAGCGCAATGATAATAAATAAAGTAGGCGCCCACCACCACCGAGTTCGAACCCAGAACCTTCTGGTTACAAGGCCAGCGAGCTCGTAGACCATTCATCAGTCACTGGGACCCGCCAATCCAATGACCAGCCCATGAATTCTAACTTCTGCCATTGAATTGGCGGGTTCCAGTGGCTTAATTGTCTACGAGCTCGCTAGCCTTATAACCAGAAGGTCCTGGATTCGAACCCCAGTGGTGGTGGTGGGTGCATACTGCTGAATAGTCCCAAACTAGGACGGGGAAGGAGCTGTTCAGTACTCCCAACTGGTTTTCCAATGGTTCTCTGTAATCGATGTCAGCTCATAATGAAATCCTTCAACCAATCGAAAACAAAATTCCCTACAAAACTAATACTTGAAAATACATAAAGTATTCATAAATCTATGTGCGTTGAAGTTTTTGTAGCAGTTTGGTTAAGTTTTGCAGGTGGAGTTGCTAGCACCACGCAACCTTATTCAACAGCTGTATGACAACGGCACATGTCAAGTGATCCACAACAGAAAACTCAGCGAGGCGTTTGGAGTAAACACAGAAGTCAGACAAGGGTGCTTTTTATCACCAATGATATTCCTAATTGTGGCGGACTGGATTATGCGTCAGACAGTGGGAAACGAGAAGACAGGGATATCCTGGACCGACATGAAGAACCTAGAAGATCTGGATTTCGCGTGTGGATGATTTATGTTTGATGCCACACAAAATCGAAGACTTACAAGCGAAAACCGACAAACTGGTCGAAGAGGCCTGCAGCAAAGACAGGACTCCAGGTGAACATAGACAAGACAGAGGTTATGAAAATAACCAACCAACAACAACAACAGCAGCAACTTCCAGCGCCAATCACCATCAACGGGAGGAATTTGAAAGAGGTTACTTCATTCACTTATCTAGGGAGCATTGTCTCAACTACAGGAGGAACAAATGGACGAGGATGTCAAATCGAGAATCGATGGAAGGCGAGAAACACATTCATCAACCTGAAACCAATCTGGAAATCTTCGTCACTCCAAAACAATCAACAACAAAATTCGGATTTTCAATACAAACGTCAAGTCAGTCAGTTCTTCTATACGTACGGATCAGAAACTTAGCGGGTCACAAAGAATATTTCCAACAGCCTGTTACAGACCTTTATCAACAACAACATGTCTTCGCTCTATACTGAAGATCAGATGGCTGCCGGAAAGAATCACCAACAAGAAATATGCAGGAGAAAGTGGAGATGGATTGGACACTCACTCACTGAGGAGGCCGCTGGGTGACATCACGCATCAGGTCATTGCTCGAGTGGAACCCGAAAGGGAAGCGGCGAGTGGGACGTCAGTGCAAGGGTGACATGGAGGAGATCGTGTGTGCAGAGGAGTTGAAACAGTATGGATTAACATGGATGCAAGTGAAAAGTACAGTTGAAGCCCTATGTTCCACTAGGAACCCAAGGGAACAATAATAATATTCATAAATCTATGACTGTATGTAAAAATAACATTAAAACTAATAACAATAATTTAGAACATAGACTTGTTATGAATTAAAGATTAAATTCAGACTACCTATGGACGCATATATGTGGATGTGTTTGTCTGTCTGTCTATCTATCTTTCTGTGTGTGTGTGTGTTTACACTCATGATAACCTTTTCAATCTACCTAAATGGCTAATCAACAACACTCATAATATAAGTGTGAATACATAAAGGCGATGGTAATGATGATAATGATAATGATGGCGTCAGTGTAATACCATGTAAGCGTCATGACGAAGACACTCTGATGACGACATCTTTACAGTGTAATGTAAATAACTAACCACCATCAGAAAAAGAGAAAAAATGTAAGAGATTTTGTTTGGCTAAAAAAATTCCCAAACAACACCTTGGCACCAACAGTTTAACAACACCTTTCCCATTAGAAAGTAGTATGAAGAGATATGTTTACATACATATATTATATACTACACTACAAAACAAGTGTACATGCATCAAAGGAATGAATGTGAGACGGCGATGGGAAGGAGGTGGAGGAGCAGGAGAATTAAGGAGAGATTGAGGAAGAGATCATAAATTAACCGGTGAATAATACCAAACGCAGCAACAACAACAACAACCATAATAATGATAAGACCAGTAACACAGGATAGAGTAACCGTATCCAAAAGAACACAATTCCTAATACTATTAGTAATATATGTCCAAACCAAGTTCACTTTTAACGGTTTGAAAAAATTTGGGCATCGGGTATATGATATTCATTATAATAAAGGTTCTTTTTGTATTTCCCAATGAATGAAAAACAAAACGATATCGTTGTTTTTACTGACGTTTCGCTATTTAATGCTGCTGCTAATAGCTTTATCAAAGTATTATTAAACCGGAATTTACAAAATCCACTCAGCTTATATATAACAAACAGTTAGGGGGTGAGAAAATAGACATAGGTCAAGTTAAAGGGACAAGCAACCTTGTCCATATAAAAGACCAAATCCCTAAAGATTCACTATCTAATTGTGTCTATAAAATAAAATGCTTGGAATGTGATGCGATATACATTGGACAAACATCTCCAGAGAGAAATCAAGATCAGAAGAAATGAACACCGTAGAGCATCTCTTCGACCACCGAGAAATCCTGTTGAACTACAAAGACTTGAGAAATCATCAGCCATAGGTCTACATGCTATAGAATCAGGCCACAAAATTGATTTTGACAATGTTGAAATAATCCAGAAAAACTTCAGAAATCAAAAAGAACGTCTCATATCAGAAGCACTTCATATCAAGTGGAATCAAAATTGCCTGAATAGGAATGATGGACTAAAACAGAATCTGACCTGGTTACAACACCTCCCTCCCCCCCCCCCATCAAGTGACAAAACGAACACGAATGTGATAAGCACTTTCATTATGTAAACACACGCTGCTTTTATAATCTTATACACTTATCAAATCTAACAATCTACACATGATGGTTTTGTTATCTTTACCAATTCACCAACTTGACAACGAAAAATGCCTCCAGACAGACGAACGATGATCAAGTTAGTAAAATTTATTTCGATACCATAACAGACATACTATTACCTTTGTTATTTGGTTTAGTTATCTTCATCGCTATTTTTACTTTCAATATGTCCCTTTAACTTGACCTATGTCTATTTCCTCACCTCCTAACTGTTTGTTATATATATGCTGAGATTTTGTAAATTCCGGTTTAATAATACTTTGATAAAGCTATTAGCATTAAATAGCGAAACGTCAGTAAAAACGACAATGTCGTTTTGTTTTTCATTCATTGGGAAATACAAGAAAACCTTTATTTTAATGACTATTAGTAATAATACTACTAATAATAATACTATCTTTTACGAGTTGATCACGGACTGATATCAGTTAGAGAACCATTGAAAACCAGGGAGTACTGGACAGCTGCTGTTTCATCCTAGTTTTGGGAATCATCGGAAGTACGCACTCACTGGGATTCGAACACAGGACCTTCCGGTTACAAGGCAAGCTGGCTCGTATACCATTCAGCCACTGGGACCCGATTCAATGGCCAACCCATGAATTCTAACTTCTACCAATTCGTGATTTTAGCGCGACCCCAACTATTGTCGTTGGTGGAAATCCATCCACACGTGACTTCTAATTGGACCTCACTGGTCACGACTTCTCACTAGAACTGCAGGAAGCTCCAACCTGTAGCAAGTCACTAGCGAGCATCAGAATAATTTTCTATAGTTTGGTTGGTAAGGATTAGTTATGTTTTACGAGAGAAGTCGTGACCAGTGAGGTCCAATTAGAAGTCACGTGTGGATGGATTTCCACCAACGACAATAGTTGGGGTCGCGCTAAAATCACGAATTGGTAGAAGTTAGAATTCATGGGTTGGCCATTGAATCGGGTCCCAGTGGCTGAATGGTATACGAGCCAGCTTGCCTTGTAACCGGAAGGTCCTGTGTTCGAATCCCAGTGAGTGCGTACTTCCGATGATTCCCAAAACTAGGATGAAACAGCAGCTGTCCAGTACTCCCTGGTTTTCAATGGTTCTCTAACTGATATCAGTCCGTGATCAACTCGTAAAACATAACTAATCCTTACAAACCAAACTATAGAAAATAATACTATCGATACTGGCTTTATCTAAACTAGCGTGAATTAGCATTGAGAGAAACAAATCACATGTAAAGTGTGCATGCACCTATGTTGTCTGTATGTGTGTATGTGTGATGAGTGAGTGAATGTTGGTGTGTACAAGGGTCAGACAGCAACAACACCAACATCAGCGAAAAAAGAGAAAGAAACAAGCGAGCAGGTGCGCAAAAGACACACAAAGAAAGAGGGAGAGGGCGAGAAAGAGATAGAGTCAAGATGTTTTCGTTATCAAGACTAGCAACAACAACTAGAACAACAACAACAACAGAAATAATAATAAAAATAACAAACTCCATCTATCCCCCGTCTTCTGTTATCCCAAAGGAGGCAGGCAGTATACATACAAACACATATGTGAATCTAGACAGATTATTAATACAAGCAAATTCATAAACAGCTGTACTATCGTAATGTACTATCGTATCGTCTACGGGATAAAAAAAATATTAAAAAATAAAGATGCGGAAAGATACAGCCGACAAGGAGAATTATAGACGAAGTGAGGTGGGTTGGGGTGGGGGAAGAGTTCCAAAAGAGGTAAAACTAGGCGAGAAATAGACAAGCGCCTTAAGGTGGTATACAGTTTATGCATTTAACTAAAGGAAATGTAGGTTATATATTAATTAAATTCTTATAAGCAAATTATATGCCTGAAGCAATTGGAAACAGGGAAGGGCAGATTATTATCATAAAGGAGGTTATATTAATTGCAGGCTTTTGCACTGTGTAAGGTGGAAAATTACTGGTATTTACAAGAATGGTAAGAGCGTGCACCTGCACTCACTCACTCACTCACTCTTACAGGTGAAAGGCTTGTGAAGTTTTCGATAAGTTCGTGTATCTAAGTAGCTGGGTGTGAGTGCTGGCGAACGTGGCGAACGTCAACTTTGGTCACCTCTAGCTGGATGTGCGATAACTGCGCGTGTTCTATCATCGCTGTCTCCATAGTAGAATTGCTTGCATCCGGTGGCATCATCGTGTGAATGAGTAGTTCTGAGATCCCGCAGTGTGGTGTGTGTGTGTCTGGACACAGTGAAGATCATCATTCATTCAGTGTCAACGTGATCTGGAAACTCCAGCTTGGATGGCTTGGTGGACATATGCTACGAATTTCATCCCAGAGGTTTTTGCGTATCAGTCTCTGTTCGCTAGCCCACGGACCGGATAGAAAAAGCAAACAGGTGGTCGGCCAGCCTATGACATGGCATCGTGGGATGAAGGATATCATCGGCTTGTGCATGATGACTCCTTGATTGAAATCCGAGAGATAGCTCGCATCGGTGGCTCGAAAAGTTTATCAGATATGGCCAAGAATCGCAATCATCAATGGTGAACGTGCTGCTGCAATTTCCTTCTTTCTTGCCTTTCCCTAACAATAATTCGACGAATGCTGTTTGCTTTTGTGAAATATATAACTCTGCTTCCGTCTCAAATGAAGTCTTTAGTTCATTCTCTACCTACTTCATTTATGATATTATTATTATTGTTTCCTTTAATTCCTAGAGGAACACAGGGCTTCGGCCGCGCACGTCTCCATTGCGTTCGATTCTCTGCTAGAGTCTTCACCTGGCTCCAAGTCTGCCCACACGCTGTCATCTCCTCTTCACATGACCTCCTCCTCCTCCATGTCACCCTTGCACTGACGACCAACTCGCCGCTTCCTTTTCGGCCGGGTTCCACTCGAACGATGGCTTGTCTAGTGATGTCACTCACTTGATGGTTTCCTCAGAGTACGGCCAGCCAATCCATCTCCATTTCTTCCTGTTTATTTGTTTCACAGTCGTTTCCTGCTGTGTTGGTTCGCTCAACTCCAGAGATCTCTGTTGCTGATCTTTTCTGGCCGGTTATCTGATCTTGAGTAGTATTGAGCGAAGACAACTGTTAATGAAGGTCTGTAGTTTGTTAGAGATGCTCTTTATGATCTTTATCTATCTTATCATTATTATTCTATGGCGCATCTTCTTGGTGCCAGGTTTAGTGTTTTTGAATACAATATATAATATTAAGTGTTGTATAAAGGAAGGGAATAATATATACTTATTTATAATAATAAGAATAAGGCCCAAAAAAGAAAACTTCTTGCTCTTACATAACGATTGGTATTCTCTTGCCCCCACCCATTGTTTTTCCAGAACTCGAAAGATAAACTACCGTGTTTGAACATCTTTCTGTGTGTGTATCTACTAATTCACTTGCTCATGTGCAGTGAGCGAGATGCATAGGTCTTTCTAAAATGAATCAAAGAACATTACCCCGCTGGGCTACAGAAGGGTATCAGCGGATCAATAAGGAGTACCATAATTGAACACAGATACTCAACGTTGATCATTAGTTAATATTCAGGGAGAGGATTCTTTCAAAGTTATCTACAAAGTCAAAAGAAGCCTACAGGAAAATGTTAAGCTTCCATAGACTTTGCATTGCCGACGCCTTAACGATTCAGATAGAAATCTCTGATTTATTTATACACAGAAGAGACTTCTCCATCCCCTCCTTCTACCTTGAGTAGAACTCCAAATTTCAACTATTTGGTGCATTTTGTCTATGATATTTTAGTAACATCGTTTTTTTAACTAACCAGCAATTTTATTTTAATTAAATTTTCGATTTTTCCATCAATTGATTGGATCGAAGCAGTGCTCGGTCTCAGGTTGACATGTCCGCTTCTTGTGCAGATGCTTCCACAAATTAAATTCTAATTAAATCGCCAGACATCGTCGTCGAATCATCTGCACAAGAAGCCGACATGTCAACCTGAGACCGAGCACTGCTTCGATCCAAACAATCGACGGGAAAATCTAAAATTCAATTAAATAATTAATATGACCCATTGCACAAGAGATGGTGGCTCTCGTGGCCCAAGTGGTCTAGTGGATAATGCGCTTTGGCGTTTGAAACTATGGGCACTGGGTCCAAGCCTCGGTGGGAACATCATCACTCACTGGGAAATGCAGGTTCATCCAGCTGGCCGACGAGTCCCAAATAGGACGAAACGCGCATCCTAGATTCCTGCACTGCTAGTCACCATCCACAAATTAAATTCTAACCATCTATTATTTATTATTATTCCTTTAGTTCCTAGACTTCCTAGGACTTCAGCAGAACGTCTCCGTTGCGTTCGGTTCTCTGCCAACGTTTTCATCACCTGCTGTTTCGTTACACTTCTGGGACTCTTCATCAGTGCACACCCACGAACCATCACCAATCCCACCGCCAAAGATCGAACAGAGGAGTTGAAAAAGTTAGGATCAGCCAGTCATTGAATCCCATAAACCCAAGAGGGTGAATGATCGCCAACTAGCGTAGACGCGTAACCTGCTGAAGGGGTCTCAGGTCCAATACCTGGCAGACAGGTGCCTACTGCAGAATAGTCCAAGAAAAAAGAGGTGTGTCCAGTGCTCCCTCGTTGATTTTCAATGATGTGACGAAAATCTTCCACTTTGATGGATGTGTTTAATTCACTTTGAACTTTCATGTTGATTGACTCCACCAAAGTGCTCGGCGTCAGGTTAACATGTCGGCTCCTTGTACAGTGAATGCTTTGACAATGTCTGAGGATTAGTTAATTTGAAGTAAACTGGTGGACAATGACTAGCACTGGTGGAGTCCACAAGGAAGCGCATTTCGTCCTATTTGGCACTCGCATCAACCAGTGAATGTACCTCCATTCCCCAGTGTAAGTTACAGTGTGTTTCCACTGAGGCTCGAAACCAATACCCATAACTTCAGACGAGTCTCAAATAGGACGAAATGCACATCCTGGTGAATTCTACTCCCGCTAGTCACCATCCGTGGAGGTCAACAGCACTACTCAGCATCAAAAATAAGATCCGGATTTTCAACTCCAATGTGAAGTCAGTCCTACTTGCTATACGGATCAGAGACTTGCACTGCGCGTCATAAAGAGCACCTCAAACAAACTACAGACCTTCATTAACAAAGTTGTCTTCGCTCAATACTACTCAAGATCAGATGGCCGGCCAGAAAAGATCAGCAACAGGGATCTCTGGCAATGAGCGAACCAACCAGGAACCGATTGTGAAACAAATAGGCAGGAAGAAATGGAGATGGATTGGCCATACTCTGAGGAAACAAACCATCAAGTGACATCACTAGACAAGCCATTGCTCGAGTGGAACCCGGCCGAAAGGGAAGCGGCGAGTTGGTCGTCAGTGCAAGGGTGACTTGAGGAGGAGGAGGTCATGTGAAGAGGAGATGAAAGCGTGTGGGCAGACTTGGAGCCAGGTGAAGACTCTAGCAGAGAATCGAACGCAATGGAGACGCGCGGCTGAAGCCCTATGTTCCTCTAGGAATTAAAGGAAACAATAATAATAATAATAATAGTCACCATCCACCAATTTATTTGATGAATACCATTCCAAATCCAAGAAATTTATTGGAGTTATGGTAACAGAATGTTAACAACAGAAGCGTTGATTAAGTGAAAACACACAATACACACACACTATGAAACCTCAAAAAGATTACTTAACACTTGAATGCATTTCATTACCTTTTTTAAATAATACATTAAAAGGAAATAAAATAAAAATTTTTCAAAATTGATTTACTATCACCACCTGCGTCCAAGTGATTGATTGATTGATTGAGTGTGTCAGTGAGTGGGTGGAAAATTTTTAATTACATAATAAACTTGTCTATGCTATAGAGAAAGGAAGATATGAAAGCGAAGCGAGGAAGGAAGGCAGGAAAGAGGCTGATGACCTAGAACAACAAACATCTTGTACGTGTGTGTGTGTGTGTGTGATGAATACATGTCAAATCTGAGGGCAAGGTGCACAGTGCACCATTCCTCTCCCCCTCCCCACACACATAACGCATCCTTGCACACATCTTTACACTAAAGATGAACATTGTAGGGTTTTGAGGGGCTTATAAAGAAAATCTATCTATCTTTAACCCCCCCCCCCACGACACACACACGCACACACACACACTTGGAAATACACAATACACATCACAAGATGATGAGCTGCAATAAATCTTCATTCAGTGAAATCAAGTCATCATCAAAAAGCTTCAACAGAACACATAACACAACTTTAATGTGATATCCATCCAAGTGGTTGTGATGGTGTTATAATAAAACTTTCTGGGCTTTCTTTCATCCTATTGTCTACTTATAATACAGTGCTACCATACAATACACAGAGGAGTTGAAACACCCATACACGCACTTGCACACACACACAAACACAAACACACAGTCATACAAGCAAATACACATTGACTACTACAAATGTTCATTGAAGGCAAAATGAATAAATGCATAAATGAAATAATAAATTTGACAAGGATTGGGTGTAGAAAACAAACAAAAACAGGAAGGCTTTTGAAGGCAGCAACAATGAGCATCAAAATCATCATCACGCCACCTAGATATTATAATAATAGTGTGTGTAACTGTGCGTGTGTGTGTGCAGTGTAGAGGTCATCATGATAAAGGTGAATCCGGTGGATGGAATAAAATATAATGACTAAAAACAATGATAATAAAACTTTCTATAGTTTTGGTTTATAAGGGTTAGTTATGTTTTACGAGTTGATCACGGACTGATATCAGTTAGAGAACCATTGAAAACTAGCACAAGGAGTACTGGACAGCTGTTTCATCCTAGTTTGTGAATCATCGGCAGTACGCACCCACCACCAGGGTTCGAACCCAGGACCTGCCGGTTATAAGACACGGGGCTCGTATACCATTCAGACACTGGGACCTGATTCAATGGCCACCTCATGAATTCTAACTTCTACCAATTCGTGATTTAGCGCGACCCCAACCAGCGTCGTAGGTGGGACATCCATCCTCACACGTGACATCTAACTGGACCTCACTGGTAGAAGTTAGAATTCATGCACTAGCCATTGAATCGGGTCCCAAAGGCTGAATGGTATACGAGCCAGCTTGCCTTGTAACCGGAAGGTCCTGGGTTCGAATCCCAGTGGGTACGTACTGCCGATGATTCCCAAACTAGGACGAAACAGCTGTCCAGTACTCCTTGTGCTAGTTTTCAATGGTTCTCTAACTGATATCAATCCGTGATCAACTCGTAAAACATAACAAACCCTTACAAACCAAACTTTAGAAAATAAATTTTACAAGAATGGGGTGTAGAAAACAAAAACAGGCATGCTTTTGAAGGCAGCAACAATGAGCATCATTATCAACATCATCATCACGCCACCTAGATATTATAATAATAGTGTATGTAACTGTGCGTGTGTGTGCAGTGTAGAGGTCATCATGATAAAGGTGAATCAAGTGGATGGAATAAAATATAATGACTAATAATAGTAATAATAAAACTAGTAAATAACAAGAAGAATGGTTGGAGGCAATCGGTAGGAAGCCTTGCTTGACCTAGGTTTCATGCTAGTTGGCACTTACTCATGTCCCTTCTGAGACTCGAACCCGCGTTACCCAGTGCTATCTGACAGACGTTACCACTAAGGTATTCGGCCTGGTGATTGACCTCCTACAGGACTGTAGTGGATATTTTGATTGGACACTAGTCAGTAACTAGTGTGATAGGTCTAGTCCTTTCTTCGATGCAGACTGAATTCTATCATTCAGGTTTACAATGTGGCCACTACTCTTTCCTTCAGGGTTGCAGATACGCCTTGCTGAGTGGTCATTGAGTGCCAACTAGCACGAAACCTAGGTCAAGCAAGGCTTCCTGCCGATTGCCTCCAACCATCTAATACCAACAATTGACAGTGCACCGTAATGGCGAGCTACCTAGCATGCTGGCCACATTGCAAACATGACTGATAGAATTCAGTCTGCACCGAAGACAGGACTAGACACATCGCACTAGTTACTAGCGTCCAATCAAAGAATAGTAGTATAATTGGATTAACAAAAACTACCAACCAACAACAACAACAGCAACATCCAGCGCCAATCATCATCAACGGGAGGGATTTGAAAGAGGTCACTTCATTCACTTATCTAGAGAGCATTGTCTCAACTACAGGAGGAAAAAACGGACGAGGATGTCGAATCGAGAATCGGGAAGGCGAGAAACACATTCATCAACCTGAAACCAATCTGGAAATCTTCGTCACTCAACTCAGCATCAACAACAAAATTCGGATTTTCAATACAAACGTCAAGTCAGTTCTTCTATACAGATTAGAAACTTGGCGAGTCACAAAGAATATTTCCAACAACCTGTTGCACACCTTTATCAACAACTGTCTTCGCTGGCTCTATACTGAAGATCAGATGGCCGTCGGAAAGAATCACCGACAAGAAACTATGGGAACAAACAAAATAAGAGCCAATCGCCCAACAAATATGCAAGAGAAAGTGGAGATGGATTGGACACTCACTGAGGAGGCCGTTGGGTGACATCGCTCGTCAGGCCAGTGCTCGAGTGGAACCCGAAAGGGAAGCGGCGGGTGGGACGTTCAAGGGTGACATGGAGGAGATCGTGTGAAGAAGAGTTGAAACAGCATGGATTAACATGGATGCAAGTGAAAAGTACAGCAGAAGCAAGTGGAGACGTGTAGTTGAAGCCCTATGTTCCACTACGAACACAAGGGAACAATAATAATAATACACGAAAAATGAATTTAATGCTTCAAAGTAAAGTTTGACCGAGCATGAATTAACATCAGTTAGAGAAGCATTGAAAACCACCAAGAAGGAAGTACTGGACAGCCAGATGTTTCAACCTAGTTTCAGACTCATGGGCAAGTATGCAACCAACAAACCACCCACCCAATGAGGTTAAAAAGCAAGACCCATCCGGTTACATAGCGACAGCTCGTAGACCATTCAGATACTGGGACCCGTCTAATGGTCTTAAACTAAATCCTTCTAAATGTCAGACTGTTAATTTCAGTTTCCGATGTAAAAGAAAGTTAAATGAAGCTGTTAATTCCTATGACCGTTGTAAAATTGATGATAGTGATATAGAAATCAAGTCTGAAGTTAAGTATCTTGGATTAATTCTTTCTTCTGACCTATCCTGGTCTTCCCATGTCTTAGCGATTTCTAAAAGAATATTTCGTCTGACTTTTTACATTAAGAAGTTAAGGCACTCAGGCATAACTCAACCCCTCCTCCTCTTACAGTTTGTCAACTCGTGCATCTTACCTATTCTTCTTTACTGTTCACCCTTGCTTATTCTCTCCTGGATTGCTTTAAAATGACTATGTCATACTTTGTAGAACTCTGAAGACTGTCGGTAGGACGAGTGGTATCCCATTGGGCCATATCGTTGACATTGTCATTGACAGGCACTTGATTTCATGCAAGAAATTTGCTAAAGGCATTTTGTCAAACTGTGAGCAACTACCTCAGCTCCCACAGCTCCAACCTTGTGTCTCCTCAGGTAAAACAAGAAGTCTTTTCATCAGAAGACTTTATGCACGTACGTCTAAGTATAAAAATTCCACTATACCATATTTGGCGGCACGTATTTTATGTGATGAAAATAGTGTTAGGCATGAACTAACTAACTAACCTTCTTTGCACTACTAAATAAACCATTTCCTCCACTCTTACAACATCAACCTTTGTTGTTATTGTACTTCTTATATTTATAATCCTCTCAATTTTTTGTTTTTATTTGTTTATTTTTTCATAAGTGTGAACATCATTTAAGCTGTATTATAACTGTGAATTTTGTATTTCCTCTCACCATGCTGCTATATCAACAGAACATTAGATTCAATAATCTCTAACATGCTAAAATTTCCAAACTGAATCGACAATACTGTTTGAAATAAACTCACTGTTATTATTATTATATTTAATATTCTCAATTCGTAGTTCGAATATTTTTGAGTTTATGCAGTAAATGTAGACAAATTCCTCTGGTTAATTTTGTTTTAATTTTTAATTTTATTTATATTTTGAGTAAATCAGATGCAATATTGTGACAAATGCTGAGAATTCCATTCTGTATTATAAGTACTGTTTTTGGAATAAAGTAGATTATTATTATTATTATTATTCAATGGCCAATACATGATTTCTAACTTCTACAGACTTGTGATCTTAATGCGACTGCCATCAGCCAATGTCATGCATGGCTAGTATTTGTCCACACTCCAGAGTGCATGGAGTCCACCGGTCACGATGTTTCACAAGAACTCCAAGAAATTTTGTCCTGTAGTTAGTTACTAGAGAGTATCAGATTAATTTTCAAGAGTTAGTTTGTAGGGTCCCGGGATTTGAAACCTGATGAGTCCCAATTTGGGACGAAACAGCTAGCTGTCCAGTACTCCCTGCCAGTTTTCAATGGTTCTCTAACTGATATCAATCCGTGGTCAAAACTTGAAACAAATTAAATCTCCACAAAACTGACTCTTGGAGATTTCAAAGTAAAGTCTAATAAAACAAAATATATTCCTTCTAACTTCACTAGTCCCTCAGCTGTTATGCCTAGATGCCTTGATCTCACTCCCTTTGAGAGGTCTGTTCGGATCTTGTATAGAACTGTGAAGGACTTTTCAAATGCAGCTGAGTGTCCTAAGTTCACCAGATGTTCTATTACCGAGCTACACATAGACAACTAAATTCTCCCTTTACTAGCCCATCAGGCTGGAGAGTGTTCCTGAGCGCATCTATTTTCACTGCTAAGCTGTTTTTATCCTAAATTCCTATTTATTCAGTTATTCTTATTATTGTATATTAATCCCTGTTTTTATGCTTGATAATCCGACCTCTAACCGGAAATATTTCTGGAACTTTCTCACCCACTTTACTTTACGCATACATGAACGTACAGCCTAGTTGATGACTTCATTGAAAAGAAAATTATCTTCGCTGAAACCGTCCTTTTTTAATACACAAATAGTAAGGAAACAGTGAAGATATTCAGGAACAGTAGTGATTATTTTCACCGGGGTGTCGGGTGGGTGGTGGTAGGGGGTTGCTAGCCTCACGCTATCCATCCAACCTTCCCCCTCTTTACTTCCCTTATGAATACAATTTTATTTTGATAAAGTCACACAGTGGTGTTATACAGTAATATTTACTGATGACCACGTTTCGAGCACAATTTATTGCTGCTCATAATCATATCAAGACACTACTCACATAACTTTCTTGCTTCCTTTATATATTATGTGAGTACCTTGATATGATTATGAGCAACAATAAATTGCATTCGAAACATGATTCAACTATTAATACTGTAGCACTCACTGTGTTGTTGTGGTATTTGAAATAAACCAATCTGGAAGTCTTCGTCACTCACCATCAACAACAAAATTCGGATTTTCAATACAAACGTCAAGTCAATTTTGCTTTACGGATCAGAAACTTGGCGGGTCACCAAGAATATTTTCAACAGGTTGCAGACCTTTATCAACAACTGTCTTCGCTCCATACTGAAGATTAGATGGCCGGAAAGAATCACAAACAAGAAGCTATGGGAACAAACGAAACAGGAACCAATCGCCCAACAAATATGCAGGAGGAAGTGGAGATGGATTGGACACTCGCTGAGGAGGCCGCTGGGTGACATCGCGCGTCAAGCCCTCGAGTGGAACCCGAAAGGGAAGTGGCGAGTGGGACGTCCAAGGGTGACATGGAGGAGATCGTGTGAGGAGGAGATGAAACAGTATGGAATAACATGGACGCAAGTGAAAAGAACAGCAGAAGACAGAAGCAAGTGGAGACGTGCAGTTGAAGCCCTATGTTGTTCCACTAGGAACCCAAGGGAACAATAAATAATAATAATAAATAATATTGAATCTTCAAGTATTGGTTTTGTAGGGATTTTGTTTGATTGGATGGAGGATTTCATCATGAGCTGACATCAGTTCGGGTCGGGTCCCAGTGGCTCAATGGTCTACGAGCTCGCTAGCCTTGTAACCAGAAGGTCCACCCCAGTGGCGTGGTTGCGTGCCGATGAAGAGTCCCAAACTAGGCTGACGAAACAGTTGTCCAGTACCCCGAGGTTTTCCAGTGGTTCTCTAACTGATGTCAGCTCATGATGAAATTCTCCATCTAATATGGAATCACAAAGTTCTTATTTAGTCGGAACAACTTCACAAGAGGTTGTAGAAACCCCATAAGTCCCTAATTTATTGATTCTAAGTACAAACTCTGCATCTATAATCTCACTTATCTCCAAGCTTAGATAAATGGCCCGTCTAAAATCATCTTTATTTTCACCACTGAACCATTATGACTATCATTCTGTCATCAAATAGTATTTCGAAATTTATGTCAAAAAAAAAGAAGCCTAATTAACAATTTACAGGAGACAACGACATAGGACCATGTCTAGACAACATTTTAGAGCAACTGATGTCTATTGTGGCGATGACGACGATGAACGGCCTATTTTAGACTATTCCGAGACAGAGAACAGAGGATTTTGACAACCAAACAGTCGATTTATCTGCCTGTCTATCTATCTATCTGTCTACCTATCTGCCTGTCTGTTTGTCTATCTGACTAAAAGATCAAACAAAGCGATTACCAACTGCTACGGCTTTTATATCTTGTGTTAAATACGAATGATTTATTTTTTTATATAGCATATAATTAGCATTATTGAATGAATGAATTATATGCAGACAGAAGGCAGACCTATTCAACAATACTTTGTCATTTTATCACAACTAATCCAATTGTGATTAATGATGATGATAGTCGATAAGTCGATAAGGCGGTAATTAACAAACTGGTGTAGGTGAAAACGGTTAAAAGACACAATTGTGTCCACCATTATTGTCTCTAGACTAATATATATTCAAGATGATAACGATAGAGGTTGCGAAGTATGTCCCAGACACCACTTTCTTAGACAGCCTGCACGGCTGCATAGTGGTCTAACCTTCTACATTCAGAAGTTGAGACAACCAGGAATCACTCAGCCTCTGTCTAATGTGTGTTTACCCTTTTCGAACCATGCCAACAGCCGAACGCCATCCGGGAAAGGAGTAAGAGTGCGCTTTCGCGAGCCGCCCCAGCGACTGACACAGTCCCAGAACGAACTCCCCAAGACGGGTCTTCATCAATTTCCAATATTTACATCTCAGGACAACGCCAAGCTGCGCCTCGCGGTTTGGGTTACTAGCTCTCACAGCCACTCGTTAACCAGTTGTTATTGGCCTCGGTCCTGCCACCAAGAATCCCACAGATCTACAGGCCCCGCCAACGCCTCACACACTACCATAAAGGCCAAAGGACGGCACCGCTGCCTCATAAAGACTGAGTAACTAGACGTGAGTGTTGTCTCATGCAAGCGACAGGTCTTTTCTGGAGCTCGGTTTGCCCACCGATAAGCCCTACCCAATGGTCGCCACGCGGAGGCGCCTGCCGCATATAACCATAACCCTAGTCCCGCCATTTCCCATGCCCGGTTGAGTTACTTCACGTTGACACTCAGAGCACTGGATGGAACTGCGCAGCCAAATGTAGACTTAACAAAAGAAGCCAATATTGGAAAACACATGATGGTCTAAGGATGACGGTCCTCGCAACGCATGTAGGGCTCCTACTGATGAGCCTAACATTGATTAGATGACGAGGCATTTGGCTACCTTAAGAGAGTCATAGTTACTCCTATATACTCCTGTCTACTTTTACTTCATTTTGTTAACCCTTGCATCTTACCTGTTGTTCTTTACTGCATGCCCTTAGTCTTACCTGGGTTACTCACTCAAAAACGACTGTGTCATATTGTGAAGGATATTCAAGGTTGTCAGTAGGACAAGTAGTGTGCCGCTAGTAAGTCGACAGAAAACCTGAACTCATGCGAGAAATAGTCTAAATGCATACTCCCATATCATGAATTAAAAGTCAATCTGAACGAAGAATATTCATCTCACAATAATTTCTCCTCTTCAGGTTCTTAAAATTATAATATATAATATTTATTGTCGTTACAATAATGATGGCCAGTTATGCGGCGGATACATTTTTTATTTACGTCGAATAACAAATTAGTTATGGGGTGTCAAAATAAATAAACAGTCATATTTGTGTGATAAACGTGCTAGGCTGAAATCGATTACAAAATATTGTAAAACGGGAGACAATGGTGGTGGTTAGTCATAATAGATTTGTAGAGTGTGGGGTAGGAAAATTGACAAGTCAGTTCAAGGTTATAAAAGGTGTCAGGTAAATCAGTGTTAAACAGGAGGAGACAGTAAGACTGCGATGAGAGGTTCATAATGAAACAAAGAATATGTGAAATGAAACAGGTGGAGGTATATATTGAGAAAAGAGATAATATCACTAATAATAAGTCCGGATAGTATAAATGAAAAATTCTAATAATAATATTTGTAATAATAAGCAAAGGAAGAAAAAATACCAAGAGGGTTAAGGGGAAGGAGCACTCTTGTTGAGAAGAAGAATCACCAATCCAAGTTTGGCCACGGTAGGAACAGCGTGTGGACGTGTTCTTTTTGGATACAAAGTTCCGGTTTAGTCGATCTTATTGCAACAGCTTCAGCTATGTGTAGGAGACGTAAGCGAACTGTACGTGATGACAACTTCGGAATTCGGTATATAACCCTGAAAGCTGTGTTGACATCGATACGATGTCTAGTATCGACCAAGTGTGACAGGATATTTTGTAATCAATTTCAGCATAGCACGTCTGTCACACATATACGACTATTTATTTCGACACCCCATAACTAACTGGCTATCTTTATTGTAACGACAACAAATATTGCATATTTTATAGTTGTTAGAACCACAAGAGGAGAAATTATTGTGAAAAGAATATTCTTCGTTCAGATTGACTTTTAAATGCATACTGTCTAACTCTCACAGCACCCATCTTATTCACACAACTCTTCCCCTCATCATGGGGGATTGGCTAGAAGTCATTATAAAAGATTATCTACTCACTCGCACAACTAAGTATAAAAACTCAATGATAATCGAATTGTCCCTTCCGCGTTCTATGTGACAGAGAAATTTACTGTGCAATTGGAAAAGTAAAGGGTAATTTTATCTTCTGCAATCTGTAATTTATGGTGACACTTTTCAAATATCTTACCATTTTAGTTATTAGTTGTCGAGTAAATTAGATGCAATGCTGTATGAAATGCTGAGAATTCCACATTATGTCATAGGTACTGTCTTCGAATACTGCAAAGAATTATTATTATTATTTTGAATCTGCTCCTAAGGTGCTTTAAACTAAGCAAGCTGATTTCATCATCGATCAAGTCCTGGATGAGGACAAGATGGTTGTTTTCCTCTTATTTTTGGAGGGGGGTAGAAAAAAACGTGCTGTTTTAAGAAATGGAAAGCACCCCATTTCTTTGCTGCTTACGGAAGCTGGTATCACTCAAGGTTCTGTGCTTTCTTCAAGACCAACCGTATTCTTCCACAGCTAATTTCACTGATTGTGCTGATGACCTCAGAATTTCTGTCTCCCAGTATCAAGTCGGTCGTTCTATACGGGTCAGAAACTTGTACTGCGTGTGCATCACCAACAGTTGCCTTCGCTGGCTGCACACTGAAGATCAAATGACCAGAAATAATGAGTAACTCTGAGGATTAACACCGATGTTATGTCGGGCTGATGGTGACTAGCAATGAGGAAATCTAACAGGATGCGCATTTTGACGTTATTTGGGACTTTAGTCTGGTATTGGATGTATCCCCAATCTCCCAGTCTGTCTGTTTTCGACATAGAACTTTGCACATATGTGTGGCAGTTCAAGTCGCCACACTCCCTCCATGTAGCACAAAAAGCAAGAGAAGAAAGTAGGAGAGATGCATATTAGAAACAGTAAACAGAGGTGTGAGAAGAAGGAATAGTAATAACGAAGAACCAAACGGTTTCATTGGGAATCATAAGTCACAAGGAGTGGATGCATCTGCGCCACTGAGAACGATTTTGAGCTAGCCATGTGACCAATTGTTTCCAACCATTGGTTTTTACCGTCCCGAGGACCCCAACCAGGAAGTCTCCCAGTAGGACGGGTGAATGGTAGTCCTACCAAGGATCAAATTCAGTAGCCTTCATTTCAAATACTAAAAAGAAAACCATTTGGATCATCCCTCCAGTTGATGAATCCTCGAGTATGTGAGGAAATGCACATCTTGATGGATTTCACATTGCTAGTCACTAACTATCATTCCTAAAACATGTCGACATTCATATATGAAGTTGTCTGGATTTCTAGTGTGAGTAGTCATGAGGATAGAGTCCCCACAGATGACATCGGTTGGTGGTCGCTTTAAAATCACGAATTGGTAGAAGTTAGAATTTATGGGGTGGCCATTGAGGAGTCGGATCCCAGTGGCTGAATGGTATATGAGCTCGCTCTTGTAACCAGAAGGTCCTGTGTTCAGACCTCGGTGGGTGGGTTCTGCCAAAGGGACCTAAAGTAGGACGAAACAGCTGCTCCCTGGTTTTCATTGGTACACCATTGATTTCATACAAAATTACAAAGCACACCAAAGCACCAACAAACAAATGGACAAAGAGAAAGGACACATACTGTTGTCAGTGTTAGATAGACAGACATATATAGTTACACACGCGCACACAAATGATACATCCATCTGTTAATCACAATTAACACAGAACAGGTAATAGATGGATAGATAGATAGACAGATAGATAGATAGACAGACAGACAGACACTATGTATGCGTATATCACTGAAATATATGCATTCAACACAAAAAAATTAACTACAGTTTTCTTATAGTGAAATAAATAAACGGCAGCTAAGAGAAGTGAAACAAAAAATAATAAGGGAAAAGAAACAGTTGAGTGAAAACGGAAATGTCAAATTTATGTTCAATATCCTTTCTCTCTCTCTCCCTAAAGAGTGTTGTTGGCTAATATGAAAATCACTGTGCCGTAGAAATTAGTATTAGACAGATTATATATTTGAGAAAGACAGAAAGAAAGGGATTAATATCAGTTAGAGAGAGAGCCATTGAAAACCCAATCAGTATGCAGAACAGGACGGTTAGCTGTCTCAGTCTGGTTTAAGACTCACTCACCACAGGGATTCGAACCTAGAACCTTCCGGTTACAAGGTAAGCTGCTCGTAAACTGCTTGCTAGTGACTGACTGGTTGGCTGGCTACAGGACAAAGTTGACTGAAGTTCCGCTATAGAAGGCGTGACCAATTAATGGGGTCCACCAAGTCGACAGTGACGACAAAAAGTCACCGCCAATGCCACCGACTGGTCATTTAGCTATGTTAATTTGAAACCGGAAGGTCCTAGGTTCTAGCCTCTGTGGTGATGGGTGCGTACTACTGATGAGTCCCAAACTAGGACGAAACGGCTGTCCAATACTCACTGGTTTGGTTTTCAATGATTCACTAACTGATATCAATCCCTGATCAAAATGGAAACAAAATCAAATCGCTAGAATCAAACTCATGAAAAGAAAAAAATACCTAAACGATTGTCAATTAAAATCTTTAGAACATTTTTATCGTCAGTATATGACAGGCTGGCATGCGTGTTGTTGTTGTTCCCACGGGTTCCTAGTGGAACATAGGGCTTCAACTGCACGTCTCCACTTGCTTCTGTCTCCTGCTGTACTTTTCATCTGCATCCATGTTAATCCATACTGTTTCAACTCCTCTTCACACGATCTCCTCCATGTCACCCTTGCACTGACGTCCCACTCGCCGCTTCCCTTTCAGGTTCCACTCCAGCTATGGCCTGACGCACAATGTTACCCAACGGCCTCCTCAGCGAGTGTGCAATCCATCTCCACTTTCTCCTGCATATTTGTTGGGTGATTGATTCTTGTTCTTCTGATCTCCAGTATAGAACGAAGCCAGTTGTTGATAAAGGTCTGCAACAGGCTGTTGGAAATATTCTTTGTGACCTGCCAAGTTTATGGTCCGTATAGAAGAACTGACTGACTTGACGCTTGTATTGAAAATCCGAATTTTGTTGTTGATGCTGAGTTGAGTGACGAAGATTTCCAGATTGGTTTCAGGTTGATGAATGTGTTTCTCGCCTTCCCGATTCTCGATTTGACATCCTCGTCCGTCCGTTCCTCGTGTAGTTGAGACAATGCTCCCTGGATAAGTGAATGAAGTAACCTCTTTCAAATCCCTCCCGTTGATGGCGATTGGCGCTGGACGTTGCTGCTGTTGTCGTTGGTTGGTTATTTTCATAACCTCCGTCTTGTCTATGTTCACCTGCAGTCCTGTCTTCTCTGGCTGCTTCTTCGAACAGTTTGTCGGTTTTCACTTGTAAGTCTTCGATTTTGTGTGACATCAAACATAAATCATCCGCGAAATCCAAGTCTTCTAGGTTCTTCACGTCAGTCCAGGATAACCTTGTATTCTCGTTTCCCACTGTCTGACGCATAATCCAGTTCACCACAATTAGGAATAGATAAGTCGATAAGCTACTACTGGTATGCTTCGAAGTGATTTCCGCTGATGCTCTGACTAGCAACATGGAATCCCCAAAGATGCACCAAGACTCCAAGTCCTTTATTTGGGACTCCTCTCAGTTGAATAATGCACCTGCATCCCTACTGAGACCCCCGTACCCAGCAAGCATATAACATCCTGTTGATCTTCAAACTTCGTCAAATTATCCATAATAAGAGGCGACACAACATCAACAATGTAAGAGAAATCCATTTGGAAATCTTCTTCTGCACTCAACTCAGCATAAACAGTGAAAAAATTAGGATTTTCAGCCCCAGTAGGTTAGAAGCTTGACACACGCTTCACGAAAAGCATGTCCAATATATATATATATATATATATATATATATATATATATATATTGAAGATTAAATGGCGGGCCGGTCAGAAAGATTTATCAACAAGAAACTCTGGCAGTGGAACGAACCAATCAAGAACAACCTCCTCTATTGGTTTACAAATATTCTGAATAAAATGAAGATGGATCGGACATGCACGGTGCTAAGGAGACTGTTGGGTGGATGCATAGGGGAACAAAAAGTTGGGCGTCGCTTCGAGGAGGTGATGACAGACTATAGGCGATAGTGTAGCTAGCCAGCTACAAAGAGGACCACAAAAACTAGAATAGAGTGGCGAGACATACTGTTGAAGTCCGATTTTCCATTCGGAAGCCAAGAGAATAAAATTAATAGTAATAATAGAAGTTAATTGGTGGATGGCGACTAGCAGTGCAATCCAGGATGAGCATTTCGTCCTACGTCGGACTCATCATCTGGATGTCCTTAAATCTCAAACTGAATAAAATAGCAATAATAATTCGTGTATACATCTACCATTAATTTAAACATTTCTGGAAGGTACTTATAGTATAAACAATCACACATGGATAAAAATATACTATTGCCACAGATCCAAAAAGCTCGAGCTGCTTTCGCTAGCTTACGCCATCTCTGGCGTAGGCGTGACATCAGACTATCAACCAACGAACGTGTGTACTGCTCACCAGTTCGCTCCATCCTTCTCTATGGCTCTGAAACATGGCCAATACGAGTTGAAGACATGAAAAGGTTGACTGTTTTTGATCATAGATGTCTACGATCTCTTTCTCACGTTAGGCGGTATAATAAAGTAAGTAATGTTGACGTCAGTGTTGGGCAAAGAGGGAAAATCAATCAAAGAGGCTATAAAGTTACATAGATTGAGATGGCTAGGTCACGTGCTGCGCATGCCTAACCATAGCCTCCCACACCCCGACGGGCATTACTAGCTGATATAGGTGCAGGTTGATTGGAAAAGAGTAAGTGGTGGCCAAACAAAAACATGGCCTCATCAATCCATGAAATCCTTGACAGTTAAACTGAGTCAGGTAGGGAGGGAGATGCAGACTTCCGGGCTGCGGCCCACCCTCGGGACTCTAAGAATCAATGTCTGGAGATAGACAATAGGTGACATGGCTCAAAATCGTTGTCAATGGCTTACGCAGATGTATTCAGTCTCTGTAATCTTTATTGATATTCCTTTCTACCATTACTCATTCTGTTTCACTCTTATATACTTGTCAAAACTCTATTGATTCTCTTCACTCATTTTCTTGTGTACATTTGTGTGCTATTTGGAACGTGGCAAGTTGAAGTGCTGCACTTCGGTGCGAAGTTCTATGTTGAATCCAGCCAGCCAGCCATTGCCAATGTTAATAATAATAATAATAGTAATAACATTGGTACACCAGTTAGAAGCCACGAGGCGATGGACACAAAGTATACATTTATTATTTATAAAAGAAGCTTAAAAGTATGCAGACATTAGAAAATATTTTTCTTAAAAAAAGAAAAAGGCAGACGTAATATATCATGGGTAACAAAACATTTTTGGAAAAAAAAAGTCAAAAGACAAACAAACAAGGGAAAGGAAACGTGGATTTAAGGTGAATTTGTGCGTGTGTGTGAAATGAAAAGACAAAGAGAGAACAAGGTGGAGTGCTAGGGAGTAAGGGACGGAGAGAGAGAGAGAGATGCAGAGACAGAGACAGCGGAAGATTGAGGCCCAAAACAGAAGAAGCAGACGAAGGAGAAGAGGAAGAATATATACATTTTAACTAAGCTAAGAAATTGTCAAAAAATGACTGCTTATCTTTTCTTACAGCATCATTTGTATGCTAAATGTAAAAATAATAATAATAATACTAATGACAATGCCCTGTCAAGCATATAGAATGACAAATATAGAAGTAATCACTATTTTTAGTAATATGATAAGTTTTTATTAGAAGGTTGAATGCCATGCCTAGATCTGGGGTTTCGTGCTTCTTGGCATTCATCAGTCACAACATGGCGTATCTACAACCTCTGAGATCCGACAGAATCCATGTCAACCAGTGCTGTCTGCACAGTCAGAGACGCTTTACTACTGAGCTATTCGGGCTAGCGATTGACCTCCTACCTGTAGGACTGTATTAGATACTTTGATCGCTGACGAAATCTAAGCACAGATACAGAAGGCTCGTTTGGCGCAGAGGCTAACTTACGCCATCTCTGGCTTAGTAGACGTGATATCCGGCTGGCTGTCGACCACAGGGCGTGTGAACTCCTCAGTAGTCCACTTCGTCCTCCTTTATAGCTGTGAGTCAGAAATGGACATTGATAGTGGAAAAATGAAGAGACTAGCAGTTTTTGATTATATAGTCTGTGTTCTGTATCCCGTGTTAAGATGATCATATTGAGGTTAAACATCGGTCGAGTACTAGAGGTAAGGAGGGGAAATGAGTTGACGAGATTGTGAAGTTACATTGACTGAGAGAAGTGACTAAGACATTTGTTACACATGCCTAGCCTAACCTAGTAATCGCCTTCCACAAGAACGGGAAATGTAAGCTGACATAGGATGGATCAGGTTGCAAAGGAACTAGTGGCAGTCAAACCAAAACATGGCTTCATCAGTCAATATAATCCACAATAGCTAGCTTAAGCTATTGTGCAGGTGTAGACTGTCAGCGTGGTTGGGTTCCTCGAGATGGCAAAAACCAATAAAGGCTGGAAATAATTAGTGATATGGCTCAAACTCATCGTTATCAATGACTGGTGCAGATGCATTCACTCTTTGTGATTTGTCCCACCGACTAAAATTCTATTGTTCTTCTATATTATTATTCTTTTTGTCTTAACTACAATCCTGTTTATTATCTCTTTCGCTTTTGAATTACCCTTCCTACTCTTGCTTTGTGTGCTATAAGGAGGGAGTGTGGCAAGTCGAACTGCTGCACATTTGTGCAAAGTTCTACGTTGAAACCAGTCAGTCAGTCAATAAGTCAGATAATTTGATTGAACACTAGGTAGTGCGCAATTAGTATCGTGCATCTAATCCTTTGTTCCTTCAAGGCTGCAGATATACGCCTTGCTGACTGATGCTGAGTGCCAACAAACATGAAACCCTAGGTTTAGGCAAAAATTCCTGTCGAACGTCTACAACAATCCAGTGTGAACAATTTGCATAGTAGTGCACAATCCACGTTACCACACTCAATGTAGAACCCATAAATTTAGAGAGTAAAAGACTCAAAAGAAAACGCAGAAGAGAGCAGAAATTTACGAAAGAAAAAATAGTAACGGATTTTAAGGATTTGAGCTATTACGACGAGGAGTGAATACATCTGCACCACTAACAAAAATTTCGAACCATAGTCTTCAACCATCGGGTTCTTAGAATCCTGGGGATCCAAACAATGCAATCTAAACTTCCCTACTTGACTGGCTTACACTGGCTGTAAAACATTTCATAGATTAATTCAAGGTTTTGGTTTGACCACCATTACCTTTTCTCTAAACTGATCCATCCTATGTGAGCTAACACTGCCTGTCGAGGAAGGCGATAGCTAGACTAGGCATGCATAACACGTCTTGACTATCTCAATCCATGTAGCCTTACACTCTCATCGATAGATTTTCCCTCCCACCTACCTAGCACTGGACGCAAAAAAACCACTACAATATTATTCACCCTATTATACCATCTAATATGGGAGATAGGACGAAGACGCCTATGATCAAAGACAGTTAGCCAGGCTTTTCATGTCTTTCATACTTTCAGTGGCCATGTTTCACAACCATAAACAACGAAGGTAACTGATGCTGAGCAGTATACACGTTCTTTGGTCAACAGTATGATACAGCTGAGGAGAGTGGGTAGACTTCAGTCTTCCTCTCGAAATGCCCTTATGTAGCCATGCGCGTTTATAGCATTTACCAGTCAGGTAAGTCCCATTCTCTCTCTTCATGTGGCAGCGAGTGTTCCTCACATGAGAGTGAAAGAGCAAACTCTTTTCTAACCTTATCCAACGTCATACTAATATATGTGTAAAACTTCGACACTGTGGTAGTAAGTAATTCCATATTAGTTTGTTTATTAGGTAAATCACACAGTGAAACAGTGTCATTTACTGAATGACGTTTCGAACAAAATTTATTACTGTTCATAATCATATCAATTGTAATCACACGACTTCGAAACTTGAGTTTTATAGTTTTCTTTGTCCTCTCCTACCTGTCGTTATTAGGGGAGTAGAATTTTCCAGATATCTGGCTGGACAGGTGTTGAATCATTCCTATTACATGTATTTGTAGTTGATTCGATAAACAAAGCTTCTGTTATCAATCTCTCCCTCCACCCTGCTGCAAGATTAGATTTTAAAAGTCATCCTATCCCATCCTATTGTATGGTTGTGTGTAACTGCATGACAACATGCAAGTCAAATGTGCACAAGACAACACCAACAATAAGGAATCTAAATCATCAGTAGTACTTCCATACAAAGAGGGAACCTCGGAAACCCTGCGGAGAATACCTAACAGGGTGGGAATTAAAGTGAATGGCATTCAAACCCACAAACTCAATTAGAAACAAGCTTTGTCGGTTAAAGGATCACTCCTGTGGAGCCTTTAAAACAAAACCATTTAGTTTATCTAATACCCTGCCTGCAATGATTGTCAGGTCAAATACATAGGTCAAACTAGTAGAACAGGGGCAGTCAGACTAGCCAAGCATAAAAACCTGGCAAAATCTAGATTCGTTGACCCGAATAAGATAAGAAATCTAGAGAATAGTTCAGCTATACCACACACTACATGCAATTACACACAACCACACAAAAGGATGGGATAAGATGACAGTTTTAAAATCTAATGTCACAGGGTGGATGGAGGGAGAAATTGATAACAGAAGCTTTGTGTTATCGAATCAACTGTAAACACGTGTAATGGGAATGATTCAACACCTGTCCCAGAAATCTAGAAAATTCCACTACCCCAATGACGACAAATCGGAGAGAACAAAGAAAACTTTAAAACTCCAGTTTCGAAGTCGTGTGATAATAATTGATGAAATAATTATGAAGAATAAATTTCGTTCGAAACCTTGTCATCCAGTAAGTAATACTGTTTCACACTGTGTGTGATACATCTAATAAACAAACTAATATGGAATTACTTATCCTACGTCAGCTGACATTACTCATTGCGAGTGAGATGATGGTCCGTTGGCAAATTGACCACGGCATATTTCAGATTTATTCTCTTTGACGATGAAACAACACGACATAACAGAATTAGGCATAAAAACTCTGAAGAGTTTGTTTGCGGGGATTCGATTTGCTCCATGTTTAACTACGCAAGGATTGATATCAGTTAGAGAGCCATTGAAAATCTTTAAGGAGTACTGGACAGCCAGATATTTCGTCTCACTAGTTTCGGTCTGACCAGAAGTACACACCCACCCACCACAGGCGTTCTAACCTATTATCTTCTCGTTACAAGGGAAGCTAGCTCGTAGACCATTCAGACACTAGAAACTGACTCAATGGACAACCCATGAAATCTAGCTCCTATCAGTTGGTGATTTTAGACCTACCGGCACTCACCAATGTCATCCGTGTCAAATATTTGTTCTCAATGGCAACCCATCGGATCCCACAACTTCTCACTAGAATTCATGGGTTGATTATTGAGCAGCTGACCTTGTACCCTAAAGGTCGTGGGTTCGAACCCCGTGTTCTGTGTGAGTGCGTAACTCCAGTAAGTCAGAAACAGTTGGCTACCCAGTACTCCCTCCTAGGGGGGTTAAACGATTCTCTAGCTGATATTAATCCGTAGGCAAACCTGAAATATATAAACTTTGAATCTGATAATCAAGATGCTACGTGATTGGGACACGGACACACACACAAACACATAAAATGTATACTGTTCACAAAACAGGGAAGAGATACAACCAGTGTGCACACGTTCTTCACATTATATATTATACAGTAACTACAGTAACAATCAGAATGAAATGAAAAAAGCTGTTTTTGACCTGTTCTTATCAAATTTATCTATCTATCTATCAATCTTATCACAATATGTGCTATACATGTCTAATCATCCTCTCCAACCCCCCCCGCACCCCGTCCCGTGCAGCCACATCAATTTAATCGTACACACCTGTGTGTACCGTTTACAAGCCAAAAACAGAAATGGGAGCACAGATGTGAGGTGTGTGTGTGCATAAGTGCGTGTCTGTCTGTCTATCTATCGATAACATGATAGTGAACACGCCCACATACACACATACAATTATAGGAAGCGAAAACACAGACATTCTGATATGGTCATAGCATGAAGACATACACCATCAGCATATATTTTTTCTAATCACCAAGGTGAAAAGATGGAAAAACCATGTAGAAACACACAAAAACACACCCGCATCAAAAGAAACATGATTTATTTTTAACAATACACGGGATCATAGAAACAGAAAACCTAATTAATTAAAAGATAATCCCAAATGGGAATAAGAATAGCATGAAGGCATAAGATACTAAGCGATAAAAAAAAGGTTAATCATGCAAATAAGGGTGACAACAAACACACATACACCACACAAACACATGGGCACGGTGAGAGATTATTATTTATTATTATTATTATTGTATCCTTTAATTCCTACAGGAACATAGGGCTTCAGCCGTGCGTCTCCATTGCGTTCGGTTCTCTGCTAGAGTCTTCACCTGGCTCCAAGTCTGCCAACATGCTTTCATCTCCTCTTCACATGACCTCCTCCGAATCATCCTTGCACTGACGACCAACTCGCCGCTTCCCTTTCGGGTTCCACTCGAGCAATGGCTTGTCTAGTGATGTCACTTGATGGTTTCCTCAGAGTATGGCCAACCAATCCACCTCCATTTCTTCCTGCCTATCTGTTTCACAATCGGTTCCTGGTTGGTTCGCTCATTGCTAGAGATCCCTGTTGCTGATCTTTTCTGGCCGGCCATCTGATCTTGAGTAGTATTGAGCGAAGACAGCTGTTGATGAAGGTCTGTAGTTTGTTTTGAGATGATCTTCATGACGCGCCAAGTCTCTGATCCGTATAGCAAGTTGCACTGACTTCACATTGGAGTTGAAAATCCGGATCTTATTTCTCGTGATGAGTAGTGCTGTTGACCTCCACACAGACTTTTGAGAGTAGTGAAAGCTTGTCTTGCTTTCAAGATCCTTGCTTTGATATCCTCGTCAGTTCCGCCTGTAGTTGAAACGATGCTTCCCAGGTTGGTAGGTAAAAGAGGTTGTTTCTTTCAGGTTCCTTCCATTTATGCTGATTGTTGTCTGTTGTTGTTGCTGTTTCTGTTGGTGGTTTTGCCCAGGAATCTTCATCACTTAATCCTGTTTTCTCTATGTTCACCTGAAGTCCTATCTTTGATGCTTCTTCTGCAAACTTGTTGCCTTCCGCTTGCATATCTTCCAGTTTGTGGAAAATCCAGATCCTCCAAGTTTTTTGTGTGAGTCCATTTTATGCCTGTTTCCTCATTGCCCCCGCTCTCTGTTTGTCGCATTATCCAATCTACTGCAATCAGGAAATTAATCATTGGCGATAGTAGGCAGCCAGCCTTGTCTTACTCCGGTTAGAGAACCATTGGAAAGCCAGCACTGAGTATTGGAGGCTGTTTCGTCAGCCTAGTTTGGGACTCTTCATCAGTACGCATCCACTGCCACAGGGGTTCAAACTCAAGACCTTCTGGTTACAAGGCGAGCTAGCTCCATAGACCATTAAGCCACTGGGACCCGATCCAATGGTCAGAGCTTCGCACTAGCTCATGATGAAATCCTCCAACCAATCAAACAAAATCCCTACAAAAACCAATACTTGTAAATTGATCTAATGCTCACTAGCGACTGGCCCTATTCAGAAGGTTAACCTAGGGTTCTAGTGGGAAGCCGTGACCAATAGGATACAGCAGGTTGAGGCAGTAAGTCACCAGAAAAGACATTGAGAAGTAGTCGCGCTATGTCGTGCATGAATAAGGCAGAAGTTAAAATTCATGGGCTGGCTGGCTGGCCATTGGATTGGCGAGTCCCAGTGGCTTAATGTCCTACAAGCTCACCTTGTAACCGGAAGGTCCTGAGTGGACGTGGGGGAGTACTGTTGAAGAGTCTTCAACTAGTGGGACAAAAGGGAGCTGGCTGTCCAGTTTTCTAACTGATGTGAACTCATAAGCAAACCTATAACAAATCAAAGCTGAACTCTTGAAAACAAGCAAAAGCAACAACAACAAAAATATTCAAAATAGGACGATGATGAAAACAGAGTAGTAGTTAGGAGTAAACCACAATGATGCTGCTGTCATTTTATGAGTCATACAAGTTGTATGATTTTTAAAAATTTTTCCTTTGCTTTGCTTTGCTTTATGTTTTTACTGTGTATACATACGCATATACCAGCTATGAGAAAAGGCGGAATACCAATAATAATAAATAATACATTATACTTATCTCTCCTTCTCCTCCTCTTGACATGTCTATCTCTAGCCGTTTGTTTTTCACGTTTCATTTCGTTTCCCTTGCTCCCTCCCGCCAAAAAACAGCTTTTTATAGGAAAAAAGTATTAAAAAGGAATAGTTAAATAGTAATAAATTACGGTGATGGAGTAGAGAGAGATGCAGAGAGGGAAAGAAGGGGAGAAGAAGGGAGGGGGTGAGATTTTTTAACACAAACACTACTCTCTTACAACGTGACAGAAGTAACAAAGTAACCATGGTTTGATATCAGTTAGAGAACCATTGAAAACCAAGTAAGAGAGTACTGGACAACTGTGTTGTCCTAGTTTAATACTACACACCCGTCAGGGTTCGAACCCAGAACCTTCCGGTTACAAGGAGAGCTGTCAGACCAAATCTGACTCCTCAGTGGCCAATCCATGAATTCAGTGGACTGGCACCAGCCGATGTCATCGGTGGCGATTATTTCCCCTCACTCCCGACTAGGTGGACTCCAGTAATTAGTCACGACTTCTCAGTGGTGGAATACCAGTCACTAGTGAGCATAAGATTCATTTTCAGGAGTCAGTTTGTAGACAAACAGAAGGTGTAGCAGCAATGGGATGGATCATCAATATCCCCTATCGTAGCAGATATATTTGTGGACAGCCAGTAGGCAAAATATTGCTCTTAATACATTTAATCCTACTCCAAAAATATGGTGGAGATATGTGGATGACACTTTCACAGTGTTAAAAACAGAACATATCTCCAGCTTCTTGACACATATAAACTCACTAGTGGAGGGAATAAAATTCACATTTGAAGCGGAAAATGAGCAAGGAGAATTAGCTATGTTAGATTGTAAAATAAAACGAATAGAAGAAGGCAAACTACACACTAGTGTTTATAGAAAACCAACGCATTCTACTACATATATAGACTTTAATTGATCTCATCCATTAACTGTTAAGGCAGCGCCTTAGTTATAAGTATCTAACAAACCGAGCCATAACACTGAATAGCACAAAAAAAGACCTAAACGACGAAATAAAACAGATAGAAGAAACGTTGGTGTTGAATAACTATTCTATAAGATTCATTAGGAAGATCACCAAAGGCCAAAAGCAAAATAAAAATAATTGTGAAACTAGTAATGATAACATAAGTAAGAGAGAATGTAAGTCATCCACTGTATTACCATATAAGGAGGGGACATCTGAGATCCTACGTGGTGGGATTCTTAATAAAGCAGGAATTAGGGTGGGGCATTCAAACCTACAAACTCACTCAGGGACAAGCTATGTAGGTTAAAGGACCCTGTTGACCCAATTAGACAAAATAATATAATTTACAAAATACCCTGCAACGACTGTGAAGTCAATTACATAGGTCGAACTAGTAGGTCGGGGGTAGTCAGATTATCAGAACATAAGAATTTAGCTAAGGTAAGAATGGTTGACCCAGAGAAGATAAGTAATTTAGAAAAAAGCTCAGCAATTGCACTTCACGCATTAACAAACAACCACACAATAGGATGGGAGAGGGTTAAAATTCTAAAGAGTAACATAGGTAGGTGGAGAGAGAGGTTGATTACGGAATCCTGCCTGGTTCATTGAGTCTACACCCAACACAACACATGCAACAGAAATGACTCAATGCAAATACCAGGAACATGGAAGATATTATTACCGCCAGTCAGTCAAATCAGAGGAGGATAATAAATAATCTCAAAATTCTATTTCAATTCAAGCACGTCACAACATTCTTACAAGTTACTTATTATGACTATAAGAACACTCGTCTTATTTCCCATCTAATTGTAATTGATCAGTAACACTCATATTATTATTATTCCTGAATGTACATTATCCCATATTGATTTTTATTCAAATATCTGGTCAGTTCCACTCATGTATATAAATGAAGGAAAGAAGTTGTGTGATTACCTTGATATGATTATGAGCAATAATTTGTGCTCGAAACGTGGTCATCAGTTATTTATTAAAATAAAATCTTATCCATAATAGCGTCAGTTTGTAGAGATGTGATTTTTTCTTTTTAAGTTTGACTTTGGTTTGATATCAAACATAGAACCATTGATATCAGTCCATGGTGAAAATTGAAACAAGTCGAATCCCTACTAACTTACCTATGAAAATTGATCTGAAGCATTGGTTTGTAGGGATTTGACTGATTGCTTGCAGGATTTCATCATGAGCTGACATCAGTTAGAGAACCATTGGAAAACCAGCATTAGAGTATTTGACAGCCATTTCCCCGTCCTAGCTTGGGACTTTTCGTCGGCACGCACCCGCCGTCAGAGTTCGAACCCAGGACCTTCTAGTTACAAAGCCAGCGAGCTCGTAGACCATTCATCAGCCATTGGGACAAGATTGAATGGTTCTCTAACCTCTGTCAGCTCATAATGAAATCCTGTAACCAATCAATCAAATCCCTACAAACCAATACTTGAAAATCAATGAGATACTCACTAGCCACTGGCTCTATTCAGGTAGGTAGTTACTTTGGGTGGGAAGTCATGACCAGTAGGGTGCAGCAGGTCAGATTTGAGGACAAATACTCGCCACGGAAGACATTGGTTAGTGGTCGGGATATGTCGTGAATTGGCCAAAAGTTAGAATTCATGGGATTGCCAATGGTCTACGAGCTCGCTGGCCTTGTAACCAGAAGGTCCTGGTTTCGAACCCCTCTGGTGGGTGTATACTGTGAAGAGTCCCAAACTAGGACAGTGAAACAGCTGTCCAGTACTCCCTTGCAGGTTTTCCAATGGTTCCCTGCAATCGATGACAGCTCATGATGAAATCCTGTAACTGATCTGATGCACTTTTGGGACTGGTTACAAGACGCAGCTGAGAAGTGGTCACCACTGGGGATCACCAACTGATCGGGAGTGAGGACAAATACACGCCAGTAACATTGGCCAGTAGTGACATTGAAGTAACGAAGTTTTACATTGACTTGATGAACAGTCTACAAACTCACCTTTGTAACCAGAAAAGGGGTCTTGAGTGAGTGCGTACTGTTGAAGAGTCCCAAACTAGACGGGACGAAACAGAGCTTGCCATCAAATAAAAAACACACTTCAAACGAACTCATTTGTCATTTTGAGTCATATAAGTTTGTTTTTGTGTATGTGTTTTGCTTTGTTTTGACTGTTTATAACGTATATACCAGCTATGAGTAAAGGCGGGATACCAATAATAATAATAAATAATATATCATACTGATTCACTGTAATCTTTCTTTTTCTCTCTCTGTCTTGACGTGACTTTCCAGTCATTATGAGTTTCAATTTTTGTCGCTGACTTTCTTGAATGTTTATGTTTCCCCCCTCCCCAAAAAAGATACTGTTTTTAGAAAAAAACATTAAAAAAAGGAATACTTAAATAGTCATAAATTATGATGATAGAGCAGAGAGAGATAGGGGGGTGGGGAGTGAGAGAGAAGAGAAGAGGAGAAGAAGGAGGAGGGCGGAAGATGGTTTAACACAAACTACTACTACTACTACTCCTCTAACGACGTGACAAAAACAACAAAGTGACAAGACAACAACTAGGGGGAGGAGGAGAAGGAGCAGACAAGGCGGTACAAAAAAGGCTGAAAGGCGAGAAGGCGAGAGAGAGAGGGGGGTGGGAAGAAACGAAAGAAGAAGCGAAAGAGAAGCGGGCAAAAAGTGAGTATTGTTTTATCATCGCATCATATCATCTAATGTCGTTCCACTCTCTTCGACATTGTCCCTGTCTCACTCATTCCCTCTCTGAGCATATTTTCTTTCGAACAGGAACCGATTAAATCATTTCGAATAGGAGAAAAGTGTGAAGTTAGACAGAGGGCAAAGGAGTGAAAGAGAGAGAGTGGGGTGTAAGAATACAGGTTGGCTAGTTAAGACAACAAGAATGTGAAAAATTTTAATGAATCACATTTAATGTGTGTCTGCTGAGTGCTCTGTTGTATGTAACCGGCCTAACACATATTAGATGTACATACATTCAGTGAATTTTTACGAAAACTTTCGCTGTTTCTCTCATAGACGGGAAAAAACAACACATAGATAGCAACAGTATAATTGTCACTTAGTAGGTTAGTTAGTTAGTTGTTAATGTCACGCTAGAGACAATTTCATCAACAAAAAAAGAGGAAAAATAAGAGAATTAATGAGTTTCATTCACACTATAAACATCTAAAAATTGGAGACTTAAAAATGAGTAAAGATAATAATAATAATATTAATAATAAAATATAAATAGCGCGAGAAATATAAATTCAAATATTGGTTTGTAGGGATTTCGTTGATTGGCTACAGGATTTCATCATGAGCTGAACTCAGTTAGAGAACCATTAGAAAACCTGCGAATACTGGACAGCTGTTTCGTCCTAGTTTGGGACTCTTCATCAGTATGCACTCACCAGGGTTCAAACCGACGACCATTAGAGTACAGCAAGTTGAAGGTGAGGCGCTACGTCGTGCATGAATAGACAGAAGTTATAATTCATGAGCTGTTCATTGGATCGAGTCCCAGTGGCTTAAAGGTCTACAAGCTAGCTCGCCTTGTAACCAGAAGGTCCTGTGGGTGCGTACTGCTGAAGAGTCTCAAACTAGGACGGTGAAACAGCTGTCCAGTACTCCTTGTGGCTGGTTTTCCAATGGTTCTCTAAACAATGTCAGCTCATGATGAAATCCTGTAACCAAATATAAATTCACTTAAAAAAATGCGAAACAAAAAGTACATCAAGTTGAGTTGGTCATAATTTCAGAATTTGATCACGCATTGATATTATCATTTAGAGTAGCATTGAAAACCAACCAGCTGTTTCGTTCTAGTTTGGGAGCCATCAACAGTAGCCATCCCCCACCACCACTAGGGATCGAAACCAGGACCTTCAAGTTACAAGTCAAACTCTTAGATCATTCAACCACTAGAACGCAATTCAAGGTCAGCATTCCCTAGAAACTGTTGCAGACTTTAATCAACAACTGTCTTTTCTGGTTCCATAATAAAGAATTAACAGCAAGAAACTGTGAGAATGAACTGACTTAGAACCTACCTACTGGTCAACAAGGGAATATGTAGAAGAAAATGGAGATGGATAGGACATACACCACTGAGGAGACCGCTGGATGAAATCGCCCGCATGGTCATCATTCGAGTGGAACCTCAGTGAGAAACGAGTTGAGCGTGGATGCGAGAGTTCCATGGAGGAGAAGAAAGCCTATGAGGAATCGTTGGAATAATAGTATAATAATTATGTTGAGAAATCTCTGTCTGTCTGGATTCAACATAGAACTTGGCACCGAAGTGCAGCAACTCGAACAGTTGCCACGTTCCAAATACCACACAAAGGTAGACAAGAAGATCAGTGAAGAGAATCAATAGGGAAAGGAATATCAATAAAGATTACAGAGACTGAATACATCTGCGTAAGCCATTGACAACAATTTTGAGCCACGTCACCTATTTTCTCCAACCATTGAATCTTAGAGTCCCGAGGGCTGGCCCCAACTCGGAAGTCTGCATCTCCTTACCTGACTCAGTTTAACTGTCAAGGATTTCATGGATTGATAAGGCCATGTTTTTGTTTGACCACCACTTACTCTTTTCCAACTTGCAACTACCTATATCAGCTAGTAATGCCCGTCGGGAGGGGGAGGCGATGGTTAGGCATGCGCAGCACGTGACCTAGCCATCTCAATCTATGCAACTTTATAGCCTCGTCGATTGATTTTCCCTCTTTGCCCAACCAACACTCTACGCCTAACGTCAAATTACTTACGTTATTATGCCACTTAACGTGAGGAAGAGATCGTAGACATCTATAATCAAAAAGAATCAACCTTTTCATGTCTTCAACTAGTATTGACCATGTTTCAGAGCCATAGAGAAGGATGGCGCGAACTGCTGAGCAGTACACACGTCCCTTGGTTGATAGCTAGATGTCACGTCTACGCCAGAGATGGCGTAAGTTAGCGAAAGCAGCTCGAGCTTTTTGGATCCGTGCTGAGAAATAGGGAATTTCATCAATCTAATTACCCGATGGAATATTCCGTAAGCGAATAGATTCGATACAGTGATGCATCCATAGCTTTTATTTTTATTTCAGTGCTTAGATTTTGTCAGGAACTGACATAGGAGAACGACAGAGACAGAGATAGAGTGCTGAAAAGTAAACGCACATTTCGTCCTAATTTGAGACTCCTCAGTAATGCCTGTCCCCACCCCATCCACAAATCCACCAGAGATCGGAACTTGTTGACCATTCTGTCTACAGCTAACAGGTTATGCATTAAAAGCGAAATCTCTTCAAAATATGTGGAGATATCTCTAGTATCATTAGATCAGATCCGATTATACTTCAAAATACACCTAAGAGTAATAATATTTAGCATTTTTATGAATTTGTTTGAAAGGGATTTTATTTGTTTCAAGAATAAGGATTGATATCAATTTATCCTTAAAATCTAACCCTTGAAAGCTAATGTCACGCTCACTGGCGACTACTACCTACAGGATGAAGTGGACAGGAGTTCTAGTGAGAAGTTGTCACTAGTTAGTGGAGTCCACGCGGTCAGGAGTGGGCGGATTGGCTGGTACCAGTTGGCCATTGAAGAGTCAGGTCCCAGTCTTCTTTCTTTCTTTACTTCGGCTATCTCCTACGGGAGGATGAGCCGGCTTCATGAACATCTCGAATCATCGCTGCCCAGGAGCGGCGATCTGACGCAACGTTTTGCGACAGGGTTATCCAATTAAGAGAGTTCATGAAGTTTCATGGGAATTTGGTACGAGTGATGTCCCCAGAATCGCTCGGCCTTTTGTTTGAGAGTGCAGCTCTAGCCTTTACACAACCAAGTGTGACCTACAAGGCAGTAGGAGTGGAGTAGGGAGTCCACTATCCATTGGCAGCCGGTGACCGGAGTTCGGTTCATACGCCTTTTTGAATGGGGCCAGACATCCAGGACATCCAACAAGCCCTTTGTCCATACGTCTGCCGGTGAGCTCCAGTGAGCTTCATACGCCAGTCGTTGGAGGTTTGGAATCAGGGTTTAGCCATCTCCCCTAGACTGTCATCCAATGGACAGTCAACCCGGTGAAGAGCGCCGGGCATCCGCTTTCGCCCTCTCACTTTGGTGAAAAACACCTCCGCCACGTGAAGGCAGTGAGTAGGACTTCCTCAGGAGAGGCTATGTAAGACGCCTGGTCATATGGGAGCATTCTGAGAGGTGTGCGGAAGGGTGGCCAACCCGCAGCGCAAGGCACCCACCCCCGACCATCCTGAGGCTTTGGTCCCAATGGGTAAAATCGTCTACGAACATCCCTTGTAACTGGAAAGCTCTTAGGTTAGAACTCCTGTAGTGGGTGCGTACTGGTGATGAGTCGCGAAGTAGGACGAAACGGCTGTGTGCAGTACTCCCTAGCTGGTTTTCCAGTGGTTCTCTAACTTATGCTAATTCGTGATCGAAGATATTACTTTGTTTATGGGACCACACACACAGAGTGAAACAACATTATTTACTAGATGGCGAAGTTTCGAACACAATGTATTCCTTATAATCACATCAACTGTAATTAAACAACTTTCCCAAATATCCTATTACACGTATTCTCAGTTGTGTTCGATAAACACGACCTCCAATAACTCATTCTCTCCATTCTGTTATATTATATTTTAAAACTATCATCTTATCCCACTCCATTCTATTGTGTCGTTATGTGTGTGTGTGTTTGTGGTTACGTGTAGTGTTATATAGCTGACCTATTCTCTAGATTTCTTATCCTATTAGGGTCAAGTAATCTAGATTTTGTTCTAGGTTTTTGTTCTCCGCTAGTCTGACTGACTGACTGACTGACCCCATCCTACTACTACTACTACTCCTTTGACCTATGCATTGTTTGACCTGACAGTCATTGCACAGGGTATGAGATAAACTAAATTATCTTGTTTAATTGGCTTTACAAGATCCTTTAAGCGAAATAAGCGAGTTTATGGATTTGTAGGTCACTTTTAATCCCACTTTGTTAAGAATCCAACGTAAGGCCTTGGATGTTTCCCCTTTGTATGTTTTAAATTCTCTATAGCTGGTGTTCTTGTGTTTCTGCGTATTTTTGTCATGTATGTCGACATTATTATCATTATCACTTAACTCTAATTTACATGGCTTTATACACAGAAAATCTAACCAGTGACGGTGAGTTTGTGGATCAAATAATAATGATAACAAAAATAACAAAGATAATAAGGTCTATGAAGGTGGCGATAAGAACACCGAAGGTAATAATATGTGTGTATGTGTAGACAATTCAATAAATAAATTAGGTCAAATCTTAAAAGTTACGTAATACTAAAGGTGAATTGGACAGATAATCAGAGTTTAAATAAATAACGTTAAAACACGATTAATATGGAAAATAAGGGAGAGACAAAGATAGAACAAACTTCTTTTGTTGTATGCAAAGACACCAGGATTATTCTCTCATATTAATTCCCATAGCTTCGGTTACGCCGCTCGATGGAATGTGTGATAGATAACCTTGAGGGCACTTCTTCTTTTGTCCACTTGGTGACCACTGTCAATCAAATTAGACAAAATATATAACTTCCTATAGATTTTCAAGTATTCGTTTGTAGGGATTTTGTTTGGTCGGTTGGAGGATTTCATCATCAGCTGACAATAGTTAGAGAACCATTGGAAAAGCAGCTGGGAATACTGGACGGCTGTTTCGTCAGCCCAGTTTGGGGCTCTTCATCGGTACGCACCCACCTCCATAGTCCGAACCTAGGAACTTCCGGTTACAAGGTGAGCCTGTTACAAAACTAGCGAGCTCATAGAACATTAAGCCACTGGGACCCAATCCAATGGCCACCTCATGAATTCTAACTTCTGCCAATTGATGACATAGCTTGACCACTTCGCAGTGTCTTCTTCAATGAGTTACTGCCTCACCTTTAACCTACTGTGCCCTACTGGTCACGGCTTTCCACTAGAATTTTATTTAGCCTTCTCAGAACCATAAAAGAAGGTGCTCAGTAATGATGCGTTTGTTGATCTGTCTAGTTGTTCGCCCTACATAACTTTCTTCGCAGGAGCAACTAAATTTGTAGATACACATAGAAGTGGAACAGCTAGGCAGCTTGTCTCTCACTTGAGCAATCATAACTGGTTCGCAGCTGGAAAATGACAAACAAAGGGTGGTGGCTGCAATATAAGTCCGTTTTATTGCTGTCGATAATCTTAAACGTAAGATTTCACTAGCCACTTCCCCATTAAACTGTAATTTTAGGAACAGTTGTTTCTTTCGACTGTTGTCAGTTTCTGTTTATTATATATAGTGCACAAATCTACTAGGATAACCCATTCGGACCAGCATATTTTGGACGTATCCTGCCTAATTCATTTTCTAGGGAGTCATCTGTACAGATCCTTCTTGCTTTATTCATGAGGCATCTGACCAAATTTAATTTTGTATCGGATTGGTACAAAACTGAGGAAATGTGCATATTGTCCTACAAACGTGGATTTTCTATAGATATCTCTCTTGAGTGAACCTAGCCTCTCTTCTGCTCAGTTGGACATCAAGGAAGTATCTTGCCTTCTACCGTGTTCTTCTTCATAACAGGCACGGATAAGGATGTCAAAGCCTGCCGGAATCGGGAAGGCAAGGTACACATTCATCATACTGAAAAAACTATGCCGATTTTCAACACCAATGTTAATTAAGTCAGTCAGTTCTTCTCTTCTACATGGGTGCGAAACTTGGCCAGAGCGTCACAAAAAGCATTTCTTGATGTGTGCCTTAGCAGACGTAATGACGGATCTCTCAAAAGATCTATCCACCTGAAACGTACATGGAACGGACAACTAACTAATTTTTACAGTTGGGTGCCTATTTCCAGGAAAAGGAACTTAATTCATTCGCTCTGCTCTAGGATAAGGAAAATTTGTAGTTCTGATTCCGTTGACTCGGAACTTGACTTCTTAAAAGCCACGCTAGCAGAAAACGGTTACCCTAACCGATTTATTGACAGCAACATGAAAGACAAGCAGTCTAAACTGGTCACCGACACAGTTCCAAAGAAAACCTTATTCATGAACTTGGAATTCAAAGGTGATCAAGTTTCAGATATGCTCAAAAATCGTCTCTCTAAATCAGTCAGTAAGACATTCTATGCAGCAAAATTACATATGACGTTCACTAGCCGCAAGTTGTTCTCTACCTCTGTAAAAGATAAGCTCCCCCGTCTGGCCGCCTCCATGTGCATCTATCAGTTCACCTGCTCTTGTGGAGAGCAAGGTACATTGGCCGTAGTCAGAGGACGCTTTCCACACGGATACGAGAACATATTCCAGCATGGTTTTACAAGGGAGAAAGGAAGTGTGTGCGAAGCTCTGTTTTGGAACACCTGATCGACTTCTGTCACTCTGTCAACTACCATGATTTTAAGATCATATATAGAATCCATGCTAACTTCCCGCGTTTTCTTCGTTACAGACTTCTAAAGACAGCTGAGGCCTTGGCAATTCATGACTTTAAGCCAGACCTTTGTGTACAAAAGAAGTATGTACAATCCCTACTTCTGCCTTGGCCGTAGAGGGATAGACATTTATTTATTTTGTTTTATTTATTTAGTTATTCTATGTACTTTTCCCTTATTACTACGATTATTATTATTACTATTCTCACTCTGAATTGTTTCTACTTGTCCCACTTGTCATTCTAAATCCAAAATTATTAATTTTTATATTTTTATTTTTTACAATATTGAATTCTATCTTATCTAATTTCACACCATGTTATGTAACATTTTATATTCGTCTACTAATCTTATAATTATGTACCCCTTTCCAAAAAATCTATACACCTTATGTATTATTCTATATATGACATTAATTATTTTGCCACTTGACATTAAACCATGATTATAATCACAAATATTTTAATTGCATTTCATAGCACTACTATTATTATTTCATGTATTCACACCTTTGACCTAATTCCCTCACCGGATATAATTTCTTAAAAAAACCCATACATATGGAGGAGAATGAGAAGTGAGCCAAGAGTTGGGCGTCGTTTAGAGGGTGACATGGAGGAGATGAGATCTTATGGGCTGGCTGGCTACCAGGGGTCAGCTAAATAGGGCTGCAAACCACAGGACAACATGGAGATGTGATGTCTATCTGTCTGGATTCAACATAGAACTTGGCACCGAAGTGCAGCAACTCGAACAGTTGCCACGTTCCAAATAGCACACAAAGGTAGACAAGAAAATGAGTGAAGAGAATCAATAGAGTTTTGACAAGTATAAGAGTGAAACAGAATGAGTAATGGTAGAAAGGAATATCAAAAAAGATTACAGAGACTGAATACATCTGCATAAGCCATTGACAACGATTTTGAGCCATGTCACCTATTGTCTCCAGCCATTCATTCTTAGAGTCCCGAGGGCCCCAACCCGGAAGTCTGCATCTCCCTCCCTACCTGACTCAGTTTAACTGTCAAGGATTTCATGGATTGATGAGGCCATGTTTTTGTTTGGCGCACCACTTACTCTTTTCCAACCTGCACCTATATCAGCTAGTAATGCCCGTCCGTCGGGGGAGGCGATGGTTAGGCATGCGCAGCACGTGACCTAGTCATCTCAATCTATGTAACTTTATAGCCTCTTCGATTGATTTTCCCTCTTTGCCCAACACTCTATGCCTAACGTCAACATTACTTACCTTATTATACCACCTAACGCGAGAAAGAGATCGTAAACATCTGTGGTCAAAAACAGTCAACCTTTTCATGTCTTCCGCTCTCAATGGCCACGTCTCACCGCCATAGAGAAGGACGGAGCGAACTGCTGAGCAGTATACACGTCCCTTGGTTGATAGCCGGATGTCACGCCTACGCCAGAGACGGTGTAAGTTAGCGAAAGCAGCCCGAGCTTTTTGGATCCGTGCTGAGATTTCGTCACCAATCAATCCGTTGGTGCTGATACAACTTCCCAAATAGGTGAAGTGGTCAACATGTTCTATCACTTCACTCCCTATCACTAAGCTAGGAGTTGACGTAGTCCAGTCCTGTAGCAGCATCTTACATTTTACAGGGGTGAATCGCATGCCAAACATACGAAGATTGCTGCTCAAGGTGTTCAGAAGACTCTGCATTTTGTCAGCATCCTCCCCTAACAGGACTATGTCGTCTGCATATTCTAAGTCCATAAGACTATTCCCTGGTAACAAGTCGATTCCTAAGTCGTTAAGTTCAGTTAAGGATACTTCCATTAGCATATCTATGATGAAGTTAAACAGAAAAGGGGAAAGTGGACATCCTTGACGGACACCACTGGTTGTTATCAATTCAGATGACAATTCCCCATAAGCCCTTACATGGCTACGTGAGTTTGAGTAGAGTGCCTTGATTAGTGCAATGTACTTTCTTGGCAATCTCTTCACAGTCAAACATTGCCATAGTGCCTCTCTATCCACGGAGTCGAAGGCCACCTTCAAGTCAAGAAATATGGCAATTGTTGGACGCCTAAAAGTGTGTCTATGTTCTAGGATCTGTAGGAGAGTGAAGATATGATCTATGCACCCTCTACCTGGCCTAAAGCCCGCTTGATTTTCCCTCGTTTGTTCCTCCCGAGTTCGGCTTAGTCTGTGCCCTCCCTACATTCCACTCGGAACCCAAAGGAATAGTAATAATAATAATACTAAAATAATAGATACATTTATCAGTAAATACATACAAAAAGTCTTCAAGAAACTGGATAGCATAAACAAGACAAAGCATTATGCCTCACCCAAGTTTAAATGTCACCAACAAAGAGTAAATGGCAGCCACAAGACATACCTTTTTTTACACTGCATTCTATAGACATAACAACTATGACAGCTATTTGTCATTTTTTTATTGTTTCAACATATATACATAAATCTGCCTGTCATATGTGGTGGTGGGTATATATGGGTACGTGCGCAGAATGGATGGATGGATGCAGTTAGGCATGACAGTACGCTTTCATAAATCCACACACACACACATACACACATAATGACCATTAAAATGCCTCCTGCCTTTACACTCACTACCCATACACACTGACTGTCATTTCAACATTCAGAGAAAGGAATACTGTGGTATTATATAGTGCGCGTATAGAAATCCCAACGGATAACGAATAAATGAATAAGTGATTCAACCTGAGTAATAGGAAAAACCAGAGTATGATAAAATAAATAATATAAGACAATATAGGGTATCTAATCCCTTTTTTATCATACACAAGGGCAATTTCTCTATTCCCTGTCTCCATCCACCTATCTATCTATCTATCTAGGTAGCTATCTATCTTAACTATCTATAATATCCCAATATAAAGTAAAGTTAAGGTGTACTGCTTAAAGAAGGTGGAAGGGTGAATAGGGTGTCAGTTATTGTCTCGTTATCTCTCTCTCTCCTCACTTCCTTGACGTACTTCTTCGCTTAGTAGTAGTAGTAGTAGTAGTAGTAGCAGTACTATTAGTACTAGAGAAAACCAATTAATTAATTAATTAATTGTTACCAAAAGGAGATATATAGACTCAGAGATGAGAAGTAGTTGTACTTGTGTGTGTGTGCGTGTAAAACATTGGGGAAATGAAATGGTCTCTATTGATTTCCCCCTCCCCACTTACAATTTTTTTTCTCTCTCTCCTTTTCTTTTGTTATTGTAGACAAATCATAAGTGGTAATTCAATCAATATTGCTTGAAGTGTTTTCTAATATATGAAATAATTAACAACATTTCCACAACGGGAAACTTACAAAAATCCTTCGAAGAAGTGAGGACAGGAGTAAGACAAGCTGGCTGCCTACTATCGCCAATGATTAATTTCCTGATTGCAGTAGATTGGATAATGCGACAAATGGAGAGCGGGCAACGAGGAGACAGGCATAAAATGGACTCACACAAAAAACTTGGAGGATCTGGACTTCGCCGATGTGATATATGTCTGATTTCCCACAAATGCTGGAAGATATGCAAGTGGAAAGCAACAAGTTGGCAGAAAAGGCAAGCATCAAAGATAGGACTTCAGGTGAACATAGAGAAAACAGAGTCGGGTGATGAAGATTCCTGGACAAGAACAACAACAACAGACAAAAATCAGCATAAATGGGAGGAACCTGAAAGAAACAACCTCCTTTACCTACCACCTACCTGGGAAGCATCGTTTCAACTACAGGTGGACGGAACTGACGAGGATATCAAAGCGAGGATCGTAAAAGCAAGACAAGCTTTCACTACTCTCAAGTCTGTGTGGAGGTCAACAGCACTCAGCATCAAAAATAAGATCCGGATTTTCAACTCTAATGTGAAGTCAGTGCTACTTACTATACGGATCAGAGACTTGGTGCGTCATGAAGAGCACCTCAAACAAACTACAGACCTTCATCAACATCTGTCTTCGCTTAAAACTACTCAAGATCAGATGGCTGGCCAGAAAAGATCAGCAACAGGGATCTCTGGGAGCGAACCAACCAGGAACCGATTGTGCAACAAATAAGCAGGAAGAAATGGAGGAGACCATCAAGTGACATCACTAGACAAGCCATTGCTCGAGTGGAACCCGAAAGGGAAGAGGCGAGTTGGTCGTCAGTGCAAGGGTGACTTGGAGGAGGTCATGTGAAGAGGAGATGAAAAAAGCATGTGGGCAGACTTGGAGCCAGGTGAAGACTGTAGCAGAGAACCGAACGCAATGGAGACGCACGGTTGAAGCCCTGTGTTCCTCTAGTAATTAAAGGGAACAATAATAATAACAACGTTTGGGGGAATGGTGACTAGCATTGGTGGAATAACCATCAGGATGTGGATTTCACTCTCCTATTTTTGGATTTATGTCACCCGCCAGTGGATGTACCTGCATTCCCTAGTGTGACTGAGCGATGCTATTCCCACCCACTCTTCGCACCGAGACCCATTGTTTCATCAATCCCCCTCCCCGCGTAGACGACTTGAGTCACAAGAGCCACCAACATCACTTGTGTAACACGGGTCCCAGTAATGAATTTAATTCATTTTGAACTTTCCAGTCAATTGATTGGATCGAAGTGCTCGGCTTCAGGCTGCACAAGTCGGCTGCTTGTGCAGGAGATGCTTCGGCGATGTCTGATTATTTTTAACTTGAAGTAAATTGGTAGATGGTGAATACCATCCGCACCACACATGTCAACTTGAGGCTGAGTACTTCGGTCCAAACAATCAACTAACGGAAAGTCTAAAATTGAATTAAATAACTTTTACGACTTTAGAAGCCTTTGAAGAAGAATTGTTAAAGGGACCTAACAACGTAGAACATTGGAACAGAAAAATAACCCAGAAAATACAAAGTGACAAGAAATAAAAAATTTAAATAGTTACTTAGTAGGTAGTGACTGATCCACAACGGAAAACTCAGCGAGGCGTCTGGAGTAAACACAGGAGTCAGACAAGGGTGCTTATTATCACCAATGATATTCCTAATTGTGGTGGACTGGATTATGCGTCAGACAGTAGTGGGAAACGAGAAGACAGGGATATCCTGGACCGACGTGAAGAACCTAGAAGACCTGGATTTCGTGGGTGGATGATTTATGTTTGATGTCACACGAAATCGAAGACTTACAAGCGAAAACCGACAAACTGGTCGAAGAAGCAGCCAGAGAAGACAAGACTCCAGGTGAACATAGACAACACGGAGGTTATGAAAATAACCAACCAACAACAAGAACAACAGCAGCAACATCCAATGCCAATCACCATCAACTGGAGGGATTTCAAAGAGGTTACTTCACTCGCTTATCTAGGAAGCATTGTCTCAACTACACGAGGAACAAACGGACGAGGATGTCAAATCGAGAATCGGGAAGGCGAGAAACACATTCATCAACCTGAAACCAATCTGGAAATCTTCCGCTATCACTCAGCCTGCATCAACAACAAAATTCGGATTTTCAATACAAACGTCAAGTCAGTCAGTTCTTCTATACGTACGGATCAGAAACTTGGCGGATCACAAAGAATATTTCCAACAGCCTGTTGCAGACCTTTATCAACAACTGTCTTCGCTGGCTCTATACTGAAGATCAGATGGCCACCGGAAAGAATCACCAACAAGAAACTATGGGAATAAACAAAACAAGAATTAATCGCCCAACAAATATGCAGGAGAAAGTGGAGATGGATTGGACACTCGCTGAGGAGGCCGCGCGTCAGCCCATTGCTCGAGTGGAACCCGAAGGGAAGCGACGAGTGGGACGTCAGTGCAAGGGTGACATGGAGGAGATCGTGTGAATAGGAGTTGAAACAGTATGGACTAACATGGATGCAGGTGAAAAGTACAGCAGAAGACAGAAGGAAGTGGAGACGTGTAGTTGAAGCCCTATGTTCCACTAGGAACCCAAGGGAACAATAATAATAATAATGCTTTTAACTCCTGTGTGTGTGTGTGATAGTGTACTGCTATCCGACCAAGATTTGTTGACTAGATAATTTAAAAAAAATATTTTTTTTCCTAAAATTCCCCTTTTTCCCATGTCATTTAAGTGAAATGAATAAATAAATTTCAGATAAATAAGACAACAACAACAACAAAAATTTGAAATAGATTTCCGCGGGAAAAGGTATAATTAATTATCGTGTGATTGTGCATTTATCATGTCATTACTGTTCCTTTTTAACACAGAGAGAAAGAGAGAGAGAAATCATTGACATGAATCCATTAAAACGAGCATAATAACATACACCCAAACAGAGAGATGCTTCGACTACTACCTACCTTTGTTCCTCACCTCACCTCACTTCACTTCACCACCTTATCCTACTCCTCGATCCCCCTCGAACCCCTACCTCACATCCTTCATGAAGAACTGTATTTATCTTAAATTTTATTGAAATATTATGATTAATGATAATTGAAAATGAAATACGTGAGAGATTTTATATTACTTTCTTTCTAAAGACTATAAGCTGTATTGACACACACACAAAGACTGATGGCTTGAAAAAACAATTCCCAATTAATGATAAATATTTTCTATATAGTTGGTTTGTAAGGATTAGATTTCTTTTTTTACGAGTTGATCACGGATTGATATCAGTTAGAGAAGCATTGGAAAACCAGCCTCAGGGAGTACTGTGGCTAAACAGCTGTTTCTCCGTCCTAGTTTGGGAATCATTGGCAGTACGCATCCACTGCACCGGGGTTCGAACCCTGGACTTCCCGGTTACAAGGCAAGCTCGTATACCATTCAGCCACTGGGACCCGGTTCAATGGCTCATGAATTCCAACTTCTACCAATTCGTGATTCAGCGCGACCCCAACCATTGTCGTTGGCGGGACATCTATCCACACACGTGACATATAATTGCACTTCACTGGTGACGACTTCTCACTAGAACTCCAGGAAACTCCATCCTGTAGCAAGTCACTAGCGAGCATCATATTAATTTTCTATAGTTTGGTTTGTAAGGGTTAGTTATGTTTTTACGAGTTGATCACGGATTGATATCAGTTAGAGAACCACTGGAAAACCAGCCACAGGGAGTACTGTGGATAGACAGGTGTTTCATCAGCCTAGTTTGGAAATCGTCGGCAGTACGCATCCACTGCACCGGGGTTCGAACCCAGGACCTTCTGGTTACAAGGAAAGCGAGCTCTTATACCATTCAGCCACTGGGATCTGATTCACTGGTGAGTCCATGAATTCTAACTCCTTCCGATTCGTGATTTAGCGCGTCGGTGGGGATACTTATGATATGCGGTATGGAATTCTCAGCAATACGTACAATATTCTATCTAACTTACTCAAGAACAACAATAACAACAAATTCATAACCAAAAATTGATAACAGGATTTTATTTGGGACTAGCAGAAAGAATGAATTCAATAAGTGTACAAAAGTATAAAATAATAGAAATAGTGTTACTATAAATTACAGAAAGGAGTCTGACTGACTGGTTTCAACATAGAACTTTGCACAGATGTGCAGCAGTTCAAGTCGCCACACTCACTCCATGTAGCACACAAAGCAAGGGAAGAAAGTAAAAAGGAATACAAAACAGAGATATGAAGCAAAAAGAATAGTAATAACGAGGAAAATATAGTTTTATTGAGTATTATAAGTCACAAGGAGTGAATGCATCTGCGCCAGCCATTAAGCCATATCACAAATTGTCTCCAGCCTTCATTGGTGTTTACCGTCCTGAGGACTCCAACCAGTTAGGAAGACTACACCCTTCTATGTAGCTGGCTTAAACTAACTGTAGCAGATTTCATTGACCGATGAAGCCAGGCTTTGGTTTGACCATCATTGGCTCTTTTCCAACCTGATCCTATGTCAGCTAAAATTATCCGTCAAGGAAGGCGATGGTTAGGCACACGCAACACATGTCCTAACCATCTCTCTCAGTCGATTTCACTTCACAGCCTCGTCGATTGATTTCCCCTCCCACCTACCTAGCACTCGACCGAAGCCTAACCTCAATATTGCTCAACCTATTATACGACTTTGCACGGGAGATAGAACGCAGGCACCTATGATCAAAGACAGCTAGTCTTTTCATGTCTTCCACTCTCAATGGCCAGGTCTTACAGCCATAAGGGAGAACGGAGCGGACTGCTAAGCAGATAGGAGTACAAAAAGAGAGCCATTTACCTTACTAATTACATAGTAACTTGTAATAGGTTTCACGCTTAACTGTGAGTGTCTCTATCACATAGAACGCGGAAGGGACAATTAGATTATCGTTGAGTTTTTATACTTAGTTATGCAAGTGAGTATATAATTTTTTATAATGACTTATAGTCAGTCCTCCTTGATGAGATTCAACGGGGAGGGGTAAAGTTGTATGGATAAAGAAGGTGTTGACAGAGTTAGACAATATAAATTTAGAGCATTTCTTGCATAAGTTCAGGTTTTCTGTCGACTTACTGGTGCCACACTACTTATCCTACTGACAACCTTGATTGAATACGCAAGAAAGACTAAAGGAGAGCAATACAGAACCATAGATAAGATGGAAGAGTTAACAAAGTAAAGTAAAAGTGGACAGAGGCTAAGTGATTCCTAATTCTCTGAACTTCTTGATGTAGACAGTGATTAGACGAAATATTTTCTTAGAAATCGACAACAAGATATGGAATGACCTCGAAAGGACAGAGGATACAACTATTCCAAGGTGTTTAATACTTGACTTAGTTCCTATTTCAGTGTCGTCTATGCTACGAGCATCTTATATACGATTAGATTTATGCTCAAAGGTGGAGTTAAGTGCCTGACACTAAGAGCTACACACTGATGAAGCCAGCAATGGTAGCTTATCCTTCATATTCTAGGGAATCACATTGATGAAGCATACGTTTTTATAGTACATCTGCCCTGGTATCAATCAAAACAAAGAAATTTATCAAGGAAGGTTTAGCGTAATGACGAATTGTTTTTGATGAACGCATAAAGGTGGTTCAATCTTCCTAATTGTCCAAGGATATGTCTCAATCACGTTTTATAGATAGGTTTAAAAGACGTGTGTAAACATCAATTTCATGTCCTATCTCTATATTATGTTATTGTGCAATAGACCTGCTAGGTCGTCTGTTCTCACCATTAATGGGTTCTGGAGATTTGATTCACTTCTGAAGTCATTTAAGAAGCCATGCTCTGAAGTTCCTGTTTGTATATGGAATGGTCAAGAAAGGTTGGAAGATAGAACTATTCCAGAGTATTTTATGCTTTACTTAGTTTCTATTACAGTGGCCTTCATGCTAAAAGTATTTTGCTAACGAATAAGTTCGTCTAGACGACGTTTATGTCTGACATTTAGAGGGATTTAACGTGAAACCAGCCAGCTGAAACGGCTGGCTTATATCCGGTAGTGACTAGCAACGAGACACCGAGACTATCAGCATATTCTATGAAGTTGAAATCGCCTTAAAGTAGCAAGTGTCATGTGGGTCAGTCGGTCAGTTTTCGACATAGAACTTAGCACATATGTGCAGCAGTTCAAGTTGCTACACTCCCTCCATGTAGCACACAAAGTAAGAGAAGAAAGTAGGAGAAATGCATAATAGAAACACTAAACAGAGGTGTGAGACAAAGGTATGGTAATAACCAAGATCAAAACAGTTTCATTGGAAATCATAAGTCACAAGGAGTGCATGCATCTACTCTAGCCATTGAGAACGATTTTGAGCCATGTCACCAATTGTTTCCAACCATTGCTTTTTACTGTCCCGAGGACTCCAACCAGGAAGTCTACACCTTCCTACGTGGCTAAGACTAACTGTTGTAGATTTCATTGACTGGTGCCATGTTTTGGTTTGACCGCCGCTATCTCTTTTCCAGCCTGGCCCTATATCAGCTAACATTGCCCATTGTCGAGGAAGGCCATGACTAGGCATGCGTGTGTAACACATGTCCTAACCATCTCAATCGGTGGAACTTCACAACCTTGTCGACTGATTCACCCCCTTACCTACCTAGCACTCGACCGATCCCTCACCTCAATATTGCTCACCTTATTATACCACTTAACACGAGAGATAGAACGCAGACACCTATGATCAAAGATACCTAGTCAAGCTTTTCATGTCTTCCGCTCTCAATGGCCAGGTCTTCCAGCCATAAGGGAGGATGGAGCGGACTGCTAAGCAGATAGGAGTATAAAAAAGAGAGCCATTTACTTTGCTAACTAAATAGTAACTTGTTATAAGTTTCACGCTTAACAGTGAGTGCCTCTATCACATAGAACGCGGGAGGGACAAATACGGTATCGTTAAGTTTCTATAATTAGTTGTTCGAGGGAGTAGATAATCTTTTATAATGACTTCTAGTCCTCCAGGATGCGATTCAATTGGAAGTGGAAAAATTGTGTGAATAGAGACGGCGCTGTGAGAGTTAAACAAGAAGGATTTAAACCATTACTCAAATGAGTTCACGTTTTCTGTCGACTTACAAGCGGTACACTACTTGTCCTACTGACAACCTTGAATATCCTTCACAATATGACATATTCCTTTTTGAGTGAGTAGCCCAGGTAAGACTAAGGGGAGGGAGAGCAGTAGATAATCATAGATAAGATGTAAGAGTTAACAAAATAAAGTTAAGCTAGAAGGAGGTTGAGCGATTCCTGATTCTCTGAACTTCTTATTGTAGAAGGTTGTGAGACGAAATATTTTATTAGAAATCGACAACAAGATATGGAACAACCAAGAAAGGTGAGAGGATAAAACTATTCCAAGGTATTTAATGTTTGACTCAGTTTATATTTTAGTGTCGTCTATGCTACGAGCATCTTATGAACGATTAGGTTTATGCCCAAAGGTGAAGTTCAGTGTCTCACTCTAAGAGGTACACATTGATGAAGCCAGCAATGGTAGCATATCCTTCATATTCAAGGGAATCCCACTGATGAGGTATACTTTTTTATAGTACGTCTGCCCTGGTATCAATTAAAACAAAGAAATTTATCAAGGAAGGTTTAGCGTGATGACGAATTTTTTTTGGTGAACGCACAAATTTTAGGATATGCCTCAAATACGTTTTATAGACAGATTCAAAAGACGTGTGTGAATATCAATTTTATGTCCCATCTCTATATTATGTTTTTACGCAATAGAGCAGCTAGGCCGTCTGTTCTCAGCATCAATGTGTTCTGAAGATTCTGGAGATGGCTTCTGAAGTCATTTAGGAAGCCATACTGTGAAGTTACTGCTTGCATACGGGATGACCGAGAAAGGTTGGAGCATAGAACTATTCCAGGGTATTTTATGCTTGACTCAGATTCGATTACAGTAACCCTTAAGCTAATAGGATCTTGCTAACGGATAAGTTCGTCTAAACGACGTTAATGTCTGACATTTGGAGGGATATAACATGAAACCAGCCGGTTTACATGATTGGATTATGTCCGACAGTGACTGGCAACGAGACACCGAGTCTATCAGCATATTCTATGAAGTTAAAATCTTCCAAAAGTAGCAAGTGTCATGTAAGAAGAAATAAAGAAGAAGAAGAAGAAAAGGCACAGAGAATAGCACATTGAGTGTTAGGGGCTTCAGTAATAAGCAAGGCAGAGGAAGATTTCCCCTTACATACAGGATACTGCTTTCTGTTCTGGGAATAAGAATGCAGGCAGTTAACAGCCAGCTCAGGGCTGGATAATGCGACAAACAGAGAGCGGGCAATGATGAAACAGGCATAAAATGGACTCACACAAAAAACTTGGAAGATCTGGACTTCGCCGATGCGGTGTATGTCTGACTTCCCACAAATGCTGGAAGATATGCAAGCGAAAAGCAACAAGTTGGCGGAAAAGGCGAGCATCAAAGATAGGACTTCAGGTGAACATAGAGAAAACAGAGTTGGGTGATGAAGATTCCTGGCCAACAGAAACAGCAACAGACAACAATCAGTATAAATGGGAGGAACCTGAAATAAACAACTTCCTTTACCCACCTACCTACCTGGGAAGCATCGTTTCAACTACAGGAGGATGGAACTGACGAGGATATCAAAGCAAGAATCGGAAAAGCAAGACAAGCTTGCACTACTCTCAAGTCTGTGTGGAGGTCAACAGCACTCAGCATCAAAAATAAGATGCGTATTTTCAACTCCAATGTGAAGTCAGTGCTACTTCATATACGGATCAGAGACTTGGCGCGTCATAAAGAGCATCTCAAACAAACTACAGACCTTCATCAATCAACAGTTGTCTTCGCTCAATACTACTCAAGATCAGATGAACAGCCAGAAAAGATCGGCAACAGAGATCTCTGGGAGCGAACAAACCAGGAATCGATTGTGAAACAAATATGCAGATGGAGATGGATTGGCCATACTCTGAGGAAACCATCAAGTAACATCACTAGACAAGCCATTGCTCGAGTGGAACCCGGCCGAACGGGAAGCGGCGAGTTGGTCGTCAGTGCAAGGGTGACATGGAGGAGGAGGAGGTCATGTGAAGAGGAGATGAAAACGTGTGGACAGACTTGGAGCCAGGTAAAGACTCTAGCAGAGAACCGAACGCAATGGAGACGCACGGCCGAAGCCCTATATTCCTCTAGGAATTAAAGGAAACAATAATAATAATAATCAGGACTCATTTTGTGTCAAGAAGAGCTTATTTAACAAAATTTGAATCAAACAGAAAAGTCAGGTATAATAATAATAATAATAATGAAGATACTTACCGGAGGTACAATTAGTAACACAACTTGGCCATTTCCAACATTCACATGATTTTAAACTATCCGTATTCGGCAGGAATGGAGGTGCATTGACTTTTTCATTTATCAAGTCAACATTATCATGATCAATAGTATTACTTGAATAATACTTGAATTTAGAGTTTTGTAATGAGGTTAATGATGATTGTTGAATACTTTCAGCAGTTACTTTATGTATAGCATAATTAACATAAATGATTATGATAAAGAGAAGAATAGATCTGTTGAATTCACGAGAATTGATTATCATTTCAACAGGATCAATCTGCAATTGAAAAAATAAATAAATAAAAAGATTTATTACAGGATTTCATCGTCAGGTGACATTAGTTAGAGAATAATTGAAAAACCAAACCAGGGCGTGAGTAAGGGAGAGTGAGGCTCAGGGAGGCTTCATGTGCTTTTGGAAGTGTGTGGGCGGTTGTTACTTCCCGGCTGCCCCCACCGTGGAAGTTGATTGATTCTTCGGGAACCTAAAACAGAAAGAGTGTTGCGTGACCGCAGAGCCCAGGGAACAACTGCTTGAGGCCAGTCACACGCGGCCTGTTTTTGTTTCATGTGTCTCAGAAGCATATTTATCACTTCTGCCCTGTGACACAGCAGCAGGAAGCGCCGTCGTTGTTAATCCGGGCCCCGACCGATCCGGCATGATATTTTGTGAATTTGTTTGAATCATAGTATTGGATTGGGTAGTTGCTTTTTGTCTAACTGCTATCCAAAAACTTTTCTGGCATGGTAGGACCTCAAGCGAATTAAGTCAGAGCCAGTTATAGCTTGTAGGGTCATTGCGGTGTTCAAGCCCGACCACCACGTCAAGGTAGCAGCTTTCGGTCGGCACAGTATACATGCTGGTTGCTGATTTGGACACACTTTTCACTCAGATAGGCTGTTGTATCAGCTAACACCAACCCAGTGACTCGGTGAAGGAAGGCCTCATAATACCATTCACAATTAGACAGGTTGAAATAGATGAGGAACTATGGGCTGAAATTCGACTAGATCTAGTCAGTGGACCACATCTCCACAACACACCTATCAAGAAACAGACAGCTAGGTGAACAGCTAGATGTTTCATCCTATTTTGGGGCTCTTCACAGGGCGCACCCACCCAACACAGGGGTTTAAACCCAGGACCTTCTGGTTACAAGGCTAGCGAAGCTCGTAGACCATTCATCAGCCACTGAGACGCTCCCTATCCAACAGCCAGCCTACGAATTCCAACTTCTGCCAAATCACACACAATATAGCGCAACTGGCACTAGTCACCAATGTCATCTGTGATAAGTGTTTGTCCTCACACCCGATGACCTTCTGGTAGACCCCACTGGCCACGATCTAAACTCTTATTATCAATGATAAACAATTGTACAATATAAACCATAATACATGGTAGGGACTTGAGATTTACTAGTATAAATGAGATGGTACTTGATACATATATATATATATATATATATATATATATTTAAATTTCTTACCTAGAAACTATAGATAATCGGCAAGAATAGATGAAATCAGTGAGAGAGGCAAACAAAATGAATAGAGCCACCGGGTGCCTCATTGAACGCATCATCATTAAATACCTTGGTTTGGGTTCAGTAGATTTATTTATTTAATATGCAATTATATAGACAAATCGATGGTGTGGCAATGGGGTCACCACTAGGACCCATTCTAGCCGACATCTTCCTTGCGAAACTAGAAAATGGGCCTTTGAAGGACGTTACTAATGAACTTGAATTCTATTGTCCGTACATTGATGATACATTTTTGATTATGAAGAACGAAAAGGAGGCAAGGAACATCCTGGATAAATTTAATGAGGTACATCCTGCAATAAATTTTACTATTGAGAAAGAAAAAGACTCTAGTATTTCATTTGTAGACGTCTTTATGACCAGAAAAGAGGATGGCACAATAAGAAGAAGTGTATGTAGAAAACCTACATCAACGGGTCAGTATAAACATTTTCACAGCTTCGTGCCCTTGAAATACAAACGCAATCTGATAAAGTGCTTGGGTCATACAGCAAGAGCCATTTCCTCGGACGAATGTCTGAGTGAAGAACTCAATAATATTAAATGGTTGCTAAGTGAAAATGGTTATCCTGAAAAGTTTATTGATAAGAATCTGAATCTGAAACCAAAGCAGTCCCAGTTACCAACAGTTCCAAAAAGGCCTTATTCTTACAAATGCAGTTCCTTGGGGACAACACCAGCGAGATGCTAACACAGCGCCTTAGAAATGCGGTTTGAGTAATCCAGAATTTTTCTGGAATTTCCCTAATTTTAGTTGATATTCTATTCGCTATTATATTACTGTTATTATTATAATTTCAGCATCTTTAGTGAACTACAATAGCATTGATCAAAATTTACAAATCCATATTATTTAAAAAACACACTAATATTGTTATTGACTACTAATCTAGAATATTCTGTGTATATAAACATGCATATATATAATTGTAGAGCCGGAAAAGGAATTTATCGAAAAGGATATTCTTTGCTCGATTATTTTGTGTTTTATAGATGTCTGAATGAATATTTTTGCTATATTGAAAACCAATAGGTTGGTAGGAGACACGAGCAAATGGTCCGGGGTTGGATCCCCTGCCGACGCACACGTGATATCAATGGTCGGCCTGCAAAATTTGGACCACCGATTTCACATGCTGAAGATTCCATACTTGTACCAAAATTACGGTGTGGAATCAAGCTATAATAAAAAAAGGTTGAGATATGACTTCAAGTGAACAGTAGAGAAGATGGAGGTGACGAAGATTCTTGGAGATATCCGATAACATTTCGAGTCACCAATTTTATTCGTGATCATTTTTGAAAGCTTTTAGTTAATAATTCAATTTGGAATTGAAAACGCCAAAGTGTTATTTAGTAGACTAGTTGCGACACCAGAGCCAACAGGTGTCATTTAGGCCATTTATTTATAACTCAGCTTTGATTTGAAATGACAGGCGGTACTGAGTTCGAGCCGCAGTGTGTGTGTGTGAGGGGAACACCATCAATAACTCACTAGGGAATATAGGTATATTCAGTTGACGGGTGCCAAATGGGATGAAATGCACATCCTGCTGGATTCCATCCACTGCAAGTCACTAGCCATCAAATTAATTCTTGACTGAAAGCTGTTTATCCCCTTTCTATCACGTAAATTGAAAGAACAATGATGATGATTATTATTTCTCTTTAATGATCAAACAACAAGTAATCTGCTAGATGGTAACAAGCAATGGATTCCATCACGGTGAGAATTTCGTCCTATCGGGGACTCATCACCTGGCGATAGGCAACACTAGGCAACTCTTTAGACTCATCAGGGAAACGGGTGGGAGAAGGCAAATCATAAGTGAGACTATTTGTGAGAAAAATGGCTCCTTAATTAGCTCTCAGGATAGACGCCTCGAACGCTGGAAGGGACACTTCGAGGAACAGTTTAACTTGCCTACAGCCACACTGAGCCTCCCCGCCATCCAGCACACACCCGAATGGGACATAGACACTGGCCCGCCGTCTGTAAGTGAGGTCACCAAAGCAATCTGTGAGAGGCAAAACGGCAGGACCCGACGGAATTATTCCGGAGGTGTTTAAATATGGGGGTGACATGCTAGTATATAGTTTAACTAAGGTACTAGGTAACGTCTGGGAATCAGAGACGGTTCCATCAGATTGGGGCAAGTCACTTATCATACCAGTATTCAAGAAGGGAGACAAATCCTCATGTGATAATCATAGAGGAATCAGACTAACGAACATAGTCTCTAAAATCCTAGGCTCAGTAATCATGAACAGACTAAGCCGAACTCGGGAGGAACAAACGAGGGAAAATCAAGCGGGCTTTAGGCCAGGTAGAGGGTGCATAGATCATATCTTCACTCTCCGACAGATCCTAGAACATAGACACACTTTTAGGCGTCCAACAATTGCCATATTTCTTGACTTGAAGGCGGTTTTCGACTCCGTGGATCGTAAGGTACTATGGCAATGTTTGACTGTGAAGGGAGTGCCAAGAAAGTACATTGCACTAATCAAGGCACTCTACTCAAACTCACGTAGCTGTGTAAGGGCTTATGGGGAATTGTCATCTGAATTGATAACAACCAGTGGTGTCCGTCAAGGATGTCCACTTTCCCCTTTTCTGTTTAACTTCATCATAGATATGCTAATGGAAGTATCCTTAACTGAACTTAACGACTTAGGAATCGACTTGCTACCAGGGAATAGTCTTGTAGACTTAGAATACGCAGACGACATAGTCCTGTTAGGGGAGGATGCTGACAAAATGCAGAGTCTTCTGAACACCTTGAGCAGCAATCTCCGTATGTTTGGCATGCGATTCGCCCTTGTGAAATGTAAGATGCTGCTACAGGACTGGACTACGTCAAATCATAGCTTAGTGATAGGAAGTGAAGTGATAGAACATGTTGACCACTTCACCTATTTGAGAAGTTGTATCAGCACCAACGGATTGATTGGTGACGAAATCTCAGCACGGATCCAAGAAAAGCTCGAGCTGCTTTCGCTAACTTACACCATCTCTGGCGTAGGCGTGACATCCGGCTGTCAACCAAGGGACGTGTATACTGCTCAGCAGTTCACTTCGTCCTTCTCTATGGCGGTGAGACGTGGCCATTGAGAGCGGAAGACATGAAGAGATGGTCTGTTTTTGACCACAGATGTTTACGATCTCTTTCTCGCGTTAGGTGGTATAATAAGGTAAGCAATGTTGACGTCAGGCGTAGTGTTGGGCAAAGAGGGAAAACCAATCGACAAGGCTAGGCCACATGCTGCGCATGCCTGATCATCGCCTCCCCCTCCTGACGGCCGTTACTAGCTGATATAGGTGCAGGTTGGAAAAGAGTAAGTGGTGCCATGCCAAACAAAAACATGGCCTCATCAATCCATGAAATCCTTGACAGTTAGTTAAACTGAGTCAGGTAGGGAGGGAGATGCAGACTTCAGGGTTGGGGCCCGCCCTCGGGACTCCAAGAATCAATGAAGGCTGGAGACAATAGGTGACATGGCTCAAAATCGTTGTCAATGGCTTACGCAGATGTATTCAGTCTCTGTAATCTTTATTGATATTCCTTTCTACCATTACTCATTCTGTTTCACTCTTTTACTTATCTAAATTCTATTGATTCTCTTCACTCATTTTCCTGTCTACCTTTGTGTGCTATTTGAAACGTGGCAACTCGAAGTGCTGCACTTCGGTGCCAAGTTCTATGTTGAATCCAGCAGCAGCAGCATCACCTGGATATACCAACATTCCCCAGTCAGTAGTGGTATTCTCTCCACTGAAGTTCAAACCTAGTGCATTCATCGTTTTTAGGACGCTAAAATTGTTATACTATCCACTAAACACATTGGGTCACGATAAGAGCCACCTACCACCTCTTGTGCTCGAATGCTATCAGGTATTGTTATTTATTTCATTTTGGACTTTCCACCGAAATAACTTCACGTTAAATAATCCTTAGACCTCATCAAAGCTCTCACAAACTGGAAGATATGCAAGTGAAAAGCAACAAGTCGGCAGAAGAAGCATCAAAGATAGGACTTCAGATGAACAGAGGTGATGAAGATCCCTGCCCAACAGAAACAGCAACAGACAACAATCAGCATCAATGGAAGGAACGTGAAAGAAACAACCTCTTTTACCTACCTACCTGGGAAGCATCGTTTCAACTACAGGTGGAACTGACGAGGATATCAAAGCAAGAATCGCAAAAGCAAGACAAGCTTTCACTACTCTCAAGTTTGTGTGGAGGTCAACAGCACTACTCATCACGAGAAATAAGATCCGGATTTTCAACTCCAATGTGAAGTCAGTGCTGCTATACGGATCAGAGACCTAGCTCCGCGTCATGAAGAGCACCTCAAACAAACTACAGACCTTCATCAATCAACAGCTGACTTCGCTCAATACTCAAGATCAGATGGCCGGCCAGAAAAGATCAGCAACAGAGATCTCTGGGAGCGAACCAACACAGCAGGAACCGATTGTGAAACAAATAGGCAGGAAGAAATGGAGATGGATTGGTGGCCATACTCTGAGGAAACCATCAAGTGAGTGACATCACTAGACAAGCCCTCAAGTTGGTCGTCCAAGGGTGACTTCGAGGAGGTTATGTGAAGAGGAGATGAAAGCTTGTGGGCAGACTTGAAGCCAGGTGAAAACGTAAGCAGAGAACCGAACGCAATGGAGACGTGCGGCTGAAGCCCTATATTCCTTTAGGAATTAAAGGAAACAATAATTATAATAAAGAAATAATAATCGTCAAAGCTTCTACGCATACGGAGTCGATAGATACGTCAACAAACAGAGGCCAAGCACTTCAGTTCAATAAAAATCAACCAACAGGAATGTTAAAATCGAATTAAATCAGTACAAAAATAGTATAGCACTAATTATACTAAATGTGTTCAAATGATATCGCAAGGAAGGAAGCAAGCAAAGAAGGCAGGCAGGAAGAGAGAGATACTATTACCCCACTACCTTTCGTCTTAGAAATATTCCTTTTATAAATAGTAAATAGGTGAAGTGTTACACATTTTTATATATATAATAGCAACTACAGATATCAAGATGGATAGGATAGTAATAATAAAGTTGAATATGCGACTTTGTGTCTGTGTGTGTGTGCGTTTATGTGCACATATGTTTCATTAGACCTAATCGATAAAGTGACATATCTTTAGGAAAATATTATCAACAGAAATGATAAGACATAACTAACCAACTAACGAACTGCCTGACTGGCTGACTGCAAACAGATACTTTTAGATATTTTAAATGTTATGAAGACAGAATAGTGTTTTGGGAAAGAGTTTCAAGTGTTAGAGAACTAGTGGAAACTAAACCAAGGAGTACTGCACACAGTTATTTCGTCCTAGTTTGAAACTCATCAACCATCGGCGTTCGAATCTAGGAAACTTACAGATGTTCACTAGTGATTGGTTAAAGGATGAAGGTGTCTAGAGTTCTAGTGAGGTCCACCTGTTCGGGAGTGAGGACAAATACACACGAGATATTGGCTGGTGCCAGTTGCACTAAAGTTGCTAATTAGTAGAAGATGAAATTCACAGGCTCTTGCAAGTCGGGTCCCAGTGGCTGATGGATGGTCTACGAGCTTGCCTTGTAACTAGGTGTCTGAAAGTGTAGTATGTACTTTGCGTCGTCTAAGTGCAAGGTACTGTTACAAGATTGGCAGGAGCCTGTACCTGCACTCACTCTTGCGGGTGAACCGCTTGAAGTTGTTGATAAGTTGGTGTATCTGGGTAGTTGTGTGAGTGTTGGCGGAGGAGTGACGGATGAGATTTCCAACCGTATAATGAAGGTTAGGGTGGCATACATCAACTTGTGCCACCTCTAGCGCCGTCGCGACGTTAGCCTGGCTGTCAAAGGTCGGGTATACAATGCTTCGGTGCGGGCTGTCTTGCTCTAAAGCCTGTGAAACCTGGCCTCTCCGAGCCTAGGATGTGCGGCGACTCTGCGTGTTCGATCATCGTTATCTCCGCAGGATTGCTTGCGTTCGATGGCATTATCGCGTGAGTAATTCTAAAGTTCGGCGGCGTGTGTTTGAACACACTGGAGATCTCCATTTGTTGAGTGTCGTCATCTGGAAACACCGGCTCCGGTGGCTTGGACATGTGCTGCGAATGTCATCCCAGAGGTTTCCGTACAGGTCTCTGTTCGCTAGCCCTGGGACGGGATGGGAAAGGCGGAGGAGTGGTCAGTCCATGACATGGCGTCGTGGGATGAAGGATATTTGTGCTAGATTAGCATCGGTTGGTGTGTCACGACTCCCTGGTTGGGGTCCGCGAGATAGCGCGAATCGATGGCTCGAAACATTATCGTATATGGCCAAGAATCGTAGTCAATGGCGAACGTGTTGCAATTTCCTTCTTTCTTCCTTTCCCGATGATAGTTGACGAATACTGTTTGAACTTGTTAAACATAACTGTTTTCCTTCCAGATGAAGTTCTTTATCCGTTTTCTACTTACATTTTTACTTTTGATCTATGTTGTTTTATTATTATTGTGTGGCGCATCTTTCTTGGTGCCATATTGTACCAAGGTTTTTCCTAGGGGATGTTTACTGATAAAGAGTACCAAACTAGGATGAAACAGCTGTCCAGTACATTTTGGCAGATTTTCAACGGTTCTCTAATCTCCTGGTCAAAACTGAAATTATTCAAATCCCTCTCAACCAAATATTGAAAATCTTCACGAGTATTAAAGTACACAGAGTCGTTGGAGTTGTAGGGATATGATTAGTTCCAGAGTAGATTAACGTCACAAATCAACCCAAAGTAAAGAAAAGCCGGAAGGTTTTGTACAGTTGTTGTTGCTTTTTTAGTTTGCAAATGTTCAGCAAGATTCAGTCATAACAATATAAATGAAACTGGGGAAGAGAGCTGGTAGACGAGTCCCAAATAGGATGAAATACGCATCCTGATGGAGTCCACTGCTAGTCACCATCAACCAATTGACTTTAAGTTACATAACCAGATATTGTCGAAGCATCTACACAAGGAGCCGTCATGACAACCTGAAACCGAGCACTTTGGTCCAATCAATCGACGGGAACATCTAGAATTCGATTAAATAATTAATATGACCCGTTGAACAAGAGGTGGCTCTCGTGGCTCAAGTGGTTTGGTGGATAACGCTTTGGTGTTCGAAACTATAGGCACTGGGTTTGAGTCTCGGTGGGAACACCATCGCTCACTGGGGGATGCAGGCACATCCAGATGACGAGTTCCAAATAGGAGGAAATACGCATCCTGATGAATTCCACTGCTAGTCAACATCAACCAATCGGCTTCAAGTTGTAAATGAAAGTTTATAGTATTCAACAGCATAGAATCTTTCTAGTGAACCGTAAATCAGCTTTGAGACCGATTTCCTATAATTCGATAAAGAATCATAGTAAATCATTGAGTTCGTAGAACAAACTTTAGGCGGTCATGGCTTTGTATCACAAATGTGTAGTAAACGGACATTTTTTTGGGGGGGTGATTGTTTTCGTCTCGAAATCCATCAATCCTAGGTCTCAATCACCTGATAAAGTCGTGGATTTGCCTTGTGGAAGAGTTTTACAATACATCGGAATACCAGTCGACATCTTATTGACTTTCATCTATTTTCTTGATGACATATGCCCATGACAGAATCTAAAGTTACAATTCCCCTATTCTAAGAGTTTTGGAAAGAGTCTCTCTCCCGTTGAGCGCCAATCACCATCAACGCGAGGGATTTGAAAGAGGTTACTTCATTCACTCATCTAGGGAGCATTGTCTCAACTGCAGGAGGAAAGGACGAGGATGTCAAATCGAGAATCGGAAAGGCGAGAAACACATTCATCAACCTGAAACCAATCTGGAAATCTTCTTCACTCAGCATCAACAACAAAATCCGGATTTTCAATACAAACGTCAAGTCAAGTCAGTTCTTCTATACGTACGGATCAGAAACTTGGCGGGTCACAAAGAATATTTCCAACAGCCTGTTCCAGACCATTATCAACAACTGTCTTCGCTGGCTCTATACTGAAGATCAGATGGCCGCCGGAAAGAATCACCAACAAGAAAGTATGGGAACAAAGAAACAAAAGAAGAACCGATCGCTCAACAAATATGCAGGAGAAAGTGAAGATGGATTGAACACTCACTCGCTGAGGAGGAGGCTGGGTGACATCGCGCGTCAGCCCATTGCTCGAGTGGAACCCGAAAGGGAAGTGGCGATTGGGATGTCAGTGCAAGGGTGACATGGAGGAGATCGTATGAAGAGGAGTTGAAACAGTATGGGCTAACATGGATGCAGGTGAAAAGTAAAGCAGAAGACAGAAGCAAGTGGAGAGGTGCAGTTGAAGCCCTATGTTCCACTAGGAACCCAAGGGAACAATAATGGTAATAAGAGTTTTGGAAAAAGTTGTGCGAAAATTCCTTCGAAATCATTTGATACGACTTAGTAGTCCTGCACAATATTGTGTAAAAGGAAGAATCCCATCTAATAAATAAAGGATGAGAATGCCATAAAAGAGTGGGAACTTAGTAATTCACTTGGGTGAAATTCTGTTCAGTTGAGCAAATTATTATTATACTGTTGTTTCCTTTAATTCCTAGAGGAACATAGAGCTTCAGCCATGCGTCTCCATTGCGTTCGGTTCTCTGCTAGAGTCTTCACCTGGCTCCCAGTCTACCCATACGCTTTCGTCTCCTCTTCACATGACCTCGTCCATGTCACACTTGCACTGACTAACAACTCGCCACCTCCCTTTTGGGTTCCACTCAAGCGATGGCTTGTCTAGTGATGTCACTTGATGGTTTCCTCAGAGTATGGCCAATCCATCTCCATTTCTTCCTGCCCATTTTTTCACTATCGGTTCCTGCTGTGTTGGTTTGCTCCTAGAGATCTCTGTTGGTGATCTTTTCTGGCCGGCCATCTGATCTTGAATATTGAGCGAATAGAACTGTTAATGAAGGTCTGTAGTTTCTTTGAGATGCTCTTTATAACGCGCCGAGTCTCTGATCCATATGGTAGCACTGACTTCACACTGGAGTTGAAAATCCGGATCTTATTTTTGATGCTGAGTGCTGTTGACCTCCACACAGACTTGAGAGTAGTGAAAGCTTGTCCTGCTTTAAAGACCCTTGCTTTGGTATCCTTGTCAGTTCCACCTGTAGTTGAAACGATGCTTCACAGGTTGGTAGGTAAAAGAGGTTGTTTCCTTCAGGTTCCTTCCATTTATGCTTATTGTTGTCTGTTGTTGCTGTTTGTGTTGCCCAGGAATCTTCATCACCTGACTCTGTTTTCTCTATGTTCACCTGAAGTCCTGTCTTTGATGCTTGCCTTTTCTGCCAACTTGTTGCTTTTCGTTGGCATATCTTTCAGTTTGTGAGAAATCGGACATATATCATCGGCGAAGTCCAGATCCTCCAAGTTTGAGCACATAGTTATATTATTATTATTTATTATATTCCTTTACGTTTTAAGTGGAACATAAGGCTTCTAAAGCTAGAGCTTTAAAGTTTCAATAGCACTGGCTTTCTTTTTGTGGATTGGGGTTGCTAGATTCAACGCCAACCAACTTTCTCTTCTTTAACAGCTGTATTACCAGCTTGGCAAGGTTTAAGAGTGCGTCATCCTGGGATCGGATCCCGGATCACGTGCGGGATACGAATGGCAGTAATAATAATTATTATACTGTCAGAATGTGTCATATTAAATGAGCTTAACTAATATGCACTGAAGGTAACGACTTGCTGTCTAAAACCTGATAGAGAGACACTAACAACGACGGATTATGACTACATTATAAAATAATTTAAATCCTTTTTAAGATGTATTTATGTTGTATTCTAGAAGTGATTATTTACGATTCAGTATGAACCATAAAGACTAAAAGACTGACTGATTACAACAGAGAACTTTGAACAGAATTGCAGAAGTTTGAGTTGCTTCACTCTATGTGTACCACACAAAGCAAGAGAAGACAGCTTCAAAAGAGAGATAATAAACAGAAGTGTGAGGGAGGGAAAAAGAATGTTAAAATTGAAGAACAATAAAGTTTTATTGGATATGACTGACAAATCACAAGGAGTGAAAGCACCTACGCCATTGAGAATGATTTTGAGCCATATCAACAATTGCCTGCAGCCTTCATTGGTTCTTAACGCCTGAAAGTAAACACGGTACTATGTGTCTCAAACTAACTGGTGAAAATTTCATGAACTGATTCTGTATTTTAGTTTGAACACCACTAGACATCTTAATCGATCCGATTTCACAACCTCATCGATTAATTTTCCCTGCTTACCTAACACCCTATTTTACCACCTAATATTGGAGGTCGAAGACAAACACGTATGATCAAGGACAGATAGCCTATTCATGACTTCCACTTTCAGTGACCATCTCTCACATCCATAAAGACGGGTGGAGCGAACTGCTCCGCAGTTCACACAGCCTTTCATCGACAGCCAGCTGGATATTATATCCACATCAGAGATGGAGTGAGTTGACAAAAAATCCTACACGAGCCTTTTGTATTCGTGTTCAGATGTCGTAAGCGATCAGCCCACTATGGCTGATGCAACTTCTTAAATAAGTGAAGTGATCAACACACTCTACCACTTCACTCCCTATCTTCAAGCTAGGATTATTTTAAGCGGAATACAATTTATAATACTACCCGACCATCAGACTTTCAGTAGGTAGGGATGTCTTTGAAGCTGCGGCTCACTAGGCAGAGGTGAAAGGAAATATCTCGAGAAAGGATTAAAGTTCAGTATGTTATTCCCAGTAGTAGATTGGCATCAAGCGTAGTAGATATGACAATTGCTGACCAGGTATGAGCACAATGTGCTTTAACTCTGTAACACTAAAAAGAGGTAGGAAAGAACTAGAAGCAGAAATCGTAGTTCTAAAAAATAAGTTAGGAGGTAACTAGAGCATGGTGGTTGCCGCCAAATGAGACAAGTATACTTCAGCAGTAGTTATGAAGAAATCAGATTTTACCAGGAAGGCACATAAATGCATCCACGAGGTCTATAAGGACGAAATCCAGAAACTTGTATATGTGGTTGCGAACAGAACTCAAACATCTACAGCTGATCCAGTACACTCACTACATGAAAATGAAAATAATTTTACTTTGTGTTAAAAATTAATGCTCCTAGTGAGATGCGTGCTGTCATATTGCCCATGGTTAACACACGCAACATATGAGCAATCAGCATTAATATTGTTCCCCTAGAAATAACTCAATTTCCAGACTAACTAGTTCATAAGAGAAGAAACTGAGGCTGGAAGGATGAAAAATATAAGCTTTGATGTAGTACGTTTGTACGCAGATATCATAAATAATTTACCTCTAGAAACAATTACGACAATCTTACTAAAATGTAACACAGAGCTCTGCATAGGAGGCAAAGTACACGTGTTGTGCATCCCGAGAGGACGCCTTCCTTGATAAACAATGTTAACTGACAAAGGATTGGGTCCGGTAAGAGTTGGCAGTGATCAACCTAAAACTTGGCATCAATCTATCAAGTCTTTGATAGGTATTTTGAGCCACTTAAGAAGTTGTAGACTACCGGGCTGGTTGGGGTCTTTGGTACTTTAAAAATCAATGGATTGGGGAGACTGTTGGTGGTATGGCTCAAAATCGTTCTTACTAAAGCAGATATATTCACTCATTATCATAGTTCTTTTGATTCTATTGTTCTCCCTTTTTTCTCTACTATTCTATGCATATGGAATGTGGAAACTTGAACTTTTGCACTTCTGTGCAATGTTTCATGTTGAAACCCATTCTGTCAGTCAGTTATGCACTGTAATACAAAAGAATAACATTTCTTTTAGTGTAGTATGTACCCTTGAACTTGGTAAATTATTACAACAATGCCACATATTGACCAAATTCCAGCTGAAACTCTTAGCTTGAGTTGCTTATTTTGCTGGAAGTCACTTAGATGGAAGTAGCGAAAAGGAAAACAGGATCTAGTGAGAATTAGTTGCTACCGACTAAATAGATGAGTAACAACAACCATTACTGCTTAAGGAGTACACATTTAAATATAATGCCTACTAAAAACAGAAAATGCTGATTTAACTTGATGGGCATACAAATAGTAATAGAATTCGAAATAATGTGTGTTCGATTCGAGTCTTAACACTGATATTTTGCATTATAATTGCTCGTATGTACTGCTGATAAGAGAACATTTTTACTAAAGTTACTACGAAAACACATAACTTCCTGAAAGACATGAACAGAACTGTTCACTTCTGCACGCATATCATTCATTTAAGGAAAAATAGCAAATTTTCGATTTATGATATTTTCTAATTCTCCAAATTCCTTCCTTTTTATTATAGAGAATGATTTATGCAGTTGAAAGGAAAAAAATCAAAGAATTCCTTCATGAGATTAGACCAGGAAATTTGGAAAATCGGAATACACCAAACATTCCACAAAACTATTTTCACCAACTAGTGATAAAACATGTTGTTATATTACCATCACATAGCATGACCACCATTCTGTTAGACAGGCTGGTATTACACCGCTTCTTATTTATGAATACTATGAAATTCTACTTAACATGTCTTAAACAAGTGACGACGCAAATTTATCACCACAAAAAGCAGAGGATAGTACATAGATAAGGTACAAATATTTCAAACAAGTTACCTGCCAATTAAATGATATTTCCAACAAACAGACAAACACGATTTGATTTCCTGAATATTATGATCTCAACCAATTCAATACATTACGAATACGAAGGAATTAAATCAATCTCATGAAGGAACACTATTTAAGTATTATATCCAATACATTTGTAAGAAATGAATAGCCGGAGATAGGCAGAAAGTGACTAGAAGTAACGCGACATGTAAATAAAACGAGACAAAGTAAGGCGCGGCACTAAACTGCGCGCGCTTGTTAGAGGTAAGTAATAGTAAATTGAAAATAGTGTATATAAACAAATCAAAGTGAATATTATGTTATCTCGTATGGTGGACTTATATTCAACTACATGATATGTGTTATAATATTCTACATCTCAGGTTGTGCACAATGTGAGCAGTCGCCTCTATTTCTAATGGTGAAATTCAATCCTAAGAATGATCAAGTGGCCAGAATCCTTTCTGTTCAAGAGTACAGTAATAAATGCAGCCCCCATATCAGTTTCTGTCTTAATTTATCTACAAGTCATTCAGACTTAGGAGCCACAGCAAAACGCAGTGCTGTCCTAAAGAGAAGAGTGGCATGTTGATGTCCTCTCCATCAGATCATCTGATGAGCTGTTTCAACTCTCCGACAATTAACAATACAAGATGCTCCATTGTAAAGTACTTACATTTCTTAGCTTTTCACGTGTGTGAGTGCTGCTGATAATAAATGGACAGTATACTAGTAGTGGCCTCAAACAGGTTTTGTACAGAATTAGCTTGGCTTCATTGTCGTGAAAGTTCCTGAGTATGCACCCTAAGAGCATCCTCGACTTTCGAGTCTGTGATGCCACTTGCTCAGAAAATGTCAGGTCACTAGAGTACCTGAGTCCTAGGTCAACAACACTTTGGAGTTTAGGCAAGTCAATAGATTCAAGTACCAGTTTGATATTTATTGAGAGTGCACCGAAACAGATCCAACCACATTTTTTAAGGTTGAATTTTAGGTTTCATGTGGAGGACTATGCAGTTACTCCGTCTAGTTCTTCCTGAACAGCTTTCTGAAAGTATCCTTAGTCATCACAGTGGAATGTGTAAGCTACTTTAAGATCATCTGCGAAGATGAATGATTTTCCAAGTGAGAAACAGCTGCATATGTCGTTGACATATAGAGTGAATATGTTGGGGTCTAAGACGCTACCTTGAACTACTCCAGAAGTGACTGGACTAGGTTTGGAGTTTGCAGACCTCAGTCTAACTACCTGGGATCTATTGTTAAGGAATGATTCAAGCCATGCTAATAATGGGTTACTTATTCCTAAGGAGTTCAGCTTATTTATTAGAAGCAAATGATCAACGCGGTCGAAGGCTTTGGAGATGTCGAAGTAGATAACTAGTACTATTTGTTGTTTGTCTCGATTACTAGTTATATAGTTAAAGAAGTCAGGGTGACAGATCATGCATGACCTGGATTTTAGGAATCCATGTTGGTTGGGACTTCGAAAGATGTCTAGAGCTTGCGAGAGGTCATCAGTAGTGAAATATTCGCCCCTTTCAGAAGATCTAAGCATTGATTCTACGAAGACCCAATCTGCCTTACTAAAGTTCCTATATATTACTTGTTGTGAAGTGGAGGTATGAGCTGCATTGCTACTCAGTGGAAGTGGCAGAGCACACATCACTGTTTTTTGGTCACTACCTGAAAAATTAGAACCCACTAAGATTGAGAGGGGGCTTTTATCGTGACAGAATATTAAGTCTAGTATATTGTCACCTCTTGTAGGGATAGTGACAGTTTGTTTCCAGCCAAGTATATCCAGTGTGCCTAAGAACTTATCAAATTTAGTTGGGCCTGTGGGTATATCCCAGTTGATTTCTGGTAAGTTAAAGTCTCCACATAGGATCTTATGATCGTAGTGTAGGGAGGATAATTGTTCCGGAGTATTAATAAGTTGGGTCTCGTAATGACTAAAGGTGCCAGGTGCTCTGTAGGTGCATCCAATTAATGCTATTGAGTTATTTAAGTGTACGTCAAGCCATAGTCTCAGGCATGTTAAGTGCACTACTTTTTAGCTGTGATACAGTAAGTGCATTCAGAGTACATGAGATAACCCCCTCCCTTACCACCTTCCCTGCCACACCGAAAGTGTGTGTAGTTATCTAAGCTTATCTCTTCATCCAGTATGTTCGAATTACACCAGGGTTCAGCGATGACAATTATAGGGGGATTGTATATTACTGTGAGTGCTCTGAGCATTGGCAGTTTATTTAGAACAGATCTAGCATTTATGGGGATCAGGTAAAGATGAGAGTTGAAGTAGTGTTTGAAGTATTTAAGTTCGTTAATCAGCCCCGAATATGGTTCAGCACCCAGTAGTACTGTTTGGCATGACGACCCTATGTTAAGAGAAGTTTCAACATCATGCTCATCTATGTCTATCAGGTTGGTGTGTGCTGTTTTCGGTGAAGAATTGAGCGTTGGAGTACTGGATTTTCTATAGGCTAGGGCATTTTTATTTTTAGTTAAGCCAGAAACGTGGGTAGGGATCTTTATTTGACCTAAACTTGTGCATGTATTAAGTGTGCCTAGTGGATGCGGTTGAACTAGACTGTTCCTATATTCATGCAAAGGGGGAGCCAGCACTAGCGGTTTAGGAGTGTTAGCATCCCTACCAGCTGGTTTTTTAACGCTGACAGGGACGCAGGGGATAGAAAATGATTGGGACCTTGTGAAGACCATGGTTTATTATTCCACCTATTGTTAGGTACTAGTTGTGCCCTTTTAAGGGTTTCGTGTGTACTGCTTTGTGGGTTAGTTCCCAGCAGACTTGTACCATATATCCGATCAAAATTTATTTGTGTGCCATACTGTGAATACCCTGAGTTGTTGGTGGTGGAGTTCTGACTATTGCCACTTGTACTATTGAGGGTGGCATTGTTATGACGTTGGTTATCAGTGTGTGTCATGGTGCGATTTCGCACGTTGTGAGTGCTAATACTATTGGCCGTGGGAAATGTGGGCTTATTTATACTGCCATTGTTGTTGTTGGCTTGATTTGGGGTCATATTTTCTTTTTTTACCAATGGAATTATGGCTAGGAGAAGACAGGGTCGACTTTCGGGGGCTTTGACTTTTTTCTGGGATTATTTAGTGACATGTCTATATATACGGTGATAGGTGGTATAGTTTTATTAGCTATTTGATTACAACTTAGTGGCCTTTTGCTCTCTGAGAGGATAATTCTGTGTGGTTTGAGAGGGGTGGTGCGGTGGATTCTACGGTATCTCTCAAAGGGTTGGGTATAATTGCTGCTTGCAATGTCCTATTATTTATTCTACAATTAGACTCAGTGAGATAATTATATACGCGCCTTTCTATGACTGTCTTGTCCATCGCAACCTTTATTAATTTGTAGTTTCTGGCTTTCGGTAGGGTGTGTTGGGAGTGGATGAATTTTCTGGCCTCAGCCGGTGTTTCGAAATGAAAACGAATAGGACAACACTTTTCATGTTGACTCTTCTTCAGCCTGTAGCACTTAGTCTTGGAGTTGGGCATTTTCGCCTCACTAAGTAAGATGCGCTGTAGCCTTTTTAGTGCATCATTGTCCGGAACGTTGTAGACAATAGCATTTAGTTTAGCGTCGAGTCGTTTTGTTACTTCTATAGTAACAAAGTTAGTGAGGTTATCTACCTTAGATACCGATTCTGTGTCAAGTTTGTTAAGGTCTACAGTTTTCATGAGGATAGCTATCTGATATCGCTGATCTGATCTGAAAATTTGGATATTTTGGCACTGGTTTCAGAATTTCCAGGATTTACTGACTTATTGTATTTTATTTCCCTTTATTCGGCCTTGAGTTATCCTATAGACAACTTTAGAAGTTCTATTTCTGAAGATAGTACTGAAACAGAGCTTCGCGGCTGGAGTTTTTCGATAAGCACATAAGGTGTAGGGGGGGTTCTGTATGGGCAGAGGGTACTGAATTTTTAGGAGTAGTGCTAATACTAGCTGTCAGTACAGTTTTATCCTCAGTTTCAGCTCGACGCTTACGACATACAAGTGAGTTATGTGGCTCACTATAACCGTTTGTAGGGAGTGTGTTGCTTGATGTAGCAATTAAGGACGTAAAATTAGTCATCAGATTTGCGGTGGATTGAGTTCGTTGCCTTTTACTTTGATTAACCATAACTATTTGCTATAAGAGTTAATGATTATAGGTATTTAGGAAGTAGAGTACTTGTGCAAGGATTACAACAAGATAAATTTTATGTAACGAATCACGCAAAACTGTAACGCAAACGTTGAACGTAACGCGGCAATTTTTCTCAAATAGTTGTAATTTATCCGACACGTACTTGGGTTTTTCGTTAATGCGAAGACGATCTTTCTATATTTTTTATGTGCTCCATTGAACGACCAGCTATCAGATTGTACTCACTAACTGATATCAGAGGGGAGAGCAACCATGTAATTTCACTATAAATCAAATTCATGTAATGTAAATAATACTTATCCATGCCTGTACAATTGGTGTGTCCTACATAGATAGGAAATAAATATAAATTAAATTATTGAACGCCTAGATAACGTGCTACGCGACTACCAGTGAAGCAGTTGAAAAAGTCGAAGTGGCAAGTAACGCAAGACCTATTCCTGAGAAATCCGTGTTGAGACCTTGTATCAAGATCTTCCCTATGTTGATAGTCCGACAATTGATCTTTGACAACTTTCTCCATGATTCGCGAGACAACTGGGGTTATATTTATAGCTCTGTAATTGCGGACGTTTGCCTTACCGCCAGATTTGTAGTGTGGAATTATAAAGCCAGTTTTCCGCTCATTAGGGTAAGTGCCAGTGTCCACAGATAGTGAGAAGAATTAAGAAAGTAATAGGGGAATGTCACACCTATTGCCTTTGAAAATTATTGAAGCAAGGCTATTCAGTCCCGTGCTTTTGGAAGGTTTCAGGCTTTTAACTGCTTGTCCTATTAATTTATTGGTGAAGACTATGCTGCTGAGGGAAGAGCCAGTGAGGGGTGTGGTTTCACCAGGGGTGTGTGTTTCTAAACTGAAGTTCGCAGACCACTCACTGAAAAGTTCACGGATGGCGGCAGGCTTATTGTAGATCACTTTCTTTTGAAGTAAGTAGGGGATGTCCCTTGCCAACCGCATTCGTTTTTGAGAAGTGTTGTGAGGTTGTAAACTTTGGAGTTACTTTTAAGTGCCCTTAAATAGCCTTGCTTCAGTAATTTTCAAAAGCAGTAGGTGTGACATTCCCCTATTACTTTCTAAATTCTTCTTGTTGTGCTGCTATATTTTGACTAAACTAGAGTACACGTATATCTTAGTACTTCCTCGCGTTTATAATTGTGTGCTAACGTTGTGATTACTCGACGTCCACAACGTTAGCACACAATTATAAACGCGAGGAAGTACTAAGATATACGTGTACGCTAGTGTAGTCAAAATATGGCAGCACAACATTCTCACTATCTGCGGACACTGGCACTTACCCTAATGAGTGGAAAACTGGCTTTATAATTCCACACTACAAATCTGGCGGTAAGGCAAACGTCCGCAATTACAGAGCTATAAATATAACCCCAGTTGTCTCGCGAATCATGGAGAAAGTTGTCAAAGATCAATTGTCGGACTATCAACATAGGGAAGATCTTGATACAAGGTCTCAACACGGATTTCTCAGGAATAGGTCTTGCGTTACTTGCCACTTCGACTTTTTCAACTGCATCACTAGTAGTCGCGAAGCGCTTAAGCCAGTTGTTGTTCTCTACTTTGATATATCCAGGGCATTTGACATGGTATCTCGCAGTATTCTCTTTGAGAAGCTGTATTCATGTGGGATTCGCAATCCATTACTGAACTGGTTCAAATCGTTTCTAGGCAACAGGGTACAAATAACCAAAGTTGGATCTGTATTGTCTCAGCCTAGGCAGATCTTAAGTGAGGTTGTGCAAGGTAGTGTCCTAGGCTCACTTTTATATGCAGTCTATATTAACAGCATTTGCAACTGCTTCACCTCAAGTAAGCCTTTCCTATATGCTGACGACCTCAAAGTCGTTTACTCCTGCTACGCTCATGAATTAAGCGATATGGTAAATAAAATACATCTTGAACTAAGTGGTCTCGCAACATGGTGTGCTGAATCCTATCTAAAGTTCAACATTGACAAATGCGGCTGGTTTTGTATCGGCAACAGTAACCTTGACCTAAATCTTGAAATAAATGGGCGTAAACTAGCCAAGCTCAACTCAGTCATAGATCTCGGTATCAGATACTCTAGTAACTTAACGTTCTCTGAACACACTGATTATGCCAGACGTAAAACACGAAGGCTCCTAGGATGCATAACTCGCAATTTCTTTTGTTGTGAAACTAGGGTTTTATTATATAAAGTATGTGTCCGACCTATTTTAGAATACTGCCCGTTTATTCTTAGCGGACTCAGACAAAATGACAAGTTTAAGTTAGAGGGAGTGCAACGGCAATTCACCTTAAGAACTCTTGGTTTAGAAAGTGGTCTCGAATACTGTGAAAGTTGCGACAGACTAAGATTAGAACCACTCTGGAAAAGACGTCCTAAGCTAAACCTAATTTTTTACTACAAGCTAACTGACCTGCTCGTGTACTCCTCCGAGCCAATAATTAAACCTAACGCTGTCATCAGTTACAATCTTAGAAATCATCACAACCTAGCTGCTATAGAGCACTGTCAGACTTATATGCGGTACAACTTCTTCTTAAATAAGTTTTCAGTCATTTGAAATAGACAACCAGCTGATGTGCGCGATGTAAACACACTCGCAGTGTTGATCTCTTCAGTCACCAGACTGCTCAAAGATGACAATTCACTTCTGAGTCTGACTCTTACACCCTCTTTTTCACCCTACATAGATATTTTAAGTTCATTAAACGTGTAGTTACAACAAACTACAATTATAAATTTTTATATTACTGGAAGTACATGATAGACATTTTTACACAGGACAATAATATTAGTTCACACAATATAAAAGTTAGCATAACGGGGCTAGTTAGTCAGTGCACCAAAATAACTATAATTACTAAACAGAATATAAATGTATGTATACATATTAATCACCCCTTGAAGACTCCACTTGCTTTCTTTTGCGTTGCTGTCTTTTGTCTTCTTTTCTCTCACCATTTTAGCTTCCATTTGACTTTTTGAATGAGAATGAAGAATGTGGATATTTGACCATTTACAATGACAAATGATCTGCAAACATTACTGGTCCCATATCTTACATTTCCCTCGTGAATTACGCACTACATTTCCCCACGACGCAACCTGGATTACAGTTGTAAAATATACCTGTACAACTGGTGTGTCCTACATAGGTAGGAACAAATATGAAACTTATTATATTATCATTACTAAATATGCTTACTAATCGTATATGTAATTTACCATATTGATGATGCCTGTAAACTGGCATCCCTCATGTACAAAATGAGAATATATTATTATATGCTTCACTGTTGTTGTTATAAAAAGTGCAATCAGTTCATTGAAATTCTCAAATTTTCCATAGTTTACTCCCGAAAAATCTGAAAGCTTACGACACACCTGGAAATCTTGTACAACGGTGTAACTCATATGTGGTCAGTCCCAATTTGTTAGGATTGACGACGCATTTTCTAGCGCGCTCTAATATCAAGTGGCGCAATCCAAGGTACTGTACCAGGGCCTCTCTTCTTTCTCATATTTCTAAATGATGAATGTGATATTACAAAGGAAGAAAAAACCCTCCTATATGCTGATGACTTAAAGGTAGTTCGCAATAGTACCACAAAGGAAGTAACAAGTCTATTTGATAAAATACAATCACATACTGACAAAACTGAGACTTGATGTAAATCATGGATGATGCACATCATCGTGGAGAAGTGTGGTCTGTTATGTTCAGGTCGCCCTCGTATCGCACCGCACACAACTATGTAAGACAAGCCAATCACTATTTTTCTTTCGATACTTGGCCTCGTGCTCCGTTACTCCACTGATTTTAAATTCTTCCATTATGTTACCAACCTGGTTTCTGAAGCCGGAAGACTATCTGGATTTATATTTCAAAACTTTCGAACCCAGGAGTCTAGAATACTGTTGGTTAAAACGCACATATGCCCCCTCCTTGAATACGATCCATTTACCCTAGATAGCACCCCTGTTAAGGACAAACTAAAGATTGAATGCATCCGAAAGAGACATACAAGCAGAACTTTAGGAGATGGTCTAAAATATCCCTGTAACCATCGCTGCAAAACTCTCAAGATCAAACTCTTTCGATTCAGGCGTCAATGACTTAACCTCATCCTTCTGTTTAAAATTCTCAGAAGAATCGCATACTTGTCTAATAATAAACTTTACTTTACTTCTTCAACACATAGGTCACGCAGCAATCGGTATTCTTTAGGTCATTTTTGTCGAACGAAGTCTCGTTCTAACTACTTTATCATTAAGTGAAGTGCAGGCAAATATGGAGCTTCTTGCCAATTGAAGTCAAAGCCAGCACCCCAACAAGACGATTCACCTAGCTACCAAGCAAATATATACCAGAAAATAGTCTTGACACGATTTGTCATGCGCTAAAAATTCGTGATACCTTTTCTTTTTCCTTTGACTTACGTACTTTAACAGCTCTGTTCACTCAAAACATTAAAAGAAACAGCCAGGATTGTCATACTTATTTGAAATAACCGATGTTACTCCGGTGCTGTTTTAAGTTCCTTTTTTAGTTGACTCAATTATTTGCCTAGCAAACCTCATGTTAAAATATCTATAGTCCCTACATACAAAGCTGGAATGGAATACGCAGCCTGGCATACTCACCGCTAAAGCTGCATCAGATCTACGCGAATTGCCCTCCTTGCTACCACGCCATCTTCATCTCCTGAAAACACTACCAACTTCATCTGTCATACCTTTCGAGTCATTCAACTCCACTAAACCCCACTTTTTGACTGTCAAATTAATTAACTATTACGGTAAATAACCCCTGAGCATTTCAGCGTGGTAAGAGCTTTACTTCAATATAGAGTAGTAAATAATCCGAATATGGCCGCTATCAAAATCTTCTCTGGTGACTACCTAATGCTGTGCGTAAATACCATCCACGTCTACACAAATTCCCTCCTAAAAGTAATCAACTTAACTCCTCAATGAGTCTCAAATATTAACGGATTTGATTTCACTTTTCTGTTACTATAATCTTGTGTAGATAGTTTCTTCTGAACAACATGTTATAAGTTACTACTGTCTCTTTCTATGCTTTTATATAATGATGTGCCATTATGCAGTTTTTTGCACTTTTTATCGCTGCCCATTCGTTTTCAGTTGTTAATATATAAAATGTAGAAAGTAGACTACAACCTCCTAATTTCTTTACATTTTTATTTTACACATATATTTTTAAAATGCTGAAACAGACAAGTCATGCAAGATGTATGACTGGAGGCAGTAGTTCACACTGTGAAGTTAGATAATGAATGCAAAGCGTCTATGTGGAATATATCAATAACATTTGAAGAAAGACATATGTCTTCAAGGCCTAGTACATTAAAAGGTGGGAGATCGATGGCTGCTATTTGGCGGATATGACAGTGGGGAACCACCCTTTTCTGTAGAACAGCCCTTCATTGCTAAGTCTCGTGAGTTTGAATATCTTCAATATCTAATCTTGCCAATACCCTAAGTTGGTGGGGACAATTATCCTTTTTTCTTGTTTTTTTCAATACCGTACACTTGAACTCAGTGGTACTGCATTGGAGCACTGTATACATACACTAATGCTGCTTTCGCGTTATTATTACTTGGCAGATATTCAGATTATTGTTGGCAAATACGATGAATAAGGGACCATGATCCATCATGAAATCTGTTCATAACCGAAAAGTTGGCCCCATAAATCTGCTTGTGTGAAAATAATGCTGTACTTACTGATGACTGTAGAATTCTATAAATTTTCAAACCATTTATGACTGATAGACTGGTAATGATTGTAAGTTCTACATTCTATGTGTCTCACTCTGGCACTTGCGCATCATCTTTCTTCTTGCATTGCAGCAGCGCAGCCCTTTGTCACTCCCGCGTGAAACTGACAAACTACAGTTGTATTAGAGATTGAAGATAAGATTTAAACGTATATCCTATAAATTATTCGATTAAAAATAAACCTTGTAAGTTACTCATCTAGTTGTTTGAATTCTTCTCCTTTTCTCCAATATTTATGTCATAAAATAGTGTTCAATCTAAACTGTATTTGTCAGATATGATCATGCCTGTACAAACGGTATGTTAACCAAATACTGTTAGACAATATCATCATTAACTTACAAACGCAAACATCACAGTTATTTTCTACTTACCACCGAATGTGGAATCGTCAGAGTTTTCAGACTCTTTGAGTAGCACTGTAGCCTATGACAAGTGGTTTTTACCTAAAAGATTAATAACGCTTGAAAATTCCGACTCCTTCATGTTTTGTTTTAGCATCAGTCACCCTAGACCATCGCTAACTACTAACAAAGCAAACGCTTAAAACTTGCGCGTAAAAGTGACAAGCGATAGGTCTACTTTATCCCAAATTTTGATTGAACTGCTTTCCCTGCAATTTGCTCTGTTAAAAGCCAATTTAGTCAAGTCTTCACCCAGTTATTCGTACCCTCTACAATATTTATGTTATTCAGACCAGTGTTCATCATAGTTTTGCATCAAGACTTCATATCTTATTTTCGAATAACTGCTGGTAAGGTATATGTGTTTAAGCTCAGTACAATGGTCTACTTATTTGCAAGAAGTGGAATTAGAGTTATTTATATCCATATAAAATGTTTTGAATTGCAATGCAACAACAATCTCAAAAACATGAGAGACTGGATGAACTTTCCAATTAATCGGTGGTATCCACACTACTTAAGCGCTGATAAACAAGTTCATGTAATTAATTCAAACAAAAATCAGTCGTGGGAACCCACAGGCTATATTCCCTACGCATCATTTAAAGGAAAACTCGGGAATAAAGCGGTGCAGGTTAAAACAAAATCGCAGGGGAATAAAACATCTTAGGGTATAGTGATGAATATTCAGTGTCTTAAGAACCATGTTATCGTCGAAGGTATAGACATTAAGAATAGGACACCGCCTAAGAACTTTGATAAATTAGTAGAAAATGTGAAAGAAGACGTAAGACGGTAAATATAACTAAGCGGATCAGGAAAAAAATTAAAATTTAATCTTTAAGTAATCTAGTGATAAGATAGCAGTGTAATTTGTAACAAGACACAGTGAGAGATATGTGGTGGGTCAGGAAATTCACTCTATCGTGAAATTCGAACGAAAACTGGAGAAACCAAATTGCACAGACCTTAGACGAAGAGCCACTAAGGAGAGAGTTACCGGGTTGAAAGAAGCTCAACGACTGCTTTGTTTGAGACGTATAAGTCAAACTTCAGTCCCAGGAAACAAAAGAGGTTTTTGACTAGTGGTTGTTTCTTCCTTACTACACATCTCCGTAAAATTCCTACCCTCTATTCTGTGTCTATTAGGCATTTTGCTTGAGGAAATCAAAACACTCCCAAAAAACTTAAAATGATGCCTCATTGTTTCAAGCTAAAACGGTCTGACATAAGCCTTTTCTCCTATTCCCCGACATAAGTGCCCCTGTAGGTAATGTTCTACAGTTTTATCACCCCATGGAAGGTTGATTGCTCTCGGAATAACGAAGTAACATGTTTCCTATAGGCGAAAACACTGATCGGTTACGTAGTCTTCGAAATGACCCAGGGATAAATTAAGGAAATTATATCTGAGTTGTGTGCTTTTTAATGTTTAATCAAGCATTCAAACACGTTGGCCTCCCAACAAAGCCTCCGAATCGATAAATACTCATTGACTCGCAGCTGGCTGTTTGTTTAACCTCAATTGCCTGAAACAGAGGTCTCATTTATCACACCGAGTGCTAGACTTATCGTACGATGGACGTTCATACATCCTAGTTGTCCAGGGCGAAGTAAATGGACTAGGGCTCCAATCCGTGACTCTTCGAAGCCTGAGTACTCAAGCCAATCAGCTGTGTCACCATTTCAACTGTCGATGATCAGATATCTAGCCTCGGAGTAGGTTAATTATTTAGTTTAAAAATCTTAAAGAACAAGGTTGAGCAGTGTTTTTAATTTCAGCTGAATATCTTTTTATTGAATTGTTACTTATTTTACTTTACTAAAACTTTAGTGTTCCAAACTTCATTAAAGAGACCGGAAAGTCTTTTTCATATTGAGGCAATGTTCATACACTGATCAGTGGTTGCCATTGGCAAACATCTTTATCATCTCAGCAATGAACCTGAAAGATAAAAAATTAGTTATGAACGAACGGGATATTTATTCATCTATGACAGTAATTTGTGATATGAGGATTCATAACAGAAAACACATACCTTGATAAAGAAATGCCCTTACCTACTTGAGTTGCGTAACTGGGGTGAGACCGGAAAATGCCATTTTTACACGTCTACATGAATGGAAATTTTGCTTTCTGTGACAACGATACAGTCATAATACTAGTCATTGTCCTCTTCACACGACCTGAAGTTCAAACAGTTTACCTTAACGTTGACTAAATGCCGCATCGCTGAACATTAAGTTGACAAGTCGCTAACTAAGGAATTTATTTGTTATGTGAAATAACGCTATGAGTGACTGTATTTTCTGGTCATTTATATTTTGTACTTTTGTTAGTTCTTTGACGAACTCTGGGTCAGTAAACGAATTTCATATCTCCTCGAGAAACGGTGGAGGGTTTTCATTTGGGAAAAGAAGGTAATTTTAAGTTCATTATTATTTGATGATGTACAATGATGTACGCAACTAGAAGCATTTTCTTACCAGTTACACTTCCAGTATACTTCTGGGTGTGACATTTTCTAGTGACGTTTCTGATGTATTGGGCAGGACCCATCACCGAATTCTTCCTGACGTTCGTGTCTTGCTCAGGATTTAGGTGGAACATGGTTGCCTGGAGTAGTATTTTATATGCCAGGCTATGAGTCTGTCACAGTTACCGCATAAATGTTGTTGATTAAATCCAGTTAACTAAGCCGGAATTCGTGGAACGATACATAACACCGAAAACTGTCGGCCGACGTTTGGGCGGTAGAATTTGCGCCGCCTGTAACTTTGGCCCAGTTCCAATTCCCAGCTGGCTTGCTCCTAGGCTTTACTAACTGGCAGTGAGTCCGGTTAAAACCAAAGGACGGATATGAGGTCAGTATTCTCGTGCCCTAGAAACAACACCAACGTTACTGAAAATCCAAGTCTTGTAATAACCCATATTTCACTCAGAGTTCTAGGAATGGCCTGTCGGTTGAAAACTGAATGCCTGAGATGGTGAGTTGCCTCTTGGAAAAGTGAATGCACCGGATCCAGAGTATCGTTGAATCCACCCAAATCAAAGCTATTCAGTCAGGTGGGATTCTCATTAAATTCTACCCTGGGACTTGAAGTACTGTGCCTAAAATCACTTGATTCATCCGTAACCTCGCTTACAGAAACAAATCATGCTCCTTCTGAAAATGGTTACGTAAATAGTTTAGCACTTAGTTACAGAGAGGTTATCTATAGTTTTATTTATGTTCATGCTTCACACAACTAATAGTTTGATATTGCTGCTCAAAACAGATGGAATTCGCCAAGAAGTTTATGAGTTCAGGTCTCAAAGCACCTAATAAATAGAAGAGAGCTTATAAATGCTATTAACACACATGCTATTAATTATACAATAAATTTACGAACGCGTGACAATGGGGAACACCACTGGAGGGTCCCAAACATATATATCCTTTGCTTATCGTCCTCCAGCAAGACGCTTAAGGATACCGCTTGACGGATAAATCCTCACTGGTGTTATTCAAAACCACCTCACACCAAGAAATCGGGTATTTTTACCATTTTGTCACACGTCCTAGTTGACCATTTATTATTTGTGTGGCTAAATAGCAGTAGGCGTTTACTAACAGTCATTCCATCCCTTAATTCTATCTGTTTTATGCCGTAATAAAGCTGGTGCTAAGTGATTACTTCTAGCCCGGTAACGTAATGTCTACAGTCAAACAAAAACAATAGTTTACTAAAGCACATCTTCACTATCCCGCTGAAATAATTAATTACTAATTGAACTCACTCAATGAACTTCAGTATGCGGTCTTTCATATCTCTGGACATTGAAATAAAATTGATTTAATCAGCAGGACAAAATGGTTGAGGGATATGACACTCTCAAGCATTGTCATAAAATTCAATGAAAGTTTAACAGTAACACAGATTAAGTTACCGGAAATCTGCGTCATCGAAATATGTGGCGAAAGGGGGAAAATTAATTCAATGGGAAATAGTTCTCAGCGCCTATTTCGTATTAACTATAATTTGTTATTTTCAGGACTTGATAATGCATAGTCTTCAGAATTTCTTCTTCTGCAAGACATGCAATTGATTTAAAAGAAAACAGTAGGCGGTTTTATCTATTAGGAACTGACGTAAACATAATACCAGCTATTTTGGAAATTACGCCTTCTGATGCCTGTTTTGCCATAAGAGGCCAGGCTCATTCAATCAGATTATATCCATAATACGTTGATCTACGCGCGTCATTCCCAGTAGTGGTGGCAGACATATGAACTATGTATTCCAGCAAGAAATATCAATCATCATCAGCCAGAAGTGGCAGTCCGCAGAACTCCAAATCATTCTGTACCAAAAACAGCCCAGAGCTACCACCTATAGATTATCGTTTTCCAGGCAGCAGAATAAATTGCCTAACCGCGTCACTTTTATATGCGTCAGTAAATTCAGCCGCTTCCGTGAAGAATGTCGCATGAAGAGACCAGCTCGATATTAAAAGACAAAATGCTTGGCACCTTCCTTCATGGTTAGAAATAAGTCGGTCAAAGTCAGTAAGAGTGCTGTTTTATCTCATTTGATTAGATGTTGGCGACCGAAGAAACAGAAAAAGGGGTTCATGGTTATTGATCGTATTCGATCCAACCTAGAATTTATATTTTAAATGGTATATTTTCCAAAGAGTTGTCTTCATTCCAGCGTCCATTTATTGTCAGCAGCAAACGACAGTATTGTCATTATTCTCTTGGGTGCTGATTGGAGCATAGCGTTTCAACACCACACCTACGCTTTGCTCTGTTTACGGGCATATTCTTAAGCTGGGTCCATTGAAATGCAGTGACTATATTGAAAAGTATCAAGGATCTAGTATTGTTGAGAGGATATAGCCTTCTCCCATTCCCAAATTCCTAATTTACTCCATTGTTCTTAATAAATCCTGTCGCTAACACAGATTTTATATGAGCAACAACCAGGGAACAATACAGAAACACTCAATACTTACTCAGTTTTAAAGGACTCAACGCTCTCGCTAAAATAGTGATATAGTTAAAACAATTTTTCAAATCGGTTGCTGGGGAAATCATTCTTCTGTCTTAGATAATAATAATATATTCTCATTGCTTTTGTACATGACGGACACCAGTTTACAAGCATCATCAATATGATAAATAATATGTATGTTGATTAAGCATATCTACAGTTAGTTATCTGTACAAGATACATATTAGAAGAGGTAATGCAGTAGTGTCACTGAGCTCACCTAACATGGGTAAAGGCAATTTACATGAATTAACATATCCACTGCATCAGTAACACAGCAGTAGAATGCTCGCCAGTCATACATGTGGTCCAGAGTTTAATTCCCAGACGACGCGCTCCTTTAACTCGCTAAGCCGATAATAAGGCTGGTAAAGAGGGAAAGTTGGGCTGTAAAAATAAACACCACTGCTACAGAAACTTCAAGGCTCTAGCTTGAAGCTCTGTCTTCTACTGAAAACGTGAAGGAATAAAAAATCAAACATATCCACCGCTATTTCTAATGTTTATGGACGGTCCCTCTATAAATTAGGCTCTCTAGCTCTCCTTCACACGCGCAGGGCTGTAGAAGGTTGTGAGAAATGTGGAATAATTGGTCAAGCTGGAGGAAAACCTGATCCATCTGAAGAAGTGGGCCATGGAAAATAGACCGATTCTGGCATGAGTAATTATGGGGATTGTTTTCGTACACAAGTGAAGTAAAAGTTCCCATGCCAGTTGCGTGAAACTGTTCTCAACCTATTCCACAGAGATAAATAAAAGCAACTGCTAACTATGCAAGCGACAACCAAAGCAACTAGGGTGGTCTGCTTCTTGCATATGCAGTCGGGATCACATACACCGGAGCCTGCGTTGTAGTTTAACAAATCAGATGCAAGCCAAGATGTAGGCGTTTACAATGCTATTGCACTGCCGCTTCTAAAATGAGAGACCGGTTTCTTAGAACGAATTATTGTGGTCTGCCAGAAGTGCCCTTGGTTTGAGATGTCAACCGTATTATTACTGACTGTAAAAACTATCACAGAACTAGGCGCGACCTCACTGCTTAACTAACTTGACTGAAATCTGCTACACAACATCAGAAAAGCCATATTGATTCAGCAGGTTGGAGGATCACTATGGCCTTAGTGGAAAATCATCCAAATTGAATTGTATCCCAGCTAATGACCAGTTACTGTTAGAAAGCACCCACATCTTGGGCCGTCTAAGCAGCATTGATCATGCGGTCTTAGTGCCTGATCTGTTTCCTCGCGAGAGTTTAAAGTGGGATACTGTGCTACCGTGTCTGTGATGTGACAAAACCGCCTACACCAAATTACAAAGACTTGCCCGACGCGGAATGGCCCGAAGACTTGGCTGTAGTAAAAATAGAGGAATACTGGGAGACGGTAAAAGGGACCATTTTCACAGCAATCTCAGATGACTGTAGCCCCTCTAGTTACAATTTAACTTAGAAAGCAATACTCATGGTTGAAGAGTGGCACACAGAGTAATCTGCAAGTAAGGCAGAAAGCTTGCTTTACACTGTGACTCTCCATGAGTTAGACCCATCACGAAGCATATCTGGGACTCAGAAACCGACGTCACACAAGATTATGGATTTTATTTCAGGTAACTATTACCAAAAGTCTCCTGACAAATCTCAGAAGCCCAAACTGAAGTATGTCGGAAAGAAATCTTCCAGTCAGAGGGCAAGAGCCTTGGGGAGGGGAAGGTGACCAATGTCTCAGTGGTTTGGAAATGGCTGAAGCGTTCATTTCTGTCTTTCACTGACAGCAAAATAACAGTGTGAGTATCACCGTTATAAGCCGTAAGTATCAGATTGCTAACTGACGAAGAGAAAACATGACGGGAACACTCCAAATTGATCTAGCAGTTGCAATAAAGAAGTTGCAAGAACTCACCCTTGGAAAGTCTGCAGATTGTGGTTACATTGTGTCATCTCTTCCGAAATTGTGCTCAAAAGCCCTCTGCAGAACCCTATGCGACCTGTTCCAAAACTATATGGATCCATGGAAACTGCCAAAGGAGTAAAAGAGAGCCATCCTTTCCTCTATCTTTGTGAGTGAGGATAGGAAACAAGGAACTAGTTACAGACCAGTTAATTACTCACAATAGTATCGAAGGTACTGGAAAGCCCAATTAATTACAGTGTCAGCCAACACCTCGGCAGGAGCGAAACGCTATATGAAGCATAACACAGCCTCGGAAGAAGAGGATCCCAAAACTCTGCGTCGGTGGCACAGTGGTTAAGACTCTCGCCGACAATGCAAATGGCACGGGGTTCGATCCCTGACGACGCACACCTGATTTATATGGTCGGCCTGCAAAATCTGAGCTACCGATACCGCATGCTGAAAATTCCATACTTGTACCAAAAGATACGGTGTGGAATCAAGCTGTAATCAAAAAATATATTATCGGCTTGGAATGATTGGCCGTCATGCTGGGATTTAAATATCCGAGTCTGTGTGATATTCCTTGAATTCGCGAAGGCATTACACAGGTGGGTATAGATGGCCCGATTCCCTCACGGCTGAATGGCTGTCCTAACTGAATTTTTCACCGGGATCAGTCATGTCCAATCATCCTTGCACAGTTTGGTACTTTGAGTGTCACAGGGTTCTATCCTAGAGACCATGATGCTCTTTCATTTTGATAAGTGCCCTGTCATGCCGTCCCGTCTCTTCTTCACTCTTATGATGCATGCATATGAAGAGCAACAGATTGCTCAGAAGACTAGTCAGTGGCATAACTTTCAGCCAGAAAAGCTCATGGTGGTCACGTTGGCACCTGCAAGCCAGAGAGTGCAAGTTACTCCCAAAGTGACGATGACTTGTGCTGTATAACATCCGGGAACGTCTTAGTTCTCGTCCTAAAGGTGAAGTTGGATATTAATGTGAATTACACGGAGGATGTGCGGGGGTATATGAAGTCATACAATTTACTCATAGGTAGTCAAGTGTACTCTTGAGCTTGTTGTGGAGTCATACAACACGTACGTAAAACCGAACCATAAGATGCATAGTATGATTGCTGCCCCGTTGCTCATAGTGGGCGCTAGTCTTTTTGAGTGAATCTGAGGACGTATGGGTCTCCAAAATAAAGCATCGGATAGAAGACTGAGGAAGTTGGATCTTTTCACACCTAGGTACCATCGCCACAGGGATGACTTGATTACTAACCATAAGGTTACAAATTACATGAATCACTGAAACAGTGGTCTTCTGCCATTGAGACATCACGGGCTCCCCCTTATCAACCCGAGAATGATAAGGCATCAGGGACTACAGAATAGGTTTACCCCTGGTTTCTTTTTCTTACAGTTTCCTGTGCTTTAAAGTCTTCACCAGCAGCCACGTGTGCCTCACCGTTATTAGGAAGCCCTAAGCGACTCTTACACCAAATTATTAGTTGATGCACACGGAACCTGGTGCTTCACCACTGACCGTTCCCCACTGACTTACTCTTCTGACTACTCTACCTACTTGTACACTAATTTATTATTGATACTGTGATTATTTGAACGTATTTATTCATTTTTAATTATCAGATTTCATTGTCTACCTATTTGTACGTTTTCTCAGGTCTACAAAATCTACACCAACCATATCTATTACTGTCTGCCTTTTCGGACAAACCGGACGACTCCACTGACAGTGGCAATAAGGTCTTAACATACCACATACAACAAACCACACGTAACCAACCCCCACACCACATCGTTTGGAGTCAACCTGTGGTGAGAGATGTCTACTAGCCATATTGGTAGACAGTAATTTACGTCAATATTTACGTTCCCAAGATTTGTCGTGAGAAAATGTGAACAAAGATTGGTTCAAAACCGATCAGAGCAGACTTTGCGTAGGCGGATGCAGTTAACATATAGAGGATTTGACATTCAAGAAACAGTCACAAATTGATGAAAGATTAACTTTACGTGAGAAACAACCAATCGGAAGACTGTGTTTGTTTGCTTAAATATCCATTGTAATGTACATGAAAATATATAAATATGCATTGATTTCCTTAATAAAGGATCTGTTGCCTGACTCTTGCCTTCTGTAGTTACAAACCAAAACTATGAAAGTCAACTGGTGGAGCCGACTATGCAGAATTTTATCAAATTTCAGGGACCTTTACCTTACGGCTAATAAGCCAGCGTAAAGAAGATAGTTCATCGAAATCATATTGGATATCGATTATTCTTGTTTAACAAATTGATGGTGGATTCAATATTGAATTACATAATGAATGCATTTTAAAGTATCTCAGGTGTTTCCGTGGCAAAATTGTTTCATCCTAGTCGAATGGGTCTTCAGGAAGCTGGGTATAAACAATAGAAATTTATATGCTATCAATTGGCCGTTAAATTTCAGCGAGATAGGAAAACGTGTGCTTATCATCTTAGTTCAATACTTCCAGCGAGGAGCAATATGGGGCATAAAATGCTCATGAATTTCCTATTACTTTCTTTGAACCGTTGCTTTTCGAGTATGCCCATTGACTACGACTAGTTATGATGAAGATTTTCATAGGAAAAAGGATAATAGGAAATCACATGAAAGTCATAATACATAAAATGGGCATGGTAAACATAGCGAACCTCGGAAGTCATCCTCTTCAATTGAAGCCCATGGACCAGGTAAAGGCTAATAAATGAGGCCTTCCCAAAGTTAATTTTATGACTTTATTACCGTTTCATTTCTTACGGAATATTTGGAAGTAAATACGAATGATTTGAATGATAATACTGGTACTGAATGATTTAGAAGATTTGAAACAGAGTTCATTATTAATTTGGCGTTAGGTATCTGACTATTGGAGACGTGGTTACTGACCGTTCCGTTCATCTTTTGACAGGATCACTTAGAGTTATCACAACCAACAAAATACTTTGCTTAGCGAACTAAATAGTTAATCCATTACAGTATCCCTATAAATTTCCTCTGTCAGATAATTAAATGTTGAGAGGATATAGCCTTCTCCCATTCCCAAATTCCTAATTTACTCCATTGTTCTTAATAAATCCTGTTGCTAACACAGATTTTATATGAGCAACAACCAGCGAACAATACAGAAACACTCAATACTTACTCAGTTTTAAAGGACTCAACGCTTTCGCTAAAATAGTGATATGGTTAAAACAATTTTTCAAATCGGTTGCTGGGGAAATCATTCTTCTGTCCTAGATAATAATAATATATTCTCATTGCTTTTGTACATGACGGACACCAGTTTACAAGCATCATCAATATGATAAATAATATGTATGTTGATTAAGCATATCTACAGTTAGTTATCTGTACAAGATACATATTAGAAGAGGTAATGGGTAAAGGCAATTTACATGAATTAACATATCCACTGCATCAGTAACACAGCAGTAGAATGCTCGCCAGTCATACATGTGGTCCAGAGTTTAATTCCCAGACGACGCGCTCCTTTAACTCGCTAAGCCGATAATAAGGCTGGTAAAGAGGGAAAGTTGGGCTGTAAAAATAAACACCACTGCTACAGAAACTTCAAGGCTCTAGCTTGAAGCTCTGTCTTCTACTGAAAACGTGAAGGAATAAAAAATCAAACATATCCACCGCTATTTCTAATGTTTATGGACGGTCCCTCTATAAATTAGGCTCTCTAGCTCTCCTTCACACGCGCAGGGCTGTAGAAGGTTGTGAGAAATGTGGAATAATTGGTCAAGCTGGAGGAAAACCTGATCCACCTGAAGAAGTGGGCCATGGAAAATAGACCGATTCTGGCAAGAGTAATTATGGGGATTGTTTTCGTACACAAGTGAAGTAAAAGTTCCCATGCCATTTGCGTGAAACTGTTCTCAACCTATTCCACAGAGATAAATAAAAACAACTGCTAACTGTGCAAGCGACAACCAAAGCAACTAGGGTGGTCTGCTTCTTGCATATGCAGTCGGGATCACATACACCGGAGCCTGCGTTGTAGTTTAACAAAACAGATGCAAGCCAAGATGTAGGCGTTTACAATGCTACTGCACTGCCGCTTCTAAAATGAGAGACGGGTTTCTTAGAACTAGTTATTGTGGTCTGCCAGAAGTGCCCTTGGTTTGAGATGTCAACCGTATTATTACTGACTGTAAAAACTATCACAGAACTAGGCGCGACCTCACTGCTTAACTAGCTTGACTGAAATCTGCTACGCAACACCTGAAAGCCGTATTGATTCAGCAGGTTGGAGGATCACTATGGCCTTAGTGGAAAATCATCCAAATTGAATTGTATCCCAGCTAATGACCAGTCACTGTTAGAAAGCACCCACATCTTGGGCCGTCTAAGCAGCATTGATCATGCGGTCTTAGTGCCTGATCTGTTTCCTCGCGAGAGTTTAAAGTGGGATACTGTGCTACCGTGTCTGTGATGTGACAAAACCGCCTACACCAAATTACAAAGACTTGCCCGACGCGGAATGGCCCGAAGACTTGGCTGTAGTAAAAATAGAGGAATACTGGGAGACGATAAAAGGGACCATTTTCACAGCAATCTGAGATGACTCTAGCCCCCTAGTTACACTTTAACTTAGAAAGCAATCCTCATGGTTGAAGAGTGGCACGCAGAGTAATCTGCAAGCAAAGCAGAAAGCTTGCTTTACACTGTGACTCTCCATGAGTTAGACTCACTACGAAGCATATCTGGGACCCAGAAACCGACGTCACACAAGATTATGGATTTCATTTCAGGTAACTATTACCAAAAGTCTCCTGACAAATCTCAGAGGCCTAAACTGAAGTATGTCGGAAAGATATCTTCCAGTCAGTGGGTAATAGCATAGGTTCAAACAAAATATATGACCATAAAACGATTATTTTTACTCATTACCTGCAGAATAAAGAGCTTGAAAATAGTTTGGGCGGTGTAAATAACTAGCCTTCTAGGGCATATTGGGAAATCTGACTGCAGCTGCATACAGTAATTTACAATGAACCGTCCCTATTTGTCCTAAAAGAATATCAAACTCAGTTCAATTTAGTCTGACTGATTATAAATTTCTTAGGATCTGTTTTCTTAGCAAGTTCAGACGGTTGATGTGTAACATTCATTTCTAAACCTCTACTCTTTCGTTCTCTCTTACTGCTTAATACTGTTCACAGCCGTCACGGAAAATTTTATTTAGTCTCAATTTAGTCCAGAGATGACCCTTTGGAGCTCTTCGTTTTCACATCACTTCTGAAGGAGGCAGTGAAATAAACGGTATTAAAAAGAACTAACAAAATGCATAAATTTTTTTAGCCAGTATTAATAATTTACTAAACTTACGCGGGTGGATCTCTCTGACCTGCAAGTTTAAATAATTAAATGTCTGAGCACTGAATACAAAAATTTAACAAAGATTCACTGATACTTCGTGCGCTAAGCTAATATGCATTAGCTGTATGGGGAGAGTTGCATAGTCACTACAGTCTTACTACGGAAAAAAGCAGTACTCTGGCATAAACGATAAATCCAGTACATTTTCTATTAAAAGGTCACTGTGCGACGTGGACAGCACTCAGTTCCTTATGAACAATATTACATGTAACAAACTGTGAATATAGAGCCGCAGGCTTAGAAGTTTCAGTTGCAGTGATGCTTGTCTTATGGGGTTGAGTTGCTAGCCTCACGTTTACACTTCTCTCAAACCCGAGCTTACTACTGGTTACTAAACTACGTTAGGTATGTTGGTAAGCAGTCGAGCCTGGGTCAGGCAGATTCTACTCCCGTGGAGGATCGAATATCCTTGTTTACCATACCAGTACCCTAAAAGCCAATCTATGTAGACCTATATGAAAGAACGAAGACAGCTGTTGATAAAGGTCTGCAACAGGCTGTTGGAAATATTCTTTGTGACCCGCCAAGTTTCTGATCCATACGTATAGAAGAACTGACTCACTTGACGTCTGTATTGAAAATCCGAATTTTGTTGTTGATGTTGAGTTGAGTGACGAAGATTTCCAGATTGGTTTCAGGTTGATGAATGTATTTCTCGCCTTCCCGATTCTCGATTTGACATCCTCGTCAGTCCGTTCCTCCTGTAGTTGAGACAATGCTCCCTAGATAAGTGAATGAAGTAACCTCTTTCAAATCACTCCCGTTGATGGTGATTGACGCTGGATGTTGCTGCTACTGTTGTTGTTGGTTGGTTATTTTCATAACCTCCGTCTTGTCTATGTTCACCTGGAGTCCTGTCTTCACCGGCTGCTTCTTCGACCAGTTTGTCGGTTTTCGCTTGTAAGTCTTCGATTTTGTGTGACATCAGACATAAATCATCCGCGAAATCCAGGTCTTCTAGATTGTTCACATCGGTCGAGGATATCCCTGTCTCCTCGTTTCCCACTGTCTGACGCATAATCCAGTCCACCACAATTAGGAATATCATTGGTGATAATAAGCACCCTTGTTTGACTCCTGTGTTTACTCCAAATGCCTCGCTGAGTTTTCCGTTGTGGATCACTTGAGATGTGCCGTTGTCGTACAGCTGTTGAATAAGGTTGATGAAGATTTCGGGTACGCCGTAGTACTCGAGTAGTTTTCAAATTACTTCGCGGTTAACGCCGCCGAAGGCCTTCTCAAAGTCTATAAAGTTGAGGTGGAGGTTTGATTGCCATTCCATGCTTTGTTCCGTGATGATGATGCGCAGAGTTGCAATTTGGTCAGAACATGATTTGCCTTTTGCTGAATCCAGCTTGTTCTGGTCGGAATTCTGTATCCAGTGCGTCCTTTATTCTCTCCAGGATGATGCTACTCAGGATTTTACTTGGCGTCGACAGGAGCATGATTCCTCGCCAGTTCTTGCAGAGTCCTTAGTCGCCCTTCTTTGGTAGTTTCACGAAGTAACCTTTCCTCCAGTCAGTAGGCACCTTTCCCTCCTTCCAGATCTTTTGCAATAATGTGGTCAGCATATCTGCTGTCATCTCTGAGCAGTTACATACCACCCACAAAACCTGGGAGTACTTGTAAGCACAAGTGAATCAACCGAAGCAACTGAGGACCACTTCACTTGGTTGAAGCCGAACTTAGCAGTGATGTGCTCTATCAGACTTCTCCCAGGTAGCCGACTCAGTTCAAACCCCACATGTTTCAATTTCTCTGATCTGGCTAGCAAGCACTAATCAATATTTATGTCATCAAAAAATATCTGATACTAATTCATTGAAAATGCCCATTAAAATTTTAAAATGAATAGAGAATATTCTGCCCGATAACTCTTTCGTCATTAGGTCCTACATTTATCAAATAAACCGTACTTATATTCAAAACAATTAGTTCCTTTTATGAATTTAAATATAGCAATACGAAGACGTAATTTGTCTGATTAGTGTAATGTATTTGCGCAACACATTTCGAACAATCTGATCACACACGAACTTGTCATAGGAATGTGCGTATATATGAAATTAATAAAGAGGTAAGAGGTGAGAAAATAGACTTAGATCAAGTTAAAAGGACATGTTCAAGGTCAAAGTAACAATGAAGACCACTAAACCAAATAACAGAGGTAATAGTACATCTGCTATGGTATGAAAACAAAATTTACCAAGGAAGGTTTAATGTGATGACAAATTGTTTTTGAACGCATAAAGGTGGCTTAAACTTTCTAATTGCCAGGGCTTCCACAAACTTTAGGATACGTCCCAAACATATCTTAAAGATAGGTTTAAAAGACGTGTAAACATAAATTTTATGTCCTGTCTCCTCTATAATATGTTTCGCAATGGAAGAGCTAAGTCTCATGTTCTCACCGTTAGTGGATTATGAGGATTCCGTATGCTTCTGGAGGCATTTAGGAACATGCTCTGAAGCCCTCCCCCTATGTATGTGTGTCTACATGTACATTCAAATTGGTAAATACAGGGGGATGTGACATCATTTTTCCCACGTTCAAAGGGCTTAGGTAGATGTATTGGCTTTGCATTCTCTATTATTATGATATTAGCTCAATAAAAAGTCTTTATAACATCAGCGTTCAGTCTTTGTCTAGTCATCAAGCTGCTATGATGCCCCATATAGGGTAGCTTGATGTACACGTCTTTCTCAGGGGCGAGTTGTAGAGTGGGTCTTGATGTTCTGACTACTTTGTATCTCCTGATGAACTTGTCTGGATAATTGTTATATAGGTCATTTTGTTTTGTTCATTCATTTTTGTTTATTCAGAATTATATTCCAGGTTGTCGACAGTTGTGCTTAGTCGCTCTTGTTACGTGTATCCGGTATGATCTTAATTAATATAGATTCTGTTATAAGTCTCTCTTTCCATTTGTTCACATTAAATTTCAGAATACAAACATTGTTCCAATCGATATTGAGGCTTTTGTCCAATGCATTTGCAGCTTTAGATAAACTTTTCTAAATTCTTGTAAGCTTGTGTTCCTTCCCATTGGGTGATCTTTAGTTAGGCGTTTATGTTCGCTCACTCTTATTTTGAGTGATCTGGACGTTTGACCCACATATTTAGTTGGACAGTCAGAACACGATATTTTGTAAATTACATTGTTTTTATCCACCATTTTTATGGGATCTTTCAAAAATAGTTTGAAATTATGCAAAAATCATGTAATATGCCTAGGACATATGGTAAGATAAAATTGCATAAAAACGGATATCCAATAAAACCGATTGTAGAGTTAAAAAAAGCATCAACTTGTATGCTGTCAAGATTTCTCTCAACAATACTAAGACCGACACGAGACAACTGAAAAGCTAGAATAGTAGATTCATTTGAATTAGTGAGGCGACTAAAAACCACTAAAATAGAGGAAGAGGAAATACTAGTCAGCTTTGATGTAAACAGTCCCCATTCAAGTGGCCTTGAATGCACTGGAAAGGAGACTAAAAGAAGATAACGGCCTAAAAGACAGAACACAGTTATCCGTAGAAGAGATAATAAAAAGGGTGGAATTCTGTTTGACAACAACATATTTTACATTTTAAGGAAAAATATACCAACAAAATGAAGGAGTAGCCATGGGATCGCCTATCTCACCAATAATAGCTGACATATTCATGGATTATTGGGAAGAGAATGCCCTTAAACCATTCAGGTCATCACTAAAATGTTGGTGGAGATATGTGGACGACACACTAGTAATAGTAAAAAAAACGATACTGAGCAACTCTTCTCACACATAAACAGCCATGTAGACTCAATAAAATTCACTATGGAAGTAGAGAATGAAATTGGGGAATTGCCTATGTTAGACTGCAAATTACAAAGAATAACAGATGGCAGCATTAAAACGACGCTATATAGAAAAGCCACACACTCTGGAAGATTCCTGGATTATCACTCAGCTCATCCACTCTCGGTGAAACGAGGATTAATACAAGGTCTTGCAGATAGAATACGTAGACTTACAACAACGCCAGAGGACCAGTGTAAAGAAATAAACGTCCTATTCAAAATGCTACTCGAAAACAACTACCCAAAAAAATTTATAAAAGACAATATAAAAAAGAAAAAAAAAGAGGGTAAAACCGGAGAACAACAAGATGGAAGAATGCAAAAAAAACAGTCACAATACCATATAAAAATTGTACATCAGAGGCAATTCAAAGAAACCTCAAAAATATCGGCATTCACACAACTTTTAAACCGACAAATCTAATCAAAAATAAAATAAATCAACTGAAAGATCCCATAAAAATGATGGATAAAAACAAAGTAATTTACAAACAGATATCTCGTGCTGAGTGTCGGACTAAATATGTGGGTCAAACGTCCAGATCACTCAAAATAAGAGTGAGTGAACATAAACGCCTAACCGACTAAAGGTCATCCAACGGGAAGGAACACATGCTTGCTGGCCTTGTAACAGGAAGGTCCTGCGTTTGAACGCTGGGAGTGGGTGCGTACTGCCGATGATTCCCAAAACTGGAATGAAACAGCTGTCCAGTACTCCCAAATGGTTTTCAATGGTTCGCCAACTGATATCAATCCGTGATCAACTCGTAAAAACAAAACCAACTCTTACAAACAAAACTATAGAAGACCCTTATGTCATTGGAGTTGAATTACACACTAAAACTCTGTGCATTTCTCCTGACTGATTACAAACCCCCTAGATTAATTACTCATTCTCATATGAATATATAAAACAAATTAACAGGCTACTTACTACGCTTACCTTGAACAATTTCAACAGAAATTATGCTTACAAAGACAATTGTAAGGGCAAAAAGTAGTCGGAGAGACATTTCTGCGAAAGAGAAGTCGCACTTTCACTTAGATTGTTATTACCGTTATTATTATTACTATTACTATTGGTTTTTATGCATTTTCGTTCATATCTCTATTGTTAGAAAGTTTACTGTGAAATACAATCTGTTTATATTAAAATATGTAAATAAAAAAGAAAATATTAGTTTTAGTGGGATTTTCAAATATAGTGTGTTACAGACTTCTTAGTGATTCTTTTTCTGAATTACGTCGTAAATATTATTATTTCTGTGTGTGCGTGTAGGTAGATAGAATCTGAAAGTTTACATAGTTGAAAGCATGTTTGCTAGTTTTATACTTTCTATTTACATATAGCACAGAGATTCAGTTAAAAATAGTTAAAGAGTATTGTCTTCTTAGATTGGTTTTCGAATTTTTCAAAAGACCGAATACTGAACAAAGGACAGGCCTTTTTGATAACTTCCTCATCATCAGGTTCTACAGTTATATATACATACATAATATTAGTGAATGAATTAGTGTTATTAACAACACTAATGCTGAATCCCTCGAAATGCCAGACTATTGACTTCTCCCTTAGGCATAAACGAGATCTACAAACACTAGTGGGTACTCATGAAGACTGTTGCATTGAGGGGACTAAAATTGAAACTAAGTCTAATGCTAAATACCTCGGTCTAGTTCTACCTTCTGACCTTACTTGGACATCTCATATCCTAATGATTTCTAGGAAAGTGTTCTGTTTTACCTACTACATTAAGAAACTTAGACAATCTGGAATCACCCAACCTCTACTTTCACAATTTGTCAACTCTTGTATCTTATCTATTCTAATTTACTACTCCCCGTTAGTCTTTCCGGGTCTACTGAAAAAGGCTATACCATCCTGAGAAGGATGTTGAAGGTAGTTAGTAGGACTAGTGGTGTCACTACTTTAGTTGATAGGCATCTGAATACATGCGAAAAATGGTCTAAAACCATACTCTCCGTCCCCCAACACACCCTCTATTCCCAACTCTCGCCTTGTATCTCATCAAGTAAAACCAGAAATCAGTATAAAATAATCTATGCTCGTACAACCAAGTACAGGAACTCAACGATACCATACCTGGTCCGTGTTTTAAGCGACAGAAACAATGTTAAGCATGAAACCTATGACTTGCTTTGTTATTAACAACATAATTTTAGGCTCTTTTATTTCTATCTTATTTTGTATTCTTTAGTGAACTCTTTCTTCAAACATACTTAGCTACCTGAAATATTAACATTGGCTTCCTTTTTTGTACTTTACTGTATTCCTTCTATTGTGTATCCACTGGTTCCGACTCTATTAGCACTATGAGTATTACAAAATTGTCCTGTCATTAACCATCATGTGACTATTAGTTTTGTGGTTGTTTTTTTTTATTTTCTATACTTTTCGGCAATATTAAACTGACAATCATTGGTTGTGAACGCCATAGTCACCACCTTAAAAAAAAATTTTTGTATTATTCAGGATAACTCACACTCCCATCACAAACACCGCACTAGACCTTGGTAGACTTTGGTACTTTTTCGCATTCATAATTATTTTGTGTTTATCCTGTTTTTTTGTTTTTTTTGCTGTTGGTGTCTTCAGATTTATTTTTTTTTGTTTGTTTAATACTTATTCTAAATGTCGGTAAAATTAGATTCAAATATTGTAGATATGTGCTGAAAATTCCACACTGTACCACTAGTACTGTTTCTGGAATAAAGCAAATTATTATTATTATTATTATTATTAAATAACATCGACTTAATAATAATAATAATCATATCAATGGATTACAGTTCGATAGCATCAACATAACACTGCACTACACTGAATATCGAACACAAATATCGGAAAATGGGATCTCCTCTTGGCTAACTTTTAGCAGACTGCTTTATGGCCAGTTCGGAGGTACGTTGACGATACCTTTATAGTCTGCTACGACAAACTCAGACTTCAACTGCATCTTACAAGAATTTAATAATTTCCATCCTTCGATAAAATTCACAATGGAATTAGAAAATGATTCAAAGATTCCATTTCTGGACGTGAAATTAACAAGAAGAGATGGTGGAACACTGAAGAGGTCCATCCACAGAAAACCGACATGGAGCGGCCAACTAACGCATTTCTACATTTGGATACCTTTGAGCCGAAAAAGAGCTCTCATCATTGCACTAACCCATCGCATTAGAAAAAGCTCCTATTTCCCAAAAATATCCTGGCTCAAAATAGTTACCCGACACGTATTGTCGAAAAGAACATGAAACCTAAACCAAAGGGAGAAGAATGCGATTCAGCGCCAAAGAAAACGCTGTATCTGAATCTGAATTTCAGGGGAGATTTGGCAGCCGATATCCTGAAGAGGAGAATATCCAGCTCTTTAAAGAGGACCTTGCCTGCAGCAACACTAAGAGTGACATTCTCTAGCCGTCCAGTACTTCGAAACAACGCGAAGGACAAACTCTCGCATATGACCAACTCAATGTGCAGATACTAGTTCACCTGCTCATGCTGAGCTAGGTACATAGGTCGTTGTATGCGCGTCCTTTCACAACGTATTAGAGAACATTACCCAGCGTGGCTGCAAAGAGGAGGCACCGTTTCAATCAGAAGTTCCATTATTGAAAATCTGATCAACACTTCCCACAACATCTGAACTGATTCTTTCAAAGTAATTTACAAAGTCAACAGAAACCTACCGAAAGCAGTATGTTTCCGACTTCTCTGTATAGCAGAAGCCCTCGCAATATGCATCGAGAAGCCGGAGCTCTGTGTTCAAAAGAAATTAGTCCAACCTCTCCAACTACCATGGAACTAGTTCGGTATGTTACCTTAGCTTCCTTTTTTTGTTTTTTTCTTCTTCGTTCGTTCTCTTTTTTCTTTTTGATCTTTTTTCGTTCGCTGAGTCTGATTCTTACTCTCTCAGTCTTCATTCGATTCACCCCATTTTTTTCCAGTTATAAGAACAGTTATTTTAAGTTTGTTTCCATGCTTTTCCTGTTCATATTTATAATCCGTTTTAAAAAATTTACAATTATATCTTAATCCTGTGCAATTTTTGTATTTGTAAGGCTCTTGTAATCCATATTCCCCCCTCCTAACTCCCATTTCAAGTTGAAAACTATTATTTCAATTTTGTTTCCATGCTCATTTTTACACACTTGTTATCCGTTCTAATCCTGTGTAATTTTGTTTCTAAGCGTCTTGTAAATCATATCAAGTCGAAAATAATTGTCACCTTTTATTCGCCATCGTAATTATGTGGAATCAAAGAAGAATTATATCCACGTAAAATTACATATTTAAGTGCGATTACACAGCTACTTTTGAAAATGAAATCGCCGTAAAGATATCTTTGATGAACTTCATGTTCTCTTCTTTCAAATTTGGAAAAATATTAATACGAATTCATGAATTTACGATCTCCACTGAAGACCGGCCATGGCGGTAATAGTGGCTGGACTTACTTCTTTTGCACAGACAGCATCGGTTGTTTCAGGAAAATTGTGATAGCCTGTGTTGTTTGGAGTCTGAAAAACCTGGATGTTCTTAAACAATTTATTTGGTACCCGGTAGACGATGATAGAGAAGAATTCCTCAAGGCTAGCATTGTGGCCACTTTGGACCAGGTGGTCTAATATTGAACTGTCGGTGATGGTTTCCATTAAACTTTTATTTAACCAGACTGGTAGATGTTGCCGAGTGAGTAAGAAAAATCAAGTTCCTGGAGCAACAGCCAATATAACTCGCTCAATCACAAGCGTAGTTGATTTGGTAGATACAATTAGAGATGGCCAGTCTAGTCTAGGTACTTCATCTTTCACCTAAGGAATCACTACCGATTGTAAAGTGTAAAAAATAAGACTTACAGTTTGCCAGCAGTAAAAGTTCTTTGAACTGATTTTCTTAACTTCTTCGTAATTATTTAGCTAGGTATATCGCCCTTGAACTGCAGTCGAAAGTATAAAGGCTTCTTGTTTACGGATAGTGAATAGTCCTTTACAACTTTCTTAGTCATATGTTTCCTGATGAATTTGTCTAGATAGCCATTTCCAATCAAGGTATCATATACAATTCTTAGTTCATCTTCAGTAACCTCTTCTGAGCATATACCTCTAACCCTGTGGCTGAGGGTCCTCCTTTGTACTGGAGAACAACGAAGCTATGAAAATCTGTATGTTGTCCTGTCCTGTCCTTCATGCGCTTTTCCTATGCAAATTCCTCTTTATACTACCATCTAATTTTCTTGTAAGAAAGACATCTAGGAAGGCAACAATTCTATTTTGGGATTCATCTTCACACATGAAATTCATAGCAGAATGTACTTCACATTGAATTGAGTTATTATTGTGTTCCTATCCGAATCACATTATCACCAAGAATAAAGGTGTCATCCATGTATCGGCAATAAAAAACGTTGTTCAAAGTTCCATTTTCTAGTTTGCTTAGGAAGAAATCTACCGAAATAGGACTTAGCTAGGAGCCCATCGCCACCTTGTCCACTTGTATGTAAAGTGTGTCATCAAATTTAAAATTTACATTCATTTTGAGATGCCGTATATAGCTAACCATTTCTACTAGAGGTACATTTGTGAATAAAAATATTATTTCCAAAGAAGATATCATAGTTTTATCCTTGATATTAATATCTTTGATTTTGTCTACGAATTCAAATACATCTTTGACGCTGTGTATCACTATCTGCTCGTATTTTAGAATTCCTGAAATATCTCCATTATGTTAAATGGCTGGTGTCGATAAACAGGAAGCCTCAGGATCTATGTTCAGTGCTTGCTGACATTCACATGTGAACAAGCCTTGTATCTAGAAAATTGAAAGAACTCATGTCCCCGATTTGGAAACTACTCGAGTACCCAAAATATTCATCAACCTTATTCAACAGCTGTACGAAAACCGCACATGTCAAGTGATCCACAACGGAAAACTCAGCGAGGCGTTTGGAGTAAACACAGGAGTCAGACAAGGGTGCTTATTATCACCAATGATATTCCTAATTGTGGTGGACTGGATTATGCGTCAGACAGTGGGAAACGAGAAGACAGGGATATCCTGGACCGATGTGGAGAATCTAGAAGACCTGGATTTCGCACGTGGATGATTTATTTTTGATATCACATAAAATCGGAGACTTACAAGCGAAAACCGACAAACTAGTCGAAGAAACAGCAAAGACAGGACTCCAGGTGAACATAGACAAGATGGAGGTTATGAAAATAACCAACCAACAACGACAGCAGCAACATCTGGCGTCAATCACCATCAGCGGGAGGGATTTGAAAGAAGTTACTTCATTCACTTCACTTATCTAGGGAGCATTGTCTCAACCACAGGAGGAACGGACGAGGATGTCAAATCGAGAATCGGGAAGGCGAGAAACACATTCATCAACCTGAAACCAATCTGGAAATCTTCGTCACTCAGCCTGCATCAACAACGAAATTCGGATTTTCAATACAAACGTCAAGTCAGTCAGTTCTTCTATACGTACGGATCACAAACTTGGTGGGTCACCAAGAATATTTCCAACAGCCTGTTGCAGACCTTTATCAACAACTGTCTTCGCTGGCTCTATACTCAAGATCAGATGGCCGGAAAGAACAAGAACCAACAAGAAACTGTGGGAACAAACAAAACAATAACCAATCTCCCAACAAATATGCAGGAGAAAGTGGAGATGGATTGGACACTCGCTGAGGGGTCCACTGAGTGACATCACGCATCAGTCCCTCGAGTGGAACCCGAAAGGGAAGTGGCGAGTGGGACGTCCAAGGGTGACATGGAGGAGATCGTGTGAAGAGGAGTTGAAACAGTATGGACTAACATGGATGCATGTGAAAAGTACAGCAGAAGACAGAAGCAAGTGGAGATGTGCAGTTGAAGCCCTATGTTTCACTAGGAACCCAAGGGAACAATACTAGTAATATATGTCCCCAATTTTAGATTAGAAACCACATTACTCAGTGTTGTAGTGAGGCAAATATGACTGGTAGAACATAGTCTGCATCAACACTAAGGGCTAGATGGATGACACTGGCTACTGTCTTATGATCATTCATTAGGCCTGTGTCACTCTCGAACTTACTCCCGATTTGTAGATTCACTTTCAGGTTCCAGTCAAGTGATGATTGTCTAGTACACGAAATAACCAAGATAGGTAATTCAATTAATCAAAGGTCAGAAAGGATTACAACAATGATAACATGTAAGTGAAGATGAAATATTTAGAAAAATAATAAAATAATTTGATCAGTTATAATTTTAAAGGTTCAGAGGGAAGTTGAAGTAGTTGTCCGTCTTATGTAACGATGGTCAAGGTAAGGAAAGTGGCTGTGTAGGAATTTCTTCTGAACACACAAGTTTAAGTGTTGGTTTGTAGGGATTTGATTGATTGGTTACAGGATTTCATCATGAGCTGACATTGGTTAGAGAACAATTGGAAAACCTGCACTGGAGTACTGGACAGCTGTTTCGTTCTAGTTCGGGACTCTCTATCAGTACGCACCCACCACAGGGGTTCGAACCCAGAATCTTCTGGTTACAAGGCGAGCTAACTCGTAGACAAATCATCAGCCACTGGGACCCGATCCAATGGCCAGTCCATGAATTCCAACTTCTACCAATTCACGACGTAGCGCGACATATCTCATGATGAAATCCTGTAACCAATCGAATCCCCACAAACCAACACTTAACTATCGACGAGATGCTCACTAGCGACTTGCCCTATTCAGGTAGGTAGTTACCTGGGGTTCTAGTGGGATCTCGTGACCAGTAGGGTGCAGCAGGTCGGGTGTGAGGGCAATTACTCGCCACGGAAGACATTGGCTAGCGGTTGCGCTATATTGGGAATTTGGAAAACAGAAAGACTGAGCGAAGAAATATTTACTTTTCAATTAGATCCTCTTCTATGGCTCTACTCTAATATATATATAGCATTTTTACAATACACAACAATTTACCAAACAAGTGGCACTGATATGTTTGTTAACAATAATTAAACAGTGTCAAAATGTCAATGGGTAGATAATTAACGCAGAAAATCAATACACATTTAAAAAGTAGAAATGGATAGAATAAATTAATTTTACAAGAATAACACGTAATTAAAGATGAAGTGGTCAAAATAAAAATAAAATAATTTGGACAATTATAATTTAGAAGGGGGAGGGGGGCGACGTAGTCCTGTCTTGTAATGATGGCCACGGTAAGCAAAGTGGCTGTACAAATTTCTTCTGTACACATATGCTTGGTTTCTTCTGGTGGATTCCAATTGCTTCAGCTGAAGCACTTGTTGTGTATTGTAAAAAATGCTATATATATTAGAGTAGAGCCATAGAAGAGGATCTAATTGGAAAGTAAATATTTCTTCGCTCAGTCTTTCTGTTTTCCAAATGTCTAAATGGGGATATTTTCTATATTGTGAATTGGCAGAAGTTAGAATTCATGGGCAGGCCATTGGATCAGGTTCCAGTGGTTGATGAATGGTCGCCTTGTAACCAGAAGGTCCTAAGTTCGAACCGTGGCAGTGGATGCGTACTGATGAAGAGCCCCCTAGCTAGGACGAAACAGTTGTCCAGTACTCCCATTTGGTTTTCCAATGGTTCTCCAACTGATGTCAGCTCATGATGAAATCCTGTAACCAATTAGTTGAGATATTCAAGTCTCTGGAGTAATAATAATAATGATAATAATTTAAAACAGTTAGTTCCCTTTATGAATTTAGATAAAGCAAAAAGAAGACGTAATTTGTCTGAATCGTGTAATGTAGAATCCAAAGAATATGCACTGAAGACACATTTGATGCGGAAGAAAAAAAGTTGACACAAACTCTGGTTGATAACAATTATCCAGACAAGTTCATCAGGAGATATAAGGTAGTCCGAACACCAAGACCCACTCTCCAACTCGCCCCTAAGAAAGACGTGTACATCAAGCTACCCTATATGGGCGGGGGATCATAGCAGCTTGACAACTAGACAAAGACAGAACGCTGCTGTCAAAAAGACTTTTTATGCATCTCAGATCATAATAATATAGAATGTAAAGCCAATATATCTATCCAAGTCCTTCGAACAAGCGAAAAATGACGTCACATCACCCTGTATTTACCAATTTGAATGTACTTGTGGACACACATACATAAGGAGGACTCATCGATCTCTGCAAGTAAGGGCTTCAGAGCATATTCCAAAATCGCTCCAGGAACAAATGGAATCTTCAGAGCCCATTAATGGTGAGAACAAGAGACGTTGCTCTTCTATTGTGAAACATATTATAGAGACAGGACATCAAATTGACGTTAACAGAACTTTTAAACCTATCTATAAGACGTGTTTAGGGCGTATCCTAAAGTTTGTGGAAGCCCTAGTTGGCAATTAGAAAGTTTAAGCCACCTTTATGCGTTCAAAAACGATTCGTCATCACAGTAAACCTTCCTTGGTAAATTTTGTTTTGATACCATAGCAGATGTACTATTACCTCTGTTATTTTGGTTTAGTGGTCTTCATTGTTACTTTGACCTTGAATATGTCCTTTTAACTTGACCTAAGTAGTCTGTTTTCTCACCCACCTCTTAACTCTTTATTAATTTCATATATATTCCTATGACAAGTCCATGTGTGATCAGATTGTTGGAAATGAGTGTTGTGCAAATAGAACATTACACAGGATTCACACAAATTACGTCTTCTTATTGCTTTATCTAAATAATAATAATAATAATAATAATAGCAGTATTGTTATCCGGAATAATGGTATATATATTTGTGGTGAGAGCTGTCTACTAGCCAAATTGGTAGACAGTAATTTACGTCAATATTTACGTTCCCAAGATTTGTCGTGAGAAACAACCAATCGGAAGACTGTGTTTGTTTGTTTACATAACCATAGTAATGTACATGAAAACATATATAAATATGCGTTGATTTCCTTAATAAATGATCTGTTGCCTGACTCTTGCCTTCTGTCGTTACATATTCACACAATAAATACAATACAAAGGCGCTTTTCTTCATATATAATCAGTCAGTGCTTTGTGTTATCGGAAGATTCAGGTCACCGGACGAATGTTGGTTAATTAGAAATAATGATATCGCATTCGTAAACCTCATAGCGTGTTCATTATCACATAAATGAACACCAAAAAGAGATATTATTGTTTCTATGGTTCAACATAATATGCGTAGGCAAGATTGTCTGTTTTGTTTTCAATCGATACATTCTTATACATTTTTGCTTCTCATTCAGATTTTTGTAGGCACATTGACCACTTTTCTTGTATTTCACTCGAATCCCTTGATGTCGTCCATATTTGGCTGGATTTTCACGAAGTTTCCATTGTCGCTTGCTCTTTTATTTTTTGTCTGCCTGATTCGTGTATGTATTCCTTGGAAATGCAGCTCTCTGTAGCACTGCTTCACTTCTCTCAGACAATCTACACTCAATTGTTTTGCACATTTTGTATAATTTTGTCTCACTGCCCTTGTTAATAGCAAAACGGCTGCTATATATATTTTTTGGACGTCTTAGTCAAGCGAACAACCACCGCGGAATTAGAAGCTCAAGTCTATAGAAAATCAACTCACACAGACAGAATCCTGAATTACAACAGCAACAATCCAATAGTACACAAGAGGAATTGCATACGAACACTATTCAAGAGGGCCAGCCAGGACTCATTGCAGCACTCCCATCTTAAGGAAAATTGAAGAAAGATACCTCATGGACGTCTTGCGAAAAAATGGATATCCACGGAATTTCATCAAAAGGGCAACCTATCAAACCTACAGCCCCCAAGGAAAGCACAAAAAGTCGCCCTACCATATATAAAAGACATCTCAGAAATCACTACAAGACTCTTCAAACCTTTAGGAATTGACGTCGTACACAAACCAACAAAATCACTTCAGTCAGTTCTATCTCATCCAAAAGACTCAACAGCGAAAGAAGATAAAACCAACATCCTCTACAGAATAAGTTGTAACAACTGTGAAAAACACTACATTGGCCAAAGTGGACGTCCCCTTCGTCTTCGTATCCACGAACATAAGCTAGCTGTCAAAAGACATGACATCCACTCCCTCATATCACTACATACAGACAACCACGGACATCAATTCGAGTGGGACAACGTTGAAATATTAGACAGAGGAAACAACAAGAATGCTAGAGAATTTTTAGAAGCCTGCCTGGTATTCCAGTGAATCATCAATCAATAGACACATCGAGATAGACGAAATTGATCAACCGATAAGAAAGAAACCTCACACACAAAGGGTCAAAGTTCAAGTCAAAGAAACAATGAGTTCCAATACAAGTAGCTTAGAAGGTGTGAAAACGCACAAAAACAGCCAATCACATTCAAGGTGATCCACCAGGAGAGATGGCTAATAAACTCGTGGAGAAATCTGAAAGCTTACTTCAACAAATTGAAGTATGCGCTGAAGATGTTGCCTAGCAAGTAGGGCAATGAAAGCTTCGCAAATTAACTATCCAGCTGCTCAGAGAACACAACCACATCAAAATCATCCACCTGAACTACAAATCTTCTCCATCACATATAAATCAACCTTTCGACGAAAACAGAAGTCCTGAAGGCAATAAAATGCTAACAACTGGAAAAGCAGTAGGACCAGAAGGAATCCCAGCAGAGGCATTGAAAATGGACCCAGAGACAACAGCGGACTTGATGACACTACTACTGAAGAAGGTGTGGAAAGAGGGTAAAGTACCTGCGGATTGGAAGAAAGGATGCTTATTCAAACTTCCAAAGAAAGGAGATGATGCGGCATTATGCTCCTGTCTATGCCAAGAGAAATACCAAGCCGCATCATCCTGGAGAGAATCAAACACTCCATGGATGAAAAAAATTCGACCGGAACAGGCTGGATTCAGGAGAAACAAGTCATGCATCGATCAAATCGCAACACTACGTATCATCATTGAACAGAGCTTGGAATGGCAGTCAGCTCTCTATCTCAACTTCATCGACTTTGAAAAGGCCTCCGACAGACGACTTCGATCTAGAGGTGATTTGGAAACTACTTCTCTACTACAGGGTGCTGCCAACACCTATACATCTCATCCAACAGTTGTACGACAATGCTTCATGCCAAGTAATCCACAACGGAAAACTCACGGAATCCTTCGAAAAAGTGAAGACGGGAGTAAGACGAGCTGGCTGCCTGCTATCTCCAATGATTAATTTCCTGATTGTGGTAGATTGGATAATGTGACAAACAGACAGCGGGCAACGAGGAGACAGGCATAAAATGGACCCATACGAAGACTTGGAGGATCTGGACTTCGCCGATAATATATGTCTGATTTCCCACGAATATACAAGTGAAAAGCAACAGGTTGTCAGAAGAAGCATCCAGAGAAGAATGGACATCAGGTGAACATAGAGAAAACAGGTGATAAAGATTCCTGGCCAACAGCAACAGCAACAACAACAACGGACAACAGTCAGCATAAATGGGAGAAATCTGAAAGAAGCAACCTCCTTTACCTACCTACCTACCTATCTGGGAAGCATCGTTTCAACTACAGGCGGATGAAACTGATGAGGATATCAAAGCGAGGATCGGGAAAGTAAGGCAAGCTTTCATCACTCTCAAGTCTGTGTGAAGATCAACAGCACTACTCAGCATGCAAAATAAGATCTAAGTTTTCAACTCCGATGTGAAGTCATTGTTACTTGCTACACAGATCAGAGACTTGGTGCCGCGTCACGAAGGGCACTTCAAACAAGCTGCAGACCTTCATAAACAGCTCTCTTCGCTCAGTACTACTCAAGATCAGATGGTCGGCTAGAGTAGATCAGCAACACGGACCTCTGGCAATGAGCAAACCAACCCAGCAGGAACCAATTGTGCAAGAAATGTGCAGGAAGAAATGCAGGTGGATTGGATTGGCCATACTCTGAGAAAACAAATTATCAATTGAGTGACATCACACGCCAGGCCATTGCTCAAGTGGAACCCGAATGGGAAGCGGCGAGTTGGTCGTCAGTGCAAGGGTGACATGGAGGAGGAGGTCATGTGAAGAGGAGATGAAAGCATATGAGCAGACATGGATCCAGATGAAAACGTTGGCGAGAAGTGGACGGAGTGGAGACGTGCGGCTGATGCCCGATGTTCCTCTAGGAATTAAATAAAGCAATAATATATATATAATTTTTATTACAATACACAACTTTTTACCAATCAAGTGGCACTGATATGTTTGTTAACAATAATTAGTCATTATTGACATGTCAGGAGTGGTGATAATTAACGAAGAAAATTAATGCATACAATTAAACTGTAGAAATGTTGACAACAAGTGGATTGCATAATGCATGATTTGGGAAAAATGAAGGGTATTCATGGATTAAGCCGATAACTGTAGGGAACTAGAAGGCAGGAATACGTTGGACTTACCGATACGAAAAATCTGGGCAGTTTCGATTTGGAGGATGATTTACGTCTAGAGAAATTACAGGCGAGAACCAACAAGTTGTCAGAAGATGAAGGCAGAGAAGACAGGATTTGAGGTAAGTGTAGAGAAGACAGAAGGGATGAAGATAACCAACTAACAACGACAACAAAAATTAATCACTCTCGATAGGGGAAATTTGAAAGAGGCCATTTCCTTCACTTATCTAGGAAGCACCACTTCAATTACAGGTAGACGGCACCGATGATAATGTCAAAACTAGCCAGAATCTGATAGACAGGACACATTTTCGTCTGAGAATAATAAGAAGTTCAGCAAAGATAGTGATCTTTTCGGCGATTTCATTTTCAAAAGCTGTACAATGGGATTAAAATACATAATTTTACATGGAGACAATTCTTGCTTGCTTCTACATAATTGTGACGGTGAATAAAAGGTGATAATTATTTCCAACTAGATATGGTTTTTACGAGAGGCTTAGAAACAAAATTGCACAGGATTAGAACGGATAACAAGTGTGTAAAACTGAGCATGGGAACAAAATTGAAATAATAATTTTCAACTTGAGATGGGAGTTAGGAGGTGTGAATATACATTACAAGAGCCTTAGAAATAAAATTACATGGGATTTAGCAAATTACAGGTGTGCAGAAAATGAGCCATGTCTCATAGCCATAAAAGAGGGTGGAGTAAACTGCTGCTGAGGCGTACGCATGCCCTTTGATAGATAACCTGATACCACGTCTACTGCGCCAGAGGTATAATGAGTCGACGTATACTAAACGAGGCTTCTGTCTCCATGCTGAGATTTCATCAGCAACCGACCCGTTGGTGTTGACTGATGCAACTCACCAAACAAGTGTAGTATCCAGAAGTCATTCTATCTGCTGAACTCTCCTGGTCGTCTCATATCTTGACGATTTCTAAGAAAATATTCCGTCTTACCTTCTACATCAAGAAGTTAAAACATTCTGGTATAACCCAACCCTTACTCCTACAATTCGTTAACTCTCGCATTCTGCCTATTATTCTCTATTGTTCCCCCTTAGTCTTTCCCGGGCTACTGAAGAAAGACTATAACATATTACGCAGGATGTTAAAGGTTGTCAGCAGGGTAAGCAACGTGCCACTTAACCAGCTTGTTAATATTCTGGTCGAAAGGCACATGAACTCATGTGGAAAATGGGCCAAATCCATTTTATCTAACTCACACCACCCTCTTCACTCACAACTCACCTCTTGCATCTCATCAGGCAGGAGACCAGAAGCCTATATACAAAACTATATGCTCACACCTGTAAGTAAAAAACTCAACGATACCCTACTTAGCTCGTGTTCCGTGCAATAAAGAAAGCATTAGGCGTGACACCTATAACTAATTAAATAGTCAGTAGTACAACTGGATCTCGTCTTTCCAGCTCATATCACTTATAGGTACAACGTTCTCTTTCTTTCTTTTCCCTTTTCTCTCTCCGTTTTTATCCGTTATGTGCTGCTTTGTTTCTTTCTTCCGCTTACGCCAGTAAATATGATAGCACCTACTTTTCTAACACCTTCAAACACTGTTCAATTTTGGCTTTGCTACCGACATGCTAATATGTTGTTGTCATAATGAACTGAGATTTCCTCAATCTATGTAGAATTCTATTAATTGATAATGTACTAACCGGATGCAATACTGTAGTAAAAATGCTGAGAATTCCATTCTGTATCACAAGTACTGTTTTGGAATAAAGCAAGTTATTATTATTATTATTAAATACCCAACACTCAAAAAAGCAGAGTCTTTTGCAATTCGCCTAAATCAATCGGTGCTCTGAGTACAAAAGAAACAGGTGCAGCCAGCCTGTCAGCCACTATTTCTGTCCGTACCTGCTGTGGATTATATTTAACCAACTGGCGATTTTGTACCGCAGATATCCATCAACCTTATTCAGCAGCAGCAACCAGCTGTATGACAACGGCACATGTAAAGTGATCCACAACGGAAAACTCAGCGAGGCGTTTGGAGTAAACACAGGAGTCAGACAAGGGTGCTTATTATCACCAAATGCGTCAGACAGTGGGAAACAAGAAGACAGGGATATGATCGACTGACGTGAAGAACCTAGAAGACCTAGATTTCGAGGATGATTTATGTTTGATGTCACATAAAATCGAAGACTTACAAGCGAAAACCGACAAACTGGTCGTAGAGGCTGGCAGCAAAGACAGGACTCCAGGTGAACATAGACAAGACGGAGGTTATGAAAATAACCAACCAACCAACAACAACAACAGCAGCAACATCCAGCGGCAATCACCATCAACGGAAGGGATTTGAAAGAGGTTACTTCATTCACTCATCTAGGGAGCATTGTTTCAACTACACGACGAACGGATGAGGATGTCAAATCGAGAAACACATTCATCAACCTGAAACCAATCTGAAAATCTTCGTCACTCAGTATCAACAACAAAATTCGGATTTCCAATACAAACGTGAAGCCAGTCAGTTCTTCTATACGGATCAGAAACTTGGCGGGTCACAAAGAATATTTCCAACAGCCTGTTGCAGACCTTTATCAACAACTGTCTTCGCTCTATACTGAAGATCAGATGGCCGCCGGAAAGAATCACCAACAAGAAACTATGGGAACAAACAAAAACAAGAACCAATCGCCGTCAACAAATATGCAGGAGAAAGTGGAGATGGATTGGACACTCGCTGAGGAGGCTGCTGGGTGACATCGCGCGTCAGACCATTGCTCGAGTGGAACCCGAAAGGGAAGCGGCGAGTGGGACGTCCAAGGGTGACATGGAGGAGATCGTGTGAAGAAGAGTTGAAACAGTATGGACTGACATGGATGCAGGTGAAAAGTACAGCATTAGACATAAGCAAGTGGAGACGTGCAGTTGAAGCCCCATGTTCCACTAGGAACCCAAAGGAACAATAATAATAGTGATATATAAATGTAGGAACTGATGACGAATTAAATCGTATGATATTCTACGTACCACCCTTGGACCCAAACTGTGTTCCGGAAGTGGTCTTCCATTCAAACAAAGCGCGATAAATGAAATCGATATGCCCCAGGTGAAAGTTTTCAGGCCTAATTAATGCGTCCTCTAGAAGCTTTTTCATGCATACAACAATGGATCATAACCATAACCATTGACCTTCTTTAGTCTGATTTATTTTTGTCTAAAATTCCAACTATACAATTGATTATGTTGAGTAATTGGCCAAATAGTTTCAGTATTCTCTGCTAAGTTTATAATGTCTTGTTACACAAAGACACTGTTATAATATTCAAATAATTAACACACCATAATAATATGGCGGGTAGATAGTTTCCGTTTTGTATTTGTTGTTGATTTGATAAACATTCGATATGTAAAATCTTCTAGCAGTATAAAAGCTGAGTACAATATCTAACCAGAACTAATATTTCACATCTCGTGTCAGTTTCTGTCTGTCCGTCTGTCTGTATGTCAGTGTGTGAGTGTTAACAATGCCTGAAAGTCATAAGCCATCAAGTAGATGGACTGCTACACAAGTGAACATCATTCTTGGATGCTTACTGGTGATTACTGCACTAGTCTCCGTGATTATCTACCTTTTAATGCGACCTCCTGAAGGTAAGAATATTCGCTTTTTATAATGTACATGGTTTATTCGATTGATTTCTGAGCTTCACGTCTCTTTTCTGACGACAGATTGATATCAGTTTGAGAATCATTGAAAACCAAACCAGGGAGCACTGGACAGCTAGCTTTTTCGTTCTAGTTTCGGACTCATTGTCAGCAACTTCCGGTTACAAGGCGAGCGCCCGCAGACCATTCATCCACTAGGATCTGACTGACCAACGGGGCAGCCCATGAATTCCAACAACTGTCCAGTGGTCTCTGGTTGTTTTCAATGGTTCTCTAATTAATATCAATCCGAGGGGGGAACTTGTCCTTCCTACCTCCCTCTTTTACTAGTTTTCCCATGCAAGTCTTTGAATCTATGAGACATTAGACATAAATCGACCGCCACGAAATTCAAATTTGCTCGAGTCATCTTATCGGTCAGTCCAATGTATTCCTGTCTCCTGGCTCCCCAAATGTTGTGTTCCTCACATTCCATCTCAATGACAATTTTCAACATCATCAGTGATAGCAGACAGGCAGTCTAATCTTACTGCTTCCAGCACTTTCTACGTATTTATCGACGTTTCCCTTGTGGATTAATTGACATGTGGCATTGTCTGTTATATATGGCTGTCGAATGAGGTTGTTAAGGATTTCAGGCACTTTATAGCTTTGAAGTAATTACCGAATCAATTCCCTACCAGTGCTGTCGTAGACCTTTTCAAAGTCGATGATAGCATTATATGCAATTAAGTGAATTTATGTGTCTGCTTACAACAACATCACATGAAGTGATTTTACACATAAGTAATAGCAAACTAACAGGCGTGCGACGCTGTCGTTTCTGCCTACTTGGATGAGTTGATTGGAGATGGTCAATTACAGTTTTGAATTTACTCATGTATGATTTTGTGTTATGTGCTTCAACGACCAGTGGTTCAATGGTCTACGAGCTAGCTCGCCATGTAGTCAGAACGTCCTGGGTTCGAACCCCTGCGGTGGGTTCAGTACTGCTGAAGATTCCCAAACTAGACTGATGAAACAGCTTTCAAGTACTCCCAGATGGTTTTCCAATGGTTCTCTAACTGATATCAGTTCATGATGGAATCCTTCAACATATCAAGCAAAATTCCCTACAAAAAAAATACTTGAAGATTGTTGTAACTGTCATATCCAATGTTTTGTTTGGCTACTCTAAAGGTGTTTCATCAGCCTACTGTTTTTTTACACAACTGGAATATCCTATTGTGATGTTGTGGCCGGATGGCTATACCATAGATGGATACCCTTCACGACCACTTTCATCTTCTTAGTCCATAATACTTAAAGTTCATACTCGAAGGAAATTATTTGTTCAAGTATTGGTTTGTAGGGATTTGATTGATTGGTTACAGGATTTCATCATGAGCTGACATTGGTTAGAGAACCATTGGGAAGCCTGCACTGGAGTACTGGAAACCTGTAGTGTACACTGAACTTTTGTTTTAACTCACTCATCCAAGTTTTGGCGCTACTCCACATCGCTTCACTTGCTGCACTTCACTTCTTGTACATTTTGGCACTTGTACGCTTTCTCCCTCGCTGTACTCTTCTACAAGCACACTCCTCGAGTTCCCTACTCCTACGGGTACAGATAAGTGGTAAACCTGTTTTTATATTATTGAGTTATAATTGCATTCGTTATAAGTATACGTTTGGTTACAGGCAAGTAGCGAGTCCTTTTTATTTCTGCCTTTTACTCGTTCCTCAGTACTTGCAGGATAGGCAGAGTACTGATTAAGACCTGGGCAAAAGAAGTTAGTCTTTTTGTAAGTGTGACAGGCAAACTCACCTGAGAATAAAAATCTAAGACTTACAGTGGTGAGCCCGACGTGATACAAACATGCAGCCTTCTGACAAAAGCAAACTTGTAAATCGTCAGTCTTCCAGAGAATGTCATGGAAGAGGTGTCTGACGTGCTAGCGGACCAGTCCCCTGAATTATATGAGCGTCTCAAGCAGGCGCTGATTAAGTGCGTTGCACTTACTGATCAACAGAAAGTGCAGGAACTTTTCAGAGATGTTCAACTCGGCGACAGAAAACCTACTTAACTGTTACGACAGATGAGACAGTTAGTTGCGGACTTCAAAATAGGTGATGCTTTTTTAAAACAGCCTTGGTTACAACGATTGCCGCAGGCGTTTCAGGGATTTCGGCCTCGATCAACAAGTCCCCGTTATCCGAACTAGCTGAGGCAGCTGATAGAGTAGTGGAGGCTACTACACCCAATAGGAGCATTTCGGCTGCGTTAACCGATAGTCCCGCTCAGACCAAGGATCCTTCTGCTGAGGGGTCATCAAGCTTCGATACGGTGGCCCGTATAACCAAGCTTTACGATGAGATATGCAGTATTCGACAGAAAATGAAAGCCAGAGGTCGCTCTTGTAGTTGAACAAATTTGTCTCGAAATAGATCTTTTTCACGTGCTAGCAGTAGGCGTCGAAAGTCTCGTAATTCTCAGCCTGGAGTGTGCTGGTATCATCGACGTTATGGTGCAAAGGCCCAAAAGTGCACTCGTCCGTGCACCTTCGAGGTACAACAGGCGGGAAACTAGCAGGTCAGCACGTATTGGTGACTAACGTTGCTGGCGAACCACTTCCATGTCGCCTATTCTATGTTACTGACCGTAACACTGGAACACACAAATCTGTTTCGTCCTAGTTCGGCACTCTTTATCAGTACACACACTTACTGGGGCTCGAATCCAGGACCTTCTGGTTACAAGGTGAGCTAACTCGTACACCATTCATCAGCCACTGGGAGCCGATCCAATAGCCAGTCAGCCCATGAAATCTAACTTCTGCCAATTCACGATATAGCGCGACTTCTAGCCAATGTCTTCCGTGGAGAGTAATTGTCCTCACATGCGACCTGCTGCACCCTACTGGTCACGAGGTCCCACTAGAACCCCGGGTAACTACTACCTACTACTACTCACTCAATGGACAGGACAGTTAAAATCTGAGGTGATATGAATACACTGTTTCTGATAATCCCCATTTTTATTGATTTTATTTTATTTACCTGCCTTAATAGTACAATTTGTATAATTTCAGTGGATAAAGCCTCGATAACTGAGGCAGAATCTGAAAACTGTAAGTGACAGACAGTTGAATTAATTTCTAATCTAATGTGACCATTCGTATTGATGGTGACTGCACTTCAGTGGACGTCTTCGTTTAGAGACCATTTCTCCCTTTGGTCCACAAAAATGCACATGAATTAGTTGAATAAACATACTTTTATATCAACAGTGAAGATGAAGTCGTAGAGCTATCTGTTTGATAACAAGACTAATGAAAAACAGCATGATTAAACAGAGAAATATCCAGGCAGACAATGTGGATAAAGGCTAAGAAAAACAAATGATCCGATTTAGGTGATTCTGGATTGTAAGCGAAGTAGATTAACTATGTATCTAATGACGATGTGATAATATTAAGAGGTGATAAGAAATTGGTTGTGACATCATCAGTTGCAATTAATAGTGTTCTCTGAGCTGGTTGGTTTAGTTGCGAGGCTTTCGTCGTCCTTCTGTACAACATCTTCTGCGCAATTTTCCATGAGTGATAGAATCGTGTCTCCTGGTAACCATCTTTACATATCTATTGACCATTTTCTGTTGACTTGTATTTTAAACTTTCTGGTCACCTGATTTACTTTTTATTAGTTGGTATATTTCGACTATATTAACGTGTTTGTTAATTGCATTTTCGTTTGAGTACCAGGCTTCTAGGAATTCCCTGACTACACTTTTTGTGGTGTTTCCTCTGTCTAAGATTTCGACATTATCCCAATCAAATTGATGTCCATAATTGTCTATATGCATTGATATGAAAGAATATATGTCATGTCTTTTGACGGCTGATTTGTGTTCCTCGATTCTGATTCGAAGGGGACGCCGACTTTGGCCGATGTAATGCCTGTTACAGTTCATACAATTTATTTTTTAAATGGTATTAATTTTATTCCCTTTTTTCTGTTGGATCTTTTGCTTTGCATAATATCGAATTAAGCGATTTGACTGCCTTGTGTGCTATATCTATATCAAACGATTTCAGTATTCTAGCTGATATTTCAGAGATATTCCTCATGTATGGTAGGATGAATTTTCTTGTGGTCTTTGATGATGGTTCCTTGTTTGTGTTGTGATTCGATTTTAAACACTTTTTGATGAAATTTTGTGGACAACCATTCTTTTGAAGACCATTAGCAGGTACTTTTCTTCCATTGTTTTCAACTCTGGTGTGCTACAATGTCTTTGAATTCATTTAAACGATGTCTGCACACAGTTTCGTTTGTGAGTAATTGGATTATTGTTAGTATAGTTGAGTATTTGATCTGTGTGCGTTGATTTTCTATATACTTGTGTTTCTAAATCTCCTGTGTTGGTTCTCCTGATTAAGACATCTAAAAATGGGATTTTGTTATCTAATTCTTCTCCTCTCATGGTGAATTTGATGTCTTCAAATATGTTGTTTATTAATTTATGGGTATTTTTCAAATCATTTCTCTTAATTATTACAAATGTATCATCAACGTAACGTATCCAGATTTTCGGTTTAATTATAGGTAGAGCTATTAATTCTAATCTTTGCATGACGGCTTCAGCTGTTAATCCTGATATGGTCGATCCCATTGGTGTTCCTTTTATAAGTTCATATATTTGACTATTGAATTGGAAGCATGTTATAAGGCATAATTCTATGGGTTCTATCCAAGTTGAACATTGCATTTTTATGTTTTCATCACCATAGAGTAATTGTTGCATAGTTTCTGTTGCTAGTTTTTATAATTTGAGTGATGATATGCTTTCATATCAATGCATGTAGACAATTATGATCATCAATTTGATTGGGATAATGTCGAAATCTTAGACAGAGGAAACACCACAAAAAGTGCAGTCACGGAATTCCTAGAAGCCTGGTACTCAAACGAAAATGCAATTAACAAACACGTTAATATAGACGAAATATACAACTAATAAAAAGTAAATCAGATGACGAGAAAGTTTAAAATACAAGTGAACAGAAAATGGTCAATACAGATGTAAAGATGGTTACCAGGAGACGCATTTCTATCATTTATGAAAAAATTTAAATCATTTCACTTTATGCTAAAAATTGCGCAGAAGAGGGATGTTGTCCAGAAGGACGACGAAAGCCTCGCAACTAAACCAACCAGCTCAGAGAACACTAATAATTGCAAATCATCCACCTGAGCAACTAATATTCTCTATTATTTCAACATCATCTTTGGTCAGTTGCTAATAGTCCAAGGAAAGGATATTCGCTGTGTACAGACTTCTTTTGAATATATAGTTTAGGCTTAATAGCTCGGTTGCCTATCACCTCAGCTATATAATTAATATACAAGTAGGAAGTCCATTGTAAAGATAAGATGGGATGCGACGAATCACCATTGGACGCTATCACTTTCTACACTAAATAACACTTTCAAATAAATGGAACAAAAGGGAGCTATGGATGGTTTTCTATTTGTCTTTTGTCAGTAACATGCGTTGTCTAAGCTGTCTAGCACTACGTCAAAAGTAACTGTCTCCACAGGAGCAGCTGAACTGACAAATACAACCCACGTATATGTGGCAAAACTATCTAGTTTATCCTTCGTTTCAGTGTGATCCAATTATTCGTCGACTGGACAGAGAGTGACAAACATAGATTTCCTGTGGAAAGTCTTCTTCATATATACTCCTGGAAAGTCTTTGCGACAAAATCTCACTTGACAAGTCCGCCATTAAAATTGTCACTTAATAAACAGCAGTTTCTTCCGTGCTGTCATATGTTTCGTTATGATACTCCTCGGACAGCCTATCTGCATCAAGGAATTATGAATATATATATATTCATGAAATTCCTTTTGTAATTGATCATCCGTATACTATCTTTCTTGCTTTGCTCTTGAGACATCTGCCTGTATTTCCTTGTGAATGTGCTCCTTCAACCTTCAATAATTCTGTATTTAATCACTTCGTCTAAAGAGACCTGCCTATGTATACCTGCCTATGTTCTAAAACAATGTGCAGATGTGTTGTGTTCTCCACTAACCAACATCCTAAATGCCTCTTTCTCCAAAAATATCGTACCTGATGCATGGAAGGACATCAAAATTGTCCCTGTCCCTAAACCTGGAAACGGCAAGAACGTAAAGTTCAGACCCATTGCCATCACTTCCCCGTTCCTAAAGCTTATGGAAAAACTAATACTTCTTAAACTCGAACCCTCCCTTAAAAACTTCGAAGACCCAAAACAATTTGCCTATAAACAGGGTAGGAGTACATTAGACGCTGCAGCTGTCTTACACAACAACATCGTCTCATCATTAGATAAAGGTGCCAAATACGTCCGCTGCACGTTTCTAGACTTCACTTCTGCTTTCGACTCTGTTCCTAGATGTCTCCTGCTAAATAAGCTCTCTTTGACGAAAACTGAGTCCTGGGTCACTAACTGGTTGCATTCCTACTTCTCTAACAGAATGCAGTACACCGTATACAAAGGTAAATCCTCCTCTGCTGCACTCACTGAAGCCGGTGTCCCCCAAGGTGCTGTACTCTCCCCACTTCTCTTTTCTTTCTTTCTACATGACTTACCATCTTCAAATGACATTAATTTTGTCAAATACGCTGATGATCTGTCTGTATCTTTGCCTATCAAATGTCAAAGCGACTGCTCTAAACTTAATGGCTTTCTGTCAGAAATCAGCCAGTGGTCCAAGGAAAATGGTCTTACCCTAAACCCCTCAAAATGCCAAACGGTCAATTTCACCTTCAGGCATAAATCCGACCTAAACAAACTGGTTGCCTCTCACGAGGTATGCAACATAGACGGCAATGAAATAGAAACCAAGTCGGATATTAAATACCTAGGTGTCATTCTATCTCTTGATCTTTCCTGGTCGTCTCATATCTTGGCGATTTCTAAGAAAATATTCCGTCTTACCTTCTACATCAAGAAGTTAAGAAATTCTTGTATAACCTCCCAACCCTTACTCCTACAATTCGTTAACTATCGCATTCTGCCTATTATTCTCTATTGTTCCCCCTTAGTCTTTCCTGGGCTACTGAAGAAAGACTATGCCTTATTACGCAGGATGTTAAAGGCTGTCAGCAGGGTAAGAAACGTGCCACTTAACCAGCTTGTTAATATTTTGGTTGACAGGCACATGGACTCATGTGAAAAATGGGCCAAATCCATTTTATCTAACTCACACCACCCTCTTCACTCACAACTCTCCCCTTGCATCTCATCAGGCAAAACCAGAAGCCTATATAGAAAACTATATGCTTGCACCAGCAAGTACAAAAACTCAACCATACCCTACTTAGCTCGTGTTCTGTGTGATAAAGAAAGCATTAGACGTGACACCTATAATTCATTAAATAGTCAGTAGTACAACTGGATCTCATCTTTCCAACCCACTTCATCAATAGGTACAACATTTCCTTTCTTTCTGTTCCTTTTCTCTCTCTTCTTTTTCCGTTATGTGCTGCTTTGTTTCTTTCTCTCGCTTACGCCAGTTAATAAGACAGCTCCCACTTTTCTAACACCTTCAAACACTGTTTCAGCTTTACCTTTGCTACTGAACATGCCAATATGTTGTTGTCATAATGAACTGAGATGTCCTTAATCTATGTAGAATTCTATTTATTGATAATGTACTAACTGGATGCAATACTGTAGTAAAAATGCTGAGAATTCCATTCTGTATCACTAGTACTGTTTTGGAATAAAGCAAATTATTATTATTATTAAAGCTGGCCAGCATTGAAGAGTGCTTCTCTTTCATCTATTGGTTGTCCAATGAATTGACAATGGTCTTTAAACGCCGAACTCTGCAAACAACATAGGATATAGGGCAATTCACCTCAGTCGAATAGAGTTCTGGGTGTGCAATGAACAACAGGTGCAGCCAGCAACTATTGTGGCCATGGTCTGCATTCACACCTAAAAGTTCATAAGTTGTCTTTGTCACTTCTATGTAATTCATTCAATGTGATTAAAAGCACCATTTAAGAAAACAGTATATAAATTTAGAACCTGAGGAAGAAGAAGTTATCAGAAGAGAATATTCTACGTTCATTAGTCAGTCATTTGTAAATAATAATAATATTAACAATTTGCTTTATTCCATAAACAGTACTTGTGATACAGAATGGAATTCTCAGCATTTTTACTACAGTATTGCATCCAGTTAGTACATTATCAATAAATAGAATTCTACATAGATTAAGGGTAATCTCAGTTCATTATGACAACAACATATTGGCATGTCGGTAGCAAAGCCAAAGTTGAACAGAGTGTTTGAAGGTGTTAGAAAAGTAGGTGCTGTCATAATTACTGGCGTAAGCGAGAGAAAGAAACAAAGCAGCACATAACAGAAAAAGAGAGAGAGAGGAAAGGGAAAAGAAAGAAAGAAAATGTTGTACCCATAAATGGTATGAGTTGGAAAGACGAGATCCAGTTGTTCTACTGACTATTTAATAAATTATAGGTATCACGCCTGATGCTTTCTTTATCACACAGAACACAAGCTAAGTAGGGTATGGTTGAGTTTTTGTACTTGCTGGTGCAAGCATATAGTTTTCTATATAGGCTTCTGGTTTTACCTGATGAGATGCAAGGGGAGAGTTGTAGGTGAAGAGGGTGGTGTGAGTTAGATAGAATGGATTTAGCCCATTTTTGACATGAGTCCATGTGCCTGTCAACCAAAATATTAACAAGCTGGTTAAGTGGCACGTTGCTTACCCTGCTGACAGCCTTTAACATCCTGCGTAATAAGGCATAGTCTTTCTTCAGTAGCCCAGGAAAGACTAAGGGGGAACAATAGAGAATAATAGGCAGAATGCGATAGTTAACGAATTGTAGGAGTAAGGGTTGGGAGGTTATACAAGAATTTCTTAACTTCTTGATGTAGAAGGTAAGACGGAATATTTTCTTTGAAATCGTCAAGATATGAGTCGACCAGGAGAGATCAGCAGATAGAATGACGCAGCTTCAATAAGTTGTCATGGGAATTCAGTCATTGCAAATACTGTATGCTGAATACTTTCATCAACAGCTGCCTTCCTTCCTGGCTCCATACTGAAAATCAAATGAGTAGTCAACTCCACAAAGAACAGACACCAAGAGGAATTCTGTCAAAGAATCAACTTGATACATAATGCCCAAACTAGAAATACGCACATGCAGAAAAGAACGTGAATATGGAATGGAAATGTGAACCATAAACGACAAATTGGGTATCGCACCGATGATGACATTGAGGAGATCGTGTGAGGAAGAGATGAAAGGTTGTGGGCGAGCGTGTAGACGGCTAATTAAAAGATTACAGATGGCAGAGTGAAATGCAGATGTAAAACAGATGCTCCATGTTTCATGTTCAGAACTCAAGAGGATGGCAATAATGAATTAAAAGGAATTAAATTTTCATAAATGCCTCCTAACATTTTATAATTTCTATATTTTCCATCACAGTGAAATTCAAATCACATCCTACTCAAATTTCAGTGGACAATGATACAGAGACTACATTGAAAAATATTACACCAAGTGAGTTAAACAATCCTATTATTCTCTTCTATAAAATGTTTCATGAACACTTCTCGACTGCGCCATCAACAACACTATACCACAGCAACCTGCTTTCTTCAGCCCGTACAATTTAACCAAGGACATACTTCAACGTCACCCAATAATAATAATAATAACAACGTATGGCTGAAAACGTCTCCAAGGTTAGAGTTGCTTATTCTACGTAGGCACATTCTGATTGGTTCCTTTACAGAATGACCTTGTTCAGAGTATGACGAATAAAGTGTGATCGATTGATTATCTATCTACATATCATATTCTGAAATAGGATTGTTGTTCCATGAGAGTCTTTTTGTAACGAAACATAAATAAATACGAGATAATGTATAACTGGTACCATGTAGTAATTTTCATCGTTAGATATGCAAACCTGTGAATGATGGCCGTTCTTACTATTATTATTATTGTCATCATCAATATTCCCTCGGGTTCTGAGTGGAACATGGTGCTTCGACAGTACATCTCCATTTCACGACCTTCTCTGCATTCCTCTTCATCTGGTCTCAAGATTACCTAAAATATGTACTTCTCTTCCTCACATGATTTCCTACACACCACCCACAAACACACACCCAAATGGTCGTTTCCCGTACGGAATCGTAAGCATTGGATAGGATGTCACTCTACAGATCCCTCATCCTGTACTCTATTCAACTCCATTTTCTCCGGAAGATTTCTTGAACAATCTGAGGTTCTTGATTAGTACATTCGAATAGTTTCCTGTTGATAGTTCTTTCTGGTGGATCAGCCAGGCATCTGATCTTCAGTTTAGAGCGAGGAAAGATGGCATTTGTAGATGAAACTCTTCAATGGCTTGTTAGAAATTATTTTTGTGACGCACACTCCATGTTTCTGACTCGTGCAGAAGAACTGACTGACTGACTCAACACTGGTGTTGGTAATCCGAATTTTGTTGTTTATTCAGAGTTCAGTGGAAGATTTCCAAACTGATTTTAGGGTGATGAAGCCGTGTCTTGCCCTTCCAATTCACGTTGTGTTTGACATCTGCATCCATGGACCCATCTCTGTTTGAAGCGATACTGCCTAGAGAAGTGAAGGAAGCAACCTCATTGAGATTCCTCTCGCTGAAAGTGATTAGTGCTTGATGTTGTTGTTAGTCGGTCTTGCATATCTTTACCTGAAATCCTGTGTTCCTTGGCTGCTGCTTCTTCTGTCAGTTTGTTGGTTTTCACCTGTGAGTCTAATAGATTGAGTTATCTGTTGTCCGCAAAGTCTAGATTTTTCAGGGTCTTTCTATATGTCAGTTCAGCGCATTCGTGTCTTGCCACTCCCATGTACAGTGTTCCACATAATCCAGTACATTGCAACTAGGATATCCTCGTGGGTGATAATAGACAGCTTCCTTGTCTTACTCCTGTCTTCACTTCAAAGGCTTCTTCATTGAGCTTTCCGTTGTGGATCCTTTGACATGTGACATTGTCATTTAGCCGTTAGCTGTTGAATGAGGTGGTTATGGATTTATGGCACTCCACAGTGTTCAAATAGTTTCCGAATTGTATTGCAGTCAACTCTGTCAAAAGCTTTTCCAAAATCAATGGCTTCGAGGTAGAGAAGTGTCTGCCATTCTTTGCAGTTGCAATTTGATCCACACTTGATTCACATTTTCCTGAATCCAACTTGTTCCTGTTTGTGTTCTGCATAAATATTGACTGCATATTGTTTTGATGAATTAATCCCCGGTAAACTTTACCACAAAACAATTTGGCTTTTGTGGCCTTGATGGTAGATAATGCCTTTCCATCTCAGTGGGAAATACAGGTACATCCAGCAGACGAGTCCTAATTAGGCGGGTGAAATCCTCATCCTTCTGGATTCCACTAATTGTCAGCCAAAATAACTTCACACTAATCCCAAAATATCGTTGAAGCCTTCATACGACGAGTTGGTTTGTCAACACAGGGACCGAGTTTTTCAGTCACACATAATCAATAATCAATCTCACTTAGGATACACGTGTTTTCAACCTTCAATTCAAATGAATTTTCTAAACATTGGACGAATTGCAGGCTTGATGACGAGTTGATATCAGTTAGATAAGTACGACTGGAAAACCAACAGGAAGTACTTGATAGCCGACTGTTTCATCAGCAAAGTTTGAGACTCCTCATCCGTACACACCAACTGTCATTATCCGCAAATGACATTGGCTGGCAGTCGCGCTTTACATATATATTTTATATCACGAAGTGGCAGAAGCTGGAATTGATGGGCTGGCCATTGGATAGGGGTCCCAGTGGCTGAGTGAATGGTTCATGAGCTTGCCTTGTAGTAAGTGGAAGGTCATGGGTACGAATGAATATTATTATTATTGTATCCTTTAGTTCCTAGAGGAACATAGGGCTTCAGCGATGCGTCTCCATTGCGTTCGATTCTCTGCTAGAGTCTTCACCTGGCTCCAAGTCTGTCCACACGTTTCCATCTCCTCTTCATATGACCTCCTCCAAGTCACCCTCACCCTTTCACTGACGACCAACTCACCGCTTCCCTTTCGGGTTCCACTCGAGCGATGGCTTGTCTAGTGATGTCACTTGATGGTTTCCTCAGAGTATGGCCAGCCAATCCATCTCCATTTCTTCCTGACAATATTTGTTTCACAACTGGTTCCTGGTTGGTTCGCTCATTGCCAGAGATCCCTGTTGCTGATCCTTCCTGGCTGGCCATCTGAGCTTGAGTATTTAGTGAAGACAACTGTTAATGAAGGTCTGTAGTTTGTTTGAGAGGCCCTTTATGACGCGCTGTGCAAGTCTCTGTTCCGTATAGCAAGTAGCACTGACTTCACATTGGATTTAAAATTCCGGATCTTATTTTTGATGCTGAGTGCTGCTGATCTCCACACTGACTTGAGAGTAGTGAAAGCTTGTCTTCCTTAACCGATCCTTGCTTTGATATCCTCGTCATTTCAGCCTGTAGTTGAAACGATGCTTCCCAGGTAGGTAAAAGAGGTTGTTTCTTTTAGGTTCCTCCCATTTATGCTGATTGTTGTCTGTTGTTGTTGCTGTTGGTGTTGTTGCCCAGGAATCTTCATCACCCGACTCTGTTTTCTCTATGTTCACCTGAAGTCCTATCCTTGATGCTTCCTCTGCCAACTTGTTGCTTCTCGCTTGCATATCTTCCAGTTTGTAGGAAATCAGACATATATCATCGCCGAAGCCAACTTTTTTGTGTGAGTCCATTTTATGCCTGTTTCCTCATTGCCCACTGTTTGTCGCATTATCCAATCTACTGCAATCAGGAAAATCATTGGCGATAGTAGGCAGCCAGCTTGTCTTACTCCTGTCCTCACTTCGAAGGATTCCGTAAGTTTCCCGTTGTGGATTACTTGGCATGCAGCATTGTCGTACAGCTGTTGGATGAGATGTATAATTGTCGGTGGCACCCCATAGTAGCGAAGTAGTTGCCAAAGCACCTCTCGATCGACGCTGTCGAAGGCTTTTTCAAAGTCGATGAAGTTGAGATAGAGAGGTGACTGCCAACGAATGATAGTGGGTGCTTACATCCGAAGAGTCCAAAGCCTGAGAGAAACAACTGTCCAGTAATATCTGTTGGACTTCTCTAGCTTATCTCAAAAATCATCAAACCTGCAATCAACAAACAAATCAGCCGCCTCAACAAACCAAGGCTTGATAATCAGACAAATCAATAAGTACACTATTCACCTTAGAAGATATTTAGAAAACAGTGTATATATATATATATATATATTTCAATATGCTGTTCCTAATTACCTAAAGATCGATAACTCTTATTGTCTATATAACAATGGAGTATTTTGTTTTGGTTGAGTAAAAAGTGTGTGCATTTATGTGTGTGCGCGTGTGTTTCCGAAGTTACTTAGACTTCAAAGAGCATTATCACAAATACTTGATACCGATGAAACGAATTTGTTCACAATTCCTTCAATGTCTGTTTCTCTATAAAACTGGTATTCAAGCAAAGAGAAAAAGATAAGCACGATTATTTATTGAAGCTAGAGAAATTTAATTGAAAAAAGTTCCTTCTAAATATATTATCTATCTATCTATCTGTCTATCTATCTATCTATCTATCTGCCTATCTATCTACCTGTCTATCTATCTGTCTGTCTATCTATCTATCTATCCATCTATCTATCTACCTGTCTATCTATCTATCTGTCTATCTATATATCTATCTGTCTATCTATATATCTATCCGTCTATCTATCTATCTACCTGTCTTTCTATCTATCTGTCTATCTATATATCTATCTGTCTATCTATCTATCTATCTATCTATCTATCTATCTATCTATCTATCTATCTATCTATCTATCTATCTGTCTATCCATCACTCCCCTCTTCTCTATATTCATCTGAAGTCATGTCTTTGTAATGCAACCTATCTGTAATTTTTAAACATGACTAATCATCACTTTTAATCACATAATTGCCCTGTTACACCGAAAGTTGTTTCGAAGTATGATGCCTTTTTCGTAAATTTCATTGACACTAAACTATTGTAGTTTGAGTAAAGCAGAAATATTTGAAAGTGTTCAAAATGCCTCATTTGTGAAGTGTAATTTCATTTGTCTCTCCCTAGAATTATTTACCGTGGAGGATATTCACTCTCTGATGTTTAAACAAACAAATTTTCCCTCCATAAATCACTAGCTGGCAGAGAAGTTAGAATTCATTCAGCCCATCTGAGTGGTTTGATGTTGAGCAAACTAGACTTGTAGCGGAAAGGCCCTAGATTCAATCCCTATCAGTGAGATCATATGAGCGTGTGTGTAGTGTGTAGTATTGGAGACTCATAGAGTAGGACGAAATAGATGTCGAGTACTCTTTGATTTCCTGAAGTTCTCTGAATGAAGTCAGTACATTATTAGGTGGTTAGAGGCAATCTCCAGTCGGAAGCTTTGAACCAGTGTAGTGTGTAGTGTTCGAGACTCATAGAGTAGGACGAAATAGATGTTGAGTAGTCCCTGATTTCCGGTGGTTCTCTAAATGAAGTTGGTTAGTTAGGTAGTTTGGTGGTTGGAGACCATCGCCAGGAGGAATCTTTGGACCATCTAACACTGACCACCAGTCAGCAAGGCATGTATCTGCAGCCTTGAAGGAACAAACGACAGTACTCATGACACTAGTTATCTGCTAACTACCTGGTGTCAAATCAAAATACCTAATGCTTTCATCCTATAGTAGGGAGGTCAATCGCTAGCCAGAAGAGCTCACTGTTAATATCTCTGACTGAAACAGTGCACCATCATGTGGATTCGAATTTCAGACAAGCGAAATCAGTCCCTTCAAGATTGCAGATATACGCCTTGCTAACTGGTGAGTAACTGCCACCAACAAGCATAAAACGTAAATGGTTCAAGGCTTCCTCTTGGCGATTTCTTCCAACAACCTAAGACCAAAATTTACGAGTGCATATTTGATGGCAAGCCACTTAACATGGTAGCCACATTACAAACTCGACGGATAGAATTCCATCCACACCAAAGCAAACAAAGGACTAGATGCATGACACCAGTTAGTGTTGGATCAATGGACGACTTCTGATGACGAAGTATTTGCCTGCTCTCGAATTGTTATCAACTAATAAATTTAACAGTTTCTTATAGATATACTGTAATCGCTTGGAATCTTTTTCTTTTCAGCTGAAGAAACCATCATAACAAATGCAAGTACAAGGACTGACGAAATCACCTCACTTCCTGTTACTCCTTGTAATGACTTTTATCGTTATGCTTGTGATAAGTGGGAAAAGGATAATCCTATGCCAGAAAACATGCTGAAAATAAGCACGTTATCAAGCTTAGACAAGAAGATCGAAAAATACATTTGGAGATTATTCGGTGAGTGGCTGGCATGAATGTAGATACATAATATTGTTCCCTTTGGTTCCAAGTGGAATATAGGCTGTCAGCCTTTCCATCCCCCTCCTGAAACGATCTCCTCTATGCCATCTTCTCCCCTACACCCAGTGCGTCATTTCCTGTAGTAATCCCACTCGAGTGATGGTCTGAGCTGACCAGTCCAATTCACCTCCATTTCCCTCTATATGTTTGTTTGACGATAGGTTGCGTAATGACTCATTCCAAGAGATCCATTGTCGCTTATCAATTCTGGCCCCTACAATCTGATCTTCACTGCCATCAAGCCAGTGAAGTTAGCTTCAAAGTCTGTGGTAGCCTCTTAGAAATGCTTCTATTGACGTACACACCAAGTCTTCGAAGTATGCAGAGGCACCAAACTTGACATCAGGACTAAAATTGCGGACAACACCTAGTCTAAGTTTTCATTGAACTACACGAAGTAGTTATTTCTGTCAAGTTTTGGTTTGCAAGGGGTATTTGATTGGTGGTTAGAGGTTTGATCACAAGTTTAGTTCATTTAGGGAACCAATGGAAACCGGCAGTGAGTAGTAGAGAAACATTTCGTCCCAGTTTGATACTCTTCAGTCGTACGCATCCATCATAGCACGTACTGGACAAACAATCATTGACTAGGACTGTTATTCTGATCTAAATTCTTTAATCCAGAACAAACTTTGATGAAAAAACAACGGAGGAAATCAATATAGTTCTTGGGAAATAGAGCGATGAGTTAGTCTACTCGAGGTTATATGGAAACAAACATTTCCTCTGATTTGCTTTCAGTTATCTATGCCTAAGCTTAGTTAGTGGTTAGTGACTAGCTGCAGTGGAATTTATCAGGATGCATGTGCATTTCATCCGTTATTTGGGAATTGTGTCAGCTAGAGGATGTATGCGCATTTCCCAGTCAGTGAGTCAGTGATTGTGTCTCCTCCCCCTCCCCAACAGCATCCCCAGCGTACTGAGTCTTGAATCCAGTGCGCCCATAGTTTCAAACGCTAGAGCGTGTTATCCACTATACCACTTCAGCCACGAAAGTCATCACCCTGTTCTTGTAACGAGTCGCAATTGTAGGTAATTCAGTTTGGACTTTCCCCTTGATTGATTGTACAAAAGTGTTCGGCGCCAGGTCTTTGACCACGGTGTATGAGGATTCAGCCTGACAATCCATCAACGGAGAGAATCCGAATTGGACTACCTAATATATGCCTAAATTGTTTGCGAAGATATTGGCAGCAAAAGTACGCCTTCATCAATCCATATCAGTTTAAGGCACCGATCTTATCCACAATTGGAATTAAATATAGTTTCAAAGTCCTCGCCCACCATTTTAATAAGAAATGACAAGAGAAAGTACACCTGTCTTACAATAATGCCCTCAAAATAAGCGCCCTTTGTTTCCATCGTTTAACTGTACATATACACACCAGTGTTTTATTCTATTTCACAGCTAATTCATCTTACGCCACGAACGATGTTCACTTAAACGATGTCCGTAAATTTTACAAATCTTGCGTCGAACGAAACAACATATATCCTGAAGATGTGAGAAGTCAAGTACGCCAGATAATTGCAAAAACCTATGGTGAATGGGAATTATTGCCATCTACACGTCAAACGAATATTGTAAAGGATGGTGGCAAACAGCTGAGTCTATTAGACTTATATCTACCGTTAATAAGCACAAATGGAGGTAGCCCACTGTTTTCCTTGTATCTTCGTGGAAAATACCCACCCGCCATTCAAGTAAGTTGAGTCTTCAAAATACATCTAAAGACTGAGTAGAATCATAAAATTAGACAACCTTTCGATTGGTTTATTTTAGTTAGAGCAAAATAATTCCATAGTAAAGAAAGAAGAGATGTTCAACGAAGAGTTAATCTTCTCGTGCGAAATCTTAGCCACTAAACGAATATTTCCAAAGATGTATCATTAGAATTGATATCCGTTAGAGAACCATTGTGAACTAGAAGGCAGTATTAGATGATTCTGAAACTAGAACGAAGCAGATGTACTACCGTCCAGTGTCACTGCCTAGTTGGGTTTTCAATCGTTCCCTCTCTAACTGATATCAATCCATGCGTGGTGAAAATTCAAACAAATCCCATCCCTATTGACTAACTCTCATTGAAAATTGATCTGATACTCTCTAGTGACTCACTTCAGGACGAAGTTGCCTAGAAATAGTTTATGTTGAGAAATCATCACCAGTAGGGACCATCAGGTCGGGAGTGAGGACATTGCTTGGTGCCATTCTCACTGGAATCACGCATTAGTAGAAGCTAGGATTCATGGTTTGACCATTGCATCTGGTCCCAGTGGCTGATGAATGGTCTACGATCGCTCGACGTTGACTCGGAAGTTACTGTGTTCGAATCCTTGTGGCGGATGTAGCAGCAAGTTATCCATTTAGATAAAGCAATAAGAAGACGTAATTTGTCTGGATCGTGCTGTAATGTATTTGCGCAACACATTTCGAACAATCTGATCATACACGGACTTGTCATATGACTATATATGAAACTAATACTATGAGGTAAGAGGTGAGAAAATAGACTTAGGTCAAGTTTAAAGGACATATTCAAGACCAAAGTAACAATGAAGACCACTAAACCAAATAACAGAGGTAATAGTACATCCCACTCTGGTTGGTATCAAAACAAAATTTACCAAGGAAGGTTTAATGTGATGACGAATTGTTGCTTTGAACGCATAAAGGTGGTTTGAACTTCCTAATTGCTAGCTAGGGCTTCCACAAACTTTAGGATACGCCCTCCCCAAACACGTTTTATAGATAAGTTTAAAAGATCTGTTAACGTCAATTTTATGTCCTGTCTCTATAATATGTTTCGCAATAGAAGGGCTAGGTCTCCTGTTCTCACTGTTAATAGGTTCTGAAGATTCTATTTGTTTCTGGAGCCATTTAGGAATATGCTGTGAAGCCCTTACTTGCAGAGATCGAAGAGTCCTCCATCCTATGTATGTGTGTCTACACATATATTCAAATTGGTAAATACAGTGGGATGTGACGTCATTTTTCGCATGTTCGAAGGGCTTAGATAGATATATATTGGCTTTACATTCTCTATTATTATGATATTGGCTCAATAAAGTCTTTTTGACAGCAGCGTTCAGTCTTTGTCTAGTTATCAAGCAAGTTATCCATCAGCACTTCCTGCTGGTTTTCAGTTGAAAGTCATTATGTAATGTAGAAAGCGTCAGCTGGACACAAACTAAAATTAAGTTAAATTAAAGTAAATGAAATCATGTACCTAATATAAACTAAAATTCGACGAGAGTCAAGTTAACAACAGTGGTGTCATAAAGTGGAGAAATTTCATAGGTGGGAGAGAAAGGAAAGAAACTAATAAAATTAAAAACCAAAAAAGACACGAAAATCACTTATCCGGTGTTAAGACAGATCAGGTCGATTGTAGATTCAGTGAATGAACCAACATCCACTTGCGTATACGGGGGTTCAGAATTTAACATGTGAATTACCATTGCTCCTGCAGTTTGAAGAAGTTTGATTCTCACTCTATTAGCAAGACCCTCCCGTATTCAGTAGATGACTTTGGAGTTGGTCAGTGGGTCAGGTTTGTGTCAAGATTCGATTAGGTGTTCCAGGATACAGCTTCCTAGAGGGTGGGGGACCTTCTTTTCTCCCTTGCAAATTCCTTAGGGTAAGTGTTCGATGATACATTTGAATAGCAAACGCTGAGTATGGCCAACGTACCCACCTGGTTCCTCAGGAGTGGACGAATTCATAGGCAGACATTGATGTGACCAGCAATGGTAGTTTATCCTCCATGTTCTAGGGAATCACATTGATGAGGCATTCTTTTTCACAGTACATCTGCCCTGGTATCAATCAAAACAAAGAAATTTACCAAGGAAGGTTTAGTGTGATGACGAATTGCTTTTTCTGGACGCATAAAGGTGGTTTAAACTTCCTAATTGCCAGCCAGGGCTTCCGCAATCTTTAGGATATGCCTCAAACATGCTTTGTAGACAGGTTTAAAAGACGTGTGTAAACATGAATTTTATGTCCCTTCTCTGGTTTATGTTATTAAGCCATAGAGTAGCTAGGTCGACTGTTCTCACCACAGTTGGTTTCTGGAGATTCAATTTGCTTCTGAAGTCATTTGGGAAGCCATACTGTGAAGTTCCTGTTTGCATATTATTATTATTATTGTTTCCTTTAATTCCTAGAGGAACATAGGGCTTCAGCCAAGCGTCTCCATTGCGTTCGGTTCTCTGCTAGAGTCTTCACCTGGCTCCAAGTCTGTCCACACGCTTTCATCTCCTCTTCACATGACCTCCTCCAATGTCACCCTTGCACTGACGACCAACTCGCCGCTTCCCTTTCGGGTTCCACTCGAGCGATGGCTTGTCTAGTGATGTCACTCACTTGATGGTTTCCTCAGAGTATGGCCAGCCAATCCATCTCCATTTCTTCCTGCCTATTTGTTTCACAATCGGTTCCAGGTGTGTTGGTTCGCTCATTGCCAGAGATCCTTCTCTGTTGCTGATCTTTTCTGACCGGCCATCTGATCTTGAGTATTGAGCGAAGACAACTGTTAATGAAGGTCTGTAGTTTGTTTGAGATGCTCTTCATGACGCGCAGTGCAAGTCTCTGATCCGTATAGTAGCACTGACTTCACATTGGAGTTGAAAATTCGGATCTTATTTTTCATGGGATAACCAAATTAGGTTGGAGGATAGAATTATTCCAGGGTATTTTATGCTTGACTCAGATTCTATTACAGTGGCCTTTATGCCTAAAGTATCTTGCTAACGGATAAGTTCATCTAGACCACGTTATGTCTGACATTTGGAGGGATTTAACGTGAAACCAGCCAGCTTACACGACTGGCTTATGTCCGATAATGACTGGCAACGAGACACCGAGTCTATCAGCATATTCTATGAAGTTGAAATCTTCCGAAAGTGGCAAGTGTCATGTAACAGGAAATAAAGAAGAAGAAGAGGCGATGGAACAGCACCTTGAGGGTCAATGGCTTCAGTAGTAAACGAAACAGAGGAAGATTTGTCCTTACATACAGAATAGTGCTTTCTGTTCGAGAAATGAGAATGCCATCAGTTAACAGCCAGCTCAGGACTCGGTTTGTGTCAAGTAAAACGTAATTAACATTGGACATCTGGAGATACAGAGGGAAAAGCAGTTGTAATTGTGTAGCTAAGGAAGGCGGTGATCACTTTTAAGCATTATTAGGAAAACAAACTACATATTTATATCTGAATCTTTATGCTACTGATAAGCCTTGTCAGTAGCATACATCACACACCGGAAAAAAAGCCTAGTCCTATTTATCCCTTATTCTAGTGTTTTGTGTCCATGTATTCTGCAGTTTTTTTAAGATTTTTTAAAACGTGCCGCTTTCTTTTGATTCAATCTTCTGATTAGATTTCTAAAGCAGACTTTGCATTAACAGAAGAAGTTTATAAAACAGAGGTAAATTGAAACTTTGTACTGATTTCTAGTTAACAATTTTTATTGATTCGCCAGAGTAGTGAGTAGTTGTCTCAGCTCGATGGATACACACACACACACAGTTAAGAAGCTTTTCAGATCAGTGTGATTAGGTGCCATTCAAACTACATTTTTAACATATTCTTGGTGAGGGTATTCGTTAGTCGTTGTCGTACGAAGTTGTGAGAGTAATACGCAAACTATGAGTGTAAATCAACACAGATACACATACACACACACACACACACACGGTTACACACAGCATTCGAAATTATCAACCTCATTGAATAGCCACCTGTGTGATAGTGCCACATGTTGAGTGATTCACAACAGAAGTCTTAATTATTATTGTACCCTTGTGTTCCTACTGGAACATAGGGCTTCAACTGCACGTCTCCACTTGCTTCTGTCTTCTGCTGTACTTTTCACTTGCATCCATGTTAGTCCATGCTGTTTCAACTCCTCTTCACACGATCTCCTCCATGTCACCCTTGCACGACGTCCCACTCGCCGCTTCCCTTTCGAGTTCCACTCGAGCAATGGCCTGACGCGCGATGTCACCCAGCGGCCTCCTCAGCGAGTGTCCAATCCATCTCCACTTTCTCCTGCATATTTGTTGGGCGATTGGTTCTTGTTTTGTTTGTTCCCATAGTTTCTTGTTGGTGATTCTTTCCGGTGGCCATCTGATCTTCAGTATAGAGCGAAGACAGTTGTTGATAAAGGTCTGCAACAGGCTGTTGGAAATATTCTTTGTGACCCACCAAGTTTCTGATCAGTACGTATAGAAGAACTGACTGACTTGACGTTTGTATTGAAAATCCGAATTTTGTTGTTGATGCTGAGTTGAGTGACGAAGATTTCCAGATTGGTTTCAGGTTGATGAATGTGTTTCTCGCCTTCCTGATTCTCGATTTGACTCTGCCTAGATTACTAGGTCACTAGTATTCTAGCCGGTCCCAAGCCCGGATAAAGAGGGAGGGTTGGGGCGTGGTGCTAGCAACTCCACCCCCCAATTCCAAATTGCTACAAAAACTTCAACGCACAGAAGTCTTAATGAAGCTTGTGAATTGAGGAGAGGAGCAAGACAAGACTACCTGACTGCCTGCCAACTACCACCCACAGTGATATTCCTAATTGGGGTCGTCAGACTATGGGGAGAAAGAAGTCAGTAATAAGCTGGACGGATAGATAAGAAGACTCTAGAATATCTCGACGTCTTGGCGGACGATATATATCTACTGTGACACAAATGCTCGAAGACCGACAGACAGGTGAAAACCAACAAACTGGTAGAAGGAGAAACCAGCGAAGAGAGAACTTCAAGTGAACATAGAAAAGACAGAGGTGATGAAGATAACCAACCAGTCAACCAGCCAATGAAAAACCAAGCACTAATCTCTATAAAAGGAAGAAATCAGGAGGAGGTCACTTCTTTTGACAATGTTAAGAAGGGCATTGAAAAGGCGGGAGAGACTTTCATCCCTCTGAAATCAGTCCTGAAATCAACTCCATGCAGAGGAGAGAACAGAATTCAGATGTTCAATACCAGTGTTAAATCAGTCACGTCTTCTAAATGGCTCAGAAACTTGACTAGTCCGTGACGAAATACATTTCGAACAGATTAATTCAGAATTCCATCAACAGATGTCTCCATCCCTGGCTCCATATTGAAGGTCAGATAGCTGGTCAACCAAAAGGACTTAGCCAAACAGAAGTTCGGAAACAAACCATTCAAGAAGCCATGGCTCGAAAAATGTGTAGGAGAAGATGGAGATGGATAGGATACATGCACTAAAAAGTTTGTTGTGTGACATCGCACACCAGGCTATTGATCAACGAATGGGAAACGGCGAGTTGGGTATCACTTCGAGAGTGACATGCAGGAGGTCGTACTAGGAGATCAAAGCTAGTGAGTAGTCGTGAAGTATGGAAAGGACTGCAGAGAAGAGTGTTAAATGTGAATGATCCGTTGAATCCCTATGTTATACTCGGAACAAACTACAATACTTGTACGAACAATTTTCAATGGCTTTTAAAAATTATCAGAATTTATCAGTGGGATCACTGTGATCCAATCACAGATAACCTGATCAGCAGTAAACTAGGACTGATTTAGTCCAAGGGACTGAATTATCTTGACTTTATGTTATTTATTATATCCTTGGGTTCTGAATAGAATACAGGGCTTCGAAAGATAATGCCTGCTTCACCCTGTTCACTGCAATCCTCCTCACGTTGCCCCACCATAACCTATCAGCTTTCCTGTCCCCTCACTCTCGTCAGACGATTTCCTCCATGTCACACTCAGACACACGTCCAAGTCGCCCTTCGTTTCTCATTCAGGCTCCACTCGAGTGATGGTCTGGTTGGTCTCCTCAATGTGTGGGTGTTCGTTCCATCTCCATTTTCCTCTGCATATTTGTTGAGTTATAGGAAGTTAATTCTATGTGGCCTGCCGGCCTGCCAGCCATCTTATCTTCAGTATGAAGTCAGCGAGAGAGGCAGCTGTTGATGAAAGTCCACAGTGGCCTTTTGAAAGTGAATTTAATGAGGCGGTCGCTATGCTTCCGACGGTTAAAGAAGAAGTGATTGAATTAACATTGATGCTGAAAATCTGAATTTTATTGTTTATGCCGAGTTGAGAGGGAGATTTCCGGATTGATTTCAGAGTGATGAATGTCTGTGTTGTCTTTCCGATTCCGGCTGTGTTTGACATCCTCCTACCATGAAGTTGACTGTAGTTTAAACGATAGAGACTAGATTGGTGAAGGAATTCACGTTTTCAAAAGAATGGACACGGAACAAAGAGTACTCTTTTCGATAAATTCATCATCAGGTTCTACAATTATACATACATTATAATGAATGAATGAATTAGTCTTATGAACGACATTAATGTTTAAATAACATCAAATCAATAATATTGATAAATTACAGCTGAACAGCATCAACATAAAATAAACTGAATGTCAGAAGAATTATGAAAGGTGATAGTACAAATTCATGAATTTATAGTCTCTACTGAAGGCTGGCCAGGGCAGTAGTAGGGGCTGGACTTGTTTCTTTTGAACACAGAGCACTAGTTGTTTGAGGCTCTGCTGTTTGGAGCATGTGGTGCTTCGATGATTTTGGCAATTTATTAGGCACCTGGTATATTATAGAGAAGGATTGTTCTACGCTGGTTTTGTGGCCGGTTTGCACCAGATGGTTTAATATCGAACTGTTAATGGTTTTAACTACACCTTTACTTAGCCATAGTGGGAGATGTTCTCGAGTGAGCACGAAAAATCAAGTTCCTAGAGCAACGGCCAATATAACTCGCCCCACCACAAGCGCAGTTGAATTGATAAATACAATTTGAAGTGGCTAGTCTAGGTACTTCATCTTTCAGTCGAGGTAGCACCATCGGTCGTGTAGAGAATAATACGTGTAGTTCGCCAGCATTAAAAGTTCTTTGAACTGATTTTCTTAATTTCTTCGTAATTATCTCGCTTGGTATATCGCCCATGAATTGTAGTCGTATATATAAAGGCTTCTTGTTTACAGACAGTGAGTAGTCCTTTTCCGATTCTTTGTCATGTGTTTCTTGATAAATTTGTCAGGATAACCATTTTCGATTAAAGTATCATATACCATGCTTAATTCATCTTTAATTACTTCTTCAGAGCATACAGCTCTAACTCTGTGGCTGAGGGTCTTCACTAAATTCCTTTTGTATTTGATGGGAACGAAGCTGTGAAAATGTGTATATTGTCCTGTCCAAGTGCTTTTTCTATGCAAATTTCTTTTTATGCTACCATCTGGTTTTCTTGTAAGTAGGACATCCAGGAAGGCAATTAATTCTGTCTTGGGATTCCTCTTCGCATGTGAATTTCATAGCCGAATGTGTACTTCATTGAATTCAGTAATTATTGTACTCCTATCAGAACCATTATCACAAAGAATAAAGAGTATCATCCATATATCGGCAATAAAATGAGAGCTTACTGATAAGGTTGTTCAGAGGTCCATTTTCTAGCTTACTAAGAAAGAAATCAGCCAGAATGGGACCCAATGGGGAGCCCATCGCCACCCTGTCCACTTGCCTGTAAAGCGTTTATCAAATTTCTCCCCCTTAGTACTGAATGCTTCTGTAGAAACTTCAATGCTCAGCATAAATACTCTCCAGTGTCATATTAAAATTAATCCCTATCCAACTTACGCTATATATCATGGAAAAGTGTTCTCGAATCTCAGACATTTCTGTGTTGTTGAACAAAGCAAAGACTTTGATCTCTGAAATCCGAAAATGAATAATTCCATCAGTTATTACTGTATCATCACATTTAAGAAAAAGCATATGGCCAAGTGGCTGAATATTCTTCACCGATCTTGGTCTCGTGACCTGAAGTTCATCGTTTCGATCCATTGAGTGTTTGATCATGGGTGAGTACTGCTGAAAAATAGGACGAGACAGCTGTCCGCCAGTTCTCCCAGTTGATTTTCTATGATCTCCCTCTCTCTGTCTTTCTCTCTCCCTCACTGATGTGTTAATTCGTCAAAAGAATCTAACACCAATCGAGATACTTCAGTTTACATGAAGGATATCAAAGCAAGAATCGGGAAAGCAAGACAAGCTTGCACTACTCTCAAGTCTGTGTGGAAGTCAACAGCACTGAGCATCAAAAATAAGATCCGGATTCTCAACTCCAATGTGAAGTCAGTGCTATTTGCTATATGGATCAGAGACTCGCCGCTTCATAAAGAGCATCTCAAACAAACTACAGACCTTCATTAACAGTTGTCTTCGCTCAATACTACTCAAGATCAGATGGCCGACCAGAAAAGATCAGCAACAGAGATCTCTGGCGATGAGCGAACCAACACAGCAGGAACCGATTGTGAAACAAATATGCAGAAGGAAATGGAGATTGAGTGGCCACACTCTGAGGAAACCATCAAGTGACATCACTAGACAAGCCAGTGCTGGAGTGGGACCCGAAAAGGAAGCGGCGAGTTGGTCGTCAGTGCAAGGGTGACATGGCGGGGGAGGTCAAGTGAAGAGGAGATGAAAGCGTGTGGGCAGACTTGGAGCCAGGTGAAGACTCTAGCAGAGAACCGAACGCAGTGGAGACGCATGGCTGATGCCCTATGTTCCTCTGGGAATTAAAGGAAACAATAATAATAATAATAATACATGAATTTCCATGGAATGGAGTGATCATTCTAACTTCTGCCAATCCATGATAATATATTTAGCTCAACCACCAAACACTGTCAGTGCGAACGAGGTCACCTCGTAACCAGAAGGTCCTGAGTTCAAACCCCAATTGGGAGGCAAGTACTAATGAAGAGTCCGAAATAACAAGGATGAGACAGCTGGCTGTCCAGTATTCCGTATTGGTCTTCCAATAATCCTTTACTGGTGTCAGCTTGTAACCACCAATCAAATCACTCTAAGCTGTGAATTTTCATTGGTTCATTTACAGCCAATCAGATAAAAGTATCGATTCATATTTATTTATTTATAAACGAGATAATACAATGCTGTTCAATATACATTCTTCTTCTTCTTTTGTTATCTGAACAGAGAGATTCACTTTCAATCGCTCCACTTTACTACAAATTTGCTCATTCTCTGGGAGTTCCTGGGACTGAAGTCAATAAGCTAATCAATGCCTTTGAGTTAAGCTTTCGTCTTGCTCATGTAAGTATTTGTTTCTAACAGAGTGTTTGTGATTTGTTGTTTGGTTGTGTTGTGTTGTCTATCTTGACTCGAATGAGCCTTCAGAACGAGAGTTCGAATAAACCTCGTATACGTAGCCCAATACTAGCTCATCTCGTCGATACTGGGCATCAAATTGCCTCTAACAAAACCTTTAAGGTTATTTATCGTATATCACCCAACCTCTAGCCGCATGGTCTACGAGTACGACTTTTACATACATACAGCAAAGGCAATCGGAATTCATCCGAACAAGCCAAATCTGTGCGTGTTCAAAAGAAACTTATACAGCCTCACCTTTCTTTACCATGGTCAACTACATAATATGTATTCTAGCTGATTCTATCAACTTGTTTGTATTTTACATTATTCTATTCTGTTCTTCTTAGTCATTATTGCTATTTTACAAATTTTTCGATTACGTAATAGCTTATTGCCAACGCCTAAGAATCAACTTGAATCTTGAATTCCGTAATTTATTTTCACGCCTCCTTTAGAACTTAGATATCTTGTTACTAACATCTATTAGTTATTTGTTTTGATGACCTTTAACCTCCTGAGATCACCCCCTCCTCCCCGTTATACCTAAAACTGATTAACTAAAATAACCACTTGATTGGTTAAAAATTTTGATGTAAAAAACTATATATATCAGTGTGGAGAACCAGCCGATAATGAGGAACTCATTGAAGAGGAATGTACATTTCTTCCCACAGTCTGTTGGTTTTTCTTAAAATGCATAAATGAGAATTTGGAAACTATAAATGTGTTTCCAATTATATAAGTCCTACTCCTGTTTGTCATCAGAGATTATTATCATTATTATTATTGTATCCTTTAATTCCTAGAGGAACATAGGGCTTCAGCCATGCGTCTCCATTGCGTTCGGTTTTCTGCTAGAGTCTTCATCTGGAGTTGAAATTCCAGATGTTATTTTTGATGCTGAGTGCTGTGGACCTCCACACAGACTTGAGAGTAGTGAAAGCTTGTCTTGCTTTTCCGATTCTTCCTTTGATATACTCGTCAGTTCCGCCTGTAGTCTAAACGATGCTTCCCAGATCGGTAGATGAAAGAGGTTGTTTCTTTCGGGTTCCTTCCATTTATGCTGATCGTTGTCTGTTGTTGTTGTTCTTGTCCAGGAATCTTCATTACCTCTGTCTTCTCTATGTTCACCTGAAGTCCTATCCTTGATGCTTGCCTTTTCTGCCAACTTGTTGCTTTTCGCTTGCATATCTTCCAGTTTGGGGGAAAACAGATATATATCATCGGCGAAGTCCAGATCCTCCAGGTTTTTTGTGTGATTCCATTTTATGCCTGTTTCCTCATTCCTCGCTGTTTGTCGCATTATCCAGTTTGCTGCAATCAGGAAAATCATTGGCGATAGTAGGCAGCCAGCTTGTCTTACTCCTGTCCTCACTTCGAAGGGTTGAGGTGGTTTCCATTTTTAGACAGCATTTTAAACAATATTCACCAGAAACTCTCAGCACAACACAATGAAATCCTTAGCAAAAATATCGGTATGTAAGAGACCGAGATTTCCAGAAAACGATAGCTTTTGCTGAGAAAACACGATCTCGAATTTCCCTCTTTGTATATATATGCTGAAGTTTAAGAGTAATAACCCGCCTTTATTATCTATATAAGTGGCTTCATCAAAGACAATTTGACTTGGGGTCAAAATTTATGCATGGAAATCAAAATTGAGCACTCTGGAAAGCTGACTTCAATCTTATTGGAAATTAGAAAGAAGAGAACACGAAGTTCAGCAAAGATGGCGATCTTTTCGGCGATTTCATTTTCAAAAGCAGCTGTACAATCGCATTAAAATACATAATTTGACATAGAGAGAATTCTTGTTTGATTCTACATAATTGCGACGACGAATAAAAGGTGACAATTATTTTCAACTATACATGGTTTACGAGAGGCTTAGAAACAAAATTACACAGGATCTGAACGGGTAACAAGTGTGTAAAAATGAGCTTGGAAACAAAATTGAAATAATAATTTTCAACTTGAGATGGGAATTAGAGGGTGCGAATATAGATTACAAGAGCCTTAGAAATTATACAGGGTTACAACGAATTACAGGTGTATAGTTAGTTATAAAAACAGTTACTTTAAGTTTGTTTCCATGCTTTTCCTGTTCACATTTATAATTCGTTTCATAATAAAAAAATTAACTAATTTACAATTATATCTTAATCCTGTGCAATTTTTGTGTTTCTAAGGCTCTTGTAATCTCTATTCGCACCCTCTAATTCCCATCTCAAGTTGAAAATTTTTATTTCAATTCTGTTTCCAAGCTCATTTTTAAACAATTGATATCCGTTCTAATCCTGTGTAATTTTGTTTCTAACGCCTCTCGTAAAAACCATACCTAGTTGGAAATAATTATCACCTTTTATTCGTCGTCGCAATTATGTAGAATCAAACAAGAATTCTCTCTATGTCAAATTATGTATTTTAATGCGATTGTACAGCTACTTTTGAAAATGAAATCGCCGAAAAGATCGCCATCTTTGCTGAACTTCGTGTTCTCTTCTTTCTAATGTCCACATGGGTGTTTTCCATAATCTTATTGGAGTCTTTGTAGAATACAACACAAAATCTGAATATTCCCTCTTTGAACATATACTAATGAGAAAATGTAGCCTTGAAATGAGATTCGTTTTAGATATTCCCTGCTCGGCTTCCACTCGAGAGATGGCCTGTCGACCGATGTCACTCAACACGTTTCCTCAGACTATTCACACTTTCCCCGGTGAATTTATTAAACAGCAAGTTACTAATTGGCTTATTCCTGGATTTCCAGGTCGCTCAGTCTTTCCGAATGGTCATTTGATCTTCAGTATGGGGCCAGAGAAGGAGGTGGCTGTTAGCGAAGGTCCACAGTAGCCTGTTGAGAAGCGGACTTCATGTTTCTGACCGATGGAGAAGAAGTGACTAACTGACTGCCTTAACACTGATTTAAAAATCCGAATGTTCTTCTGTATACTAAGTGTACTATTGTATTTGTACAGAATGCATTAAAACATTGGTGTGTGGGTGTGTGTGTGTGTGTTAGGATTTCTCAGTGTTCACAGTGAGGATAAAATCCATGCAGGGTCAGCCGAATAAGATTTTGCTTAAATCCTAATGAACCAGAACCAGAACGCGAAAGACAAGCTGTCGCATCGGGCCACCTCAACGTGCATATACCAGTTCACTTGCTCTTGTGGAGCTCAGTACATCAGCCGTACCACGTGCCGACTTGAAAAAGGCGCTCGTGAACACTACCCAGCCTGGCTGGTAAAAGGAGAGCAAAAACGTGTATACAGTTCAGTGATAGAACATCTGGTCAACTCAGGACATTCAGCGCCTTTCGAAAAGTCCTTCAAAGTGATATACAAGATTCGATCAAACATATCAAAAGCAGTGAAATCAAGACAGTTGGGCATAGCTGAGGCGTTAGCTATCCAAAAACTCAAACCCACTCTTTGTATCCAAAAGAAATACGTCCAACCCCTGTCCCTGCCACGGCCATCATAAACAGGTAAATTTTTTAATAATGACCATCTCATCGCCTTTCTTATCTAAACTTCCTGTTTATTCATGTTATTTTAAGTTTTCTTAATCCCTGTCTACACTACCATATTTTCATATCCACACTTCCTGTTTATTTTGTCATTTTACTATTTCTACATATTTAATCCCTGATTGCATAAGCAATTATTCATCACACTAGCTTTTATCCAAACATCCTGTCTATTTTGTTATTTCTACATTTCTAACCCCCATTTGCACAATGTCAATCTTCTTAGTTATTATAATGCTACTTTGTTCAAGTTTTATCCGTCCCCCTGTTTATTATGGCATTCCAATTCCTAATTGTAATTTTCATTAATTTAACCCCTAACCGGAAATTATTCTCGAACTTTCCCATCCATTTGATCTAAATACACGAATGTACAGCCTAGATGATGACTTCGTCGAAAAGAAAATTTTCTTCGCTGCAACTGTCTTTTTATTCCCTATAATCAAATGTGTATATTCCGTGATTTGAAAGCTCTTTCATTAATTTATCAGTGTAAATAATTTCGTATGCGAATACTAATCATATTTACTTTTTTGTGTATCTATTTTAGAATACGTATTTTGCAAAAAAACATCCTTCAAATAAAGGAAGACAAGTAGTTGGAATGGATGAACTGAAGGCCATCTGTCCACCGGTAAATACAACAAGAATAACAACAATTAAACAATTATTTAAATCTCATTCATTTGTATTCAATCAAATTGTGTCTGATATATTGTAACAGGTGGTCAGTCGCTAGCCTGAATAGTTCTCAGTGATAATCTCTCTACTTGTAGACAGCACTGAGTGACACGCGTTTGAATTTCACATAGGTAGGTGAATATGAGTTCCTTCTAGATTGAAGATATACACCTTGATGACTGGTGGTGGCTGCCAGCAAACAGGCACGTTGGAAATTGTCACGGTGGGTGTTACGCCTGCAGGAGTATGACGTAGACGTTTTGTCTACACCGGAAGACGAAGGTGAGTTACATGAGATACAGTCATACAGGTGATCACTAATGGAATAGAAGTGAATCAACGTATGGCGAGTAAGGATCTTGCTACGCTACTCAGACTGATCGACCGATTAAGGGTGAATGCCTACGGAACTCTGACTTGGAGAGAGGACTATGCAAGCTGGTTGGCGGTAGTACCTCAGTCTCTACTCCATGAGATGATACAAGAATGCCACCAGCTGGTACCTACAGAAGTAGACAGAACAATCGACGTCTTGAGACAAAGTATGCACTGAACAGGTATGAGAAAAGATGTAGCAAAATATGTACTTGGATGTCCGCAGTGCCAGTCGATGAAAGGATATCGGTGCATACGACCACCTCTGCAGTCAATTCCACTTACGGCAGCTGATGACTTGTATTCAGTAGATGTGATGGATCCGTTTCCGTAGATGCACAGTGGCGATCAGTACCTTTCGGTGATGGTGGAACACACTACACGATGATTAGATGCCATCAGGACTGCTGATCAACGTCCGAGAGCCGTGAGTCATTCAACAGTTCGACACATCGTTGCAGACAACGGTGTACCAAACGCGATATAGACAGATCAGGGTCCTTGTTTTGAAAATGAAGGTTTCATCCCCCCTTATTTGCTACAGCTGGGTATCAAGGAGATCAGAACAACACCATATCATCCTCCACAAACGAATGGTCTGACAGAGAGAAATAACAGTACACTGAAGGAGTGACTGGGTGTGGTGGTATATGCCTGTAATCTAGCTACTTGGAGGCCAAGTTGTGGAATTTCACGTGACCGGGAGTTTTGGCATATGGATGCTCATATTAATCGTGTGTCCATGCACGTAAATTTAAGGCTGCCTCTTGGCGATTGCTTCCAACCACCCAATAACACTAATTCAGAGTTCACGAAGAAAATTAATACATACAATTAAAAGGTAGTAATGGTTACAACAGGTGGATTGCATAATGCATAATTTTGGAAAAATGAAGAGTAAGTTAGGAATAAGCGAGTGTACAAGTTGGTTGCGTAACAGACTGTTACATGTTATCACTGTCCAAGTTACTTTATTCTTTTGACTACTTCATCTTTAATTACAAGTTATCATTGTCTAAATCGTTTTAATTTTCTTTTATTAATCTGTTACGTAATCAACTTGTGCACTCACTTATTCCTTATTTACTCATGAATTTTCCAAAATTATGCAATCTGCAATCCACTTGTTGTAAGCAATTTAGAGTTCACCATGATGATGAACCACTCAGTTTTGTGGTGGTCACATTGCAAACTTGACTGACTGGTCGAATTTAGTCTGCATCGAAAAGACAAAGGCCTAAACACACCTTACACTAGTCACTTATCAACTAGTGCCCAGTCGAAGGATACGTTTACATGTACAAGTCAGTGTTTCAGACCATGAAACTTCGTCAGCATCTGCCTTCTCTGGTTGAATAATGAAGATCATATGGCTGACCAAAAAGAATAAGCAACAAGCAAAATATTAAGTCGCGTCACCCTGAAATTACTAAAAGATGCCCTGGATGCAGAACTCCATCCACACTTCTGGAACAAGCTGGATTCAGGAAAAGCAGATCTTGTGCGGAGAAAGTGTCAATTCTACGAATCGTCATCATTGAACAATGCGTAGAATGGCAGTCATGTCCGTATCTCAGCTTCATCGATTTTGGATAGGCCTTCAATAGCATCGGCGGTGAAGTAATTTGGAAATTACTGCAACACAATGCAGCATAGTTGCCTAAACACTTTGTCAACCTCATTAAACAGCTAGCTACATGACAGTGGCACGTGTCAGGTGGTCCACAACGGAAAACTCAGCAAACAAGCCATCGAAGTGGAGACGGGAGTAAGGCAAGATTACCTGCTTACTATGGCTGTTGATATTCCTGATTGTGGTGGACTGGATTATGTGGGAGACTGTGCGTGGTAGTGAGGCGACTCTAGAAGATTTGGACTTGACGCTGGGCGATTTCTGTCTAATGTCATATAAATTCGAAGACTTACAACAAGTTGGCAATAGAAGCAGCGAAGATAGGACTTCAGAGAATATAGAGAAGACAGCGGTGATGAAGATAACAAACCAACTGACGACAGCAACAACAAGCACCAATCATCATCAAGAGAATAAAATTGAATGAGGTCAAGTTCTTCACTTATCCAGGAAGACCTCTTTTCAAATACAGCTCACTCCACGGATGAAGATGTCAAAACCAGCCAGGATTGGGAAGATAACGCGGATGTTCATCACTCGGAAATCACTTTGGAAGTCTTCCGTTGAACTCAGCATAAACAAGCCAATTGCGATTATCAACACAATGGTAATTCAGTCAGTCAGTTCTTCTATGTCAGCCAGAAACCCGGTGTATGTATCACGGTAAGCATTTCTAATAGGCTACAGTGGGCTTTTATCAACAGCTGTCATCTTCGCTGGCTCCATAATGAAGGTCATATGGCCGGTCAGAGAGGATAGCCGACCAGAAATCTTGGGAGCTAATCAACCAAAATCCTTCTACTGCTCAGTGAATATAAAGCAGAAGGTAGAGACTGATTGGGCATATGTTGGGGAGTCAGTTTGGTTATATCAGACACCAATTAGGTTACCTCTCGAGTGGAACCTAAATGAGAAGCAACTGGTGAGTTGGACGTTTGTCCAAGGGTGACATGAAAGAGATGAAAGACTACGAGGAATCCTGGGGCCAGCTAAACACGACCACAGAGAATAGAACAATTTGGAGATGCACTGTTGAAGGCATATTTTCCACTCGGAAATCAATAATAATGTAAATATTGAGTTTCTGGAGAGACAGTGTTATGTTTTAAAATGGGTGGATTTCCTGTCTCAACACTCAATCTTACCTCTTGACCGGGTTTACCAACGTCTAAGTGAGGTTTCGGAATGCGTCGGCCATGAATTGAACCTCGGCAATGTGAGGCGTTGTTGGCCATCATAATATCACTGCACAATTGACTTACGGGGCGTCAACAGATCAGCTCCTCTACGTCCTATTCTCTACAGTTCACTTTAGCTGGCCTCACCATTACCCAAACGCCCTCATCCCCTTCTTCTCACACGATCTCCTCCATGCCACCCTCGACCACATGCCCAACTCGTCGTTTTCCAATCGGCATTTCATTCAAGCGATGGCCTGGTGCATTTCCTTTGACAAATTTGTTGAATAATATAAGGTTTCACATTGGTGTCTTCCTTCCCCACCCCGCCCTCCAGAGATTCTTGTTGATAATTATTTCTGGCTGATTGGCCAGTCATCTGATCTTCAGCATGAAGCCATCAACGGGCGAGCTGATGGGAGGGGGTGGAGATGAGAGCAGTTGTTGATGCCTGTTGTAAGCGCTTTCCGTGACACCACAGATGCCCACTCCAAGTTCCTAACCCACATAGATACTTGTCTCCTTTACTTGGTATGGATGAAATTTATTTTTTATATTTTGATTTTTTTAAAAAGCATCTTCCTACAACATCTGCCTAATTTTCATTAAAATATCCGCTTCTTTTCATTCTTCCTTCATTCTTCAAGATGGATTGGGAAAATCTATTTGCAAATTTATTCAACGAAACTAAATACGAAGGTGATTATCGATTACTACCAATAATAGTAGAGGATACAATGGCACTGAAACATCAATGTGCTTTACATGAGATTGAAATGTCCACAAGTTCTGGAAGAAGGTAATAAAATTTAAAACCAGAAAAAAAATTGACATATCCAATGATAAGGCAGATTAGGTCAATTGTAGGGCTGAGTGAATGAACAAACTGTCACTTGTGTGATGTGGAGTTCGCGATTTAATGTGTGAATTACCATTGCTTCTGCAGTTTGAAGAAGTTTTGATTCCCACTCTTTTAGCAAGACACTCCCGTATTCAGTAGATGACTTTGGAGTTAGTTTGTGGGATAGTTTGGTGTCAAGATTCGATTGGGTGTTCCAGAATAGAGCTTACAAGGGGGTGGAGGACTCTTTTCTCTAGATATAATAAAGAAGATTTGTAGCTCATGTGGATGCGCTAAAGATGTTGCCTACTACGGCAATGAAAGCTTCACAAATAAACCATCTAGCTGAGGGAACACAACTACATCAAAAACTATTTTTTTCCTTCCATGCAAAATCATTAGTTTAAGTGTTCGATGACACATGTGGATAGCAAACGCTGGCCAGGTCGACAGGTGAATGCATAGGCACACACTGATGAGGCCAGCAATGGTATCTTATCCTTTACGTTCCTTTGGAACCATTAGTTTTTTGGGAAAAGTTGGTCGAAGTTCAGCCTTGAAGAGTTTTATCTTCAGTGAGTGGGACAGCTTGGTTCCTCACCATTTCTGCTGGTGAGTGTTCATTGAATTGTAGATTCGGTAATCTAGTGGTGATATGTTTGTTAACATTAATCAGTCAGTATCAACATGTCAAGGGTGCGGGGTGACAATTAACCAAGAGAATTAGTACAAACACCAAGCGGATTGCATAATTCATGATTTTTGAAAAAAATAAGAAGAGTAATTAGGGAATAAGCGAGTGTACAAGTTGATTGTGTAACAGGCAATTAAGGAAGAGGAAGGAGTCAGTCGAAAGTAAGATGATCTGTACCGCGATAACTTGTAAAAGGCCTAAGTGGGTGGTTGGGGTGGGGTCGGTAGGTTGAAATTGTCAGTATTTTTTACATTTATGTATAGATGGTCAAGGTAGGGAAGGTGACTGTGTGCTAATTTCTTTCGAGCACACATTTGTTTGACTTCCCTGAAAGCAATCAAGATGCTTAAAGCTGGAAAAGCAGCAGAACCAGATGGATGCCCAGCAGAAGCATTAAAAATGGATCCAGAGACAACAGTGGACTTGATGATGCCATTACTGGAGAAGGTGTGGAAAGAAGGCAAAGTACCCGAGGATTGGAAGAAAGGATACTTATTCAAACTGCCAAAGAAAGGAGACTTAAGTCAATGCAATAGCTGGCGCGAGTAACACCACCAACAGCAACAACAACAACAGACAACAATCAGCATAAATGGGAGGAACCTGATTGAAACAACCTACTTTACCTATAGACCTGGGAAGCATCGTTTCAACTACAGGTGGACGGAACTGACGAGGATATCAATGCAAGGGTCGGAAAAGCAAGACAAGCTTTCACTACTCTCAAGTCTGTGTGGAGGTCAACAACACTCTGCATCAAAAATAAGATCCGGATTTCCAACTCCAGTGTGAAGTCAGTGCTACTTGCTCTACGGATCAGAGACTTGGCGCGTCATGAAGAGCGCCTCAAACAAACTACAGATCTTCATCGATCAACAGCTGTCTTCGCTCAATACTCAAGATCAGATAGCCTGTCATAAAAGATCATTAACAGGGAGGGATCTCTGGCAATGAGCGAACCAACACAGCAGGAACCGATTGTGAAACAAATAGTGAGGGAGAAATAGAGATGGACTGGCCATATTCTGAGGAAACCATCAAGTGACATCACTAGACAAGCCATTGCTCGAGTGGAACCCGAAAGGGAAGCGGCGAGTTGGTCGTTAGTGCAAGAGTGGGTGACTTGGAGGAGGTCATGTGAAGAGGAGATGAAAACGTGTGGGCAGACTTGGAGCCAGGTGAAGACTGTAGCAGAGAACTGGACTCAATGGAGACGCACGGCTGAAGCCCTATTTTCCTCTAGGAATTAAAGGAAACAATAATAATATAATATATAACTTTGACTTCTTTTCAGATGGATTCCTACGGCTTAATCTACAGTCACTTTCTTTACCTTGGCCAATGTTCAATAAATCTATGAACCTGAGTGACTGTTTTTTGCCTTCCACCTAAATCTCTTCAAAAATTATCATTGTATGAGTTCCAGCAAGACTGCAGATATGTCCTGCTGACAGGTGAGCTGAACAACAATCACAAAATCTACGTCAGGCTGAGCCAACTCTCCCACTGATTGTCGTCAATCACGAGTCTACATATCTCAGTAGTAGTGTCTCTGACGACATACAACAGTGGGCGATGCCGCTTTCAATCTCAGAAAGTGCATGAATTCCCCTCTTCAGAGATGCATATATGCCCTTCTCATTAGTCTTCGCCAATAAGCACGACACCTACGTCAGCCAGGCAGGTCTTTTTTCCCGACTACTGCCTGCAACCGTCAAATAACACTATCCACGTTTCCTCACAATAGATTCCACTAGAATCTTCTTTCCTGTGGATTGTTAGAATGCAGCATTTTATGCACATTTTTATTTGTTATGGAGACAACAGCTAAAATAACTTTTGAAACTTTGTTATTATTTTATCTTCTATAGTGCACTTCATAATATGGCCGTTATGGAATTATTATTACCGCTGTCGAATTTCATTTTTACTAAACAAGATAAATTAGTACCAGTGGATAACGAAGCGGACTCAGGTAAATTATAATCACACTACGTCATTTTATGGTTTCACTTTGATGAACAGACAATTGAATGTCCAGAACTTCTTGGTGAAGAGGTAGTCTAGTGGATAAGGAACGCTAAGGTGTTTGAACCAGTGGGCTCTGTTAACTGAGTCTCCGGAGGAACACTATCACAACCAATAGGGTGCAAGTGCATCCAACTGACTCTCCTTATTATTCAAATTTTTTCTTTATGTTCCTAGTGCAACAGAAGGAGTGGCTTTATCTTTATGGTGTGGGGTTGCTAGTCTCACTCTACACAACCCTTTCTCTTAACCTGCATTACCACCAGCTTGGCAAGGTTTTGGAGTGTTTAAGGGGTGGATCGAAGCTGTAACTACTTGAGGGATGGTTGGCTGGCGTTCTACCTCTTAACCACAGATACTACTGCTAGCTATAACACAAAATAAGTTACTTTGGTTTTAAAAACACCAGGGAATGTTAGTGGACAGCCGTCTCGTCATTGTTTCGGACTCATCACCAGTACGCTTCAACCAAATTTCGAACCCAGAGTTTGACGGCTACAAGACGAGCTCGTAGACCATTCAGACACTAGGAACTCACTCAATTGCCAACCCATATATTCTAACTTCAACGAATTCATGAATTTATGCGTGACTGACAGGGGCCAGTTTCATCGGCAAATATTCGTCCTCATCTCATCCTCACTTGGTGAACACAACCATTGGCTTTTATACAAGAAGTGCAGGAAACTTCGATCTGCTGCTAGCAGATACTAGTGAGTACCAGATTGTTTCCCAACAGCTAGTTTGCAGGTATTCGATTTCTATGAAGTTTCACCACGCATGGACCGATATCAGTCAGAGGACCACTGATAGAGGTTGGAATTCATGGTCTGGTCACTCAATAGTATCTCAGAGGTTGGATGGTCTACGAGCTTGACTTATAACCAGAAGACCCTGGAATCGAACGCCAATTAGTATGTACTTGGAAGGAACACCTGTTCACTACATCCTAGTGGTTTCCAACGCTTCTCCAACTGATGACATCAATTCCTGGTCATGTAAATATTCTTGATTTTGTATCTTTTCTCTCCTGTTTTGATGTGAATAGATCTGAACCCAAAATACTCAGAGTTCTGTGTTGAACGCTTGATGGAAGTCTTTCCTTGGACAATTGAAAAACACTATCTTGCTCAACGCATAAAAGACAGTCACCGAAATGAGGTTGGTTCAGCTTTTTCACTAATGTTCAGTTGGCTTTTATTCACATAAAGTCATTACAAGTTTTGACTAGCTTATAATTTTTCCATAGTGTTTCCGAGTACAGTGAGTGGACACTCAAAAGTTAGTCACCAATATCTTGTGTCTAATCCATTGTTTGTTTGGTGCAGACTGAATTCTGCCGTCAGTCAAGTTTGTAATGTGGCCACCATGTTACGATGGAGTCTCAGAAGGGATATGAGATCTTGATATGGTTGTGTTCTCTGAGCTACTGGATAGTTAATTTGTGAAGCTTTCATGCCCCTACTAGGTAACATCTTCAGCGCATACTTCAATTTGAAGTAAGCTTTCAGATTTCTCCACGAGTTTATTAATCATCTCTCCTGGTGACCTTGGACGTGATTGCTTGTTTTTGTGTGTTTTCACACCTTCTAGGTTATTTGTATTGTAATTCATTGTTTCTTTGACTTGAAATTTGACCCTTTGTCCTTTAAAAAGGACATCTCAGAAACCACTACAAGACACTTCAAATCTTTAGGAATTGACGTCGTACACAATCCAACAAAGTCACTTCACTGAATTCTATGTCAACCAAAAGACTCAACAGCGAAGGAAGATATAACCAACATCATCTACAAGATAAATTGTAACAACTGCGAAAAACACTACATTGACCAAAGTGGACGTCCTCTTCGTCTTCGTATCCACGAACATAAGCTAGCTGTCAAAAGACATGATATCCACTCCCTCATATCACTACATACAGACAACCACGGACATCAATTCGACTGGGACAACGTTCAAATATTAGAATGCTAGAGAATTTTTAGAAGACTGCCTGGTATTCCAGTGAATCGTCAATCAATAGACACATCGAGATAGACAAAATTAATCAACCGATAAGAAAGAAACCTAACATACAAAGGGTCAAAATTCAAGTCAAAGAAACAATCAGTTCCAATACAAGTAGCCTAGAAGGTGTGAAAACACACAAAAACAAGCAATCACGTCCAAGGTCGCCAGGAGAGATGATTCACAAACTCGTGGAGAAATCTGAAAGCTCACTTCAAATTGAAGTATGCAATGAAGATTTTGCCTAGTAGGGCGATGAAAGCTTCGCAAATTAACTATCCAGCTCAGAGAACACAACCACACCAAAATCATCCACCTGAGCTACAAATCTTCTCTATCATATCTAAATCTTACGAGCGGGATATGAGATCATTCAAGATTGAAGATACTCTTGGTTGACTGGAGGTGAGTGCCAACAGGCGTGAAATCTAGATCAGATGAGGCTTTCTCTTGGTGATCGCCTTCAACCATTGAGTAACAGCAATTCATCAAAGTGTTCATAAGTGTTGAATGTTGAAGTGCCTTTATAAAATTCATTGGTGATTGTGACAGTGAATTGTTTGACAGGATTCATGATGCCGTAGGCATTTGACACTGTGGTTACTCTCTGTCCACCTGACTGACTCAGTTTCAGTGTAGAACGTCGCACAGAAGCCCAGTGCTTCAGTGTTCTTACACTCCGTATGGAAAGAAGAACAACGTAAAAACATGAGAAGTTAATAAGTCCAGCAGCTTACGAACAGTGAATCGCTTTATCCCACTGAGAATGGTTTTGAACTATGTTGATCCACTGGTACCCTGTCGTAGCCAAGCGGGGTGATGTTGTTTGACTCTTTTTAGAACGACCTATATAACTCGCTCACTGCACATGAGCAAGTGAATTGGTAGATACACACAGAGAGATTGTTTAATGCGGTAGTATATCCTTGAAGTTGTTGAAGAACAGTGAGCGCGGGAAAGAGAATAGCAATCATGGTGTAGCAGCAAAAAATGTTCTTTACACGTCGTTGGGCCACAAAGTCACATTCGAAAGACACATTCATGTATAGCATCTTCTTCAGCACACAGCTGAGGTGTTCTGTGTTGGTTTTTCTTCGTTTTATGTGTTTATTTATAAATCGTGCGTGGGAGTCACGGAGGTAGCGATTCTCATCAAGTGTTGACTTCTTCAAAAGACAGTGATATATTCTTCTACCGATTCGCGGATGCTGAGTCTTCGGATCCCAGTCGCAAGAGATGTATTATTAGGTTTTGATTGTGATTAATGACCGCCGAACTTTTGAGCGTTTGTCAACAGGTCTCTCCACGTAGGCTTTCAATAAATGGGCATCTGTTCAAAGTCCTATCAGTCTTCTTCGTTACTCAATGAATATCGAATATATCCGTGGGGATCCAACTCAGTTAATATTCTTTTCATACAATTATTAGGCTTTTGAGTAATGCAATCATCTGCAGGCTTCTTCATTTTTCTAACCTCTTCAGTCAAGAACTTCAGTGATGCCGTTCATATACTGCACACCCTAATTGTATTTCCTTTCTTTTCACCTCAATGAAACACCACAGGTGTTCGATATCGTCAAAGAAATAAAGGAAACTCTGTATAGTTCCGTGGGAGAAGTTACTTGGTTGAATAAGAGAACGAAGAAATTTGCTATAGATAAGGTCAGTCATAATTTACTCAATTATGATTACATAACATTAACTAATGATGAAATGATTTGTATAATTTTATATATAAAGAGAATTTAACCAATGACGGTGAGTTTGTGGATCAAATAATATTAATCATAAATGTTTTGAACGTCAGTATTAACGGTGATTATAAGGATAACAAAAATAATCATAATAATAAGGTTAAGGCAGTTGGCTAAAAGAATAACGAAGGTAGTATTATGTGAATATGCAATTTAATAGGGATGTGGCTGGTGAACTCTTACATCTAATATTATCGAGAGCAATAAAACGGACTTATACTGCCGCCGCCACTCTTTGATTGTCATTTTCCAGCTGCCAACCAATTATGATTGCTCAAGTGAGAGACAAGCTACCTAGTTAGCTGTGCCACTTCTATGTGTATCTACAAATTTAGCTGCTCCTATGAAGAGACCTATATAGGTGGCATTAATGAGCATCTTCCTTATTATTATTATTATTGTTCCCTTGGGTTCCTAGTGTAAAATAGGGCTTAAACTGCACGCCTCCACTTGCTTCTGTCTTCTGCTGTACTTTTCACCTGCGTCTATGTTAGTCCATACTGTTTCAACTCCTCTTCACACGATCTCCTCCATGTCACCCTTCGACATCCCACTCGCCGCTTCCCTATCGGGTTCCACTCGAGCAATAGGCTGACGCGTGATGTCACCCAGCGGCCTCCTCAGCGAGTGTCCAGTCCATCTCCACTTTATCCTGCATATTTGTTGGGTGATTGGTTCTTGTTTCGTTTGTTCCCATAGTTTCTTGTTGGTTCTTGTTCTTTCCGGCCATCTGATCTTCAGTATAGAACGAAGATAGTTGTTGGTAAAGGGTCTGCAACAGGCTGTTGGAAATATTCTTTGTGACCCGCCTAGTTTCTGATCCGTATAGAAGAACTGACTGACTTGACGTTTGTATTGAAAATCCGAATTTTGTTGTTGAGTGTTGCTGAGTGACGAAGATTTCCAGATTGGTTTCAGGTTGATGAATGTGTTTCTCACCGTCCCGGTTCTCGATTTGACAACCTCGTCCGTTTGTTCTACCTGTAGTTGAGACAATGCTCCCTAGATAAGCGAAAGAAGTAATCTCTTTCAAATCCCTCCCGTTGATGGTGATTGGCGCTGGATGTTGCTGCTGCTGTTGTTGTTGTTGTTGGTTGGTTATTTTCATAACAGTATACAGCATCTTTCTTGATGGTTCAAAAAAGGCCAACTTGATGATAGTGGTCACCAGGTGGAAAGAACTAGTGCCTTCAAAGTTATCTATCACACATTCCATCGAGCCTATTGAACGAAATTTGAACCTGCTTTCTACACACACAAAGCTGAATTAATGGGAATTAATTTGAGAGAACAATCCTAGTCTTTGCATACAACAAAAGAAGTTTGTTCTACCTTTGTCTCTGACTCCCTTGGTCTGGGTAAATTCTAATTAAAACCCTCCAACCCACCGTCTCTTAATTTCCATTTCCTTCATACTTTTATGATATTTATTTAAACTCTGATTATCTGTCCACTTCACCTCTAGTATTACGTAACTTTTAAGATTTCACCTAATTTATTGAATAAATTGTCTACATATACACACATTACTTACTACCTTCGTTATTCTTATCGCCACCTGCGTAAACCTTATTATCATGAGTATTTTTGTTATCATTATAATCATTGTTATTACTGAAGTTCAAAACATTTAACATATTATTATTATCATGATTATTTATTCACAAACTCACCGTCACTGGTTGAAATTTGTACCATTATCGTGACACAGTACGGGATGTAATTCAAATTTCAAAATGAACTATATGAACCAAGGAATGTGTTAGCGATGGGATCACCGATATCCCCAGCAGTAGTAGCCGACATATTTATGGACAGTTGGGATCACAAAGCTCTTAGAACGTTTAATCCTACTGCTAGGTTATGTGCGAGATATGTATGTGGATGAAACATTCATTCACTGTGTTGTAATCGGAACATGTGGCACACTTCTACACACATATACACACACGCACATATGAAGTCAATAGTAGACGGGATCCAATTCACTTCGGAGTTAGAAAACAACGAACATGGTGAGTTGATCATGCTAGATTGTAGAATAAAACGAAAACACGATGGTGGATTAGATATTAACATTTATGGGAAGTAGACAAACTCTAATACAAAATACTTAGACTTTAATTCATCCCATCCAGAATCGGTACACCTAGGTTGGTTTTGTTAAATGTCTATATAAATGCACCAGGAGAGAGCCAAACAAGTAGGCCAAAAAATTTAAATAATGCAATCGAACAAATAAAGGAAATATTACTAGTGAACAACAAAACCACCCACCAGAATTTATTCAGAAATGTATGAAGTACTATGGAAAAAAATGAAACTAGCAATAAAATTGACGAAAATAACGACAATATTATGGAATTCAAAGCCTCTATAGTACTTCTGTAAAAAGAAGGGATACTAGAAGAAGCCTTACGTAGGATCCATTCCTTATCCTCAAGAATAAGGAGGATATGTTAAATGGATACAACCGCTTGAGAACTGGAGCGACTCAGACAAGTCCTCGTAGAGAATGGATATCCTCCAAGATTTATCGAGAAAAACATGAAACCAAGGGAAAAACTTGAAAGAATACAGACGGTGCCGAAGAAACTACTATTTATGAGTGTTGAATTTAAAGGTGATACCGCAGCTGAGATCCTGAAGAATCACTGATGCAGATCCCTGAGGAAAGCCTTCTTTATGGCTGAGCTACGTATCAACTTTTACAGCCGACAAATGATCAACGGATGTGTGAAGGATAAACTGCCGCTTTGGGCCACCTCAATGTGTGTTTGTAAATAAAGGAAATATTACTAGTGAACAACTAAAGTGCCTACCAAAATTTATTCAGAAATGTATGAAGTACCATGGAAAAAATGAAACCAGCCATAAAATTGACGAGAATAAAGAAAATGATATGGAATTCAAAGCTTCTATAGTTCTGCTATAAAAGGAAGGGACATGAGAAGAAGCCTTACGTTGGATTCTCAATAAGGCTGTAGTTAGTCGGGGTGGCGTTTAAACCAACCAACCAACTGACTCTCTAAGAGTTAAAACTTTGTTGGCTTTGGGACCCATCCGATAGATCCGATTAAGGGGAATAATAGGACTTACCAAATACCATGTAATGCTGACTATGAGTGGGATCAGTTATATAGGTCAAACTAGAAGTAGATCGTGGTCAACTAGATTAGTGGAGCACGGAAATTTATTAGATGGTTGGGGGCGATCAGCAGGAAGCCCTACTTGATCTAGGTTTCATGATAGTTGGCACTCACCAGATAGTCAGCAAGGCGTATCTCATGTCCCTTCTGAGACTCGAACCCGCATCACTCAGTACTGCCTTCAGTCAGAGACGTTACCACTGAACTGTTCGCGCTCACAATTGACCTCATGTAGGACTGTAATGGATACCGTGAATGAACACTAGTAACTAGTGTGATGTGTCTAGTGCTTTCATTTAATATCCTCAAATCAATGTGCACCCTGATGGTGAGCTACCTATAATGGTGGCTACATTGCAAACCTGACTGATAGAATTCAGTCTGTACCAAAGAAAGGTTCAAACACATGAAAGTAGTTACCAATGTCCATTCAAAGTACATGAAAATTTAGCTAGACCGTGAATGATTGACCATGCCAAGTTAAAAGACCCAGACGAAAGTTCTCGGTAAACGTATTCAAGAGTAATTTAGTTAGGTGTAGGGAGAGAGAGAGAGACTGAGGTTAGTCACTGAATCTTTGTTTATCGACTCACCACCGCACACTTGCAGTCGGAATGACGCAAAACCTTTACCGGAGATATGGAAAGCGGCAACAAACAACAAGAAGAAGATGGAGAGACAGAGAGAATAGTTATGCATATGATAAACTGTGAAGCCGTGTGACTAAACTGATATGACAATTAGCAACAATAAGTTGTACTCGTATCGTCATCCAGTTGTTAGTATTTCATCAATAATGTGTGATGTTTGAAATAAACTTATCTAATATGGAATATGCATGCCAAGTAATCCACAACGGGAAGCTCACGGAATCCTTCGAAGTGAAGACAGGAGTAGGACAGGGTTGCCTACTATCGCCCATGATTTTCCTGATTGCAGTAGATTGGATAATGCAACAAACAGCGGGCGATGAGGAAACAGGCATAAAATGGACTCACACAAAGAACTTGGAGGATCTGGACTTCGCCAATGTGATATATGTCTGATTTCCCACAAACTCGAAGATATGCAAGTGAAAAGTAACAAGTTGGCAGAAGAAGCATCAAAGATAGGACTCCAGGTGAACATAGAGAAAACGGAGGTGATGAAGATTCCTGGCCAACACCAACAGCCACAGCAACAACAACAGACAGCAATCAGCATAAATGGATAGGAACCTGAAAGAAACTACCTCCTTTACCTACTTGGGAAGCATTGTTTCAACTACAGGCGGAACTGACGAGGATATCAAAGCAAGGATCGGGAAAGCAAGACAAGTTTTCATTACTCTCAAGTCTGTGTGGAGGTCAACAGCACTCAGCATCAAAAATAAGATCCGGATTTTCAACTCCAATGTGAAGTCAGTGCTACTCACTCTACGGATCAGAGACTTGCACTGTGTGTCATAAAGAGCATCTCAAACAAACTACACACCTTCATTAACAGTTGTCTTCGCTCAATACTCAAGATCCGATGGTTGGTCAGAAAAGATCAGCAATAGGGATCTCTGGGAGCGAACCAACCAGGAACCGATTGTGAAACAAATAGGCAGGGAGAAATGGTTGGGGATTGGCCATACTCTGAGGAAACCATCAAGTGAGTGACATCACTAGACAAGCCATCTCTCGATTGGAACCCGGCCGAAAGGGAAGCGGCGAGTTGGTCGTCAGTGTAAGGGTGACTTGGAGGAGGTCATGTGAAGAAGAATTGAAAGCGTATGGAGCCAGATGAAAACTCTAGCAGAGAACCGAACGCAATGGAGACGCATGGCTGAAGCCCTATGTTCCTCTAGGAACTAAAGGAAATAATAATAATAATATAATAATAATATGGAATTACACTCTACCGCCACAGTGCTCAAGTTCTATACTTACATTAATGTCATAAGAGTGTATTTTGGTGCAACAAACACCCTACACGCCTCAATCACTGGTGAAGGTTAAGAATAAAACAGAAGAAGACAATCAACAGAATTGCGTGTACCAGATAAACTGTGGACAATATGATGCTGTCTATATATGCAGGCAAAACCTGAGGACAGATAAATGTGAGAGTGAAGGAGCATAAACATTGTCGAAAGGTGGTGGTTCAGAAGATCTCTGCAGAAGCTAGAAAGCAGATCGGTGATTGCTTGCACTACACTTGATAGTGACGAAACCAAGGTTCTACTGAGAGTGGTTTTGGTTCGTATAAAGAAAGCCTGACTGACTAACCGCGGAAGCACTACATATTTGCATGAATTCCAATAGCTTGAACAGGCGATGTGACGGTGTGATGTTGTTAGTGGATGCATGGCAAGTCCTGATTAATAAATAAATAAAGAATTAATATGTATTAGCATAAATGGGAGAAATCTGTTAGAGGCAACCTCCTTTACCTACCGACCTACATACCTGAGAAGCCTCTGTTTCAACCACAGGCGGATGGAACTGATGAGGATATCAAAGCAGCGGCAAACGGGAAAGCAAGGCAAACTTTCATTTCTCTCGCAAGTCTGTGTGGTGATCAACACTCAGCATTCGGTATGAAAAATAAGATGTGGATTTTCAACTCCAATAGGAAGTTAGTGCTACTTGCTAAAGGGATCAGAGACTTGGCGTCGCGTCACGAAGGGCACTTCGAAAAAAACTGCTGACACTCATCAATCAACAACTGTCTTCGCTCAATAATACTCAAGATCAGATGGTCGGCCAGGAAAGCTCAGCAACAGGGAGGGATCTCTGACAATGAGCGAATGAAGTTAGCAGGAACCGGTTGTGTATCCAATATGGAGGTAGAAATGGAGGTGGATTCGTCATACTCTTAGAAAACAAACCATCAAGTGAGTGACATTACACGCCAGACTATTGCTGGAGTGGAACCTGAATAGGAGGTGATGAGGAAGTCATCGGCGCGAGAGTGATATGGAGGAGGTCATGTGAAGAGGAGATGAAAGCATGTGACCAGACGTGGAGCCATGTGATGAAAAAGTTAGCAGAGAACAGAACGCAATGGAGACGTGCGGCTGAAGCCCTATGTTCCTCTAGGAATTAAAGGAAACAATAGTAATATAATAATGTATCACTAATCAATCATACTTAATCAACATTCTTGATTGTCTGTATCCTCTTATGGAGAGACTCACGAATGACTTACAATTGTCCCCTTATACCAACACTCAGACATATACACCATTGTATACTGCAAATATTATTACTATTGTTTCCTTCAATTCCTAGAGGAACATAGGGCTTCAGCCGCACGTCTTTTTTGCGTTCGGCTCTCTGCTAGAGTCTTTACATGGCTCCAAGTCTGCCCGCATGCTTTCATCTCCTCTTCACATGACCTCCTCCAAGTCACCCTTGCACTGATGACCAACTAATCGCTTCCCTTTCGGGTCCCACTCGAGCGATGGCTTGTCTAGTGATGTCAATTGATGGTTTCCTCAGAGTATGGCTAATCCATCTCCATTTCTTCCTGCCTATTTGTTTCACAATCGGTTCCTGATTGGTTGGCTCCCAGAGATCTCTGTTGCTGATCTTTTCTCACTGGCCATCGGATCTTGAGTATTGAGCGAAGACAACTGTTAATGAAGGTGTGTAGTTTGTTTGAGATGTTCTTTATGACGCGCAGCGAAGGTCTCTGATCCGTATAGTAGCACTGACTTCACATTGGATTTGAAAATCCGGATCTAATTTTTGACGCTGTGTTGTTGACCTTCACACAGACTCGAGAGTAGTGAAAGCTTGTCTTGTGTCCAGCAGGCTTTGCCTCCACTTCCTTGAGATTGACATAAAGTCAATTTGGTTTTTGGTTCACCCATCTGGTGACACCCAAGTAGCCTTGTGGATATCCTTGTGTTTGTATACGCTGCCACCAATCACTAGTTCATTGAAGGCGCAGAAGTTGGCGAAGAGTTCTCCGTTTTTATTCATTTCTCCGAGAGCTTCTCTACCCATGATGAGTTCCCTTCCTGTGTTGTCTGATCCCAGTTTGACGTTCATGTCTCCCACTAGTATTTTAATGTCACCAGCTGGAGTATTGTTCATTGTTGCCTGTAGTTGTCTGTAGAATTCTTCTTCCTTTTCGAGGTGTGCGTTGTTTGTCGGTGCATAGCATTGTATAATTGACACTTTCCCTTCTTTGGAGTTGAATCTGACGGTTATTATCCTGGGCGAGATCGCCTACCATTGCATCAGGGCCATCGTTGCCGTTGGTGACATCATGATAGCAACGCCCTCGGTGTGCATGTGGTTATCCTCTGGGTGACCGGAGTAGATCACTGACTCACCTGTTGACAATTTGGTGAGTCCATTCCCGTTCCACCTGCTTTCACATATTCCCAGTACTTGAATCCCGTATCTTTTCATTTCGTTTGCGATCTGGGCAGCTTTGTCAATCTCGTACATGGTGCGAACATTCCATGTCCCCACACAGACTTTTTCTTTTGGCGCAAGGAGATTCATCGTGCTGAAGTTTCTGTAGCAACTTTGTTTACAGGGTGGGGTTGCTAGCCTCATGCCTGCGAAGAGGATTGTTACATTAAGTTATAGTTTAGAGAGAAGCGACCTTGTGGGTTGCTCCCCTTAAAACCAGGAAAACAAGGAATAAACCAATCAGAACAACACCAGCAATGGAAAATAATTCACAACAAGAAAGGTAACAAGCGACAACAACAATAATAATATCACAGTCAATTACAGTTAACCAAAATGATACCAAAATCATTGAGTCACTGACTTGAGCCATACTGCAAATACCTGTGTACATTTTTCATATTCAGTTATTTAAGACCATGAACTTTAGTCAAATGTAATCACTAAAATTATCTGATGCAAAGACGTACACACTGTTAACAGTGTTTCACAAAACGTAGACTGTGAGATCAAACTGTCTGTGATCAAAGATGTTTGATCACAGATCATGCAATTTTGTTTATCTTATGTTGTTTTGATGTTTATTCATGACTCATATGAAGATTGGACAAGGATCTTCAAGCAGAGATATGTTCTTTTTTAATTATTTGCAATATTATTTTAATTTCGATTAATTTCCCATGGAGAAGTTCGGATGAGTTTGTCGAAAGAAACACACTGGAATTTCAATTTCGCTGAGATTTAACAAAAATAAAAATTTTTTGCACATGTTAACCCCTCACTCGATGCCCAATTATTATTGGAAATATTTTCTGTCAAATCTTGAATATTCAAGTATTGGTTTTGTAGGGATTTTGTTTGATTGCGTGGAGGATTTCCTCATGAGCTGACATCAGTTAGAGAACCACTGGAGAACCTGGGAGTACTGGACAGCTGTTTCGTCCTAGTTTGGGACTCATCATCAGTACGCACCCACCGGGACTCGAACCCAGGACCTTCTGGTTACAAGGCGAGCTCGTAGACCATTGAGCCACTGGGACCCGATCCAATGGTCCTTGAATTCTAACTTCTGCCAATTCACGACATAGCGCGACCATTTCGCAATGTCTTCTCAGATGAGTTACTGCCTCATCTCCAACCTGCGTACTGCTGATGAGTCCCAAACTAGGACGAAACAGCTGTCCAGTACTCCCAAGTTCTCCAGTGGTTCTCTAACTGATGTCAGCTCATGATGAAATCCTCCACGAAATCTTGAATAATAAAATTATTATCAGTGTTCCATATCAGTTTGTTTATTACATGTTTCACACAGTCAAGAAACAGTATTATTTACTGGATGACACAGTTTCGAACACAATTTATTGCCGTTCATAATCATTTCATCAATTATAATCACACTACTTCGAAACTTGAGTTTCATACTTTTCTTTGTCGTCTCCTATTTGTCATCGTTGGGGTAGTAGACTTTTCCAGATATCGGGGACAAGTGATGAATCATTCCTACTACACGTATTCCCTATCAGTTGATTCGATAAACAAAGCTTCTCTTACCAATCTCTCCCGCCACCCTGTGACATTAGATTTTAAAACTGTCATCCTATCCCATCCTATTGTGTGGTTGTGTGTAACTGCATGTAGTGCTATAGCTGAACTATTCTCTAGATTTCGTATCTTATTCGGGTCAAATAATCTAGATTCTGCTAGGTTTCTATGTTCAGCTAGTCTGACTGCCTCTGTTCTACTAGTTTGACCTGTCTATCATTGCAGGTAGGGCATTAGATAAACTAAATTGTTTTGTTTTAAAGGCTCTACAGGATCCTTTAACCGACAAAGCTTGTTTCTAATTGAGTTTGTGGGTTTGAATGCCATCTATAGAGCCTTTAAAACAAAACAATATAGTTTATCTAATACCCTGCCTGCAATGATTGTCAGGTCAAATGCATAGGTCAAACTAGTAGAAAAGGGGCAGTCAGACTAGCTGAACATAAAAACTTAGCAAAATCTAGATTGGTTGATCCAAATAAGATAAGAAATCTAGAGAATAGTTCAGCTATAGCACTACATGCAGTCACACACAACTATGCAATAGGCTGGATGGGATAGGATGACAGTCTTAAAATCTAATGTCACAGGGTAAATTGAGGGAGAGATTGACAACAGAAGCTTTGTTTATCGAATCAACTGCAAATACGTGTAATAAGAATGATTCAACACCTGTCCACTCGGATATCTGGAAAAGTCTACTACCCCAACGATGACAAATAGGAGACGACAAAGAAAAGTATGAAACTCAAGTTTCGAAGTAGTGTGATTATACTTGATGAAATGATTATGAACGGCAATAAATTGTGTTCGAAACTGTGTCATCCAGTAAATAATACTGTTTCTTGACTGTGTGAAACATGTAATAAACAAACTAATATGGAATTACTTACTACTACAGTGCACAAGTTTTACACATATATTATTATCAATGTTATTGTGTTTATCCTTCAGATTTCAAATATCACCGTCTTCGCTTCGTCCTACGACTTCAACACGTCAGAGTTTAAAGAGAATTTATCTCTGATATATAAAGTAAGTTGGTTAAATATTAAGGATTAATTTTTATATGACACCGGAGAGTATTCAGGTTGGGTTTTAATGTTTCTGTGGCACCAATCACAATCAAAATGGTAGAAATTTGAGATAGGTCACCTCCTTCAATTCACTGAACTTGGAATCATTCTTTCAACTACTGCCAACTCCAAGGATGAGGACGTCAAACACACAGTCAGAATCAAAAAGACAAATCAGACATTCATCCCTCTGAAATTAGTCCGGAAGTCTTCCCGTTGAACTCAGCATTTAACAACACAAGTCGGGTTTGCAGCGCCATTGTTAAGTCATTCAGTCAGTCAGGCACACAGTCAGTTCTTCTATGCAGATCAGAGACTTGGCGTCCGCCTCTTGAAAATCATTTCTAACAGGCCACTGTAGACCTTTTTTTCAAAACAGCTGCCACTTTCGCTATCAGCCCTGTGTTGCAATCGGAACTCAAGGGAACAATAATTGTAATAATAATATTGTTATTCTTGGTCGAAGTCTAATCGGTTCACTTCTACAACACTCCGACGTGTTCGTTAGGTCATCTTTTGTTAGCACTCATCTTTATTTATGATTACTTATTTTATTCCTTTGCTTTCCGACGGAAACACAGTTGGCTTCAAGCTGGAGTTTTGAAGTTTCGATAGCAGTGATGTCTGTTTTTGTATTATGGAGTGAGGTCTTTAGTATCACGCCCAATCATCCCTCTTTATTACCCAGTTTATTTAGAGAGTCGGCTGAGGATTCACCTCCTGACCACATGTAGCGTGCGTGGTTAGACAGTGTAGTCTACCGGTAAACCAACAACGAACCGACACTTAATTTTAACTAGATAGAATTAATGAAATACACGTGCGTATGTTTGTATCCTTTATGTTACAAGTAAGCATGCATCCTGAATTTCACTACCTTAGACACAAGTAGACAAGAGACACTAACTGGGATCTGGAAAGAAACACCAAAACTTCCTGTCACTCAGCTCACGCTCTAGAAGACAGTTAACTGACTCGATCTAATAGAACTAATAAATGGAGAGATGGCAAGTACAGAAGTGTCATGACTCACTGACTGACTATGCTACAACAGGATGTTAAAGATTATAGTTCAATTTCTGAACAGTTCTGTGCTTCATTTCCAGAGAATTATAATTCTCCCTTTAATGTCCCGTTGAGTTCCGAGTGGAACAAACAGCTTCAATAACACTTCTCCATTTCGACCCTCTTCTCTGCAATCCTCTTCACTTCGCCTCACCACCACCACCCATCACAATTTATCATAATTCACAAGTCCAAGTCGTCTGTCGTTTCCCGTTCTAGTTCAACTTGAGTGATGGTCTGGTTGGTCTCCTCAGCGTGTGCATTCGATTCATCTCTATTTTCCTCTACATACCTGTTGAGCAATATGAGGTTTTTGATTGGTTCATTTCCACAGTTTCTTAGTGATAATTCTATGTGGCCGGCCAGCCGGTCGACCAGCCATCTGATCTTCACTATGACGTCAGCGAGGGAGGCGACTGTCAACAAAAGTCTGCAGTACCCTGTAACTGACTTAACAATGTTGTTGAACATCTGGCTTCTGTTGTTTACATTGAGTTCAGTGGAGGATGAATGTCTGCCTTGTCTTTCAGATTCTGGCTTTAGATATGATAGAGAAGATTTGTAGCTCAGGTGGATGATTTTGGTGCGGTGTTTGTGTTCTCTGAGCTGGATAGCTAATTTGCGAAGCTTTCATCACCCTACTTCACTGCGAAAGAAGATAAAACCAACATCATCTACAAAATAAATTGTATCAACTGCGAAAAACACTACATTGACCAAAGTGGACGTCCCCTTCGTCTTCGTATCCACGAACATAACCTAGCCGTCAAAAGACATGACATCCACTCCCTCATATCACTGCATAAAGACAACCATGGGCATCAATTCGAGTGGGAAAACTTTCATATATTAGACAGAAGTAAAGCACAAGAATGCCAGCCAGAGAATTTTTAGAAGCCTTCCGGTATTCCAGTGAATCGTCAATCAATAGACACATCAAGATAGACAAAATTTATCAACTGATAAGAAAGAAACCTCACACACAAAGGTTAAAAGTTCAAGTCAAAGAAACAATCAGTTCCAATAGAAGTAGCCTAGAAGGTGTGAAAACACACAAAAACAACCAATCAAGTTCAAGGTTACCAGGAGAGATGATTAATAAACTCGTGGAGAAATCTGAAGGCTCACTTCAACAATTGAAGTATGCGCTGAAGATGTCGCCTAGTAGAGTGATGAAAGCTTCGCAAATTAACTATTCAGCTCAGAGAACACAACCACACCGAAAAAAGATTCTGGCTTTGTTTGACATCCTCATACCATGGAGTTGACTGTAGTTGAAAGTATGGAGACTACTTAAGTGAAGAAATTCACGTCTTTCAAATTTCTTGCATGTTGACAGTGATTGGTGCTGTTTCTTGTTGTTCATAATCAGTAATACTGAAGCAAGTTTACAGTGGACATAGACGTTATACTACTTATTTGATAATAACACTTATTAGACTAGCAAATACTAACAGCAAAATTGTGTGAGTGTGAAAATGGGCTGAATTAGCACATTTCAGACATACTACATTCTCCTGTCATCGTTTTCAACCAGCTGCACAAGTGTGGAGGAGGTTTCTTTTCTAATAATGCCAATTATATATTTAGACAACAAGACCAGTTGTCTGACTTTCAAACTTCTTACAATCTAGATATCATCAATAGTGTTAAATGGAGCGCACCAGGCTAGATTGTTGTTACCAGTAGACTGCCCTTTTTCCTCATTACCCCGAAGACTAGGCGGTCAGCAAGGAAGGATAAACGGCAGTGTAACGCCGACAGACCACGACTCCATCGTGGAACAGATCACTCAATAAAAATACGCAGAAGGCGACGGAGGTGGATTAGACACATATACACACACATGAACACATTCTGGGAAGACCTTCAAGTGACGTCACACGTCAGGCCGTCGAATGGAACCCTCAAATGGCAAGTGATAGGTTGGACGGCTAATTGTGATAATGTCGCTGATCTTGTAAAGAATAGGAAGAAAAAGATGAGGAAATGGAACTTTGTAGATAATCGTACAGCAAATCAAGGTTGATCGAAGAAGCTGATAGCCAAGTACACTTGAGATGTTCTACTGAACCCGTATGCTTCACTCAGAGGGCAGTGAATGAGTAATACTGCTATAGTAATAATGAAAATTCATCTATCCTTTCGACTTACGTAACACGCCTACTGAACACATAGTCTCAAATCAATCTTCTAGAATTTGTTTGGTGGATGGTGATTAGCTGAAGTGGAATCCTCCAGGATGCACATTTCGTCCTATCTGAGGGAGTCATGATCTGGGCTTGTACCTGCATTCCCTCGTCAGTCAGTCAGTCAGTGAATGATGGTGTCCCCCCTCCCCACTCATCGAAGCTCAAATCCAGTACTCCCATCAATTCAAACAACAAAGCGTGAAATCCGTCAGAATACTTCGGGGTTTCAGGGACACGAGAGCCACCACCTCTTGGGCAATAGATATCAATTTGGATTCCCCCGCTGATTCATTGAAATGAAGTGTTTGAATTGATGGTCACTGGGTACAAGCCTCAGAGATGGTGGTGGCGGGGATTGGAAAGGAATCACTCCCTAACTGGGGAAGGCAGCTAAATTCAGCTAAGACGAGTTTCAAATAGGAAGAAGTGCATATCCTGGTGAGTTCCACTGCAGTTAGTCACCACCCACCAAAATACTTCAAGTTGACTAATCCTCCGCACAAGGAGACGACATATCAATAGAGGTCGAGCTCTTCAACAGGAAGATCCAAATTCAGCTAAATAATCTTCTAGAATGTTTAAAATGTTCAAATCATGAATATAAAGATTTAATAACTCAAATTAATTTGTGCAAAAATGAGTGACATCTACAGATTCTTGTCACATTCTCCACCTACCTACCTAACTACCTGTTGAATTTATTCATATTTTCAATCAATTTTCTAGTATCCAATACACGAGGACACTTACATCGTGAATGAATATTTTGCCCGGAAGGCCAAATATTTGGACAATTCGAGAGGTTTTCTACTCGGTATCCCTCATGAGTAAGCTGTCGCTGTTGTTATTGTTGTTGTTGTCATTCTATATCAAAGTGAAACCATTTTCTGTCAAACTAATATAAACAACAACGAAAGGGTTAGGCTATTCGATTAAACGTGTGATGAATACTATAGGCTTGGTTTGGGAAAATGAACGAATGAAGCTGTGGTATGTGTTACTGACAAGATTTATAAGTAGTATATAAATGCAGATTGTGTTAGGAAGTGACCAACATTAAAACCAACATTCACAGCACTGGTCTTTTCTGACATTCATTCGTACTTGCCTTGGCTACTTTGCACTGCAAATCTTCGATTCTGTGCTGTGCCCAGTATGCGTCTTGTCACCTTGGTCGGCTGACCGATGTCTATGTGTTGTGCAGTGTTGACCGGTTGCAATGGCTGAGTAATGTCTTCTGAAAGAGTTTCAATAGACTGGCAACTGCGTCTCACACAATTCATCAAGTGTGGGGGAAGTCCACGACAAGGTGGACTTGTCAGCTTCACTATGAATACTAGCAGGTCTCCATCCAGTGGCAACTTCGTGATATGAAACAAGAGGGGCATTGCCTGCTATCTATATGTGGAGCTGTCAAACTTCGCCACCAATCATTCTCTCAATACCTTCCAGGTCTTCTCACCACTTGCCCGCCCCGAACTGTCGTACGTCGCCTTTATCAGAATCCTGAGAAGTGTTTCCGGCATAACCATCTTTGCCGTAGGATTCTTGATGCCCACCAACGAAGCAACAGCACTGAAGTCTCACAGGAAGCTGAGTATGTCTCCTTCTTCGAAAGCAGCAGCAGCAGGCAATGGGATCTTCATTGTCCGAAGACATTGACATCAGATCGAACCACAGTGGATAAGAGAATAGGAAATGGACCTTTTTTATTAGAGGAAGATGTATAATGTTCGGCTAGGTCAGCTAGGTCAGTTAACTGCTCTGGTTGGTTGGGGCGATTGGCCCAAGGTTAAACAATGGGATGAGAAGTTGTTCAAAGAGGTTATTTTATGTCCATATCGCGAACTAAATTCAGATTTGAGGAACAAACACTTCTACCTCTGTAACTACTACCACTGACTTAAAATGTTGGTTTATATTTTTAGTCGCTTCATATCACAATCTGCAATTATATACTACTCATAAACCTTGCCAGTAGCATACACTTTAAGTTGTAGTTACTTCGCTATAGTGAGAATATTAGAAACCAGGAATTATTCAGCTTGAGAATGTGTGTCAACGAAAATATAAATGCCAGAGATGTTTCAGAATGAACCACACTGTTCAAATGGTCTACGCTCAAATGAATCTCCTGCAGAGCCAGGTATATTGATTGTGCAACGCAAAAGGTTTCAAGAACACTATCCCACTGCATGGATGTAGAAGGGTGGAAGTGTCTCTGTCAACACTGGTCATTCCATCTCAACAAACGCCTCCTCCTTCTAAGTAATCCAAAAAGTGAAGGAGATCGACTTGTCAAAGGCAATACGATTTCGTCTCCTTTGCATTACTGAAGCTCTAGCCATTCAGACAGAGAAACTGGAGCTCCGCATACAAAAGAAAATTATTCATCCACATCAGTTATCATGGTAACAACCGTATTGATTCCTACTGACTTGACTTTTGTTTGTTTGTGTATTGGTTTTCACAAATCCTTAGAATTCTTGCATAATTCCATGTTTTCCCTTATTTTCATATGCATATTTTGATTACAACTCATTTAATGTATTATTCAGCTTATTACGTAACTCTAATACACTTGCTCAACTCGTCTTAGGCATTGACCAATACTGAAAATTGCGTTTGTGACAACTCATCACTTTTCTCACTACTCTCTTTCATGAAATGGAGAGTGCATGAAAATGAGATTACGTAGTATTACGAGGAAAATGAATTCGTCAAGGGAAGAGCCTCTTCGCTGAACTACGTGTTTTGTCTACATTGAACGTTCTCTGTTAACGATCCACCTTCCCCTTTTCATTTTCCCATACTAGTAGCTGACATTGAGATCTTACCATTTTCAACTAACTGACCGTTTGTCAATTTGTCCACTGTGTTCATTAGACAAAATACTCCATAAGCTCTGAATCACACAGAATCAGAGGAAACAAATGTATATTTGTGTGTGAATATCAATTTCTGAATTTTTGTGAATTAATTTCGTTGTGGACATTCCTCAGGAACCAATGTAAGCTGGACATTATTGAAAATCTAAGAGAACTGAACAACAGCCTCGTCCTAGCTTGATACTCTTCGTCAGTGCGCACCCCCTGAAATCCACATCATAATTATTAAAAATTCTCAGAGAAAAATTCCTACGATAGACATCAATTTCTAATTCATTGATGGATGTTTGTTCTGATGGTGTACTACAAAGTCGTGACCAGTGGAGTCTAGCATTTCATGGAGAAAAGGATGTTTGCTGAAAGCACTGGTTGACGGCAGTCCTATATCCGTATTCTCTATCCGATGCCTGTTTGTATTGTAGGCACTCACACCCGAAGAGTTTCAAGCTGGGATGGAACAGCTGTCCCTAGTTTTCGATGGTCTTTAACGAATTTGAAAGTTCTGATGAAAGATATGTATGTATGTATGTAATTATTGATATTATTCCCATGGGTTCCGAGTGGAGCATACGGCTTCAACAACATCATATCTCCATTTTGTCCTCTTCTTTGTAATCCTCATCATCTGATCTCACGACTGCTCATAAATTTTCATATCATCATTGGACAATGTCCTAAGTGTCACCCTCGGCCACACACCCAACTCGCTGTTTCCCATTCCTGTTCTACTTGAGCGATGGTCTGGTGCGAGATGTCAACCGACGGTCTCTTCAGAGTATGTTCGATTTTATCTCCATTTTCTTCGTCATATCTGTTGGTCAGAAGGAGGTTTCTGATTGGTTCGTTTGCGTTGTGAAGCCAGAGACATAGGTATTTGTTGATAAACGTCACCATTAGTCTGCTGGAAATGCTCTTTGTGGGGGAGGGGGAAGTATCAAGTTTCTGATCCATATCAACTTCATTTTACTCATGTTCAGTTGAACTCGTGTATTCACTGCCTGCTGCTTCTATCAACTTGTTGATTTTCACGTGTAAGCCTTTGAATCTCTGTGACACCAGAGATAAATCGTCCCCGAAATTCAGACCTCCTGCGGCCACTCCAACATATTCCTATATTCTCACTCCCTGCTCACAGTCTCCCGTATGATCCAATCCACAATGATTAGGAGTATCTATTATAAAATTATCTTTGTAAAATCTCAGCGAAATTGAAATGATTAATTCCAACGTTTCCCGTGTTCGGCAATCTGGTCCGAACTTCTTCAATTGTGTGGATTGTAACGCCGTATATGTAAGAGAAACTTCCAGACAGGCAAATATAAGAGTGAAAGAGCATAAACAATGTCTAAAGGTGGTTGGTTCCAAAGACCTCTGCAGACTTGAAGAAACTAGAAAACAAATCAGCGATTGCACTACACTCGATAGAAATGGGACACAAAATCGACTTTGATAAGACTAAGGTTTTACAGGAAGGTTTTGGTTCATATAAAGAAAGACTGACTGCAGAAGCCCTACACATATATGGGTGAATCCCAACAGTTTGAACAGACGTGAAGGTGTGATCTTGTTAGCTGATGCATGGCAAGTCCTGACTAATAAATAAATTGGATATGTTTCAACAACTAGTCACACTTGATCAAATTCCCGATTGTCTACGTTCTTCTTATGGAGAGGTTAACAAATTTATAAAATTATATTATATTTGGAGAAAAATCTCAATTATTTTGTAACTATCCGGTCAAATCTTGATCACAGCTCTTATGAGAACAGCAAATGTTTTATGACTGTTCACCCACACACACACCATTGTATACTGCATATACACATTTTTAACAAAAGTAGACTAATTTTGAAAGTTTGAGGTCAAATTTTGATCACAGTTCATATTAAAGATTTTGTTTTGTTTTTGTTTATTATACCTATTGATAGCCGTTTCTTGATTCACCTGACAGGACAAACAATTTAAAATTAGAGATATACTTTTATATATAAACATACTATTTTATTTATTTATTATACATGTTGATGACTGTTGCATGACTCATGATTGGACAAAGTTTTTAAAAACAAGTGATGTTCCTTTTTATATATAAACCTCTGTTATGTTAATTTCGATTAATTTCCCTGAAGAAGTTCGGACTAGATTGCCGAACACAGGAAACGTTGGAATTAATCATTTCAATTTCGCTGAGATTTGATAAATATAATTTTATAAATGTCTACTTCTCACTCAGCGCTCAATTATTTTGCAACTATCCAGTCAAATATTGATCACAGTTCATATGGATTAGGAGTATCATCGGTGATAGTAAGCAGACAGACCTGTCCTACTCCTGTCTTCACTTCGAAGGTTTCTTCACTGAGTTTTCTATTGAGAATCACTTGACATGTGGCACTGTCTGTTATACAGCTGTTGAATGAGGTTGGTTAGTGGTTTGCTCCTCTCCATGGTGTGTTGAAGTGGTTTCAAATTACTAATGTCCATGCCAGAGACCTTTAGAAATTCAGTATTAGAAATCGCTGATTCATACAATACTCATGATTTTATGCTATTTATCTGGCTGATAACTGATGACATGTGTTTTTTTACGTGGAGTTAATGTCTGTGCAGACTGTGCCCTACTGAATACATGCTCAGATATGTCTAAAATATTTTTATTCTCTAAAATCATTTCAGTCTATACGCTTTCATTTTTGTTTTGTGTGTTATCCTTTTAACCGATAGATTGGAACATTTTACGGCAAGTCACAAAGCCGAAGCCTTCTATTTCCCCAATCGTAATCGCATTCACATTCATGCAGCATTGCTCAATCCACCATATTATTCAAACGGGAAAGAGGATTCAGTGAAATACGGAGGATTAGGTTGGATTATTGCTCATGAACTGTTACATGCAGTCGACACAACAGGTATGTGAGAGTGAGAGAGATTTTGTGTGTGTGTCGTGTGTACGATTTTGATGAAGTACAATTTTGACAGACTGATGCTAAGAGAATGTATATCAATTGTCATTAAGTAACACACTCTTGTGTATATTAAATGTGTATTGCAGGAAGCAATGAAACAGTGGTCATCCCACATCTTATCAATCTCTAAGAAAATGTTTCGTCTTACCTTTTACATTGAAAAAGTTAAGACAATCAGGTATCAACCAACCTTTAGTTCTGCAATTTGTGAACTCCTGTATTTTACCTATGGTACTCTATTGCTCTCCATTAATCTTTGCTGGGCTTCTCAAAAAAGACTATATCATATTACGAAGGGTATTGAATACCTTGAGTAGGGCTTGTGGTTTGCCACTGCGTGAGCTCGCCAATACTATAGTCGAGAGACACATAAATTCCTTCACAAAATGGGCAAAGGCCGTACTGTCAGACCCTCTGCACCCCATTTATTCACAACTATCCCCTTGTATCTCATCAGGCAGGACGAGAAGTCAATATAAAAAGTTATATGCTCGAACCACTAAGTATAAAAATTCAACAATACCGTATTTAGCCCGTATTTTATGTGATGAAGACTCTGTTAGACGTGAAACGTTTAAGTTACTATGTAATTAGCAAAGTGAATCGACCCTTTCATTGTTCATCTTTCTGTAATTTTATGGTGTCACCCTTTCTATCGTTTAATTATAACTTTGCTATTTTTATTTTAGTTGTTATTACTATTATTACTATAATTTTATACTTTATGTATATTTTTCTTCTTGTTGCATACAGTAATTTATGAAAATACCCATTTATTTATATGTAAAAACACAGTTTTTCTGTTCAGCGAAGAAATGTATTTCTTTTCAACGGCTTCATTTTCAAGCTGTACAGTGGTATTTATGTCACAGAAAAGGTTATTAAGTGGCACTAAATAATTGCTCAGTCAATATACATATATGTGATAAGAATAACGATAATTAAAATGTTATGAAGGGTAGAGTTGAAGTGGATAAATTACAAAATTATTAAAGATTGTTTTATAAGTGAATTGAAATCAAAAATGTTTTAAAAATGTCAAGTGTTGTCTAAAAATTTTAAAAAATTAGGAGTACGATTACGATAAGAATGAAGATGTGAAGTGAAGTGGAATGAATTCAAGTGGTAAAATAAAATAAAGTAGAAACTAGAAAGAACATTACTATGACCAAGGTAAAGAAAGGGGTTTGACAAAAAGTTTTTGAACACATAATTTAGGTTTCCGTTCATATATAGCTATAGCTTCGGCTATGCATAATTGAAGAAAACGTAAACTTTTGGATCAGTTCGATTTTGCCATGTAGATAACTTTGAAAGATGAATCACGTGGGGCTAAATGACCCGACTCTAACAGGTGATCACAAATAGACGACTTCGCAGTTCTACGTTCGCCTTTCATTAACCAGACTGGATAGTGTTCAGCTACACGTTTTCGGAGATTGCGCTTACAACGTCCAATATAAACAGCTCCACAAGAGCAGATAAAAGAGTAAATCCACATAGATGTTGACAAAAGCGGTAATCTATCCTTGACGCATTGCCTAATCATATTTCGTCTGGTAAAAACTAGTTGCAAGTCAGCTGCAGGAAAAGTGCTAAATAGCTGCTATAACAACGTTTTGGTATTATTATTATGTAATGTTTATTTTTATTTTGTTTTTTTTTATTGTCGTTTTTGAGTAAAATAGATGCAGTTTTGTAGTGAATGCTAAAAATTCCTTGCTGTATCATTAGTACTGTTTTTGGAATAAAGCAAATTATTATTATTAAAAAATTATTATTATTTACACAGAATCTGTAGACGGAAGTATTTTTAATTCAAAGCAACAGGAGATAGACTACAATTCAAGTGGAAAACTGAGAAGCTGAAGGATGAAACTACAAAAGACACCGACAATCCCTATAGAAGCCAGAGCAAAGTCGGAGACATTATGTACCATCATCGGGGACACCTGAATTGTATAATACTGAGATTCCCTGAAAGTGATGCTGCAGGCAAATGTGTACATCTGTTTTAGAAGGAATAGAAAGGCAAGACAAAGAATGGCTCTCAACGGATACCTGGAAGCTAATGGAAGAGAAGAGAGGTGGGTGAGAAAAGGAAGATGACTTAATGCAGAGATGGACAACAGAAGGAGAAGCTGAGTTCAATGTACACTGCACTGAATAAAGAAAGAAGTGAAGATGAAGAAGAGGAGTGTTAGGAAAGACAAAAGGGAATTCTACGACACACTGGAAACTGAAGCAGAACAGGATGAACGCAAGTAAAGGAGATCTCAGAACATTTTATTGGGAAGAGATCAACGCAGATGAAATCGATAAAAGATGGTCAACGGAACCTAACTGACAAAGAGGAGAGACAAATAAAACAATTGACTGATCACTTCAAAGGACTCTTGAATCAACCATTACCATTACAACAAAGACAGCACGAACAGAAGTACCCGCCAGTGGACACCAATCCTCGAACAAAATCAAAAGCCTTCAATGCAATCAAGCTACTGAAGGTCAAAAGCTCGCCAGGACCGGATAGAATTCATCTTGAGGCACTAGAAACGAATTCAGAGACCACAATGTGTAATTTTCATGCCACCACTGAAAATTTGAAGATCCACAGACGAAAACTGACAAGATGGAAGAAGGGACGTGCAGAAAAGACACGAAGACTTCAAGTGAACAGAAGGGAGATGGAGCTGATGAAGATAACCAACGAACAACGACAACAACAGGTGCCAATCACTATCAACTGAAGAAATTTGAATGAGGTCACTTTCTTCAATGATCTACGCACCATCGCTTCAACTACTTCCTACTCCACGTATATGAGGCTGTCGAAAATAGCCGGAATCGGAAACGCAACACAGACATTCATCACACTGAAATCAGCTTGGATATCCACCAATGAAGTCAAAAGAGAGGACGAAATTCGGTTTTCCAGAATCAGTGTTAAGTCAGTCAGTCATTTCTTCTACATTGGTCATAAACTTGGTGTTGGCATAATGGAAAGCATGTCCAACAGGCCACTGAAGACTATAATCAACACGTGCTCAGTTCGCTGACTCCATACTGAAGATCAGATGGCTGGCTTTCAGAACGTACCAATCGTGAACCTACTATTGCTCAACAAATATGTTAGAAGAAACTGGAAAATGGATTGGACACACTCCTAGGAGACTGTTGAGGCGGTGACAACTCATACGAGGCCATCGTTCCAGTGGAATCCTAATGGGAAGCAACATGTTGGGAGTCACTTCAATCGTGTGATGGGGAGGAGAGGAAAGCCTGTAGACAGTCGTGAGGGCAGATGAAGATGACCGTCAAGAACAGGGGAAATGTAGATATTCTGCTGAACTCGTATGTGCCAATAATAATAGATGCAGGCATTTTAGGAAATTTAAGGTAGAAGATTCTCTTCGTCAGTTTCTTTGAAAGTATTCTAAAGAAAAGACAGTTCAGTTTTCCATAGTATTTCTGTTTTATAGACCCAGTTTTATACGTGTCATTTTTACATGTCTGTTGATATTTCTCTCACCTCATTTATGACCTTTGAAATCCTATTGGTTGTTGGCTGTATTAATGTTTCAATGGTGTTAGTGTCTCTCGAGGTCATCGTAAAGTATATATATATATATATATAGTTACAGGATTGCAAAGAGTCTTCACTATGACAACGGTCGTACGCTGTATTAAAACTAGTTATTACAGATTTCAAGAGTTAATTTGCAGAGATGTGATTTGTTTCAAGTCTGAAGACAGACTGATGTCAGTCAGAGAAGCACTGAAAACCCACCATGGAGTAGTGTAAAACTGTTTCATCCTAGTTTCAGACTCATCTGAAGTACTCACCCATCCACCCACCACACGGCTTCGAATCCAGGACCTTCCGGTTACAAGCCAAGCTCATGGATAATTGGCACCTGACTAACAATGGTCAACCTATGAGTTCCAAATGATTATGAGTCCGAAATCCCGCCGAAACAGCCGTCCACTTCTCCCTGGTTCCGTTTCCAATGGTTGTCTCACTGATATTAATTCGTGTCGTCAACCTTTTTAAAATAACTGTAATCCTCACTATATAGTACTGTTAAACGAAATAAACAAATCTTATCCCCTTTCAAGGTTTACTGGTGGATGAGAAAGGTGAAGACTTACCATCCAGTATATCCTATGAAGGATTTCTTGAAATCTTGAAGCAAACAGAATGTATGCGTAAACGTCATAGAAATTACAAATACACAAGTGAAAAGGTTGGTCGCTTGTATGTGATATTTCGTTTGCATTTGCTTATTTATTTATTCACGTGGTGAGAAATACAAGTTGTATGCAGGTGGTCTCGTGAATGGATTCTTCTCTCCGGAAGAATCAGGACCTTTTTGTTTGAGTGTAGTTTTGTTTTTCGAGTTTGTTGAATACCTTAGGAGTCACATGAGACAGCACGAATTCTAAGAAGAGGAAGTCAAAGTCCAGGATTTCAATTTCATCCATTTCCTGATGTTCACTTTTCCAAAATGAATCGATAAGTTAGTCAGTTGTACGCATATGTCCTCTGATGACATCTCAAAATCATCATTTCATAAACGTCGAAGAGACAACTGGAAGAGACAGTAGATAACAGGGTACAATACAGATGGTGTGGTGGCGCTGATTAGATAGTTAGTTAGCAAGTGAGTTATTTAGTCACTTAGTTATTTAGGCGATCAGGAAATCAGTAAGTCAGTTAGTTAGTGGTTTCATTGAATGGTTACTTGGGTATCGTTTACCCTTCATTTGGCTAAAAGCCACACTTATTATGTGAGTTCTCTTTTTTTGCCCTGGCTGAACAGGAGCAAGCAAGACTCCAACTGAAAACATTGATACGAAGCATTCACCTTTCAGCGTGGCATGTTAGACGAATAATTCGAACAGAAATTTCACAGTAGACGATCTGGACACTCACATTTATTTATGCCTTCTCGGTCAGGGAATAGGTGTCATTTAGACCGCTGATACTTACCAATATTAACTGACCACAACACGTACAGAGAAACAGATGAATTTATCCATCTCATTGAATTATCCCGTTTATGCCATATCAGTGGACGATGAATTTTCAAGAGTTAGTGTGTGTAAGAATTCGATTCGTTCCACGCTTGATGACGAACGGATTGAAAGCAGTTAGAGCAGCACTGAAAATCAGCAAGGAGTACTGAACGGCGGTTGTTTCATCCTAGTTCACGACTCATGAGATGCTCCAATTCCCTACAGGGATTCGAACAAAGGATCTTCCACTTACAATTCAAGCTCGTAGATCATTCAGCCACTGGGACAGGGCGTCTCACCAGTCGACCCATGAATATCTAACCTGTACCAATTCGTGTTGGGAGTGAGGCAAAATACTCCTCACCTACTGATACTGCCTGGTATCAGTCGCGTTAACGTCACCAGTCGGTAGAAGTTAGAATTCATGGGTTGGTCATTGAGTTAGGTCCCAGTGGCTAAGTGGTCTACGAGCTATCACCTTATTATAACTGGAAGTTCATGGGTTCGAACAGTATTTTGTGGGTGTATGTGTTCTTCCAAAGAATCCCCAACTCGAAGGAAACAGTTTTCCAACACTCCTCAGCTGGTTTTCCACGACTTCTCTAACTGACATCAGTCAGTCCATGAACAAACTTGAGACGATAATTTTTCCACCAGCATACCTCGGTCTAGTTCTATCTTCCTACCTTACTTGGACATCTCATATCCTAACGATTTCTAAGAAAGTGTTCTGTCTTACCTACTACTTTAACAAACTTAGACAATCTGGAATCACCCAACCTCTACTTTCACAATTTGTCAACTCTTGTATCTTACCTATTCTACTTTACTGCTCCCCGTTAGTCTTTCCTTGGTTACTGAAAAAAGACTATACCATCCTGAGGGGGATGTTGAAGGTAGTCAGTAGAACTAGTGGTGTAAAACTCAGTCAGCTCGTCACTACATTAGTTGATAGGCATCTGAATACATGCGAAAAATGCCCAAAAACCGTACTCTCAGACCCCCAACACCCTCTCTATTCCTAACTCTCACCTTGTATCTCATCTAGTAAAACCAGAAATCAGTATAAAATAATCTATGTTCGTACAGCCAAGTACAGGAACTCAACGATACCATACTTGGCCCGTGTTCTAAGTGACAGAGACGATGTTAAGCGCGAAACTTATGACTTGCTTTGTTGTTAATAACATAATTTTAGGCTCTTTTATTTCTCTCTTATTCTGTATTCTATAGTGAACTCCTTCTTAAACACACTTAGCTACCTAAATTATTAACATTGGTTTATTTTTTTGTACTTTACTGTATTCCTTCTTTTCTGTATCTACTGGTTCCGACTATATTAGCACTATGAGTATTACAAAATTGTCCTGTCATTAACCATCATGTAATTATTGGTTTTTGTGGTTGTTTTTATCAATTTTTTCGGCAATATTAAACTGACAATCATTGGTTGTGAACGCTAATACCACCATCTTAAAATTTTGTATTCCGCAGGATTACTCACACTACCACTACAAACACTGCATTAGACCTGACAATAAAAAACAAAACAACAACCCTGAAATGTTATTTTATGATTGTTTAGTGTTGTTTCAACCAAATTAACTGTTCATCTTGGCGATAAACATTTTTTAAATATCATTTCATAACTTCTTGTATGATTAGAGCTTTACTGTCACCATGCATAATCGCATCATAGCTTCCACTACCCAATACTGAGTTATTATTATATTATGTTTATTTTCTTTTTTACTTCTTGGTATTTTTTCGTATTTTTAAAAAATTATCATGTGTTTTTCCTGTTTTTTTTGCCGATGGTGTCTTTATATTTTTTTTGAAATACTCCTTTTAAATGTCTGATAAAATTGGATGAAAATATTGTAGATATGTGCTGAAAATTCCAAACTGCACCACTAGTACTGTTTCTGGAATAAAGCAAATTATCATTATTCTTAAACATTTTCTACTTATATGAACAGTTGTGTTCTTCACTATATGACTAGCACCAATGCAAATTTTTACGGAATGTCATTTAAAAGAAATCTATCAATGTTTTATTGATTTATTAGAGTGGAGGTGTTAGGACGCAAGGTGAAATCATATCTGATCATGGCGGTTTGAAGGCAGCATACAAAGTAAGTATAATCTAATGAAACAGTCGCCTTTTTTGATCTACCCTTTTATACTATCTCATTCAGTAGAGGAATTGATTTTAGAAATAAATCTGCGGAATTTTATAATTCTCGTGAGAAGATCTATCCTCCTGTATTCTGATACATCTTTACTGATATCAGAATGTCGATGGGTGGGTGGTATTTCTGTGTGTAGTTGTAGAAAATAATAAGGTGTTTGCACACACTTTGAATTCTTGCATCACAATGGGTATTAATAATCGATTGGCGAGAATGTATGTCTCCTAAGACGGGATTGAATGTCTTCACAGGTACAATATTTTGAAGCAATTCTCGTATATTTTTGTTATGGTTTCGCTACTTTAATATTTCTCAATGACATTGAGATTGAAATGGATTCGCCGAGTTGGAGACAGACACGCTGACCACGAATATTGCTTGACTACACACACCAAAAATAACATTATAAGACAGCCACCTGTTGTTCCCACCCAGTCTGTTCTACTCAAGCCGGAACACACAACGACCTGGGCCAAGAAGTGTATTTCAGGGAATAATGTATGATTCAAAACATCACTAAAAGATTCTCTTGTTTTCCGAGTGGAACATCAGACTTCACCAACACATTTCCACTTTGTTCTTCTATTTGGTGCTGTCCTCTTCAGCTGGGTTCATGATTGTTCATAACCTCTCATCTCCTTCAACTCGCCACACGATCTCACCCATGTCACTCTCCCACCGACAACACACTCGTCGCTTCCTATTCGGGTTCCATTCGAGCGATGGCCTGCATTTGCGCGCGATGTCATTCGATAGCCTCCTTAATGAATGCCTAAGCCATCTACAATTCTCCTGCTTATTTGTTAAGCAATCGGCTCTTGGTTTGTTCGTCAGCTTCCAGTATTACTTGTTGATAATTTTTTAAAGGATACTATTTGACCTTCAGTATTGAGTCTGCTGATACGAATCTGTAATAGGCTATTGGAAATGCTATCCGTGACACACAATTCAAGTTTCTGACCCGTATAGAAGTACTGACTGACCAACTTCTCATTTGTGTTGAATGGAACTAAAATCTTGTTGTTTATGCTGGCTGAGTCAGTGCAGAAGACTTCGAAACCAGTTTCAGGTTGATGAAGTTGTTTCTTGCCTTTCCGATCCCCTCCGTTCCGTCAGCTTGTGGTTGAAACCGTGCTTCCTGGTGAGATAAGTGAAGGAAGTAACCTCTGTCAAATCTCTCCCGTTGATGGCGAATGGTGCTGGTTGTTGATGCCGTCGATGTTTGTTGGCTATCTTCATCACCTCCGTCCTTTTTATGTTCACCTGGAGTCGTGTCTTCACTTCTGGCCTCTTCAGTCAGTTTGTTGGTTTTCGCCGCCTGAAAGTCTTAGAGTTTGTGTGACATAAAATATGAACCACCTAAACGCGAAATCCAGATGTTCTACAGTTTTCCTTTCGATCCAACATGTTCATGTCTCTCCACCCCCATCTCACGCTTAAGAATATCATCGGTGGTAATAGGCAGCCAGACTTGTCTTACTCCCATATTCATTTCGGACGCCTCGTTGAGTTTTCCGTTGTGTATCACATGACATGTGATGGCATCGTCTGTTATATATCTGTTGAATGAGGTTGATAAAGATTTAGGCACTGCACGCCATAGTGTTGAAGCAGTTTCCAAATTACTTCTCGGTTAACGCTGTCTGTTGAAGGACTTTTCGACGTCGATGAAGTTGAGGTACACGTTTGACTGTCATTCGATGCTTTGTTCTGTGATGACGATTCGTAGAGTTGCAATTTGATCAGCACATGATTTGCCTTTCCTGAATGCAGCTTGTTTCTGACGGAAGAAGAATATATCAGTTAGTCAGTCAGTAATCATGATCAATAAAATCGTGGGCGTTAGTAATTTTACCTAGGTTTATTATCATTGGTTTCTCTGCAGAATGACCTTGATCAGCGTATGCCACCGTAAAGGCTGATCTATTGATTATCTATCTACATATCATATTCTGAAATAGGAAAGATGTTTTATGGGGAGTCTTTTGTAACGCAACATAAACATGGGATAAATACGGGGTTCCATGTAATACTTTTTATCACTGAATATGCGAACCTGTGAATGATGACCGTTATTAATATTATTATCATTATTATTAATATTCCCTTGGGTTACCTGTGGAAATTATGGCTTCAACAGAACGCCTGTATTTGCCCTCTACCCTGAAATCCTCTTCACTTGGACTCATGGTTTCTTGCAGGCTTTCATCTACTCCCCATTACACGATCTCCTCCATGTCACACTCGGACACACACCAAACTCGCCTGTCGTTTCACATTCGGATTCCACTCGAGCAATGTCATACAACGGTCTCCTCAATGTGTGTCTAATCCATCTCCCTTTCCTTCCAGCTAGCCAGCCATCTGATCTTCAGTATGGAGTCAGTGAAGTCGGCAGCTATTGACAAAACTCTTTAATAGCCATTATAAGGATGTTCTATTTGTCACAAAGTTCCAACTGTTGTAAATTAAGCAGCACTAAAGCAATCAATAGTTTAAAGACAATGGCATCTAAGAATTGACGTGTGAGTTAATATATCGTATCACTTATTGACTTCTAACCAAATTCTTTTTCCCCCGTATGATGTATTTTTGATTACAGACATATCAAAGATTGAAGAAAAACCCTCCACAAGATGTTAATGAAAACTCGAACTCACCTTACACTTCTGATCAATTATTTTTCCTCACATTTGCTCAGGTATGTAATCTTCTTTCATTCAGACTTCTATTTGATATACCCAAAACTACAGGTGAGACTAGTGAATAGTGTGCAGAGGAATAACGACAGACACATGAACAGAAATCATCAAGTAAAATAGATGATGATATCAGTTAGAGGAAGACTGGAACCCATCAACGAGTATGACAAGCTGTTTTTTCATAGCTTCAGACTTTTCAACAGTATGCACTCCACACAGTGGTTAGAACCCAGGACCTCCTGGTTACAAGGCTAGCGAGCTCTTAGACCATTCATCAGCCACTGGAACCCAATCCAATGGCCAGCCTATGAATTCCAACTTCTGCCGATTCATGAGAAGGTGCAGCCACTATCGAATATTATCTCTGGCCTGTATTTGTCCTTACACTCAACCCTCTCTACCCCGCTGATCACAACTTTTCACCAGAACCCAGGTTGAAATTCATGGATTGGCCATTGGATTGGGTCCCAGTGGATTATTGGTCTACGAGCTCGCTAACCTTGTAACCAGCAGATCCTGGGTTCAAACCGTTGCGTTGGGTGTTTACTGCTGGAGAGTCCTAAATAAGGATGATGAAACAGCTTCCAGTACTCCTTGTCGGCTTTCCAATGATCTTCTAACCGGTATCAGTTCATGATAAACTGATATAGTTATTGTTAGTTATCGAAATGTATCTGTCGTACCAGCTTTAATTTCGAATTTGAAGGCATAGCTATGATGAATATTTGTCAATTCGACTATCTGTTGTGTTGAAAGAGGATAATGCAGGAGGTGTGATTGAATAATAGTTTAGAAAATCCCCTCTAAAATGATCTAATTACAATGTTTATGCTTATTTGGATATTTCAACTAACTTTGGATGCATCATAAATTTCTCCCCCCCAGACTGTATATCACTGGGCTGACATTTGCATATCATATGCTCACTTGATCCTCATTACTTGTCTTTGTCGCTCCCTGATTAATCTCTGATTTTAATGCTTCTCTTTGTGGTTATGTGATGATGATATTGATAATGTGTTGTCTCATGACTGCAATTTTGTTTGAGTAAATGACGGTTATTCTGACCATGAACTGTCTCCGACGAGCGTTGATGTGTGACTCTTGTGGACAGAGTTTTTAATCCCACCTTATTGGGGATATTCTACTTTATTCTGAGTACTCGTTTTGTGCTAAGTGAACTGTATAGCTGCAATAAATGTACTATTGTGGTGACTGTGAGTTCTTGATGCTATTTTTTTGATGTGGTTGTGTTCTCTGAGCTGGATAGTTAATTTGCGGTTGTAATTCAGTATTTGGTCTGTGGGAGTTGATTTTCTATAAACTTGAGTTTCTAATTCCCCCGTGGTTGTTCGCTTGACTAAGACATCCAAAAATGGGATTTTGTTCTCGGATTCCTCTTCTCTTGTGAATTTGATGTCTTTGAAGACGTTGTTTATTACGTGTTGTGAGTTTTATCTAACTCGTTTCTTTTGATTATAACAAATGTGTCGTCTACGTAGCGTATCCAAATTTTGGATTTGATCTTTGGTAGGATTATGTTTTCGAGCCTTTGCATCACTACTTCTGCAATCAAACCTGATATTGGCGATCCCATGGGTGTTCCTTTGACTTGTTCATATATTTGCCATAGGTTTATGCATTCCATCCAGCTTAAGTGTTGCATTTTTGATTGATGTGGGAGGTGTTCGTCGTTGCTGAGTAATTGCTCCATGGTCTCTTTTGCTAGTTTTTGTCCAATTGAGGAATATAATGCTGTGACGTCGAAGGATATCATTATTTATTGTTTATCCATTTGGATGCCTCTGATTTCCTCTAGAAATTGGATAGCAGAGTTGATGGAGTGATCACAAGATTCCGTTAGGTGTTTCAGTTTTCTGTATAATTCTTTGGATAAATTATATGTTGGAGTTCCTGGGAGTGATACAATTGGTCGTAACGAGATATTTGGCTTATGTGTTTTGGGTCTGCCGTAGAATCGGACTGGGACTGTCCCATTAAATTTCATTCACCATTGGTCTTGTTTTGTGATCTGTCCAGTTTTGGTGAGCTTGTTTAAGGTCCTTCGGATGCTGTTATCCAATGTTTTGTGTTGGATTTGTTGGGAGTTGTTGATATACATCCTCGTCTTTGAGTAGTTCTTCAGCTTTCTTGGTGTTTTCTTCTCTGTCCATGACTACTGTTGTTCTTCCTTTGACGGCTGGTAGAATGACGATGTCCTTCCTATTTTTCAGCTTTTTGAGGGTCTTGATACTGTTATTGTTGAATAGAATCACAAACACAAGTCGATATCAATTAGATGAAGACTGGAAACCACCTACGAGTACTGATAAGCTGTTTTGTCACATAAAGTATAATTATATTTCAATAGTTTACACACAATGATAAGTTTTGCCACAGCTACGGACTTTTCAACAGTATGCACTCCGCACAGTAGTTAGAACCCAGGACTTCCCGGTTACAAGGCCAGCGAGCTCTTAGACCATTCATCAGTCACTGGGATCCAATCCAATGGTCAACCTATGAATTCCAACTTCTGCCGATTCATGAGAAGGTGCAACCACTATCGAATATTATCGCTGGCCTGTATTTGTCCTTACACTCAACCCTCTCTGCTCCTCTGGTGGTCACAACTTTCCACCATAACCCAGGTTGAAATTCATGAATAGGCCATTGGATCGAGTCCCAGTGGATTATTGGTCTACGAGCTCGCTAACTTGTAACCAGCAGATCCTGGGTTCAAACCGTTGCGTTGGGTGTTTACTGCTAGAGAGTTCTAAATAAGGATGATGAAACAGCTTCCAGTACTACTTGTCGGCTTTCCAATGATCTTCTAACCGGTATCAGTTCATGATGAAATCTGATATCAGTTATTGTTAGTTATCGAAATGTATCTGTCGTACCAGCTTTAATTTCGAATTTGAAGGCATAGCTATGATGAATATTTATCAATTCGACTATCTGTTGTGTTGAAAGAGGATAATGCAGGAGGTGTGATTGAATAATAGTTTAGAAAATCCCCTCTTAAATGATCTAATTACAATGTTTATGCTTATTTGGATATTTCAACTAACTTTGGATGTATCATACATTTCTCCCCCAGACTGTATATCACTGGCCTGACATTTGCATATCATGTGCCCACTTGATCCTCATTATTTGTCTTTGTCGCTCCCTGATTAATCTCTGATTTTGATGCTTCTCTTTGTGGTTGTGTGATGATGATAGGGGTAATGTGTTGTCTCATGACTGCAGTTTTGTTTGAGTGAATGACGGTTATTCTGACCATGAACTGTCTCCCACGAGCGTTGATGTGTGACTCTTGTGGACAGAGTTTTTAATCCCACCTTATTGGGAATATTCTACTTTATTCTGAGTACTCGTTTTGCGCTTAGTGGACTGTATAGCTGCAATAAATGTACTATTGTGGTGACTGTGAGTTCTTGATGCTACTTTTTTGATGTGGTTGTGTTCTCTGAGCTGGATAGTTAATTTGCGGTTGTAATTCAGTATTTGGTCTGTGGGAGTTGATTTTCTATAAACTTGAGTTTCTAATTCCCCCATGGTTGTTCGCTTGACTAAGACGTCCAAAAATGGGATTTTGTTCTCGGATTCCTCTTCTCTTGTGAATTTGATGTCGTTGAAGACGTTGTTTATTAAGTTGTTGTGAGTTTTATCTAACTCGTTTCTTTTGATTATAACAAATGTGTCGTCCACGTAGCGTATCCAAATTTTGGGTTTGATCTTTGGTAGGATTATGTTTTCGAGCCTTTGCATCACTGCTTCTGCAATCAAACCTGATATTGGTGATCCCATGGGTGTTCCTTTGTCTTGTTCATATATTTGGCATAGGTTTATGCATTCCATCCAGCTTGTGTGTTGCATTTTTGATTGATGTGGGAGGTGTTCGTCGTTGCTGAGTAATTGCTCCATGGTCTCTTTTGCTAGTTTTTGTCCGATTGAGGAATATAATGCTGTGACGTCGAAGGATATCATTATTTCTTGTTCATCTATTTGGATGCCTCTGATTTTCTCTAGAAATTGGATAGCAGAGTTGATGGAGTGATCACAAGATTCCGTTAGGTGTTTCAGTTTTCTGTATAATTCTTTGGATAAATTATATGTTGGAGTTCCTGAGAGTGAAACAACTGGTTGTAACGGGATATTTGGCTTGTGTATTTTGGGTCTGCCGTAGAATCTGGCTGGGACTGGTCCATTGGATTTCATTCGCCATTGGTCTTGTTTTGTGATCTGTCCAGTTTTGGTGAGCTTGTTTAACGTCCTTTGGATGCGGTTGTCCAATGTTTGTATGGGATTTGTTGGGAGTTGTTGATATACATCCTCGTCTTTGAGTAGTTCTTCAGCTTTCTTGGTGTATTCTTCTCTGTCCATGACTACTGTTGTTCTTCCTTTGTCGGCTGGTAGAATGACGATGTCCTTCCTATTTTTCAGAGGGATTTGACTGGTGGTTACAGATTTGATTACGAGTTGATGACATCAGTTAGAGAACCACTGGAAAACCAACAGGAAGTACTAGACAGCTGTTTCGTCCTAGTTTCGTACCTGGTTTTGGCAGTACCCATGCATCACAAGAGTTCTAGCTTTCCTTGTAACTGGAGGGTCCTGGGTTTGAACCACTATGGTGGGTGAATACCTTCAAAGAGTCTCGAAGTGGAACGAAACAGCTGTACAGTATAAGGTATCAGCTTATCCATATAGAAGGAACAAGGAGTAACTGTACTCACAGCACTGGTAATGAAGCTGAAACGTTCTGCATCAAAGAAATCGTTCCAAGTTGGTGGATAATACGTTTAGATTAGTGATGAGAGTGGCGATTTTTGGACAGATTATTGATTTATTTATTCTTTTCTGACATCAGACAATGCATTTCCCTTCTGTTTCATAAAGAGACAGAATATCTTCTTGCTACAGAAGTTAATTAATTTCTAACGACTAATTATTTATGATATATATATGGTTACTGGTGCATCACCTGCCACCTGTCCAGAAATCCCAGCAATAGCAGGCACAGAATTGAGAGTGGATGCCAAACCATTGACAAAAGTTTAAGTTTTGAATGCAGTCATGCTGCTAAAGAGCTGTGAAGGCAACAGGAACAGGACGGAATTCCTCCTGAAGCACTGGGGAGGAATCAGGAGACCGCGGTGGATATGAACACGTCATTATTTCAAACTCGTTGATCTACAGGCGGAAACCAAAAAGTTGTCAGAAGAAGCAGACAGCAAGGACAACACTTCAAGTGGATGTAGAGAGGATTGAGAAGATTGAGATGACAAACCAATAACAGCAGGCGCCAATCAGTGTCAAAGGAAGAAATTTGAAAGAGATCACTTCCGTCAATTAACTAGGAAGCATCGCATCAACTACAGACAGACGACACCAATGAGGATGTCAAACACAGCTGGAATCAGAAAGGCAAAACAGACCCTCATCACACCCAAATCGGTTAAGAAATCGGCTTAACTCAACATGAAGAACAATCCTCAGTATTTGAACATCAATGATAAGTCAGCCACATCTTCTATATGGAATTAGCATGACGAAGAGCCTTTTGGACAGACTACTGCGGACTTTCATCAAAAGATGCTTTCGCTGGCTCCATAATGAAGATCGAATGACCAGCTGGAAAGAATTAACAACACGAAACTCTTTGAACAAACTGAGAGAAGACCTATTACGCAACAAATACGTCGAAGAAAATAGAGATGGATTCGCCACACACCATGCACCAGGCCAGTGGTCGAGCACAACGAGAATAGGAGAAGACGAGTTGGGTGTGGGTTCAAGTCGAACATGGAACAGATGGTTTGAGGAGCTTATGCGTAATCGTGGAGCCATTAAATGCGGGCTGCAGAGAACAGTGTGAAATGTAGTTGTTCTTTTTGAAGTCCTATTTTCCATTCTGAACCACGGGGAATAATGGGAGAAATACTGGCGCAGACGTACTCCCTCAACTTTCATTGTCTTTCCGGACAAAATTCGCCCAGACTATCGTATTGAAGTCTAGGCGGATTTTGTCTAGGATGACAATGGAGGCAGCTTCACAACTAAACCATCCAGCTCAGAGAACACCTCAATATCATCCATCTGTAGTGCACATCGCCCCCATTATACGTTACGGTTAGCTCAGAAGTGTTTCGCCTTATTCAGAGTAAATGTTCCACAGCAGACTTTCAACTCCACTCATTGAATAGTTTATTCTAACTCTGTACAAAGACGATCTCTCCATAAATCAGTGGTAAAATTCATCTCACTTAATCTCCTTTTTCTAGACTCTTTGTGGATACTATAGTGACAAGGGATTACTGGAACAAGCCAGAGAAGATGTACACGTTCTGCATTATTATAGGTAGGATTTATCACACAGTATTCTATCATATCACAAATTGTTATTTTATGTTCCTTGTCGATTACTGATCATTAACAGAAGGAGTATGCTCAACATCTTTGGATGTAATTTAGTGGTTGGTGACAAACAGCAGTGGATTCCACCAGGATGAATGCGCATTTCATGCTATCTGAGGAATCTGTGTCAGCCAGTGGATATTTGTGGATTCTCCAGTGAGTGAGTGAGTGAGTGTTAGTGTTTCCACTGAGGTTCGAACCCATTGCACCGATCTCTTCAAACACCAAAGTGTACTGTCCACTTGACCACTTGGGGGCGGTGGCGGGGTCCACGACAGCCGTCACCGTTTGTGCGACAGATCTCAGTTACTACACTTAATTTTTAATTAAATTTCGATTTTCCCTCTGATTGATTGGGCCGAAATATTCGCCTAGTCCCCATCCACCAAAATTACATCAAGTTAATTCATCCTAAGACATCGTCGTCGAAGCATCCACGCAAAGAGCCCACATATCGACAAAGGCCGAACACTTCCGTCCAATCAAACAATGGGATAGTACAAATAGAATTAAATAATAATAATATCTGATACCCATTGATCAAAAATGCCCACTAGAAATTTCAAAGGACTGATTACTAAAACAAAAAAATTCTTTTCAACAAGCTGCTCTTCATCAGCTTCTACAGTTATATATCCACCTATCATAATGAAAGAATTAGGATTGTTAACCACATTATTGATTAAACAACAACAAATCAATAATACGAATATCAATGAATCACGGTTCAATAGCAACATAATAACACTACACACTGAATATCAGACGAATTAGGAGAAATAACAATACAGAATTCATGAATTCATGGTCTGCACTGAAGGCCAGGGCCAGGGGAGTAGTTGTGTCTGGCTGGACCTGTTTCTTCTGCACACACATACACACAGCATAAGTTGTTTTAGGTGAATCGGAAAAGCCAATGCTGTTTGAAGTATTGGGTACATGAATGCATTCGGCAGTGTATTTGGTGACCGATATATGATAATAGGGATGGATTCTTCAAGGTTAGCTGTTTGGCCGGCTGGTTAGGACCAGGTGGTCTAACATCAAACTGTTGGTGACGGTTTTCACTAAATCTTCGTTGAACCACACTGATAGGTGTTCCCTAGCGAGCACGAAAAATTAATTTCCTACAGCGACGGACGATATCATGAATTAAAAGTCAATCTGAACGAAGAATATTCTTTTCACAATAATTTCTCCTCTTCAGGTTCTTACAATTATAAAACAATTATAATATTTGTTGTCGTTACAATAATGATAGCCAGTTATGTGGTGGTGTCGCTGCAAATTTGGGCTACCGATATCCATGCTGAAAATGCCATACTTGTACTGAAAATACGGTGTGGCATCAAGCTGTAATCAAAAATAAATAAAAAATAAAAAATAATATACGTAGAATAACAGATTAGTTATGGGGTGTCAAAATAAATAGTCGTATTTGTGTGACAAACTTGTGCTAGGCTGAAATCGATTACAAAATATTGTAAAATGGGAGACAATGGTGGTGATTAGTCATAATAGATTTGTAGAATGTTGTGGGGTAGGAAAATTGACAAGTCAATTCAAGGTTATAAAAGGTGTCTGGTGAGTGGCTAGGACAAAGTGGTCTGTGTTAAACAGGAGATAGTAAGACTGCAATGAGAGGTTCATCATGAAATAGTGAATGTGTGAAATGAAACAGGTGGAGGCATATATTGAGATAGTATCACTAATAATAATAAGTCCGGATAGTATAAATGGAAAATCCGATGGTATTGAGAGAATGTTTGCACGAAGGGCATAAATTATGACGAATAATAATAATAGCGTAATAATAAGCAAAGAAAGAAAATAAACCAAGAAGGTTAAGGGGAAGAGGCACTCTTGGTGAGAAGAAGAATCATCAATCCAAGTTTGGCCACGGTAGAAACAGCGTCTGGACGTTTTCATTTTGGATACAAAGTTCCGGTTTAGTTGATCTTAGTGTAACAGCTTCAGCTATGTGTAGCAGACGTAAGTGAACTGTACGTGGTAACGACTTCGGAATTCGGTATAAACCCTGAAAACTGTGTTGACGTTGATGCTATGTCATGTCTAGTATCGATCAAGTGTGACAGGATCGAGCTCTTTATGCTTTTGTCAATTTTCCTACCCCACAACATTCTACGAATCTATTATGACTAATCACCACCACTGTCTCCCATTTTACAATATTTTGTAATCGATTTCAGCCTAGACACGTTTGTCATACAAATACGACTATTTATTTTGACACCCTATAACTAATCTGTTATTCTACGTTAAAAATGTATCCCATCGAATAACTGGCCTTATTGTAACGACAACAAATATTGCATGTTTTATAGTTGTAAGAACCTGAAGAGGAGAAATTATTGTGAAAAGAATATTCTTCGTTCAGATTGACTTTTAATTCATGATATGAGAATATTTCACACTATTAAATCTTATAACGGACGATATGACTCGCTGCATCACAAGTGCAGTTGAATTGATAGAACACAACTAGAGGTGGTTAGGTCTAGTCTAGGTACTTCATGTTTCAATCGAGGAATCACAACCGGTCGTGGTGTAGAAAATATAATTGGTAGTTTGCCAGCATTAGAATGTTTTTGGAATAGATTTTCTTAACTTGTTAGTAATTATTTCATTCGGCAGGTTACTCTTGAATTGCAGTTGTATATATATAGGCATCTTATATGCACAGACAGAAAATAGGACTTTTCTACTTTATTGGTCTTGAGTTGTTTCCTGATGAACTTTTCTAGGCAGCCCATTAGGGAGATGCAGATACATCCAGCTCAGACAAGTCCCTCAGAAAGGACGAAATGTCCCTGAATCCTGGTGGATTCCATTACATCTAGTCCATCATCCAACAAAATTACTTTAAGTTTATTAATCCTGAGACATCGTCGTTGAATCATCCTCACAAGGAGCTGATGTGTCACTGGGTAATTTTAGGCCCTTGTATAAGAGCGCTACACTTCTCTTCTTTCTCTCTCTCCCCCCTTTTTATTCAGAGTGAATGATGTGCTGTTGAACAATGAAGACTTCTCGAAAGCCTACAACTGTCCAGTCGCCTCGCCAATGAATCCCAGGCACAAGTGTCATGTGTGGTGAAATTTTAGAAGAAAAAAACACAATTAGTCGAATATAAATGTGAATACTAAATTTATAAGATAATTCATGTGCTCATAATTTTATTATTTTTGCTTAAATGACTGAATTGTAGTTTGTGTACACCACATTTTATTGTTGATCGAATAGTGTTTGACCTAATATATTCCATCCAAGTTGGAATGGACGTAACAAAATACAACCTTTTATGCTTAGATTCACTTCTCTTCTGCCTATAACTCAAACCATCAGCTTTTAACTACTCGAATATTGGATTGAATCCAAAATGGTACAGGATTAGAAATATGAGGCTGGTCGAAAATACTGGAGTCACAGTGAGGGTTCATTTGTTGGGTCAGTTGTCGAATATTGCGTTCTGAGTTGAACACAGGGATTCAACAGGACACCTCTTTGCTGCAGTCCTGTTCACGTGAATACATGGTTGCCCAAAAACTCTCATCTTATCTCCTCCTCATCACACGATCTACTCCATATCATGCTTGAACCTATGCCGAACTCGTCGCTTTGCTATTCAGATTCCACTCGACCGATAGCCTAATGAGTGATGTCATCCAGTGGTCTACTCAGTGTATGTGTAATCCACCTCCTTTTTTCTTCATCATATCTGTCGAACGGTTAATTTCTTGCTTGATAGTTTCTTGTTGTGAATCCTTTCTTACCAGTCATATATCTCACCTTCAGTATGGAGTCAGCGAAGGAGACGGCTGATTTCCGCGATGCTCTGGCTATGTGTTTCACCTGTGTGTATAAAAGAACTCATTGACTGACTGACTGATCGAACATCAGTGTCGAAAATCCGAATCTCGTTCTTCGTGCCGTGTGCAGCTGATTTCCAAGCTCATTTCGGAGAGACGAAGGTGTGTCTTGTCTATCTGGCTAGTTTTATTGCTAACATTGGTGCCGTCTTCCTATAGTTGAACCAATACTTCTCAGATAAGTGAAGGAAATGGCCTCTTTCAGATCTCTTCCATCGATAGTGATTCGTGCTTGTTGTCGTTGTTAGATGGTTATCTTCATCACCTCTGTCTTCTCACTATACACCTTAAGTCCTGTATTCGCTGCCTGCATCTCCTGACAAATTGTGGCTTCTCGCCTGTAATTCCTCGAGTTTATCTGACACAAGACATAAATCATCCTCCAAGTCCGAATATCTTGAAGGTTCCTTATCGGTCAGTTCGACGTATTCCTGTCTTCTCGTTCCCCACAGTTATCTGCATAATCCAATCCACCACAATTAGCAATACCCTCGTGAGTGATAGTTGTCAGCCAGCCTTTTCTCACTCCTGTCTTCACATTGACGACTACACTGACTTTTCTGGTTGTGGATCACTTGACATATGACATTTCCACACAGCTGTTGAATGAGGTTGGTAGTGACTTGTTTTTTTTATTCCTTCACGTTCCCAATGGAGCATACGGCTTCAAGCTAGTGGCTTAAAGTTTCTGTAGCAGTGTTTATTTTTACAGGACGAGGCTGCTAGCCTCATGCCCAACCTTTCTTCTTTACCAGCATTTTTGCTAGCTCAGCGAGGTAAAGGAGTGCGCCAGCCGGGGATCGAACTTCGGACCATGTGCATGGTTGGCGAGCGTCCTAACCGCTATGCCACCGACGCACGGTAGTGACTTGTGACACTCCTTAATCGTTAGTTAGTTTCGAAATTACTTCACTGTCATCGCTGTTGATGGCCTTTGTTGAAATTCCATGTAGTTGAGGTGGTAGAGATTTCACCTTCATTCTACTCTGTGTCATGTGATGATGAGTTGCATTGCAGTTTGAGGCACACATGATTTGTTTTCCCTCAATCCAGTTGGTTACATCTATATGCACTTCAGCATCAGGTAATTGCCAATCACATAATGTGTTCACTCGTGTAAGAAATTTTTATCCTCCCAGCTGTATTGTATTTTTAAACCTTGTCCAGTCCACTCCTATTTCTCATTCAAACACGTAAAAATAGAGTGAGCAAACCACAAACGATATGATAGATAACGTCTTTCAAGTGAATCTATTTGTCGCTGACTATAGAATATACTGTCTACAGACTTAAAGTACATCGTTACTGTCAATAAACTAGAATGTGAACCAGTCAGATATCTTACTTTTCACAGTTTCAGTAACCCCTCTATTTGTTGGAATTCTTTGCTGTCACAACCTGCTGCATACTTCAGCCTTTCACACGAACTGTCAGTCATTATAGTTCACATCACCACGCCTTCGCTTCTCTGCCATATGAAAACATCCTCAGAAACTACACGTTCTCATATATACTCTGAAATACAACTGAATTCCGTCGAAATCCATCAATCGTTTACACTCACATTCCACAAAAACTGAGAGTTTTACGCAAGTGAAAGGTGTCGTCTGTGTGAAGCAGAAAAAGAGCAACCTTCGAAGGTGACATTTGTTCATGATTCGACAGATCCTACCTATTTGAATAAAGCTGGAATTCAAAGAATCCAGAATGGTTCTGCTGTGTATTCGCATATCTACATTTCGGTATTTGAGCATTTTCACCAAGGAAAACAACAGGAGTCATAGATTTTTGAATCGGAGCACATAAATTGTATGCTGGTGAAAATAATAATAATAACAGTGATATGGTTTATTCTAAGGCAGTACTTATGATACACAACGTGAAGTACTCAGCATTTGCTACAGTACTGCATCTAATTGACTCAACAATAACAGCAACAAAAACATTACATGTTATAAGTAACCAGAATTGATGATAGCAACCTTTCTGTTATTAACGGTAACAGTAAAGTCAGAAATGTACAAAAGTAGGAATGAATACAAACAGAATCACCATAAATGACAGATAGGTGAAGATAAAAGCGCCATTTGTTTTTCTAATTATAAATTTTCCGCTTGACAGCTAGTGTCTCTATCACATAGAACACGAGAAGGCTAAATAGGGGTATCGCTGATTTCTAGTCCTAGCTGATGTGATCCACAGGGTGGGGGACAGAGCGTTGGCTGACGTTGTGGCACACCATTTAACCTATTGACAACCTTGAATACCCCTCATGATATGACATAGTCCTTTTTGAGCGAGTAGACAAGGAGACACTCAGAAGGGAGCAATAGAGAAGAATATGTCTGATGCAAGAATTAAAAGACTGTTAAGTTTAGAGAGGTTGAGTGACAACCGATCACCTTTATTACTTCTTAATGTAGAAAGTTAGACAAAACATTCTCTTAGAAATCAGAAAGATATTGCATGACCAATGAAGTGCAGAAGAAAGAACGATGACAAGATATTTTATGCTTGACTTATTATTGTTTCCTTCAATTCCTAGACGAACATAGGGCTTCAGCCGTGCGTCTCCATTGCGGTCGGTTCTCTGCTAGAGTCTTCACCTGGCTCCATGTCTGCCCACACGTTTTCATCTCTTCTTCACATGACCTCCTCCAAGTCAACCACTCTTGCACTGACGACCAACTAGTCGCTACCTGTTCGTCCGGGATTCACTAGAGCAATGGCTTGTCCAGTGATGTCACTTGATGGTTTGTTTCCTCAGAGTATGGCCAGTCCATCTCCATTTCTTCCTCCCTATTTGTTTCATAATCGGTTCGTTCATTGCCAGAGATCTCTGTTGCTGATCTTTTCTGGCCGGCCATCTGATCTCGAGTATTGAGCGAAGACAACTGTTAATGAAGGTTTGTAGTTTGTTTGAGGTGCTCTTTGTGACGCGCCAAGTCTCTGATCCATATAGTAGCACTGACTTCACATTGGAGTTGAAAATCCGGATCTTGTTTTTGATGCTGAGTGCTGTTGACCTCCACACAGACTTGAGAGTAGTGAAAGCTTGTCTTGCTTTTCCGATTCTTGCTTTGATATCCTCGTCAGTTCCGTCCGCCTGTAGTTGAGACGATGCTTCCCAGGTAGGTAAAAGAGGTTGTTCCTTCCATTTATGCTGATTGTTGTCTGTTGTTGTTGCTGCTGATGGTGTTGCCCAGGAATCTTCATCACCTCTGTTTTATCTATGTTCACCTGAAGTCCTTTCTATCTTTGATGCTTCTTCTGCTAACTTGTTGCTTTTCGCTTGCATATCTTCCAGTTTGTGGGAAATCAGACATATATCATCGTCGAAGTCCAGATCCTCCACGGTTTTTATGTGGGTCCATTTTTCTGCCTGTTTCCTCATTGCCCACTGTTTGTTGCATTATTCAATCTACTGCAATCAGGAAAATCATTGGCGATAGTAGGCAGCCAGCTTGTCTTACTCCTGTCCTCACTTCGAAGGATTCCGTAAGTTTCCCATTGTGGATTACTTGGCATGCAGCATTGTCGTGCAGCTGTTGGATGAAATGTATTATTGTTGGTGGCACCCCGTAGTAGCGAAGTAGTTGCCAAAGCACGTTGACTTAGTTTCTGTATATTTCAATGCCGTCTATGCTACAAGCATCATGTGAACGAAAAAGTTAGTGGAGATCAAGTTTGTATTCTTGAATATTAAGGTTACTGTCTGACATTTGAAGTGATGCAATGTGAGATTCAGTTCAAGACCATTTGAATAAGACTATTGGTCAACCTCAAATAGGAAACTATTTATCTCAAAACAGTTTATTGCAGTAATAACTAGGACTGTTTATATGAAATTCTTCCCTTGCACCCGATCCCACAGTGGTTGGAGGAAACTTATCCTGCTAAGGAATACTGGTTAGCCAGTATTAGTCCGAAAAGCTCCTCAGAAACATGTGTGGTACACATTGGGACAGTATGCAAGTATCAGCACTGAGATGTGACATCCATATCACCACAGTTACCTGAAATATGTTTCTGCAATAGTTGTGGTGAGAGCTGTCTACTAGCCAAATTGGTAGACAGTAATTTACGTCAATATTTACGTCCCAAAGATTTGTCGTGAGAAACAACCAATCGGAAGACTGTGTTTGTTTGTTTACATATCCATAGTAATGTACATGAAAACATATATAAATATGCGTTGATTTCCTTAATAAATTATCTGTTGCCTGACTCTTGCCTTCTGTCGTTACATAGTGACTGTAAAATTCGGACCATCGCTCTGACTGAATAAGGAACTAATTTCAGCGCTTAACATTTACGAGATCACTTGAGAAAAACTTGGATTTTGAACTAGCGTGAAAATCAGGATTCATAGAGTTATTCAGTTGGGAAATAGGTCTTCAGACTTTGAATTGTATTACAATGATGATGTTTCTTCAAAGTGGTGAGGTTGCTGGCTTCGTGTCCAAACCTCCCTTTTTATTCCTGAGATTTCTGTAGTAGGCAAGGTTTCATAGGGATGCGTCGTTGTCTGGAAGTTGAACTTGACCAGATTTGTGGTTGACCTGAACTTCTACCAATTAAACCTCAGACACATGCCTTTCAGCAAAGTGTTAGTGTGCCGTGTAATACTGACAAGGTTTATCAGTAGTATATGAACGCACATTGGTGAGAAAAAGCGAAAATTGAAAACAACATCTTAAGTCAATGACTGGGTGTGGTGGCGCACACCTGTAATATGATGGGACAGGGATTTCTGGTACTAGGTAACTCTCCTTTCTTCCAAACCTTGTTTAGCAGTGGCTCATTGGATGGTGTGATGGTTTTGGTGGTTTCACGAGTCCTTTGAAGTGGTCAGTCCATCGTTTCCTTTAACTTTGCCTTTCAATTGTTTAATTTAATTTTTTTCCTTCACCTTCCCAGTGGAACATAGGGCTTCAAGCCTCCATCTTGTAGTTTCTGTAGCAGTGTTTATTTCACAGGATGGGGTCGCTAGCCTCGTGCCCAACCTTACATCTTCACCAGCATTATTTCTGGCTTGGCGAGGTAAAGGGGTGCGTCAGCCAGGGATCGAACCCTGGACCAAATACATGGTCGGCGAGCGTCCTAACCGCTATGCCACCGACACACAAAACATTATCAGAGCGAGGCGCATGCAAATAACACACACCCTTCTTCAAACCTTGCACACAACCATTAGGTCGCGTACTATCCCATTGCCTTTGGCAGATCTGGCAACGAAAGTCACGAGAACACCATCAGAGCATATGAGAGATAAGGTACCCCGTTTAATTTAATGCTTAAAACTAATAATGCTAGTGGAATTTATGGTACCATAAATACCTCATAAGACCAATAATGATTTCAGAAATACGCCTACTTATGAATTATCAAAACACTTAGCTCTAATACTATGTCCCATTAGATATCGTTCAAACTCAAGACTAACTAATTCATATGAGACGAAAAAGAAACTAAATTACATTCATTAAGAAGATAGTGGAAAAACGGTTAGATTTGATAATGTTTGCGCAGGACAAGTAGGTCCACAGCAAAAAATATAAAAAGTCATTTGTAAATGAATGTGAACATTGAACGTTTAAATATATTGGCCTTGGTCGCCATTGGCGGGCAACTCGAAGGCGCGAATGATTCAATCGTGTACAAGTTGGAAGAAGACGAAAGAATACGAATAAAAGTGCAATACATTCCTTGTAAAACATTTGTTTATAGACTTTGTACCGAGTATTGACTTTAACTGCCGAACAGTACAACTTCTAAACAAGATTTTGAGCGAACAACTGTTTTCGATAACTTCTTCTTCTTCAGGCTCTATAGTTATAAATCCATGAATACTAGAGTATATATATCCAATAAAGGCGAATGAAAATAATATCAGAAACTGTATTGGGGTGCATGTGTGAGTTGAGATGATAGTCCATTAGTTAAAACATAGTCAATCAAATGTGTAAAGGGTGTGTACTCAGAAAAAAATGTGGTGAAGTGTGAATGAACAATTGGATGATATAGTGCTGTTTTATAGTCAACAGAATACAAATGTCATTGGGGTGAGAGAAATGCGATAACCACAAAATAAATACAAACACACACATTAACGAAGGGGACACTGAATGTGAGGGCTGACCGATAATGTCTAATGATAAAATAAAGAGGCTAAATAGTAAATTGTAATAAGGTGTTACAGAGTTGGTAGGCTTAGTATAAAATCACAAAGGTTGACAAAATTAAGGGTAACAATGAGGTGAAATAAACTGGGTGGAGAAATGGATAATAAAGACATGATATCACAAAATGATAATAATCATAATAACAGTACAAAAAATTATGATCCTGGTCACCTTATAGTGGGCCAGGGTAATAAAAGAGAGTGCATAATTTAATAGCTGAAGCCGTTATGCAAAGGTTAGAATTAATAGCTCTACCTATAATTGAACCGAAAATCTGGATACGTTACGTTGATGATACATTTGTAATAATTAAGAGAAGTGATTTAGAATATACTCATAAATTAATAAACAACATATTTGAAGACATCAAATTCACAAGAGAAGAAGAATTGGATAACAAAATCCCATTTTTAGATGTCTTTATCAGGAGAACCAACACAGGAGATTTAGAGACACAAGTATATAGAAAATCAACGCACACAAATCAAATAATCAACTATACCAGCAATAATCCAGTTACTCACAAACGAAACTGTGTGCAGATATTGTTTAAAAGAGTTCAGACACATTGTAGCACTCCAAAGTTAAAAAGAATGGAAGAAAAGTACCTACAAACGGTCTTCAGAAAGAATGGTTATCCACAAAATTTCATCAAAAAGTGTGTAAAGTCGAATCAAAACATCAACAAGAAACCATCATCAAAGACCACAAGAAAATTCATTCTACCATACATTAGGAATATCTCTGAAACAACAGCTAAAATAATGAAACCGTTAGATATAGATATAGCACACAAACCAGTAAAATCGCTTAGTTCGATATTATGCAAACCGAAAGATCCAACAAACAAACGGGATAAAATTAATACCATTTACAAAATAAATCGTATGAACTGCAACAAACATTACATCGGCCAAAGTGGGCGTCACCTTCGAATCAGAATCCAAGAACATAAATCAGCCGTGAAAAGACACGATATATATATTCTTTAGTATCAATGCATACAGACAATTATGGTCATCAATTTGATTGGGATCATATCAAAATCTTAGACAGAGGAAACACCAAAATTACTGCCAGGGAATTCCTAGAAGCCTGGTACTCAAGCAAAAATGCAATTAACAAGCACGTTAATATATACGAAATATGCCAACTAATAAAAAGTAAATCAGGTGACCAGAAAGTTTAAAAACAAAGTCAATAGAAAATGGTCAATACATATGTAAAGACAGTTACCAGGAGACGCAATTATATCACTCATGAAGAAATTTAAATCATTTCACTTTGTGCTAAATATGGCACTGAAGATGTTGTCCAGCAGTGGGACGACGAAAGCTTCACAACTAAACCAACCAGCTCAGAGAACACTATTAATTGCAAATCATCCACCTGAGCTACAAATCTTCTCTATTATTTCAGAGTGCATATGTTTTTTCTGTACACATAGGTCTGGTCTCTCTCTACTAATCTCTAACGCCTCAGCTATGGCTAGGAGGCGTAATCGTGTTCCTTTGGGCAGATTGTTCGGTACTCTTCTTGGTACTTGTACTTGGTACAACTTCTTCTTGGTCCTTGTGCTTTGGAATTAAGGTCAATATCGTACTCAGTAACTGTCGGTTCGAGCGTCTTCGGAGATAATAGGAACTAAGGGTTAAGTTCCTTGACATCATTTTTTTGAAGTTGTGTAGATTAAATGGACTGAAGTTTTTAGCCTCAATGTTGTCATGTATGTCAACTCTTAGTACGGGCACTTCGATGATGTTCCAGGATTAATTAACTTGAATAAGTTTCAGTGAATGGTGACCAGCAGTGGAATCCACCATAAGACGACGCATTTCGCCCTAGGAGGAGCTGACAGACATGTCAACTGAGGCCAAATACCTCAGTCCAGGAAGATCACAACGGAATGACAGGAGACATAACACAGAATAGCTGCTGATGCCTGTTAGACAGCAGGTGGTGGCTGTCTTAGACTTGAAGTCGTCTAGTGGGTAATGCTTTGGCATTTGGTACGACGCGTGCACTGGGTTCGAGTCTCAGTGCGCGGATCGCCATCACCACTCAATGGAAATGCAGGTATATGAAGCTGACGTGGCAAATATGAAGAATGGCGATCACAAATTGTCAGCGCACCGATAAATTTGAATACACAATATTCGTTGGATGGTTACAGAACCTGCCGTCTATTATACATCACAAAGCCGTTTATTCACGAGGAACACAATGAAGACGATATTTTACTATGATTCATTACTGAAAAATACTTCCAAATTAAAATGAAAGATGTCAGTTCCTACGTTTTATAGCTATCGAAACGGTTTCATCTGTACGACCACCGATAAGCTATTCCTATTTATGTATTTACGAGGAAAATAGAGCCAGTAGAAAAACACCGCCACTATTATACTTACCTTAACCCTAATCCTAACCATGAAGTGCTACCAACCCATTGTTCAAACACTACTTAGAAACGAGATCAGCATCGAAATTCCCACCTCAATTCGTGCACAGCGTTAATACTAGTACATACTGTAATAACGACTGGCTCTGTATCTATCAGCAATTAGCAAATGGTCTTCGTCTTACGGCCTTAAACTTAATCCTTCCAAATATCAGACTGTTAATTTCAGTTTCCAATGTAAACGAAAGTTAAATGAAGCCGTTGGTTACTATGACCCTTGCAAAATCGATAATACTGATATAGAAACCAAGTCTGAAGTTAAGTATCTTAGATTAATTCTCTCTTCTGACCTATCCTGGTCCTCTCATGTCTCAGCGATTTCTAAAAGAATATTTCGTTTGACTTTTTACATTAAGAAGTTAAGGCATTCAGGCATAACTCAACCACTCCTCTTACAGTTTATCAACTCGTGTATTTTACCTATTCTTCTTTATTGTTCACCATTATTCTTTCCTGGATTGCTTAAAAAGACTATGTCATACTTCGTAGAACTCTGAAGACTGTCAGTAGGATGAGTGGTATCCCATTGGGCCATATCGTTGGAACTGTCACTGATAGGCACCTGATGTCATGCAACAGATTCGCTAGAGGAATTTTGTCAGACTCTGAGCACCCACTCTACCCACAGCTCCAACCCTGTGTCTCCTCAGGTAAAACAAGAAGTCTTTTCAGAAGACTTTATGCACGTGCGTCTAAGTATAAAAATTCCACTATACCATATTTGGCACGTACTTTATGTGATGAAAATAGCGTCAGAATTGAACAAACTAACCTTCTTAGCACCACTAAATAAACCATTTCCTTCACCCTTAAAGCATCATACTTTATTGTTATTGTATTTCTTATGTTTATAATCCTCCCAATTTTTTCGTTTTGTTTATTTTATTTTTCATAAGTGTGGACATAATTTTAAGCTGCATTATGACTGTTAATTTTATTTTTCCCCTCACTATACCATATCAACAGAACATTAGACCCAATAATCTATAACATGCTAAAGTTTCCAAACTGAATCGACAATACCGTTTGAAACAAACTCACTGTTATTATTATTATATCTATCTATATCGTAAATGTGGACAAATTCCTCCGATTAATTTTGTTTTAATTTTTAATTTTATATATATTTTGAGTAAATCAGATGCAATATTGTGACAAATACTAAAAATTCCATTCTGTATTATAAGTACTGTTTCTGGAATAAAGTAAATTATTATTATTTTTATTATCATTCCAACTGGTGGCATGCGTTCAAGGTTACTGGTACGTTTGCAATCCACAGTGGTGCCTCTTGAGGTTCGCTTGTATTAAGCCTCATATGAGTCGAATCCTGATGGATTACACTGTCTGTCACCATCCTCGAAATTATAAGCAAGCTAGTGACAATAAATCCTCTCAGGCTGTTATACAACTATATTAGCAGAAGACTTAATTAGTTGTTTCATTGAATCGATACAGAAACTGGGTATGTTCAATGTGGCAGTGATTGTGTGAAAGGGTGTTTGTGACGTAGAGATTGGATTGTTTCATCTTACGATGATTATGCGTTTTTGTGTGTCTGTGTGTGTGTGTTGTTTGTCATGCAACTTTGATGCGTTACTTTGTCTTTGTTCTAATTATCATTTAGCCATTGATGAAAGAACAATATTAGTGTGTTTTTTAAATACTATCGATTTGTTAAGTAAGATCACGATGGAATTACAGTTCACGAAAGACGCTTAAATTATAATAAGCATAAAAATATAATAGCAAATAGAATATCAACTAAAATTAGGGAAATTTCCACAAAAATTGAGGGTCATTCAAACCTAGATGGCCAAGGTAAAGATAATGTCTGAACCACTTTCTTCTTTTGGATACATAAATTAGGCTTCTTAATATGGATCCCAACAGCCAGCCTCAGCAATATTTAGTAAACGAACTCTTAAGGCGAAATTAAGATTTGTTGGTATGCGGTAAATGACCCTGAAAGCATGGTTAACATCAATCTTGTGTTCTGTATCCACAAGATAAGATAGAATAGTGCTACGAATAGATTTTGTTTCGCCTTTACTTAACCACACAGGGTGATGTTCGAAAATCTGACAAAAAATACGCCTAATTGTACGGCCTATATAAAATTGGTAGATACACATACAAGAGGCGAAATAAGGCAATTTATCCTTTACTTCCAAGCGCAAAATAGGTGAGTGGTTTTGAAGACACAGCGTAATTCAGCAGCAGGGAATGCTCTTTTTATCGCATTTCTAAGGCGTTGTGTTATTATCTCGCTGATATTGTCCCTAAGGAACTGAATTTGTAAGAATAAGGCCTTTTTGAGGAACTGTTAGTACCTTGGGCTGCTTTGATTTTAGATTCATATTCTTATGAATAAACTTTTCTGGTTAACCGTTTTCACTCAGCAATCGTTTATTATTATTAAGTTTCTCATCAAGACATTCATCCGAGCAGATTGCTCTTGCTCTGTGAACCAATCCAATCCTGTTCGTTTTGGATTAAATCCAATATTCGAGTAGTTAAAAGCTGATGGTTTGAGTTATAGGCAGAAGAGAAGTGAATCTAAGCATAAAAGGTTGTATTTTGTTACGTCCATTCCAACATGGATGGAATATATTAGGTCAAATACTATTCGATCAACAATAAAATGTAGTGTACACAAACTACAATTCAGTCATTTAAACAAAAATAAGATAAATTATGAGCACATGAATTATCTTATAAATTTAGTATTCACATTTATATTCGACTAATTGTGTTTTTTTTTTCTAAAATTTCACCACACATGACACTTGTGCCTGGGATTCATTGGCGAGGCGACTGGACAGTTGTAGGCTTTTGAGAAGTCTTCATTGTTCAACAGCACATCATTCACTCTGAATAAAAGAGGGAGAGGGGGAGAGAGAGAAGAGAAGTGTAGCGCTCTTATACAAGGGCCTAAAATTACCCACTGACACATCAGCTCCTTGTGAGGATGGTTCGACGACGATGTCTCAGGATTAATAAACTTAAAGTAATTTGTAAATAATAGAGAAGATTTGTAGCTCAGGTGGATGATTTGCAATTAAAAGTGTTCTCTGAGCTGGTTGGTTTAGTCGCGAAGCTTTCGTCGTCCTTCCGGACAACATCTTCAGCGCCATATTTAGCACAAAGTGAAGTGATTTAAATTTCTTCATGCGTGATGTAATTGCGTCTCCTGGTTACTATCTTCACATATGTATTGACCACTTTCTATTGACTGGGATTTTAAACTTTCTGGTCACCTGATTTACTTTTTATTAATTGGTATAGTTCATCTATATTAACGTGTTTGTTAATCGCATTTTCACTTGAGTACCAGGCTTCTAGGAATTCCCTGACTGCGCTTTTGGTGTTTCCCCTGTCTAAGATTTTGATATGATCCCAATCAAACTGATGACCATAGTTGTCTGCATGCATTGATACTAAAGAATATATATCGTGTCTTTTCACGGCTGATTTATGTTCTTGGATTCTGATTCGAAGGTGACGCCCACTTTGGCCGATGTAATGCTTGTTGCAGTTCATACGATTTATTTTGTAGATGGTATTAATTTTATCCCCTTTTTCTGTTGGATCTTTTGGTTTGCATAATATCGAATTAAGCGATTTTACTGGTTTGTGTGCTATATCTATATCTAACGGTTTCAGTATTCTGGCTGTTATTTCAGAGATATTCCTCATATATGGTAGAATGAATTTTCTTGTGGTCTTTGATGATGGTTTCTTGTTGGTGTTTTGATTCGACTTTAAACACTTTTTCATGAAATTTTGTGGATAACCATTCTTTTTGAAGACCGTTTGTAGGTACTTTTCTTCCATTCTTTTTAACTTTGGAGTGCTACAATGTGTTTGAACTCTTTTAAACAATGTCTGCACACAGTTTGTTTTGTGAGTAACTGGGTTATTGCTAGTATAGCTGAGTATTTGATCTGTGTGCGTTGATTTTCTATAAACTTGTGTCTCTAAATCTCCTGTGTTGGTTCTCCTTATTAAGACGTTTAAAAATGGGATTTTAATACCTAATTCTTCTTCTCTCGTGAATTTGATGTCTTCAAATATGTTGTTTATTAATTTATGGGTATTTTTCAAATCATTTCTCTTAATTATTACAAATGAATCATCAACGTAACGTAACCAGATTTTCGGTTTAATTATAGGTAGAGCTATTAATTCTAATCTTTGCATAACGGCTTCAGCTATTAATCCTGACACGGGCGATCCCATTGGTGTTCCTTTTATTTGTTCATATATTTGATTATTGAACTGGAAGTATGTTGTAAGGCATAATTTTATGAGTTCTATCCAAGTTGATAATTGTGTTTTGTGTTTTCATCACTATAGAGTAATTGTTGCATAGTTTCTATTGCTAGTTTTGGACTAATTGAAGTATATAATGCTGTGACATCAAAGGACACCATTATTTCATTGTCTTCTACTTGAATGTTTTTGATTTTCTCTAAAAATTGGATTGACGAATTGATAGAATGGTCGCATGATTCTGTTAGGTAATTTAATTTCCTGAAAAGTTCTTTAGATAGATTATATGTTGGTGTTCCTGGAAGCGAAACGATTGGTCGTAATGGAATATTTGGTTTGTGTAGTTTCGGTCTACCATAGAATCGAGGTAAAATAGGTCCGTTAGATTTCATTCGCCATTGATCTTGTTCTGTAATTTGTCCTGATTTCGTTAGTTTATTTAACGTTGTTTTGATTTTGTTATCTAATGTTTGTATAGGGTTTTTTGTCAACTGTTGATATACATTATTATCTTTGAGTAAATCCTCTGCTTTCTTTATGTAGTCTTCTGTGTCCAGGATTACTGTTGTTCTTCCTTTATCAGCCGGTAGAATAACTATATCTTTTCTATTCTTCAGTTTCTTCAATGCATTTTGCTCTTCAGTGCTAAGTTGGGAATTATGTCTTTTCTGTTTGAGTATAGGTATGATACATTGACGTACTTCTTGTTGTACTTCCTCATTTAATTTTGATACTTTGAGTGATGATTCTAAGGAAGCACAAAAATCTGTTACTGAAGCGTCACCAGTATTGTAGTTGAGTCCTTTCTGAAGAAGTTGTTCTTCTGCTTTTGATAATGGTTGTTTTGATAGATTTACTACGCAATCATTTAGAGTTTCTTCAGATGGTTGTTTGGATATCTTAGCTAGTTTTCCTTTGAGGGCGACTCGTCTTCGTTCTTTGTGTCGTTCGCATACTATTTTAATGGCAGTATTCAATGTTGACAGATGTTCTGGCGTAAGAGTCTGTTCAACTTTTTCTTTATGGAATCTAATCATATGCTGGTATTTTTTAATCCTATTGTGTGCATCCGTGATCATTAATTTCACCATTTGTTTTCCATGTTGTTTGGCTAATTTCCAGCCTAAAGGGCAGTTAATTGGTGGTTTATATTTGACACTAGTTGGTAGAATCTGCTGGCGGAGACATTCATGAAGAAAGAATAGTTGTTCTTCTGTAGAAACTTGCCTTTTAGCAAAGTCTTCCCATTTTCGACAACACAGAAGCGTATCACGCTCGTAAGATTTTGAAATAATAGAGAAGATTTGTAGCTCAGGTGGATGATTTACAATTAAAAGCGTTCTCTGAGCTGGTTGGTTTAATCGCGAAGCTTTCGTCGTCCTTCCGGACAACATCTTCAGCGCCATATTTATCACGAAGTGAAGTGATTTAAATTTTCTCATGCATGATGTAATTGCGTCTCCTGGTTACTATCTTCACATATGTATTGACCACTTTCTATTGACTAGGATTTTAAACTTTTTGGTCACCTGATTTACTTTTTATTAATTGGTATACTTCATCTATATTAACGTGTTTGTTAATCGCATTTTCGCTTGAGTACCAGGCCTCTAGGAATTCCCTGGCAGTAATTTTGGTGTTTCCTCTGTCTAAGATTTTGATATGATCCCAATCAAATTGATGACCATAATTGTCTGTATGCATTGATACTAAAGAATACATATCATGTCTTTTCACGGCTGATTTATGTTCTTGGATTCTGATTCGAAGGTGACGCCCACTTTGGCCGATGTAATGCTTGTTACAGTTCATACAATTTATTTTGTAGATGGTATTAATTTTATCCCCTTTTTCTGTTGGATCTTTTGGTTTGCATAATATCGAATTAAGCGATTTTACTGGTTTGTGTGCTATATTTATATCTAACGGTTTCAGTATTCTGGCTGCTATTTCAGAGATAGTCCTCATGTATGGTAGAATGAATTTTCTTGTGGTCTTTGATGATGGTTCTTTGTTGGTGTTTTGATTCGACTTTAAACACTCTTTTTGATGAAATTTTGTGGATAACCATTCTTTTGGAAGACCGTTTTTTTCAACTCTGGAGTGCTACAATGTGTCTGAACTCTTTTAAACAATATCTGCACACAGTTTCGTTTGTGAGTAACTGGATTATTGCTAGAATAGTTGAGTATTTGATCTGTGTGCGTTGATTTTCTATAAACTTGTGTCTCTAAATCTCCTGTGTTGGTTCTCCTTATTAAGACATCTAAAAATGGGATTTTGTTATCTAATTCTTCTTCTCTTGTGAATTTGATGTCTTCAAATATGTTGTTTATTAATTTGTGAGTATATTCTAAATCATTTCTCTTAATTATTACAAATGTATCATCAACGTAACGTAACCAGATTTTCGGTTTAATTATAGGTAGGTAGAGCTATTAATTCTAATCTTTGCATAACGGCTTCAGCTATTAATCCTGATATGGGCGATCCCATTGGTGTTCCTTTTATTTGTTCATATATTTGATTATTGAACTGGAAGTATGTTGTAAGGCATAATTTTATGAGTTCTATCCAAGTTGATAATTGTGTTTTGTGTTTTCATCACTATAGAGTAATTGTTGCATAGTTTCTATTGCTAGTTTTGGACTAATTGAAGTATATAATGCTGTGACATCAAAGGACACCATTATTTCATTGTCTTCTACTTGAATGTTTTTGATTTTCTCTAAAAATTGGATTGACGAATTGATAGAATGGTCGCATGATTCTGTTAGGTAATTTAATTTCCTGAAAAGTTCTTTAGATAGATTATATGTTGGTGTTCCTGGAAGCGAAACGATTGGTCGTAATGGAATATTTGGTTTGTGTAGTTTCGGTCTACCATAGAATCGAGGTAAAATAGGTCCGTTAGATTTTATTCGCCATTGATCTTGTTCTGTAATTTGTCCTGATTTCGTTAGTTTATTTAACGTTGTTTTGATTTTGTTATCTAATGTTTGTATAGGGTTTTTTGTCAACTGTTGATATAAAGTAATTTTTTTGGCTACAGGATTTTCATCATGAGCTGACGTCAGTTAGAGAACCACTGGAAAACCAGCATTGGAGTACTGGACAGCTGTTTCGTCCTAGTTTGGGACTCTTCATCAGTACGGACCCACCGGGATTCGAACCCAGGAACTTCTGGTTACAAGGCGAGCTGGTATACCATTAAGCCACTGGGACCCGATCCAAAAGCCCGTGAATTCTAACTTCTGCCAATTCACGACAATCACGAATCCCGGTGGGTGCGTACAACTACAAGTCTTATTTTCTACACCACGACCGGTTGTGATTCCTCAATTGAAACATGAAGTACCTAGACTAAACCTAACCACCTCTAGGTGTGTTCTATCAATTCAACTGCACTAGTGATGCAGGGAGTCATATCGTCCGTTACAAGATTTAATAATGTGAAATATTCCCATATCATGAATTAAAAGTCAATCTGAACGAAGAATATTGATTTCACAATCATTTCTTCTCTTCTGGTTCTTACAATTAGAAAATATAATATATGTTGTCGTTACAATAATGATAGCCAGTTATGTGGTAGATACGTAGAATAACAGATTAGTTATGAGGTGTCAAAATAAATAGTCGTATTTGTGTGACAAACGTCGTGCTAGGCTGAAATCGATTACAAATATTTCGGTGAGATGGGAGACAATGGTGGTGATTAGTCATAATAGATTCGTAGAATGCTGTGCAGTAGGAAAATTGACAAAAGCATACAGAGCCTGATGCTGTCACATTTGATCGATAATAGACATGAGATAGCATCAACGTCAACACAGTTTTCAGGGTTTATACCGAATTCCGAAGTCGTTACCACTTACAGTTCACTTACGTCTGCTACACATAGCTGAAGCTGTTACACTAAGATCAACTAAACCGGAACTTTGCATGCAAAATGAAAACGTCCAGAAGCGGTTTCTACCGTGGCCAAACATGTATAGATGATTCTTCTTCTCACCAAGAGTGCCTCTTCTCCTTAACCTTCTTGGTTTATTTTCTTTCTTTGCTTATTATTACGATTAATTATTATTATTCGTCATAATTTATACCCTTCGTGCAAACATTCTCTCAATACCATCGGATTTTCCATTTATACTATCCGGACTTATTACTATTAGTTATATTATTTCTTTTTTCAATATGTATGCCTCCCCTGTTTCATTTCACACTTTCGTTATTTCACTATGTACCTCTCATTATAGTCTTACTATCTCCTCCTCTTGAATACATATCACTTTGTAGTAGCCACTCACTCACATGACACCTTTTATAACCTTGAACTGACTTGTCAATTTTCCTACCCCACAACATTCTACAAATCTATTATGACTAATCACCTCCACTGTCCCCCATTTTACAATATTTTCTAATCGATTTCAGCCTTGCACGTTTATCACACAAATACGACTATTTATTTTGACACCCTATAATTAATCTGTTATTCTACGTATCTACCACATAACTGGCTCACATTATTGTAACGACAACAAAAATTATAATTGTAAGAACCTGAAGAGGAGAAATTATCGTGAAAAGAATATTCTTCGTTCAGATTGATTTTTATTTCATGATATCATCCGTCGCTGTAGGAAATCAAATTTTCGTGCTCGCTAGGGAACACTTCTCAGTGTGTTTCAACGAAGATATAGCGAAAACCGTCACCAACAGTTTGATGTTAGACCACGTGGTCCTAACCAGCCGGCCATACAACTAATCTTGAAGAATCCATCCCAATTATCATCTATCGGTCACCAAATACACTGCTAAATGCATTCAGGTACCCAATACTTCAAACAGCATTGGCTTTTCCGATTCACCTAAAACAACTTATGCTGTGTGTATGTGTGTGCAGAAGAAACCGGTCCAGCCAGACACAACTACTGCCCTGGCCCTGGCCTTCAGTGCAGACCATGAATTCATGAATTCTGTATTGTTATTTCTCCTAATTCGTCTGATATTCAGTGTGTAGTGTTTTTGTTATGTTGCTATTGAACCGTGATTCATTGATATTCGTATTATTGATTTGATGTTGTTAAATCAATAATTTGGTTAACAATCCCAATTCTTTCATTATGATAGGTGGATATGTAACTGTAGAAGCTGATGAAGAGCAGCTTATTGAAAAGAATTTTTTTTCAGTAATCAGTCCTTTGAAATTTCTAGTGGGCATTTTTGATCAATGGGTATCAGATTTTATTATTATTATTACCATTATTTAATTCTATTTGCACCATCTTATTGTTTGATTGGACGGAAGTGTTCGGCCTTTGTCGACATGTGGGATCTTCGATGACGAGGTTTTAGGATGAATTAACTTGATGTGATTTTGGTGGATGGGGACAATGCGAATATTTCGGCTCAATCAATCAGAGGAAAAATCGAAATTTGATTAAAAATTAAGTGAAGTAACTGAGATCTGTCGCACATATGGTGACGACTGTCATGGACCACGCCACCACCCTCAAGTGGTCTAGTGGACAGTACACTTTGGTGTTTGAAGAGATTGGTGAAATGGATTCGAACATCAGTGGAATGACCAACACTCACTCACTCACTGGAGAATCCACTAATATCCACTGGCTGACACAGATTCCTCAGATAGCACGAAATGCGCATTCATCCTGGTGGAATCCACTGCTGTTTGTCACCAACCACTAAATCACATCCAAAGATGTTGAGCATACTCCTTCTTTTGGTGATCAGTAATCGAAGAGGAACATAAAATAACAATTTGAGATGTTATAGAATACTTGTAAAAAGTCCTACCTATAATAATGGAGAACGTGGACATCTTCTCTGGCTTGTTCCAGTAATCCCTTGTCACTATAGTATCCACAAAGGGTCTAGAAAAAGGAGATAAAGGGAGATGAATTTTACCACTGATTTGTGGAGAGGTCGCCTTTGTAGAGAGTTAGAATAAACTATTCAATGAGTGGAGTTGAAAGTATGCTGTAGAACATTTACTGTGAATAAGGCAAAACAATTCTGAGCTAACCGGAACGTGCATAATGGGAGCGATGTGCACCACAGATGGATTATATTGAGGTGTTCTCTGGGCTGGATGAATTAGTTGTGAACCTGCCTTCATTTTCTTCCTTGACAAAATTCCTCAAGACTTCAATACGATACTCTGGACGAATTTTGTATGGAAAGTCAATGAAAGTAGAGAGAGAGTAAGTCTGCGCCAGTATTTTTCCCATTATTTCCCGTGGTTCAGAATGGGAAATAAGACTTCAGAAAGAACAACTACATTTCACACTGTTCTCTGCAGCCCGCATCCACTGGCTCCACGATTACGCATAGGCTCCTCAAACCATCTGTTCCATGTTCCATTCGAACCCACACCCAACTCGTCTCCTCCTATTCCCGTTGCGCTCAACCACTGGCCTGGCGTATGATGCCACCCAGTTGTTTCCATGATGTGGGACGAATCCATCTCCATTTTCTTCGACGTACTTGGTGCGTAATAGGTCATCTCTCAGTTTGTTCAAAGAGTTTCGTGTTGTTATCTCTTTCTAGCTGGTCATTAGATCTTCATTATGGAGCCAGCGGAAGCATCTTTTGCTGAAAGTCCACGGTAGTCTGTGCAAAAGGCCCTTCATCATGCTAATGCCATCTAGAATATGTGGCTGACTTATCACTGATGTTCAAATACTGAGGATTGCTCTTCATATTCAGTTTAGCCAATTTCTGAACCAATTTGAGTGTGATGAGGGTCTGTTTTGCCTTTCTGATTCCAGTTGTGTTTGACATCCTCATTTGTGTTGTCTGTGTGTAGTTGAAGCGATGCTTCCTAGTTAATTGACGGAAGTGATATCTTTTAAATTGCTTCATTTGATAGCGATTGGCACCTGCTGATATTGGTTTGTCATCTCAATCTCTTCCATCCTCTCTGCATCCACTTGAAGTGTTGTCCTTGCTGTCTGCTTCTTCTGACAACTTTGTGGTTTCCGCCTGTAGATCAACGAGTTTGAAATAGGGACGTGTTCATATAGACTACAAACTCTTGATTCCTTCCCATTGCTTCAGGAGAAGTTCCGTCCTGGTCGTATTGCCTCCACAGCCCTTTAGCAGAATGACAACATTCAAAATTTATACTTTTGTTGGAGATTTGGCATCCACTCTCAACTCTGTGCCTGCTATTGCTGGGATTTCTAGACAGGTGGCAGGTGATGCACCAGTAACCGTAACATATATCATAAACAATTAGTCGTTAGAAATTAATTAACTTTTGTAGCAAGAAGATATTCTGTCTCTTTATGAAACAGAAGGGAAATGCATTGTCTGATGTCAGAAAAGAATTATTGAATCAATAATCTGTCCAAATATCGCCACTCCCATCACTAATCTCAACGTATTATCCACCAACTTGAAACGATTCCTTTGATGCAGAACGTTTCAGGTTCATTTGCAGTGCTGTGAGTACAGTGACTACTTGTTCCTTCTTAAAATTTCCACAACTAACAATAACTGATATCAGGACATCATCGTGAACTCATATTGGTGAGAGGACCAATGGAAAGCCGACACGGAGTACTGGAAGCTGTTTCATGATCATTATTTAGGACTCTCCAGAAGTAAACGGTTTGAACTCAGGATCTGCTGGTTACGAGGTTAGCGGGACGTAGACCAATAATCCACTGGGACCCGATCCAATGGTCAATCCATGAATTTCAACCTGGGTTCTGGTGGAAAGTTGTGATCAGCTGGGTAGAGAGGGTTGAGTGTAAGGACAAATACAGGCCAGCGATAATATTCGATAGTGGTTGCACCTTCTCATGAATCGGCAGAAGTTGGAATTCATAGGTTGGCCATTGGATTGGATCCCAGTGGCTGATGAATGGTCTAAGAGCTCGCTAGCCTTGTAACCAGGAGGTCCTGGGTTCTAACCACTGTGGGGAGTGCATACTGTTAAAGAGTCCGAGGCTATGACAAAACAGCTATCAGTAGTCGTTGGCGATTTCAGTCTTCATCTAATTGATATCAACTCGTGGTCAGACCTATCATTCATCCATTTTACTTGATGATGTCTGTTCATGTGTCTGTCGTTATTCCTCTGTACACTACTCACTAGTCTCACCTGTAGTTTTGGGTATATCAAATAGAAGTCTGAATGAAAGAAGATTACATACCTGAGCAAATGTGAGGAAAAATAATTGATCAGAAGTGTAAGGGGAGTTCGAGTTTTCATTAACATCTTGTGGAGGGTTTTTCTTCAATCTTTGATATGTCTGTAATCAAAAATACATCATACGGGGGAAAACATTTTGGTTAGAAGTCAATAAGTGATACGATATATTAACTCACACGTCAATTCTTAGATGCCATTGTCTTTAAACTATTGATTGATTGCTTTAGTACTGCTTGCTTTAAAACACTTGGAACTTTTTGATAGATAGAATATCCTTACAATGGCTATTAAAGAGTCTTGTCAATAGCTGCCGACTTCACTGACTCCATACTGAAGATCAGATGGCTGGCTAGCTGGAAGGAAAGGGAGATGGATTGGACACACATTGAGGAGACCGTTGTATGACATTGCTGGAGTGGAATCCGAATGTGAAACGAAAGGCGAGTTTGGTTTGTGTCCGAGTGTGACAAATGGAGGAGATCGTATAATGAGGAGTAGATGAAAGCCTGTGTGAAAATGTGAGTCCAAGTGAAGAGGATTTCAGGGTAGAGGGCATATACAGGCGTTCTGTTGAAGCCGTAATTCCTACAGGTAACCCAAGGGAATTATAATAATAATAATAACGGTCATCATTCACAGGTTCGCATATTCAGTGATAAAAAGTATTACATGGAACCCTTATTTATCCCATGTTTATGTTGCGTTACAAAAGACTCCCCATAAAACATCTTTCCTATTTCAGAATATGATATGTAGATAGATAATCAATAGATCAGCCTTTACTGGTCATACGCTGATCAAGGTCATTCTGCAGAGAAACCAATGATAATAAACCTAGGTAAAATTACTAACGCCCACGATTTTATTGATCATGATTACTGACTAACTGATACATTCTTCTTCCGTCGGAAACAAGCTGCATTCAGGAAAGGCAAATCATGTGCTGATCAGTGTGCAACTCTACGAATCGTCATCACAGAAAAAAGCATCGAATGACAGTCAAACGTGTACCTCAACTTTATTGACGTCGAAAAGTCCTTCAGCCGAGAAGTAATTTGGAAACTGCTTCAACACTATGGCGTGCAGTGCCAAAATCTTTTTCAGCCTCATTCAACAGATATATAACAGACGATGCCATCACGTGTCATGTGATACACAACGGAAAACTCAGCGAGGCGTCTGAAGTGAATGCAGTAGTAAGATAAGGCTTGATGTCTTTTAGTCACCGATGATGTTCTTAATTGCGGTGGACTGGATTTTGCGCCAGACTGTGGGGATTGAGGAGATAGGAGTTCGCTGGACTACCCATAAGAAGACTCTAGAAGATATGGATTTAGCGCTTAGATGTATACTATATTATTATTGTTTCCTTTAATTCCTAGAGGACTATAGAGCTTCAGCCGTGCGTCTCCATTGAGTTCGGTTCTCTGCTAGAGTCTACACCTGGCTCCAGGTCTGCCCACACGCCTTCATCTCTTCTTCACATGACCTCCTACAAGTCACCCTCTCACTGACGATCAACTCGCCGCTTCCCTTTCGGGTTCCACTCGAACACTGGCTTGTCTAGTGATGTCACTTGATGGTTTCCTCAGAGTATGGCCAGCCAATCAATCTCCATTTCTTCCTGCCTTTTTGTTTCACAATCGGTTCCTGGTTGGTTCGCTCATTGCCAGAGATCACTGTTGCTGATCTTTTCTGGCCGGCCATCTGATCTTGAGTGGTATTGAGCGAAGACAACTGTTAATGAAGGTCTGTAGTTTGTTTGAGGTGCTCTCTATGACGCACATTGCAAGTCTCTGATCCGTATAGTAGCACTGACTGACTTCACATTGGAGTTGAAAATCCGGATCTCGTTTTTGTTGCTGAGTGCCGTTTACCTCCACACAGACTTGAGAGTAGTGAAAGCTTGTCTTGCTTGCGCGTAGATGTATTGTTATTTATTTTTTATTTATTTTATTCCTTGACTTTCCCAGTGGAACATAGGGCTTCAAGCTAGAGCTTTGTAGTTTCAGTAGCAGCGGTGTTTATTTTTACGAGTCAGGGTTGCTAGCCTCATGCCCAACCTTCCCTCTTTACCAGTCTTATTACTGGTTTAGTGAGGTAAAAGAGGTCGTTGGTCGGGGATCGAACCTCAAACCATCTGCGTGGTCGGTAAGAATTCAACCGCTGTACAACCGACACACAAACACACACAGACTCAAAGTCTTACTAACCAACAAACTAGCTGAAGATGTGAGGCAGGCAGCGAAGACAGAACTTCAGGTGAACATGGAGAAGATGAAGGTGATGAAGATAATCAAACATCCAACCAACCAACAGCAACAACAACCAGCACCAATCACCATCAACAGGAGAGATTTGACAGAGGTTACCTCCTTCAGTCATCTCACCAGGAAGCACAGCTTCAACCACAAGCACACAGAACGGATGAAGATTTCAAAGCCAGTCAGCCAGAGAGGATCAGAAAGTGACGATGCGCCTTCATCAACCTAAAACCAGTTTGAAAATCTTCTGTACTCACTCAGCCAGCATAAACAACAAGATTCGGATTCCATTCAACACAGATGTGAAGTTGGTCAGTCAGTAAGTATTTCTAAATGGGTCAGAAACTTGAACTGCTTGTCACGGAAAGCATTTCCAATAGCCTGGTACAGACTTTTATCAACAGATTCCTTCGCTGGCTCAATAATGAAGGTCAGATGGCTATCCTTTAAAGAATTATCAACAAGAATACTGGAAGGTGACGAACAAACCAAGAGCCGATTAATCAATAAATAAGAGGGGGAAATTGCAAATGGCTTAGACATTCGTTGAAGAGGCCATCAAATGTCATCGCGCGCAAATGCAGGTCATCGCTCGGATGGAACAAGAATAGGTAGCGACGAGTGTGTCATCGATGAGAGAGTGACATGAAGGAGATCGTGTAGCAAGTTGGAAGAAATAAGAGATCATAGGCAATCATGAACCCAGCTGAAGAGGACAGCACCAAATAGAAGAGCAAAGTGGAGATATGTTGGTGAAGTCTGATGCGCCACTCGGAAACCAAGAGAATAATTACAATAGTATCTTTTAGTGATGTTTTGAAACATACATTCTCCCCTGAAATACACTTCTCGGCCCAGGTCGTTGTGCGTTCCGGCTTGAGTAGAACAGACTGGGTGGGAACAACAGGTGGCTTTCTAATCATGTTGTTGGTGCTGTAAGTAGTCAAACAATATTCATGATCAGCGTGTCTATCTCCAACACCAAGCGAATCCATTCCAATCTCAGTGTGTGCAGACATCTTATCATTTTCTACAACTACACACAGAAATACCACCTACGCATCGACATTTTCATATCAGATACATGTATCAGGACACAGGAAGGTAGACTTTTCCATGAATAATTATAAAATTCCGCAGATGTATTTCCAAAATCAGTTCCTCTACTGAATGAGACAGTGGACGAGAGAAGACCAAAAGGAAAACTCTTTCATCAGATTATACTTACTCTGTATGCTGCTTTCAAACCGCCATGATCAGATATGATTTCACCTTGCGTCAAAACACCTCCACTCTAATAAATCAACAAAATATTCATAGATTTCTTTTAAAAGTGACGCACAGTAAAAATTTGCATTGGCGCTAGTTATATAGTGAAGAACACAAGTGTTCATATAAGTAGAAAATGTTCATCAGCTATACTGGTGGAAAAATTATCGCCTCAAGTTTCTTCACGGATTGATATCAGTTAGAGAAGTAGTGGAGAACCAGCTGAGGAGAACTGGAGAAATATTTCCTCCTAGGTGGGGATTCATCTGAAGAACACACCCACCCACCCAATGCAGTTCGAACCCTCGAACTCTCAGTTATAAGGTGATAGCTCGTAGACCATTCAGCCACTGGGGCCTAACTCAATGACCAACCCATGAATTCTAACTTCTACCGACTGGTGATTTTAACGCGACTGATACCAGGCAGTGTCACTGGTGCTGAGTATTTCTGCTCACTCTCAATACGAATTGGTAGAAGTTAGATATTCATGTGTTGAGGCGTCGTGTCCCAGTGGCTGAATGATCTACGAGCTTGAATTGTAACCAGAAAGTCCTCTGTTCGAATCCCTGTGGTGAATAGGATTTTCTCATGGGTCCTGAACTAGGACGAAACAGCCGCCGTTCAGTACTCCTTGCTGATTTTCAGTGGTTCTCTAACTGCTTTCAATCCGTTCGTCGTCAAGCTTGGAACGAATCGAATTTCTACACACTAACTCTTGAAAATCCATCGTCTACTGATAAGGCATAAACGGTATAATTCAATGAGATGGATAAATTCATCTGTTTCTCTGTATGTCCTGTGATCAGTTAAAATTGGAAAGTATCAGCCTTCTGCCGTCCTTGGATGTGGTAGCCATTTCTCAGGCTCCTTCTCCGGAATCGAACCCTAATTCCCCATTACCCATTATTATCATGGTAGGCAGATCACCTACCAACAAATTGATAGGGCAGACATTTGAAAGATCCGTCGCCGACACAAGGCCGACTGCGATCATTAAAGTTATCCAGAGTCATCACAGAATTCAACAGAGACAGCCAAAACTGACCCCGGTTGGTTCTGTTCTAATAAATGCACCCGTTCCCTTGCGGGCTAGGGCATAATTGCATGTATTAGCTCTAAAATTACTACAGTTATCCATGTAGCATATATGATCTAAGGAACCATAGCTGATTTAATGAGCCATTCGCGGTTTCACCGTTTTAAGGTATGTACTTAGACATGCATGGCTTAATCTCTGAGACAAGCATATGACTACTGGCAGGATCAACCAGTTTATTCACACAGTGATACACCCATTGACTGGGTATTGGTTTTCAGGAGAACCAAACACACCCATCCCTGCCTCTTGCGAGACGAGACCGGCATGCAGGATCATCCTGTGGCGCAACCACTCGAGAGCCGTCTCCCTCGGTGGACCATTCGCACCGTTAGTATATTAATGATAGGTAAGCATTGTTACGCCGATCGTTGATCGCGTCAATCAATTATGCACTGCATAGACAAGCCCAATAGAACTCATCTCGCATACAAGACTAGCCAAACGTATTATTATATGCAAAAGTAGCACGCATAGCAACGCTATAGTGACAATAGGCCCCTATAAACGAAGCCAACAGCCACCAAATTCAATGAAATCGTTATCCCTGCCAAATAGCTTCTATACGTCTGTCAAGACTATAGAAAACCATACACAGTCATATAAGCGAGCCATGAGAACCATTTAACTCACGCTCATATCGTCTATATAGCTTATGCTGTGTTTACTATAGGATTTTAGGAAATAAGCAGGACAGCCTAGCAAGGGCGCTGTAAGGCCTAGAAAAGCTCATAACCCCATGGTCATAGATACCAAAACGCGATTCATGCATTCCTCTATCATTTGGAAGCGTTTTTGAAATTTTCAATTTTTCGACGTTTTGGACCAGAGTTAGGGGTCCATAAATAAATAAATAATGAGGGTTTCAAGCCCGTGTAGCGTAAAATATCTGTGCGAATTATTCGACACGCTTAAAGGCGAATGCTTCATATCAATGTAGGCACCACTCACACGTCTTCGGTTGGAGTCTCGCTTGCCCTCGTTCAGTCGGAGTGAAAAAGAGAGTATAATAAGCACCCTTGTAATAAGTGTCCCTTATAGCCAAGTGCAGGCTAACCTATACCTAAATAATCATTCAGATAGCTCATAAACTAACAGACTAACTAACTAACTAACTGACTTACTGATTTCCTAACTGCCTAAGTAACTAACTTGCTAACTAACTATCTAATTAGCGCCAACAAATCATCTGTATTGTACCTTGTTATCTATCGTCTCTTCCACTTGCCTCTTCACCTTAGAAATATGATTCTGAGATGTCATCAAAGGACATATGCGTACAACTGACCAACTCATCGATTCATTTTGGAAAAGTGAACATCAGGAAATGGATGAAATTGAAATCCTGGACTTTGACTTCTTCTTCTTCTCGGAATTCTCGCTGTCTCACGTGGCTCACAAGGTATTCAACAAACTCAAGAAACAAAACCACTTTCAAACATGTTGTTCTGATTCCTCCGGAGAGAAGAATCCATGTACGAGACCACCTGCATTCAAACATGCATTTCTCATTGTGTAAATTAATAAATACAAACGAAATATAATATATACAAGCGACCAACCTTTTCACTTGTGTATTTGTAATTTCTATGACGTTTACGCATACATTCTGTTTGCTTCAAGATTTCAAGGAATCCTTCATAGGATATACTGGATGGCAAGTCTTCACCTTTCTCATCCATAAGTAAACCTTGAAAGGTGATAAGATTTGTTTATTTCGTTTAACAGTACTATCTAATGAGGATTACAGTTACTTTAAAAAAAGTTGACGACACGGATTGATATTAGTTAGAGAGCCACTGAAAACCAAAGTAGGAATGTTTCTGCGTGATTTCGGACTCATAATCAGTTAGGATTCATAGGTTGCCCATTGTTGGGTTGGGTTCCAGTGATCTATTAGCATGACTTGTAACCAGAATGTCCTCGGGTTGAAACCCCTGTGGTGGGTTTGTGGGTGAGTGCTTCTAATGAGTCTATAACTAGGATGAACTAGCTGTCCACTACGCCATGGTGGGATTTCAATGCTTCTCTGACTGACATCAGTCTGTGGTCAAACTTGATATAAATTAGAACTCTGAAAATTAACTCTTAAAATCTGTATTAATTATTTTTAATACAGCGTACAAACGTTGTCATAGTGAAGACTCTTTGCAATCATATAGCTGTGCATATATTCGATCTGATATCGCTATGTGAATGCAAAATTGCATTCATAGGCTACATTCATGCTATGTGCCGCCGAAAACGTGGCGTCAGAAGACAAGAAGAGAAGTCTAACTGTTGACATTGAGAGATGTTACCATCTCGTATCAACAGTGAAAATGATTGATAGCGCTAGCGCATACATATATACTTTAAGATGACCTTGAGAGACACAAATGTCATTGATAAGTTAAACCAGTCAATAACCAATAGGATTTCAAAGGTCATAAGTGAGGTGAGAGAAATATCAACAGACATGTAAAAGTGACATGTATAAAACTGGGTCTATAGATCAGAAATACTATGGAAAACTGAACTGTCTTCTCTTGAAGATACTTTAAAAAATACTGGCGAAGAGAGAACCTTCCAACTTAAACTTCCATAACATGAATTAAAAATGATTGCCTTGGGTTACAGGTGGAACATACGCCTTCAAAAGGACATTTACATTTCTTCCGTGCTATGCAGTCTTCTTCATCTGGCCTCATGATGGCGTACAGGCTTTCCTCTACTCACCATCACACGATCACCTCCATGCTACACTCAAAGTGACGCCCAACACGTTGCTTCCCATTAGGATTCCACTGGAACGATGGCTTCGCGCCCACCACAGTAGTCACCTCAGTGTGCGTCCAATCCATTTCCAGTTTCTTCTAACATATTTATTGATCAATTGGAGGTTCACAACTGTTACGTTCTGAAAGCCAGCCATCTCATCTTCATTGTGGAGTCAGTGAGTTGGACACGTGTTGATTGTAGTCTTTAGTGGCCTGTTGGAAATTCTTTCCTTTATGTCAACGCCAAATTGCTGACCAACATGGAAGAAATGACTGACTAACTAACTTAACACGGATTCTGGGAAACCGAATTTCGTCCTGTATGCTGGGTTCCGTGATGGATTTTCAAGCTGTGATAAATGCCTCTCCTGCCTTTCCGATAATGGATATTTTTGACATCATCATTTCTGAAGTCGGACATAGTTGAAATGATGGTGCATAGATCATTGAAGAAAGTGGCACCTGTTGTTGTCGTTGTTCCTTGTTAATCTTCATCGGCTCCATCTCCCTTCTGGTCACCTGGAGTCGTCTTGTCTTTTCTGCACGTCTCTTCTTCCATCTTGTCAGTTTTCGTCTGTAGATCTTCAAATTTTCAATAGTGGCGTGAATGTATGCATTGCGGTCTCTTTACCAGTTTCCAGCACCTCAAGATGAATTCCGTCCAGTCATGTCGAGTTTCTGGCCTTCAGTAGCTTGACTGCATTCAAGGCTTCTGATTTTGTTCGAGGATTGGTGTCGACTGGCAGGCAGTTGTGTTCGTGTTGTTGTTGGTGGTGGTATTTCTGGACGAGAGTCATTTGAAGTGATCAGTCTATTGACTGATTGTCTCTCCTCTCTGTCAGTTAAGTTCCCTTGTCCATCTTTTTGTCGAATTCCTCCCAGATATGTCTTAAGGTCTCTTTTACCAGTGATCATCCTATTATGCTTCAGTTTCCAATGTGTCGTAGAAAATCCTTTTGTCTTTCCTAGCACTCTTCTTCTTCACGTCTTTCTTTATCCACTGCAGTGTACACTGAACTCAGCTTCTCCTTCTGTTGTCTGTCTCTGCATTAGTTTATCTTGTCTTGCCTTTCCATTCTGATGTACACATTTGCCTGCAGCATCACTTTCATGGAACTTCAGTATTATACATTTCATGTGTCCCCAATGATGGTACATAATATCTTCGACTTTGCTCTGGCAGCTGTAGGGATTATTGGTGTCTTCTGTAGTTTCATCCTTCAGTTTCTCAGTGTTCCACTTTACTTGTAGTCTATCTCCTGTCGCTATGAATTAAAAATGCTCCCGTCTACAGATTGTGTATAAATATTTTTACTGCTTCCTGCAATACACATATAATATACACAAGAGTGTGTTGTTGTTTGTTCCCTTGGGTTCCTAGTGGAAAATAGGGCTTCAACTGCACGTCTCCAATTGCTTCTGTCTTCTGCTGTACTTTTCACCTGCATCCATGTTATTCCATACTGTTTCAACTCCTCTTCACACGATCTCCTCCATGTCACCCTTGGACGTCCCACTCGCCGCTTCCTTTTCGAGAGCCTGACGCGTGATGTCACCCAGCGGCCTCCTTAGCGAGTGTCCAATCCATCTCCACTTTCTCCTGCATATTTGTTGAGCGATTGGTTCTTGTTTTGTTTCTTTGTTCCCATAGTTTCTTGTTGGTGATTCTTTCCGGCGGCCAACTGATCTTCAGTATAGAACGAAGACAGTTGTTGATAAAGGTCTGCAACAGGCTGTTGGAAATACTCTTTGTGACCCGCCAAGTTTCTGATCCGTATAGAAGAACTGACTGACTTGACGTTTGTATTGAAAATCCGAATTTTGTTGTTGATGCAGGCTGAGTGACGAAGATTTCTAGATTGGTTTCAGGTTGATGAATGTGTTTCTCGCCTTCCCGATTCTCGATTTGACATCCTCGTCGTCCGTTCTTCCTGTAGTTGAGACAATGCTCCCTAGATAAGTGAATGAAGTAACCTCTTTCAAATCCCTCCCGTTGATGGTGATTGGCGCTGGATGTTGCTGTTGTTGTTGTTGGTTGGTTATTTTCATAACCTCCGTTTTGTCTATGTTCACCTGTAGTCCTGTCTTTGCTGCTTCTTCGACCAGTTTGTCGGTTTTCGCTTGTAAGTCTTCGATTTTGTGTGACATCAAACATAAATCATCCACACGCGAAATCCAGGTCTTCTAGGTTCTTCACGTCGGTCCAGGATATCCCTGTCTTCTTGTTTCCCACTGTCTGACGCATAATCCAGTCCACCACAATTAGGAATATCATTGGTGATAATAAGCACCCTTGTCTGACTCCTGTGTTTACTCCAAACGCCTCGCTGAGTTTTCCGTTGTGGATCACTTGACATGTGCCGTTGTCGTACAGCTGTTGAATAAGGTTGATGAATATTTGGGGTACGCCGTAGTACTCGAGTAGTTTCCAAATTACTTCGCGGTCAACGCTGTCGAATGCCTTCTCAAAGTCTATAAAGTTGAGGTAGAGGTTTGATTGCCATTCCATGCTTTGTTCGATGATTCTCTAAACATCAATCTGTCAAAATTGTAATTTAAGAAAATCGTATACAGGACAATCACACCTTCTCTCACTCTCACATACCTGTTGTGTCGACTGCATGCAACAGTTCATGAGCAATAACCCAACCTAATCCTCCGTATTTCACTGAATCCTCTTCGCCGTGTGAATAATATGGTGGATTGAGTAATGCTGCATGAATGTGAATGCGATTGTGACTACGTGAATAGTAAGCTTTGGCCCTGTGACTTGCTGAATAATGTTCCATCCTATCGGTTAAAAGGATAACACATACGAAACAAAGATGAAAGTGTATAGACTGAAATGATTTTAGAGAATGCAAATATTTTAGACTTATCTGAGCATGCACTGAGATTAACTCCACGTAAACAAAACACATGTCATCAGTTATCAGCAGGAAAAATAGCATAACATCATGGGGATTGTATGAATCAGCGATTTCTAATACTGAATATTAAAAGGCCTCTGGCACGGTTGACATTGAAGTAATTTTGAAACCACTTCACCACATCACGGAGAGCGACAAACAACTGACAAACCTCATTCAACAGCTCTATAACAGACAATGCTACATGTCAAGTGATCCACAACAGAAAACTCAGCGAAGAAGTCTTCGAAGTGATGACAGGAGTAAGGCGGGACTGCCTGAATACTATAATCGATGATACTCCTAATCATTGTGGATTGGATCATACGAGAGACTGTGAGCAGGGAGTGAGAAGATAGGAATATGTTGGACTGGTCGTTAATAAGATCCCAGGAGATCTGAATTTCGGGGACGATTTATGTCTGGTGTCACAGAGATTCAAAGGCTTACACATGAAAATCAGCAAGTTGATAGAAGCAGCACGCAATGAATACACGAGTTCAACTGAACATAAGGAAAATGAAGTTGATATGGATCAGCCTCCAAAGCCTCAGGATGGTCGGGGTGGTTGCCTTGTGTTGCGGGTCGGCCACCCCTCCTCACACCTCTTGAAATGCTCCCATATGATCGGGCGTCTTACATAGCCTCTCCTGAGGAAGTCCTACTCACTGCCTTCACGTGGCGGAGGTGTTTTTCACCAAAGTGAGAGGGCGAAAGCGGATGCCCGGCGCTCTTCACCGGGTTGACTGTACATTGGATGACAGTCTAGGGGAGATGGCTAAACCCTGATTCCAAACCTCCAACGACTGGCGTATGAAGCTCACTGGAGCTCACCGGCAGACGTATGGACAAAGGGCTTGTTGGATGTCCTGGATGTCTGGCCCCATTCAAAAAGGCGTATGAACCGAACTCCGGTCACCGGCTGCCAATGGATAGTGGACTCCCCACTCCACTCCTACTGCCTTGTAGGTCACACTTGGTTGTGTAAAGGCTAGAGCTGCACTCTCAAACAAAAGGCCGAGCGATTCTGGGGACATCACTCGTACCGAATTTCCATGAAACTTCATGAACTCTCTTACAAACGATTCGAGATGTTCATGAAGCCGGTTCATCCTCCAGTAGGAGATAGCCGTAGTAAAGTAAAAAATGTAAGAAACTTGATACTTCCCCGCCACACACACACAAAGAGCATTTCCAGCAAAACAATGGTGACCTTTATCAACAAATGCCTATGTCGCTGGCTTCAAAACGCAAACAAACCAATCAGAAACCTCCTCCTGACCAACAGATATGACGAAGAAAATGGAGATAAAATCGAACATACTCTGAAGAGACCATCGGTTGACATCTCGCACCAGACCATCGCTCAAGTAGAACAGGAATGGGAAACGACGAGTTGGGCGTGTGGCAGATGATGACAATTAGCAGATTGTCTAATGATGATATGAAAATTTATGAGCAGTCGTGAGGTCAGATGATGAGGACTACAAAGAAGAGGACAAAATGGAGATTTGGTGTTGTTGAAGCCGTATGCTCCACTTGGAACCCATGGGAATAATATCAATAATTACATACATACATACATATCTTTCATCAGAACTTTCAAATTCGTTAAAGACCATCGAAAACTAGGGACAGCTGTTCCATCCCAGCTTGAAAATCTTGTACTGTAAGTGACTACACTACAAACAGGCATCGGATAGAGAATACGGATATAGCACTGCCGTCAACCGGTGCTTTCAGCGAACATTCTCTTCTCCATGAAATGCTAGACTCCACTGGTCGCGACTTTGTAGTACACCATCAGAACACACATCCATCAATGAATTAGAAATTGAAGTCTATCGTAGAAATTTTTCTCTGAGAATTTTTAATAATTATGATGTGGATTTCAGGGATTGCGCACTGCCGAAGAGTGCCAAATTAGGACGAGGCTGTTGTTTTCAATGAGGTCTACCTTACATTGGTTCCTGAGGAATGTCCACAACGAAATGAATTCACAAAAATTCAGAAATTCATATTCACATACAAATATACATTTGTTTCCTCTGATTCTGTGTGATTCAGAGCTTATGGAGTATTTTGTCTAATGAACACACTGTACAAATTGACAAATGGTGAGTTAGTTGAAAATTGTAAGATCGCAATGTCAACTCCTAGTATGGGAAAATGAAAAGGGGAAGGTGGATCGTTGACAGAGAGCGTTTAATGTGGAAAAAACACGTAGTTCAGCGAAGAGGCTCTTCGCTCGATGAATTCATTTTCCTCGTAATGATGCATAATCTCATCTATATACGCTCTCCATTTCATAAAAAAGAGTAGTGAGAAAAGTGATGAGTTGTCACAAACGCAATTGTCAGTATTGGTTAATGCCTAAGATGAGTTGAGTAAGTATATTAGAGTTACGTAATAAGGTGAATAATCCAATGAATGAGTTGTCATCAAAATGTGCACATGGAAATAAAGAAAAACATGGAATTATGCAAGAATTCTAAGGAATTATCAAAACAAGCCAACAAACAAAGAAAAGTCAAGTCAGTAGGAATCAACACGGTTGTTACCAAGGTAAGTGATGGGGATGAATAATTTTCTGTTGTATGCGGAGCTCCAGTTTCTCTATCTGAATGGCTAGAGCTTCACTGATGCAAAGGAGACGAAATCGTATTGCCTTTGACAAGTCGGTCTCTTTCACTTTTAGATTACTTTGAATAAGGAGGTGTTTGTTGAGATGTAATGACCAGTGTTGATAGAGGCACTTCTACACTTCTGCATCTATGTGGTGTAATAGTGTTCTTGAACCCTTTTGCGTTAAATGACCAATTTACCTGGCTGTACAGGAGACTTTGGATATCAAAGCAAGAATCGGAAAAGCAAGACAAGCTTTCATTACTCTCAAGTCTGTGTGGAGGTCAACAGCACTACTCAGCATCAAAAATAAGATCCGGATTTTCAACTCCAATGTGAAGTCAATGCCACTATATGGATCAGAGACTTGGCGCATCATGAGGAGCACCTCAAACAAACTACAGACCTCCATTAACGGTTGTCTTCGCTCAATAATCGAGATCAGATGGCCGGTCAGAGAAGATCAGCAACAGAGATCTCTGGCAATAAGCGAACCAACCCAGCAGGAACCGATTGTGAAACAAATAGGCAGAAAGAAATGGAGATGGATTGGCTGGCCATACTCTGAGGAAACCATCAAGTGACATCACTAGACAAGCCTTTGCTCCGGTGGGACCTGAAAGGGAAGCGGCGAGTTGGTTGTCACTGCAAGGCTGACTTGGATGAGGTCATGTGAAGAGGAGATGAAAACGTGTAGGCAGACTTGGATCCAGGTAAAGACTCTAGCAGAGGACCGAACGCGATGGCGATGCACGGCTGAAGCCGTATGTTCCTCTAGGAATTAAAGGAAACAATAATATAGTGTAAATCAGCTACGTTTGCAAGTGTAAACCTCTTATTTGGGGTCCTCGGGATAGTAAAGACCAAGGAAAGCTGAAGATCTAGCATTGGTGATATGGCTCCGAATAGTTCTCAATGGCTCCTGCAGATGCATTCACTCTTTGTGATATGTCATATTCGATAAATTTCTATTTTTCTTCTATATTACTTTTCTTTTTCGCCCACACTTCTGTTTGTTGTCGCTCACTCTCTCTTGTGAATCTTTCTTTGCTCTCTTCTACTGCTTTGTGTGCTACATGGAAGAAGAGTGGCAACTGGAACTGCTACACATCTGTGGACAGTTAGACGTTGAAACTAGTCCTGTTCAGTTCAGAGGCTTTTGGTAATTTATTCGACACTCGATGGATGATAGAGAACGACTGTCCAATGTTAACTATTATTGTGGCCTGATTGGATGAGATGATCCAGTGTCGAACTCTTGATGCTTTTGACAACACCTTTATTTGACGATACAGGAGACTCATCTGCGCGTAGATCATTTGAACCGTGTGGTTCATTCTGACACAGCTCCGGTGTTTATGTTTTCGCTCACACATGTTCTCAAGCAGACTGTCATCTAAATAATTCTCAATTTCTAGTATTTTGACCATAGCGAAGTAACTACAATGTATGGTGTGTGCTAACAGCAAGGTTTATGAGTAGTATATAATCGCAGATTGTGATCAGAAGTGACTAAAAATATAAACCAGCATTTTAAATCAGTGGCAGTAACTGCAGAGGTAGAAGTGCATTTTCCTCATGTTTGAATTTAGTTCACAATGTGGATATTAAATAACCCCTTTGGACAACTTCGCATGCCATTGTTTAACCCTAATCCAATCGCCACAACCAGTCAGAACAGTTTATTGTACACTGGCTATAAATGTTTACACAATATGCTTCTTTCCTTAATAAAATGTCCGTTACCAATTGCTGCTGCGGTTACATCTGATATCAATGCCTTCAGACAACGAAGATCCCATAGCTTGCTGCTGCTTTCGAAGAAGAAGACATAAGTGGCCTCTTATAAGACTTCTTTGCTGTAGCTCCATTGGTGGAGAACAATATTCCAACGGCAAAGATGGTTGTGCCGGGAACACTTCTCAGGATTCTGATAAAGGTGATGTACGACAGTTTGGGGCAGGCAGTTGATGAGAACACCTGGAAATTGTTGATGGAATAAATGTTGGCGAATTTTGACAGCCCGTCGAACAGACAACAAGCAATGCACCACTTTCATGTCATGAAGTTGGAACTAGACGGAGATCTGCTAGTATTCACAGTGAAGCTGACAGGTCTACCTCGTCATGGACTTCCTCCCATACTTGATGAAGTTTGTGAGATGCAGTTGGTAGCGTACCAGTTTAACGAAACTCTTCCAGAATAAGGTACTTAGCTATTGCAACTGGTCAACGCTGCACAACACCTAGACGTCGGTCAGCCGACGAAGGTAACAAGACGCATACTGGACACAATGGTAGTCACCACAGAGCTATCGAAATCGAACCGAGCACAGAAACTTTGGCACTGTGTTGGTAGAGTATAACTGCATTATGGATAAGATTTTATTTTGATAAATCACATACTGTTATACAGTAATATTAACTGATGACTACGTTTCGAGCACAAACTATTGGTCGTAATCATATCAAGTTAATATGATATCAAATGTTGATTTTATTGCTCTGTATCTATACACTACTTATAATTCTTGTCAGTAATACATAGCACAGCTTCATCCCTTCATTTTCCCAAACCAATCGAATAGCCTAACCTTTTCGTTGTTGTTAATATTAGTTTGAAAGAAAATGGTTTCCCTTTGATATATAGAACGCAAACAATAAGAACAGCTTACGGTTCACGGATACCGAGTAGAATGCGTCTCAAATTATCTAAATGTTTAGCCTTCCGAGCAAAATGTTCATTCACGATGTAAGTGTCCTCGTCAATTGGATACTAGAAAATTGATTGAAAAAATATGAATAAATACAACAGGTAGATAGATAGGTGGAGAATGTGAGAAGAATCTGTAGATGTTACTCATTTTGCACAAATTGTGTTGAGTTAGTAAATCTTTATATACATGATTTGAACATTTTAAACATTCTAGAAGATTATTTAGTCGAATTTGGATCTTTTTGTTGATTGATTGCACCGAAGAGCTCGGCCTCTGATGACATGTCGTCTCTTTGTGCGGAGGATTAGTCAACTTGAAGTATTTTGGTGGGTGGTGACTAACTGCAGTCGAATTCACCAGGATGCGCACTTCTTCCTATTAGTCAAACTCGTCTTAGCTGGATGTTCCTGCATTACCCAGTCAGGGAGTGATTGTGTTCCACCCTCCGCCACCAGCATCTCTGGGGCTTGTACCCAGTGACCATCATTACTGACCATCACTTCAAACACCTGAGCTCAATGAATCAACGGGAGAATCCACATAAGAGGCGGTAGCTCTCGTGCACCCTCCCCACCCCCAAATGGCCTAGTGGATAACACGCTTTGGTGTTTCAAACGATGGATGCTCTGGAATCAAGCCTTAGTGGGTGGGGAGGGGGACACATCCACTGACTGACTGACTGACTGACTGACGAGGGATTTCAGGTACACGCTTAGATCACAAGTCCCTCAGATAAGACGAAATGTGCATCCTGGAGTATTCTGCTGCAGCTAGTCACCATCCACCAAATGAATTCTAGGAGACTGATTTGAGACTTTCTGTTCAGTAGGCTTGTTACTTCGATTGAGGGGATATATATGAATTATTATTATTATCACTATAGCAGTATTATTCATTCCCTGCTCAGCAGCACATCTCAGGTGTACCTGATTATCAACTGCTTTGGTTAACTTCGATTTGCTGCACAAAGTTCCAATTCTTCTTCTTCTTCACACGATCGGCGCCATTATCACCCTTGGACGTACAGCCTATCACTTGCCGTTTGAGGGTCCTATCCGACAGCCTAACGTGTGACGTCACCTGAAGGTCTTATCAGTGTGCGTTTCGTGTGCGTGTGTTTATGTCTAATCCACCTCCTCCGCCTCCTGTATATTTGTAGAGTGGTCGGTTCCAGGGTGGGGTCAGTGTGTGTCAGCATTCCACTGCCATTTATCCTTCCTTGCAGACGGTCTAGTCTTCGGGATAATGAGTGAAAACGGCAGTCTCCTGGCAACAACAACTAGCCTAGTGCATTCCATTTACTACTATTGATGATATCCAGATTGTAAGAAGTTTGATAGTAAGGCAACTGTTCTTGTTGTCTACATATATAATTGGCATTATTAGAAAGGAAACCTCCTCCACAGTTGTGTAGCTGGTTGAAAACGATGACAGGAGAATGTAGCAAGTCTGAGATGTGCTAATTCAGCCCTTTATTCAACTCACAAGTTTTGAGGTAAGCACATCCAAGACTAATAAGCGTTATTATCGAATAAGTAGCATAACGCCTACGTCTACTGTGAACTCGCTTCAGTATTACTGATTATGAACAACAAGAAACAGCACCAATCACTATCAACATGGAAGAAATTTGAAAGACGTGAATTCCTTCACCTATCTAGTCTCCATCCTTTCAACTACAGTCAACTCCATGGATGAGGATGTCAAAAAAAGCCAGAATCTTTTTTTGGTGTGGTTGTGTCCTCTGAGCTGGATAGTTAATTTGCGAAGCTTTCATCACCCTACTAGGTGACATCTTCAGCGCATACTTCAGTTTGAAGTGAGCTTTTAGATTTCTCCACGAGTTTATTATTCATCTCTCCTGGTGACCTTGGACGTGATTGCTTGTTTTTGTGTGTTTTCACACCTTCTAGGTTACTTGTATTGGAACTGATTGTTTCTTTGACTTGAACTTTGACTCTTTGTGTGTGGGGTTTCTTTCTTATCGGTTGATAAATTTTATCAATCTCGATGTGTTTATCAATGGATGACTCACTGGAATATCAGGCAGGCTTCTAAAAATTCTCTAGTATTCTTGTGTTTTACTTCTGTCTAATATTTGAACGTTGTCCCAGTCGAATCGATGTCCGTGGTTGTCTGTATGTAGTGATATGAGGGAGTGAATGTCATGTCTTTTAAACGGCTAGCTTATGTTCGTGGATACGAAGACGAAGGGGACGTCCACTTTGGTCAATGTAGTGTTTTTCGCAGTTATTGAAATTTATTTTGTAGATGATGTTGGTTTTATCTTCTTTCACAGCGAAGTAGAGTGATGAAAGCTTCGCAAATTAGCTGTCCACACCAAAATCATCCACCTGAGCTACAAATATTCTCTATCATATATAAAGCCAGAATCTGAAAGACAAGGCAGACATTCATCTTCCACTGAACTCAATGTAAACAACAGAAGCCAGATGTTCAACAACATTGTTAAGTCAGTTACAGGATACTGCAGACTTTTGTTGACAGTTGCCTTCCTCACTGACGTCATAGTGAAGATCAGATAGCTGGCCGACCGGCTGGAGATGAATCAAATACACACGCTGAGGAGACCAATTAGACCACCACTCAAGTGGAAGGAGAAAGGACAGATGACTTTGACATGTGTTCGATTGTCACATAGAGGAGTTCATATGGCGAGGATGGGGGGAGATAAACGCTGATGATTATTGGTGACGCTAGGTAGAGAGTATTGCAGGGAAGAGTGTGAAATCGAGAAGTGTTGTTCCACTCAGAAATCAAGGGAACATTAAAAATCGAATTACAATTCTCTGGAAGTGAAGCACAGAACTACTCACAATTTGGACTATAATTTTTAAAATCAAATTACATCTATTGGTTGCATTAGATCGAGTCAGTTAACTTTCTTCTACAGCGTGACCTGAGTGAGCGGAAGTTTTGGTATTTCTTCCCAGATCCCAGTAAGTGTCTCTTGTCTACTTGTGTCTAGGGTAGTGAAATTCAGGGTGCAAGCTTACTTGTAACAGACCGGATACATATATACGCATGTGTATTTCAATAATTCCGTCCAATTAAAATTAACTATAGCTGCTTATCTCAAGATGCAATTTTCCTGTGAGTGGTGACGGTTCGTTGTCAGTTTACCGGTGGACTACACTGGCTAACCACGCACGCTACATGTGGTCAGGAGGTGAATCCCCGGCCGACTGTCTAAGTGAGCTGGGTAATAAAGATGAGGTGATTGGGAATGATACTAAAGACCCTACTCCGTATAAAGAAAACCGGCATCACTGCTATCGAAACTTCAAAACTTCAGCTTGAAGCCTACTGTGTTTCATTCGGGAGGCATGGGAATAAAATAAGTGATATTGAATACAGATGAATGTTAACAAAAGATGACCTAACGAACACGTCTGATCTGTGTAGAATTGAGCTGAGTAAACTTCGATCAACAATAATAATAATAGTATTATTATTATTGTTCCCCTTGAGTGTCTTCAAAAAAACACTCCAATGAAGGTGGCAGCTGTTGATAAATGTCTGCAGTGGCCTGTTGGAAATGATTTTCATCAGGTGGATCCAGTTTTTATGGTCCGTATAGAAGAACTGACTAACAATAATAATAATAATTTGCTTGATTCCAAAACGGTACTTGTGATACACAATGGAATTCTCAGCATTTCACTACAGTATTGCATCCAGTTAGTACATTATCAATAAATAGAATTCTACATAGATTAAGGAAATCTCAGTTCATTATGACAACAACAAATCGGCATGTCGGTAGCAAAGCCAAAGTTGAACAGTATTTGAAGGTGTTAGAAAAGTAGGTGCTATCATATTTACTGGCGTAAGCGGAAGAAAGAAACAAAGCAGCACATAACGGAAAAAGAGAGAGAGAGAAAAGGAAAAGAAAGAAAGAAAACGCTGTACCTATAAATGATATGAGTTGGAAAGACGAGATCCAGTTGTTCTACTGACTATTTAATAAGTTATAGGTGTCACGTCTAATGCTTTTTTTATCGCACAGAACACGAGCTAAGTAGGGCATAGTTGAGTTTTTGTACTTGCTGGTGCGAGCATATAGTTTTCTATATAGGCTTCTGGTCTCCTGCCTGATGAGATACAAGGGGAGAGTTGTGAATGAAGAGGGTGGTTTGAGTTAGATAAAATGGATTTGGCCCATTTTTCACATTTTCACTAGCTGACTAACTGACTGACTGACTGATTAACATTGGCGCTATAAACCCATCTTTTGTTGTTTATAATGAGTTCAGTGGAAGATTTCCGGACTGATTTAAGAGTTTGTGTTGTTTTTTCCGATTGTGGCTGTGTTTGACATCGCGTCATTCAGGGATTTGGCTGAATTGACTGAGGTGACACCTATCTCAAATTTCTTTCATTTTGATTGTGATTGGTGCCAGAGAAACAGTAAAAAACGTAACCTGAATACTCTCTCGTTTCATATAAAAATCTTTTCTTTATTATTCAACCAACTTACTCGATAAATCATAGATAAATCTTCTTTTAATTGCGAAGTTTCTGAGTCGTAGGACGAATCAAAGACGGTGATATCTGAAATCTGAAGGAAAAACACAACAGTAATAATAATAATAATTTCATTATTCATGTGAACAGTGATCAAGATTTGACAGAAAATACTTCCAGCAATAATTGGGCACTGAGTGAGAGGTTAACATATGTAAAAATTCTATTTTTGTCAAATTTCAACGAAATTGAAATTCCAGTGTTTCGTTCGACAAACTGATCAGAACTTCTCCACGGGATTATAATTATTATTGTTTCCTTTAATTCCTAGAGGAACATAGGGCTTCAGCCGTGCGTCTCCATTGCGTTCTGTTCTCTGTAGAATCTTCACCTGGCTCCAAGTCTGCCCACACGCTTTCATCTCCTCTTCACATGACCTCCTCCAAGTCACCCTTGGACGACCAACTCGTCGCTTCCCTTTCGGGTTCCACTCGAGCAATGGCTTGTCTAGTGATGTCACTTGATGTTGTTTCCTCAGAGTATGGCCAGTCAATCCATCTCCATTTCTTCCTGCACACCTTCTTGTTTCACAATCGGTTCCTGCTGTGTTGGTTCGCTCATTGCCAGAGATCCCTATTGCTGGTCTTTTCTGGCCGGCCATCTGATCTTGAGTATTAAGCGAAGACAACTGTTAATGAAGGTCTGTAGTTTGTTTGAGATGCTCTTCATGACGCGCAGTGCAAGTATCTGATCCGTATAGTGGCACTGACTGACTTCACACTGGAGTTGAAAATCTGGATCTTATTTTTGATGCTGAGTGCTGTTGACCTCCACACAGATTTCAGAGTAATGAAAGCTTGTCTTGCTTTTCCGATTCTTGCTTTGATATCCTCGTCAGTTCCGCCGGTAGTTGAAAGGATGCTTCCCAGGTAGGTAGGTAAAGGAGGTTGTTTCTTTCAGGTTCCTCCCATTTATGCTGGTTGTTGTCAGTTGTTGTTGCTGTTGATGTTGGTGGTGTTGCTCAGGAATCTTCATCACCTAACTCTGTTTTCTCTATGTTCACCTGAAGTCCTATCTTCTCTGGATGCTTCTTCTGCTAACTTGTTGCTTTTCGCTTGCATATCTTCCATTTTGTGGGAAATCAGACATATATCATCGGCGAAGTTCAGATCCTGCAAGTTGTTTTGTGTGAGTCCATTTTATGCCTGTTTCCTCATTGCCCACTGTTTGTCGCATTATCCAGTCTACTGCAATCAGGAAAATCATTGGCGACATCAAAACAGCAAAATAAACAAAATTGCATGAACTGTGATCAAAATGTTTTACCAAAGATTTACAATTATGAGTCTACTTTTTGTTAAACTCTGTAAACAGTGAGTACTTTATGTCATCAGATTTTTAGTGATCATGTTTGACTAAAGTTCATGGTCATACATTATTGAATATGGAAAATATATATGCGGTATATAATGGTGTATATGTATGAGTGTGGTATAAGGGGACATTCGTGAGTCTCTACATAAGAAGATACAGACAATCAAGAATGTTGACTAAGTATGATTGATTAGTGATACATTATTAGATTATGATTGTTTCCTTTGATTCCTAGGGGAACATACGGCTTCATTCGCAAGTCTCCATTGCGTTCGGTTTTCTGCTAACGCTTGCATCTGGTTCCACGTCTGCCCACATACTTTCATCTCCTCTATGTCACTCTCGCGCCGATGACTAACTCGTCACTTCCTATTCGGGTTCCACTCTAGCAATAGTCTAGCGTGTGATGTTACTTACTTGATGGTTTGTTTTCCCAGAGTATGGAGAATCCACCTCCATTTCTATCTGCATATTGGATGTACAATCGCTTCATGCTAAGTTCATTCGTTCATTGTCAGAGATCCCTCCCTGTTGCTGAGGTTTTCTGGCCGACCATCTGATCTTGAGTATTATTGAGCGAAGACAGTTGTTGATTGATGAGTGTCTGCAGTTTTTTCGAAGTGCCCTTCGTGACGCGGCGCCAAGTCTCTGATCCATTTAGCAAGTAGCACTGACTTCCCATTGGAGTTGAAAATCCGGATCTTATTTTTCATGCTGAATGCTGAGTGTTGATCTCCACACAGACTTGAGAGTAATGAAAGCTTGCCTTGCTTGCCCGATCATCGCGCTTTAATATCCTCATCAGTTCCGTCCGCCTGTGGTTGAAACGATGCTTCTCAGGTATGTAGGTCGGTAGGTAAAGGAGGTTGCCTCTATCAGATTTCTCCCATTTATGCTGATACATATGTATTCTTTATTTATTTATTAATCAGGACTTGCCATGCATCCACTAACAACATCACACCGTCACATCGCCTGTTCAAGCTATTGGAATTCACGCAAATATGTAGTGCTTCCGCGGTTAGTCAGTCAGTCAGTCAGTCTTTCTTTATACGAACCAAAACCACTCTCAGTAGAACGTTGGTTCCGTTTCTATCAAGTGTAGTGCAAGCAATCACCGATCTGTTTTCTAGCTTCTGCAGAGGTCTTTTGAACCACCACCCTTAGACATTGTTTATGCTCCTTCACTCTCACATTTATCTGTCCTCAAGTTTCGCCTGCATATATAGACAGCATCATAATCTCCACAGTTTATCTGGCACATCTTCTTGAGTTTTATTCCTAACCTTCACCAGTGATTGAGGAGTGTAAGGTGTTCGTTGCACCAAAATACACCATCAGTGTAAGTGAAGAACTTCGGTACTGTGCAAGTTTTGATGTAATTCCACATTAGATAAGTTTATTTTAAAAATCACAAAGTGATGACGCAATAATATTAACAACTGGATGACGTTTCGAGCACAATTTATTGTTGCTAATAATCATATCAGTTTAGTCACACGGCTTCACCATCTAATAAATTTCCATGTTCCAATAATCAACTTGACAACAATCTACTTCAAGTTTGACCTCTGCAATTGACTCCACTCACAGTCAGCATTACATGATATTTGGTAAACTATATTATTTTCTTTTCGTAAATGAAATATCCCCATATTGAAATCAAAACAAGATTTTGAGCGAACAATTGTTTTTCGATAACTTCTTCTTCAGGCTCTACAGTTAGTTATAAATCCATGAATAATAGAGTACATATAGCCAATAAAGGCAAATGAAAATAATATCAGAAACTGTATTGGGGTGTATGTGTAAGTTGAGATGATAGTCCATTAGTTAACATAATCAATCAAATGTGTATAGGGTGTGTATAGTCAGAAAAATGTGATGAAGTGTGAATGAACAATTGGGTGATATAGTGTTGTTTTATAGTCAACAGAATACAAGTGTCATTGGGGTGACAGGAAATGCGATAACCACAAAATACATACAAACACACAATTAACAAAGGGGACACTGACTGTGAGAGCTGACTGATAATGTCTAATGATAAAATAAAGATAGATTACCTAAAATGGCGACATCAATGTATGTATATAAATTCAACTGCTCCTGTGAAGCTAGTTATATAGGTCGTACCCAAATGAATTTATCTTTACGCACTCGTGAACATATTCCTGTCTGGCTTGAGAAAAGAGCAACCAAATCATTAAATAGTGCAATTCTGGCTCATCTAGTGGATAGCGAACACAGCATCAAAGTAGAGAGTCATTTACAGTTGTGTATCGAGTACCGAACAATCTCCCCAAAGGCACACGATTACGCCTCCTAGCCATAGCTGAGGCTTTAGAGATTAATAGAGAAAGACCAGACCTATGTGTACAGAAAAAACTTATTCACTCTCTCTGTCTACCCTGGCCCACTATAAGGTCACCAGGATAATAATTTTCCGTAATATTATTACCATTATTATCATTCTGTGATATCATGTCTTTATTATCCATTTCTCCACCCAGTTTATTTCACCTCATTGTTACCCTTAATTTTTTGTCAACCTTTGTGATTTTATACTAAGCCTACCAATTCTGTAACATCTTATTACAATTTACAATTTAGCCTCTTTATTTTATCATTAGACATTATCGGTCAGCCCTCACATTCAGTGTCCCCTTTGTTAATGTGTGTGTTTGTATGTATTTTGTGGTTATCGTATTTCTCTCACCCCAATGACACTTGTATTCTGTTGACTATAAAACAGCACTATTCATTCACACTTCATCACATTTTTCTGACTATACACCCTATACACATTTGATTGATTATGTTAACTAATGGACTATCATCTCAACTTACACACATGCACCCAAATACAGTTTCTGATATTATTTTCATTTGCCTATATTGGCTATATGTACCATTATTCATGGATTTATTTTCTTTTTGGTTAATTTGATATATCGGATGTGTCCTTAAGTCGCCGAAGTTTATCTCTTAGAGAGTCGGTTCGTTGGTTGGTTGGTTGGTTCAAATGCCACCCCGACTAATTCCAGCCTCATTGAGAATCCACTTAAGGCCTCCTCTGTCGTTCCTTCTTTAGTACGACAGTACTACAGAGGCTTTGAATTCCATATTATTTTCATCATTTTCACTGCTAATCTTATTCTTTCTATGATAATTCATATATTTCTGGATAAATTCCAGTGGGTGGTTTCGTTGTTCACAAGTAATATTAGAAAAAGACAAATAAGCGAACAATATTGTTTTCAATTAGCTCTTCAGGCTTTACTCTAATTTACATAGACTTTTGTATAAAATTTTTTAACCAATGACGGTGATTTTGGGAAACAAATAATAATAATGTGGTAAATGGATTTTCATCATGAGCTGACATTAATTAGAGAACCATCAGAAAACCTGGGAGTACTGGACAGCTGTTTCGTCTTAGTTTGGGACTCTGCAGCAGTACGCACCCACCAAGATCGAGACCAAGAACCTTCTGGTTACAAGGCGAGCTCGTATACCATTAAGCCACTGGGACCCGATCCAATGGTCCATGAATTCTAACTTCTGCCAATTCACGATATGGGGCGACCCCTAGCCAATGTCTTCGGCGAGCATTTGTCCTCACACCCGACCTGCTGCACCCTACTGGTCACGACTTCTCACTAGAACCCCAGGTAACTACCTACCTGAATAGGGCAAGTCGCTAGTGAGTATCTCATTGTTATTCAAGTGTTGGTTTGTAGGGATTTGATTGGTTACAGGATTTTCATCGTGTGCTGATATCCCAGTGGATGCGTACTATTGAAGAGTCCCAAACTAGGACGAAACAACTGTCCAGTACTCCCAGTTTTTCCAATGGTTCTCCAGCTAATGTCAGCTCATGGTGAAAATCCTGTAACCAATCAAATCCCTACAAACCAACACTTGAAATGTGGTAAATGTTTTGAACGAAATTAATAACGATGATTATAATGATAACAAAATATTCATAATAAGTTTTATGCACGTTGCGATAAGAATTACAAAGATAGTTTATGTATATATGTGTATTTGTAGACAATTCAATAAATAAATAAATTAGGTCAAATTATATATGTCCAAACCAAGTTCACTTTTAGCGGTTTGAAAAAATTTGGGTATTGGGTATATGATATTCATTATAATAAAGGGTTTTTCGTTCATTGGGAAATACAAAAACCTTTATTATAAATTAGGTCAAATCTTAAAAGGTGAAGCGGAACGATAATCAGAGTTTAAATAAATATTATGCAAGTACGAAGGAAATGGAAAATAAGAGACGGTGGGAGGGTTTTGAATAGAATTCACCTAGGCCAAGGGAGAGACAAAGGTAGAACAAACTTCTTTTGTTGTATGCAAAGACTAGGATTGTTCTCTCGAATTCCCATAGCTTCCGTTAAGTGTAAAAGACGGGTTCTGATTCCGTTCGAAAGACTCGATGGAATGCGATAGATTACCTTGAAGGCACTATTTTTGTCCACCTGGTGATCGCTATCAATCAAATGAGCCAAAACAGAACTTCGTATGGATTTTATTTGACCTTTTCCGAACCATGAATGAAGATGCTCATTAATGCGTTTGTTAAGCTGTCTAATTGTTCGCCCTATATAGCTTTCTCCACAGGAGCAACTAAATTTATAGATACACATAGAAGTGGCACAGCTAGGACAGCTTGTCTCTCACTTGAGCAATCATAATTGGTTGCCAGCTGGAAAATGACAAACAAAGAGTGGCGGTGGCAGTATAAGTCCGTTTTATTGCTCTCGATAATCTTAGATGTAAGACTTCACTAGCCACATCCCTATTAAATTGCATATTCACATATTACTACCTTCGTTATTCTTTTCGCCACCTGCATAAACCTTATTATCATGATTATTTTTGTTATCATTATAATTACCGTTATAACTGACGTTCAAAACATTTAACATTATTATTATCATTATTATTTGATCCACAAACTCACCGTCATTGGTTAAATTCCTACTTATATCTAAAGCTGTGTAAATTAGAGTAAAGCCTGAAGAAGATCTAATCGAAAATAACAATACTGTTCACTTGTATGTCTTGTTCTAATATTAATAATGGGAATATTTAAAGATTTAAAAATTATACAAATCACTTCATCATTAGTTAATGTTATGTAATCATAATTAAGTAAATTATGACAGACCTTATCTATAGCAAATTTCTTCGTCCTCTTATTCAACCAAGTAACTTCTCCCACGGAACTATACAGAGTTTCCTTTATTTCTTTGACGATATCGAACACCTGTGTTGTTTCATTGAAGTGGAAAAGAAAGGAAACATAATAACAAGGGTGTGCAGTATACGAACGATATCATTGAAGTTCTTGACTGAAGAGGTTAGAAAAATGAAGAAGCCTGCAGATGATTGGATTATTCAAAAGTCTGATAGGTGTATTAATATAACAAAAAATTTCTAATGTATTGATTTTTCTCAAACAAGGGTGCTTATTATCACCAATGATATCCCTAATTGTGGTGGACTGGATTATGCGTCAGACAGTGGTTGAAAACGACAAGAAAGGGATATCCTGGACCGACGTGAAGAACCTAGAAGACCTGGATTTCGCGTGTGGATGATTTGTGTTTGATGTCACACAAAATCGAAGACTCACAAGAGAAAACCGACAAACTGGTCGAAGAAGCAGCTGGAGAAGACAGGACTCCAGGTGAACATAGACAAGACGGAGGTTATGAAAATAACCAACCAACAACAACAACAACAGCAGTAGCAAAATCCAGCGCCAATCACCATCAACGGGAGGGATTTGAAAGAAGTTACTTCATTCACTTATCTAGGGAGCATTGCCTCAAATACAGGAGGAACGGACGAGGATGTCAAATCAAGAATCGGGAAGGCGAGAAACACATTCATCGACCTGAAACCAATTTGGAAATCTTCCGCTGTCACTCAACATCAACAAAAAAATTAGGATTTTCAATACAAACGTCAAGTCAGTCAGTTCTTCTATACGTACGGAATAGAAACTTGGCGGTTCAAATGAATATTTCCAACAGCCTGTTGCAGACCTTTATCAACAGCTGTCTTCGTTCTAGACTCAAGATCAGATGGCCGGCGGAAAGAATCACCAGCAAGAAACTATGGGACTAAACAAAACAAGAACCAATCGCCCAACAAATATGCAGGATAAAGTGTAGATGGATTAGACACTCGCTGAGGAGGCCGTTGGGTGATATTGTGAGTCAGACCAGTGCTCGAGTGGAACCCGAAAGGGAAGCGGCGAGTGGGACGTCAGTGCGAGGGTGACATGGATGAGATCGTGTGAAGAGGAGTTGGAACAGTATGGACTAACATGGATGGAGGTGAAAAGTACAGCAGAAGAGAGAATCAAGTGGAGACGTGTAGTTGAAGCCCTATATTCCACTAGGAACCCAAGGGAACAATTATAGTATTGATTTTTCTGATCCTATTGGCAAGAGGCATAATATCAGTTTTCAATTTTTATTAGGCAGTGCAGAACTTTGAGCGTTTGTCAACAGGTCGCTCTTACGTTGTCCTTCTATTGCTGATAATCTACTCAAGGTCCTACCAGTCCTCTTTGTTAGTCATTGAATACATAATGTATCCGTCAGGATTCTACTCAGTAAATTTTCTTTTGTTATTGGTTTCAGGATTTCATCTTGTCTAGGAGTCTTCGTCAGTACGTACCCACTGACACGGTTCGAACTCAAGACGTCATGATTACACGTCCAACGAGCTCGTAGACCAATAAGTCATTGGGACCAATGAAATTTATTAAGGCACTTCAGTATGCAGCCAAAGAAAGAACACTTATTTGGCACTTCCAAACACTCTGATGAACTGTTGTTGTTATTCGATGGTTGAAGGCGACCGCCAAGAGGAAGCCACATCTGACCAACATTGCACAGTTGTTGGCACTCACCATCAGTCAACCAGGCGCATATAAAACCTTGAAGGATATCATATCCCTTCTGAGACTCTATCGTAACATGATGGCCACATTACAAACTTGGCTGACGATGGAATTCAGGCCTCACCGAACAAACAATGGATTAGACACGTCATACTGGTGACTAACTACTGACTGTCCACTCAATGTACTCAGAAACGCTATGGAAAAATTACAAACTAATCACAACTTGTAATGACTTCATGTGAATAAAAGGCAACTGAACATTAGTGAAAAAGCTGAACCAACCTCATCTCGGTGACTGTCTTTTATGCGTTGAGCAAGATAGTGTTTTTCAATTGTCCAAGGAAAGACTTCTGTCAAGCGTTCAACACAGAACTCTGAATATTTTGGATTCAGATCTATTCACATCAAAACAGGAGAGAAAAAAATACAAAATCAAGAATATTTACATGACCAGGAATTGATGTCATCAGTTGGAGAAGCATTGGAATCCACTAGGACACACTAATTGAGGTTCGATTCCAGGGCCTTCTGGTTATAAGTCAAGCTTATAGACCATTCAGCCACCAACACCCTCTTGAGTGGCAAGCCGATGAATTTCAACCTCTGTCAGTGGTCCTCTGACTGATATCGGTCCATGCGTGGTGAAACCTGGAAACTAGCCCTTGGGAAACAATCTGATACTCACTAGTGTCTGCTATCAACAGGACGAAGTTTCCTGCAGTTCTTGTAAGAAGTCATCACCAGTGGCGTTCAGCAGGTAAGGATGAGATGAGCACAAATATTTGCCGATGAAACTGGCTGCTGTCAGTCGCGCTTAAATTCATGAATTCGTTGAAGTTAGAATTTATGGGATGGCAATTGAGTGAGTTCCTAGTGTCTGAATGGTCTACGAGCTCGTCTTGTAGCCGTCAAACTCTGGGTTGGAAAATTAGTTGGGCCGTACAGGTGATGAGTCCGAAACAGTGACGAAACGGCTGTCCACTAACATCCCCTGGTGTTTTTAAAACCAAAGTAACTTATTTTGTGTTATAGCTAGCAGTAGTATCTGTGGTTAAGAGGTAGAACACTCACCGACCATCCCTCAAGTAGTTACTGCTTCGATCCGTGCCATACCCACTCCGAAATCTTGCTAAGGCGGTCAAAATGCAGGTAAAGAGAGAGGGTTATGTCGAGCGAGGCTAGCAATCTCATCCCATAAAAATAAAGCCACTCCTACCGAAAATTCAAACCAGTCATATTTTATCCTTCTCCTTGGAATAATAAGGAGAGTCAACTGGATGTAGTTGCAACCTACTGGTTGTAATAGTGTTCCCCCGGAGACTCATTCAACAGAACCCACTGGTTCGAACACCCACTACTTCTTCACTTAAAAGTTCTGGACATTTTTATTTATCTGCTCATCAAAGTGAAACCATAAAATGACGTGATTTGATCATAATTTACCTGAGTCCGATTTGTTATCCATAGGTACTAAATTATCTCGTTTAGCGAAAATGAAATTCAACAGTGGTAATAATAATTCCATAATGGCCACATTCTGAAGCGCACTATAGGAGAAAAATTATACCAACAAAGTTTCAAAAGAGTTTCAGCTGTCCTCTCCATGACAAATAAATATGCATAAAATGTTAAATTCTCACAATCAACGGGAAGGAGGATTTTTGATTCGTTTGACTAGTGAAATCTATTGTGAAGAAACTTACAGAATTATATATGTCCAAACCAAGTTCAGTATTAACAATTTGAAACAATTTGGGCATTGGGTATATGATATTCATTATAATAAAGGTTTGTCTCTTATTTCCCAATGAATGAAAAACAAAACGATATTGTCGTTCTCACTGACGTTTCGCTATTTAATGTTGCTGCCAATAGCTTTATCAAAGTATTATTAAACCGGGATTTACAAAATCTCAGCATATATAAATAACGAAGAGTTAAGAAGTGAGCAAATAGACAAGTTGGGTCAAGTTAAAAGGAGGACATATTGAAAGTTAAAATACCAATGAAGATCACTTAACCAAATAACAACGGTAATAGTACATCTGTTATAGTATGAAAACAAAGTTTACTAGCTGCATCAACGTTCGTTAGACTGGGGGCAGTTTTCGTTGTCAAGTTGGTCACTTGGTAAAGATAACAAAACCAAGTGTAGATTGTTGGATTTGATCATTGTTTAAAATTATAAAGGCAGTGTGTGCTTACATAGTGAACTTGCATATCACATTCGTGTTGATTTTGTCATTTCATCGGGGGGGAGGGTGTTGTAACCAGGTCAGATTCTGTTTTAGTCCATCATTCCTATTCAGTTCAGACAATTTGGATTCCACTTGATATGAAGTGCTTCTGATGATATTAGACGTTCTTTGTGATTTCTGAAATGCTTTTTCCGGATTATTTCAATATTGCCAAAATCAATTTTGTGGCCTGATTATATAGCATGTAGACCTATGGCTGATGATTTTTCAAGTTTTTGTAGTTCAGCGGGATTTCTCGGTGGTCGAACAGATGCTCTACGGTGTTCATTTCTTGTGATTTTGATTTCTCGAGATGTTTGTCCGATGTATATCGCATCACATTCCAAGCATTTTATTTTATAGACACAATTAGATAAAGAGTCTTCAGGGATCTGGTCTTCTATATGGATAAGGTTGTATCGTAGTGTGTCTGATTTTTTGAAAGAAAACTCTAATGTCGAGCTGATTGAGTACTCTTCTGTGCGTCGGTGGCACAGTGGTTAGGACTCTCGCCAACCATGCACATGGTTCGAGGTTCGAGCCCCTGCCGGCGCACACCCGATATCTATGGTCGGCCTGCAAAATTTGGGCTACCGATATCCATGCTGAAAATGCCATACTTGTACTGAAAATACGGTGTGGCATCAAGCTGTAACCAAAATAAAAAAAAATAAAAAATAAAATAAATATCATCTGACGTCTCTACTCTATATGGAATGACGACTGTTGAGGTCCATATTTTCGGAATGCATTTTCGGCCATATTTAATGTCTGTGTTGATAATGTTGATGAAGTTCCTTGGGTAGTTGTTTTGCTTGAGAGTTTCGGTATTGTTTGACATTTCTTCTTTTTCTTTTTCATCCGTTGTCAGAGAGTGTGCTCGTCTAAGAAGACTTGAAACAACTGAAATCTTTGCGCTGATGGGGTGTGTTGATTTGTTATATATATATATATATATGCTTAGATTCTGTAAATTCCGGTTTAATAGTACTTTGATAAAGCTATTAGCTTTGAATAGCGAAACGTCAGTAAAACACAAGAACATCGTTTTGTTTTTCATTCATTGGGAAATACAAAAACCTTTATTATAATGAAAATTACAGAATGTTGAATAGGTGGTTGGATGCAAGAAGTCGGAAGGAAACTCTGCCTGGCTGAACTACGTTCTGTGCTTATTGAAATTTACCAGTCAGAAAGTGTATATGCATCTTTGGAGGAATTCATACCCCATGTGAGATTCGAACCAGCATCACTCATAGCTGTCTGTCGTCAGAGACATCATCGCGTACACATTTAGGCCGGTGATTGATCTCCTGTAGGACTTACTGTATTGGACACTTTGTTTGGACATGAGGTGGTAACTAGTATCCTAAGTCAAGTCATCACTATTGGTGCCGAATAAATCCTATTGGGTTAGGTTTACAATATCGCCACCGACAAGCTAGGAGGTTTGTCATCACAGTGCACTGTGAACTGTTGTTACTAGGTGGTTGAGGACAAACGGCGGGAAGCCCAGCTTGACCTAGATTTAGTGATTGATTGTTGGGACTCACTTGTCAGCAAGACATATCTGCAATCTAGATGGAACTAATACAATGTTAACTTTTGAAGACTTAGACGGAGGGTGAAACACTCAGTCAGGTTCATGCATTTATTTAAGGTTGGCCAAGGTAAGGGAAGGGTCTGTAGCCTAAGCCATCAGAATCAATCTGTAGGGAAATCAAACATATCTGTGTTCAGAAGAAATTAGCACACAGTCACTTTCCTTACCTTGGCCAACCTTAGATGGATGTTAAAAATACTGGCAACTTCAACCGGCCAACCCTACAACCTACCTCATCCATAACAAGATATCGCTGTACAGGTCATCTTACTTTCTATTGACTCCTTCTTCTTACTTAATTACTTATTACGCAATCAACCTGTACACTCGCTCATTCCCCAATTACTCCTCTTACTTTTTGAAAACTCATGCAATATGCAATCCCTACACCCTTGACATGTTGATATTGGTTGATTATTTGTAACAAACATATCACCACTAGATCGCCGAATCTACAAATCAATGAGGACTTATCGGCAGAAATAATGAGAAGCCGCCTGTCCCATCCATTGATGATAGCCTTATTCACTGCTGAACTCCGACCAACTTTCCCCACAAAACCAGTGGTTCGAATGAACGTAAAGGATAAGCTACGATTTCTGGCCTCATCAATGTGTGCCTATGAATTCGCCTGCTCCTGTCAACCTGGTTAGGTATGTCGGCCATACTCAGTGTTTCTTCTATCCAAATGTTTCATCAAGGGAGAAAAGAGGATTCCTCACCCCCTTGTAAGCTCTATCCTTGAACACCTGGTTGAATCTTGACATCAAACTGACACACCAGCCAACTTCAAAGTCATTTACTGAATATGGGAGTGTCTCGCTTAAAGAGTGGAGATCAAACTTTTTCAAACTGCAGAAGCAATTGTAATTCACACATTAAATCACGAACTCTGCACACACACAAGTGGAAGTTTGTTCAGTCATTAAATCTACAATCGATACAATCTGCCTTACCATTGGGGGTGAAATTTTTGTTGCTTTTTTCGTTTCAAAATTTTATTACCTTCTTCCAGAACTTGTGGACATTTCAATCTCATGTAAAACACATTGATGTTTCAGTGCCATTGTATCCTCTACTACTATTGGTAGTAATCGATAATCACCCGCGTATTTAGTTTCTTTGAATAATTTTGCAAATAGATTTTCCCAATCCATCTTGAAGAATGAAGTAAGAATGAAAAGAAGCGGATATTTTGATGAAAATTAGGCAGATGTTGTAGGAAGATGATTTTAAAAAAATCAAAATATAAGTAAAATTCTATCGATATTACGTAATGGAGACGAATATCTATGTGAGCTAGAAACTCGGAATTGGCGTCTATGGTGTCATCCTAATTTGGAAATCATCGGCAGTACTCACCCACTAGGACTCGAACCCAGGACCTTACGGTTACAAGGCAAGCTCGTATACCATTCAGCCACTGGGACCCAATTCAGTGGCTCATGAATTCTAACTTCTACGTGATTTAGCGCGACCCTAACCATTTTCGTTGGTGTGACATCCATCCACACACGTGATATCGGAAAGGTCCCGGGTTCGAATCCCAGTGGGTGCGTACTGCCGATGATTCCCAACTAGGATGAAACAGCAGCTGTCCAGTACTCCCTGGTTTTCAATGGTTCTCTAACTGGTATCAGTCCGTGATCAACTAGTTAATACAAAATATAATTAAAATTCTATTGATATTACGTAATGGAGACAAATATCTATGCATCAGTAGTGTCACGGAAAGCGCTTCCAACAGGCCACTACAGACTTGCATCAACAACTGCCTTCATCCTCACCCCCTCCCACCAGCCGGCTTTTAATGTCTTCATGCTGAAGAAAAGGTGACTAGCCAACCGGCCAGAAAGAATTATCAACAAGAATCTTTGCAAGATGGGGGGGGGAGAAACCAATACAGAAATTTCTGTTGTTCAGCAGATATGTCAAAGGAAATGTGTATGGGTGACATTGTGCGCCAGGCTATCGCTTGAATGAAACACCGACTGGGAAACGATGAGTTGGGCATGTGGCCGAGGGTGACTTGGAGGAGATCGTGTGAGGAGAAGGAGATGAGGGCGTTTGGGTAATGGTGAGGCCAGCTAAAGTGGACTGTAGAGAATAGAACAAAGCAAGGGTGATCCGCTGAAGCCCCGTTTTCCATTTGGAATCCAAGGGAATAATAATACATTCACACATACATACATACATCTTTGTGTGTCGATGGTTCAGTGATATTATCATGGCCAACAATGCCTCACATGGTCCGAGCTCAGTTCATGGCCGAAACCTCACTTAGCCGTTGTTAAACCAGTTAAAGAGGTGAGATTGAGTGTTGAGACAGCAAATCCACCCATTTTAAAACACAACACTGTCTCTCTTGTGAAACTTGATATTGTCATTATTATTATTATTGTTTTTTCCTTGAGTTCCGAGTGGAAAATATGCCTTCAACAGTGCATCTCCAAATTGTCCTATTCTCTGTACTCGTCTTTAGCTGGCCCCAGGATTCCCCGTAGTCTTTCATCTCTTTCATGTCACCCTTGGACACACGTTCAACTCACCAGTTGCTTCTCATTTAAGTTCCACTCGAGAGCTGACCTAATTGGTGTCTGATATAACCAAACTGACTCCTCAACATATGCCCAATCAGTCTCTACCTTCTGCTTTATATTCACTGAGCAGTAGAAGGATTTTGGTTGATTAGCTCCCAAGATTTCTGGTCGGCTATCCTATCTGATCAGCCAGATAACCTTCAGTATGGAGCCAGCGAAGGTGTCGGCTGTTGATAAAAGCCCACAGTAGCCTGTTGGGAATGCTTACCGTGATACATACGCCAGGTTTCTGATTGACATAGAAGAACTGACTGACTGAATTACCATTGGTGTTGATAATCCGAATTTTGTTGTTTATTCCGAGTTCAACGGAAGACTTCCAAACTGATTACAGAGGGATGAACATCCGCGTTATCTACCCAATTCTGGCTGGTTTTGACATCTTCATCCTTGGAGTTGGCTGTATTTGAAAAGAGGTCTTCCTGGATAAGTGAAGAACTTGACCTCATTCAATTTTATTCTCTTGATGATGATTGGTGCTTGTTGTTGCTGTCGTCGGCTGGCTTTTTATCTTCATCACCTCTGTCTTCCCTACATTCCATGAAGTCCTATCTTCGCTGCTTCTATTGCCAACTTGTTGTAAGTCTTCAAATTTATATGACATTAGACAGAAATCGCCCAGCGTCAAGTTCAAATCTTCTAGAGTTGCCTCACTTCCACGCACAGTCTCCCACATAATCCAGTCCACCACAATCAGGAATATCAACAGCCATAGTAAGCAGGTAATCTTGCCTTACTCCCGTCTCCACTTCGATGGCTTCTTTGCTGAGTTTTCCGTTGTGGACCACCTGACACGTGCCACTGTCATGTAGCTAGCTGTTTAATGAGGTTAAAAGTGTTGGCAACTACTGCATTGTGTTGCAGTAATTTCCAAATTACTTCACCACCGATGTTATTGAAGGCCTATCCAAAATCGATGAAGTTGAGATACGGACATGACTACCATTCTACGCATTGTTCAATGATGACGATTCGTAGATCGACACTTCCTCCGCACAAGATCTGCTTTTCCTGAATCCAGCTTGTTCCGGAAGTGTGGATGGAGTTCTGCATCCAGGGCATCTTTTAGTAATTTCAGGGTGACGCGACTTAATATTTTGCTTGTTGCTTATTCTTTTTGGTCAGCCATATGATCTTCATTATTCAACCAGAGAAGGCAGATGCTGACGAAGGTTTGAAATGGCTTGAAACATTCACTTGTACATGTAAACGTATCCTTCGACTGGGCACTAGTTGATAAGTGACTAGTGTAAGGTGTGTTTAGTCCTTTGTCTTTTCGATGCAGACTAAATTCGACCAGTCAGTCAAGTTTGCAATGTGACCACCAAAAAACTGAGTGGTTCATCATCATAGTGAACTCTAAATTGCTTACAACAAGTGGATTGCAGATTGCATAATTTTGGAAAATTCAAGAGTAAATTAGGAATAAGCCAGTGCACAAGTTGATTACGTAACAGATTATTAAAGAAAATTAAAACGATTTAGACAATGGTAACTTGTAATTAAAGATGAAGTAGTCAAAAGAATAAAGTAACTTGGACAGTGATAACATGTAATAATCTGTTACGCAACCAACTTGTACACTCGCTTATTCCTTAATTACTCTTCATTTTTCCAAAATTATGCATTATGCAATCCACCTGTTGTAACCATTACTACCTTTTAATTGTATGTATTAATTTTCTTTGTGTACTCTGAATTAGTGTTATTGGGTGGTTGGAAGCAATCGCCAAGAGGCAGCCTTTAATCCACGTGCGTGCACGCCTGATCAACATGATCATCCATATGCCAGAACTCCCGGTCCCGTGAAATTCCACAACCTGGCCTCCAAGTAGCTAGATTACAGGCATATACCACCACACCCAGTCACTCCTTCAGTGTACTGTTATTTCTCTCTGTCAAACCATTCTTTTGTGGAGTGAATCCTTCATTTTCAAAACAAGGACCCTGATCTGTCAATATCGCGTTTGGTACACCGTTGTCTGCAACGATGTGTCGAACTGTTGAGTGACTCACGGCTCTCGAACGTTGATCAGCAATCGCGATGGCATCTACCCATCGTGTAGCGTGTTCCACCATCACCGAAAGGTACTGATCGCCACTGTGCATCTACGGAAACGGATCCATCACATCTACTGAAGACAAGTCATCAACTACCGTAACTGGCATCGACTGCAGAGGCGGTCGTATGCACCGATATCCTTTCATCGATTGGCACTGCGGACATCCAAGTACATATTTTGCCACATCTTTTCTCATACCTGTTCAGTGCATACTTTGTCTCAAGAGGTTGGTTTTTCTGGCTACTTCTGTATGTGCCAGCTGGTGACATTCTTGTATCACCTCATGGAGTAGAGACTGAGGTACTACCACCAACCAGCTTCCATAGTCCTCTCTCCAAGTCAGAGTTCCATAGGCGTTCACCCTTAATCGGTCGATCAGTCTGAGTAGCATAGCCAGATCCTTACTCGTCATACGTTGATTCACTTCTGTTCCGTTAGTGATCACCTGTATGACTGTATCTCCTGTAACTCACCTTCGTCTTCCGGTCTAGACAAAACGTCAACGTCATACTCCTGCAGGAGTAACATCCGCCACGACAATTTTCCACGTGCCTGTTTGCTGGCACTCACCACCAGTCATCAAGGTGTGTATCTTCAATCTTGAAGGAACTCATATTCACCTACCTATGTGAAATTCAAACGCGTGTCACTCAGTGCTGTCTACAACTAGAGAGATTATCACTGAGAACTATTCATGCTAGCGACTGACCACCTGTTACAATGTATCAGACACAATTTGATTGAATACAAATGAATGAGATTTAAATGTTTGTTTAATTGTTGTTATTCTTGTTGTATTTACCGGTGGACAGATGGCCTTCAATTCATCCATTCCAACTACTTTTCTTCCATTATTTGAAGGATGTTTGTTGGCAAAATACGTATTCTAAAAGGATACACCAAAAAGTAAATATGATTAGTATTCGCATATAAAAACAAAAATTATTAACGAAATTATTTACACTGATAAATTAATGAAAGCGCTTTCATTAGGATTTAAGCAAAATCTTATTCGGCTGACTCTTCATAGAGGTTATCCTCACTGTGAACACTGAGAAATCCTAACACACACACACACACCAATGTTTCAATGCATTCTGTACAAATACAACAGTGCACTCAGTAAACAGAAGAACATTCGGATTTTTAACATCAGTGTTAGGCAGTCAGTCAGTAACTTCTACTCTGTGGGTCAGAAACATGAAGTCCGCCTCAAAACAGGCTACTGTAGACCTTCGCTAACAGCCACCTCCTTCTCTGGCCCCATACTGAAGATCAAATGACCATTCGGAAAGACTGAGCAACCTGGAAAGCTAGATATAAGCCAATCAGTAACTTGCTGCTCAATAAATTCACCAGGGAAAGTGTGAATAGTCTGAGGAAACGTGTTGAATGACATCGGTCGACAGGCCATCTCTCGAGTGGAAGCAGAGCAGGGAATACTGAAAACGAATCTCATTTCAAGGCTACATTTTCTCATTAGTATCTGTTCAAAGAGGGGATATTCAGATTTCGTGTTGTATTCTACAAAGACTCCAATAAGATTGAAGTCAGCTTTCCAGAGTGCTCAATTTCAGTTTCCGTGCATACATTTTGATCCCAGGTCAAACTGTCTTTGATGTAGGCACTTATATAGATAATAAAGCCGGTTTATTACTCTTAAACTTCAGCATATATACACAAAGAGAGAATTCTGAGATCATCTTTTCTCAGCAATAGCTTTCGTTTTCTGGAAATCTCGGTCTCTTACATACCCATGTTTCCCAAGGATTACATTGTGTTGTTTTCTATAGTTTGGTTTGTAAGGATTAGTTATGTTTTACGAGTTGATCACGGATTGATATCAGTTAGAGAACTACTGAAAACCAGGGAGTACTGGACAGCTGCTGTTTCATCCTAGTTTGGGAATCCTCGGCAGTACGCACCCACTGGGATTCGAACTCAGGACCTTCCGGTTACAAGGCAAGCTCGTATACCATTCAGCCACTGGGACCCGATTCAATAGCCAGTGCATGAATTCTAACTTCTACCAATTCGTGATTTTAGCGCGACCCCAACTATTGTCGTTGGTGGGACATCCATCCACACACGTGACTTCTAATTGGACCTCACTGGTCACGACTTCTCACTAGAACTCCAGGAAGCTCCAACCTGTAGCAAGTCACTAGCGAGCATCAGAATAATTTTCTATACTTTGGTTTTCAGTAGTTCTCTAACTGATATCAGTCCGTGATCAACTCGTAAAACATTGTGTTGTGCTGAGAGTTTCTGGTGAATATTGTTTAAAATGCTGTCTAAAAATGGAAACCACCTCTTTGATGACAAACAGGAGTAGGACTTATATAATTGGAAACATTTATAGTTTCCAAATTCTCATTCACGCAATCAGAAAAACCAACAGACTGTGGGAGGAAATATACATTCCTTTTCAATCGGTTCCTCATTATCGGCTGGCTCTACACACTGATATGTGGTTATTTTCGTTAATGAGTTTTAGGTATAACGGGGAGTGGGGTGATCTCAGGAGGTTAAAGGTCATCAAAACAAATATCTAATAGATGTTAGTAACAAGATATCTAAGTTCTAAAGGAGGGGTGAAAATAAATTACGGAATTCAAGATAGGTTGATTCTTAGGCGTTGGCAACAAGTTATCACATAATCGAAAATTTTTTATAAAATAGCAATGATGACTAAGAAGAATAGGCTAACTCATTAGAATAACATAAAATACAAACAAGTTAACAGAATTAGCCAGAATACATATAATGCAGTTGAACATGGTAAAGAAAGGTGGGGCTATAAGTAAGTATAAGTTTCTTTTGAACACGCACAGATTTGGCTTGTTCGGATGAATTCCGATTGCCTCTGCTGTATGTATGTAAAAGTCGTACTCATAGACCATAAGGCAAGAGGTTGGGTGATATACGATAAATAACCTTAAAGGTTTTGTTAGAGGCGATTTGATGTCCAGTATCGACGAGATGAGCTAGTATTGAGCTACGTATATGAGCTTTATTCGAACTCAGTGTGGAGGAATACTCTTGTTTGGAAGGCTCATTCTAGTCAAGATAGACAACACAACACAACCAAACAACAAATCACAAACACTCTGTTAGAAATACAAATACTTACATAGGCAAGACGAAAGCTTAACTCAAAGGCATTGATTAGCTTATTGACTTCAGTCTCAGGCACTCCCAGAGTATGAGCAAATTTGTAGTAAAGTGGAGCGGCTGAAAGTGAATCTTCCTGTTCAGATAACAAAAGGAAGAAGAATGTACATTGAACAGCATTGTATTATCTCGTTTATAAATAAATAAATATGAATCGATACTTTTATCTGATTGGCAGTAAATAAACCAATGAAAATTCACAGCTTAGAGTGATTTGATTGGTGGTTACAGGTTTGGATCACAAGCTGACATCAGTTAGAGAACTACTATTGGAAAACTAATAGGGAGTACTGGACAGCCAGTTATTTCATCCTTGTTATTTTGAACTCTTCATCAGTACGCGCCCCCCTCATTTGGGGTTCGAACTCAGGACTTTCCGGCTACAAGGCCACCTCGTTCACACTGACATTGGTTGGTGATTGAGCTAAATATATTACCATGGATTGGCAGAAGTTAGATTGATTACTAGATTCTATGGAAATTCATGTAAACTGAAGTATGTCTATTGGTGTTAGATTCTTTTGACGAATTAACACATCAGTGAGGGAGAGAGAGAAAGGGAGATCATAGAAAATCAACTGAGACAACCGGTGGACAGCTGGATCAAACACACACACACACGCTGAGGAGACCAACCAGACCATCACTCGAGTGGAGCCTGAATGAGAAACGAAGGGCGACTTGGACGTGTGTCTGAGTGTGACATGGAGGAAATCGTCTGACGAGGGTGAGGGATATGAAAGCTGATAGGTTATGGTGGGGCAAGGTGAAGAGGATTGCAGTGAACAGGGTGAAGCAGGCATTATCTTTCAAAGCCCTGTATTCTGTTCAGAACTCAAGGATATAATAAATAATATAAAGTCAAGATAATTCAGTTCCTTGGACTAAATCAGTCCTAGTTTACTGCTGATCAGGTTATCTGTGATTGGATCACAGTGATCCCACTGATAAATTCTGATAATTTTTAAAAGCCATTGAAAATTGTTCGTACAAGTATTGTAGTTTGTTCCGAGTATAACATAGATGATTTGCATTTAACACTCTTCTCTGCAGTCCTTTCCAGCTGACTTCACGACTACTCACTAGCTTTGATCTCCTAGTACGACCTCCTGCATATCACTCTCAAAGTGATACCCAACTCGCCGTTTCCCATCGGGTTCCATTCGTCGACCGATAGCCTGGTGTGCGATGTCACACAACAAACTCTTTAGTGCATATATCCTATCCATCTCCATCGTCTTCCACATATTTTTCGAGCCATGGCTTCTTGAATGGTTTGTTTCCGAACTTCCGTTTGGCTAAGTCCTTTTGGTCGACCAGCTATCTAACCTTCAATATGGAGCCAGGGATGGAGACATCTGTTGATGGAATTCTAAATTTGCCTGTTCAAAATTTATTTCGTCACGGACTAGTCAAGTTTCTGAGCCATTTAGAACACGTGACTGACTTAACATTGGTACTGAAAATCTGAATTCTGTCCTCTCCTCTGCGTGGAGTTGATTTCAGGACTGATTTCAGAGGGATGAAAGTCTCTCCCGCCTTTTCAATGCCCTTCTTGACATTCTCAAAAGAAGTGACCTCCTCCTGATTTCTTCCTTTTATAGAGATTAGTGCTTGGTTTTTCTATTGGCTGGTTGATTGGTTGGTTATCTTCATCACCTCTGTCTTTTCTATGTTCACTTGAAGTTCTGTCTTCGCTGGTTGCTCCTTCTACCAGTTTGTTGGTTTTCACCTGTCTCTCGGTCTTCGAGCATTTGTGTCACAGTAGATATATATCGTCCACCAAGACGTCGAGATCTTCCAGAGTCTTCTTATCTATCCGTCCAGCTTATTACTGACTTCTTCCTCCCCATAATCTGACGACCCCAGTTAGGAATATCACCGTGGGTGGTAGTAGACAGGCAGTCAGGTAGTCTTGTCTTGCTCCTGTCCTCACTTCACAAGCTTCACCAAGACTTCTGTTGTGAATCACTCAACATGTGGCACTATCAAACAGGTGGCTATTCAATGAGGTTGATAATTTCGAATGCTGTGTGTAACCGTGGTGTGTTGTGTATCTGTGTTAATTTACACTCATAGTTTGCGTATTACTCTAACAACTTCGTACGACAACGACTAACAAATTCCCTCACCAAGAATATGTTAAAAATGTAGTTTGAACGACACCTAATCACACTGATCTGAAAAGCTTCTTAACTGTGTGTGTGCCCTCTAGTTGAGACAACTACTCACTACTCTGGTGAACCAATAAAAATTGTAAAATAGCAATCAGCACAAAGTTTCAATTTACCTCTGTTTTATAAGTTTCTTCTGCTAACGAAAAGTCTGCTTTGGAAATCTAATCAAAAGATTGTGAAAATAGAAAGTGGCGCGTTTTAAAAACTTAAGAAACTGCAGAATACATGGTCACCAAACACATAGAAAAAGAAAAAACTTGGCCATTTTTCTGGCATTTGGCTTGCGCTACTGACAAGACTTATCAGTAGTATAAAGATTTAGATATAAATATGTAGTTTATTTTCCTAATTATACTTAAAAGTGATCACTGAAATTTATTTTTCTCATATTTCTGTCAATCTGTGTAAAATGCAAGACTGACAGCTATGAAGAAACGAAGACATTGTTTCCTGTTGGGACAAATGAGCCGATTATGTTCGATGTAACTACCTTGACTACACAACTACAACTGCTTTTCACTCTGTACCTCCAGATGTCCCATGTTAAATAAGTTTTACTTGACACAAACCGAGTCCTGAGTTGGCTATTAACTGGTTGCATTGTTATTTCTCGAACAGAAACCATTTTACTGTGTGTAAGGACAAGTCTTCCTCTGTCTCGTTTACTACTGAAGCCATTAACCCTCAAGGTGCTATTCTGTGTGCCTCTTCGTCTTCTTCTTTATTTCTTCTTACATGACACTTGCCACTTTCGGAAGATTTCAACTTCATAGAATATGCTGATGGACTCGGTGTCTCGTTGCCAGTCACTACCGGACATAAGCCAGTCGTGTAAGCTGGCTGGTTTCACGTTAAATCCCTCCAAATGTCAGACATAAACGTGGTCTAGACGAACTTATTCGTTAGAAATCCTTTACTAAAGCCACTGTAATCGAATCTGAGTCAAGCATAAAATACACTGGAATAGTTCTATCCTCCAACCTTCCTTGGTTATCCAAAATGCAAACAGGGACTTCAGAGTATGGCTTCCTAAATGACTTCAGAAGCTAATTGAATCTCCAGAAACCAACTGTGGTGAGAACAGACGACCACCTAGCTGCTCTATTGCGTAAAAACATAAACCAGAGAGGGGACATAAAATTCATGTTTACACACGTCTTTTATACCTGTCTGTAAAGCGTGTTTGAGGCATATCCTAAAGATTGCGGAAGCCCTGGCTGGCAATTAGGAAGTTTAAACCACCTTTATGCGTCCAGAAAAAGCAATTCGTCATCACACTAAAACTTCCTTGGTAAATTTCTTTGTTTTGATTGATACTAGGGCAGATGTACTGTAAAAAAGTATGCCTCATCAATGTGAGTCCCTAGAACATGGAGGATAAGCTACTACTGCTGGTCACATCAATGTCTACCTATGAATTCACCTGCTCCTGTGTAACCAGGTAGGTACGTCGGCCATACTCAGCGTTTCTATTCAAATGATCATCGAACACTTACCCTAAGGAATTTGCAAGGGAGAAAAGAAGGTCCCCTACCCACTGGGAAGCTCTGTCTTGGAACACTCAATCGAGTCTTGACACACAACTAACCCACCACGTAACTTTAAATTCATCTACTGAATACTTCGGTATCTTGCTGAAAGAATGCGAATCAAACTTCTTCAAACCAGAGAATCGACGGTAATTCACATGTTAAATCCTGAACCCTGCATACACAAGTGGAAGTTTGTTCATTAACTGAATCTACAATCGACCTGATCTGTCTTAACACCGGATAAGTGATTTTCGTCTTTTTTGGTTTTTAATTTTATTAGTTTCTTTCCTTTCTCTCCCGCCTATTGAATTTTCTACCCCAGATGACACCACTGTTGTTAACTTGACTCTCGTCGAATTTTAGTTTATATTACGTACATGATTCCATTTGCTTTAATTTAACTTAATTTTAGTTTGTGTCCGACTGACGCTTTCTACATTACGTAATGACTTTCAGCAGTTAGTTCGTTGGGATTTGATTTATTTCACTTTTGAACACTCACAGATTGATGTCAGTTAGAGAACCACTGAAAACCAGCAGGAAGTGCTGATGGATAACTTGCTGCTACATCCGCCACATGGATTCGAACACAGTGACTTCCGGTTACAAGGCGGGCGCTCATAGACCATTCATCAGCCACTGGAACCCAATGCAGTGGTCTAACCATGAATCCTGGCTCCTACTAATGCGTGATTTTAATGCGAATGGCACCAGGCAATATCCTTACTCCCTACCTGATGGCCCCACTGGTGATGACTTCTCAACATAAATGATTTCCAGGTAACTTCGTCCTGAAGCGAGTCCCTTGAGAGTGTGTAAGATTCATTTTCAATGATTGATGGATTGATATCAGCTGGAAAGGGGGCGATTGAAAACCCATCCTGGCATTACCACTGAACATTCTTCACTGCTCCTCCGTCCCCACTTTCAGACTCATCTGAACCTGTCTTCTGATTTACAATGCTTCTCTAATGGATATCAATCCTAATGATACATTTTTGAAAATATTCCTTTAGTGGCTGAGATTTTGCACGAGAATATTAAGTCTTCGTTGAACATCTCTTCTTTCTTTACTATGGAATTATTCTGCACTAATTTAAATTCGGATTATCAATACAAACGTCAAGTCAGTCAGTTCTTCTATACGGATCAGAAACTTGACGGGTCACAAAGAATATTTCCAACAGCCTATTGCAGACCTTTATCAACAACTGTCTTCGCTGGCTCTATACTGAAGATCAGATGGCCACCGGAAAGAATCACCAACAAGAAACTATGGGAACAAACAAAAGAAGAACCAATCACCCAACAAATATGCAGGAGAAAGTGGAGATGGATTGGACACTCGCTGAGGAGGCCACTGGGTGACATCACGCGTTAGGCCATTTCTCGAGTGGAACCCGAAAGTGGAGCGGCGAGTGGGACGTCGAAGGGTGACATGGAGGAGATAATGTGAAGAGGAGTTGGAACAGTATGGACTAACATGGACGCAGGCGAGAAGTACAGCAGAAGACAGAAACAATTGGAGACGTGTAGTTGAAGCCATATGTTCCACTAGGAACCCAAGGGAACAAGTATAATAATAACTAAATAAACCAATCGGAAGGTTGTCAAATTTTTATGATTCTACTCAGTCTTTAGATGTATTTTGAAGACTCAACTTACTTGAATAACGGGTTGGGATTTTCCATAAATATCTAAAGAAAACAGTGGGCTACCTCCTTTTGTGCTTATTAACGGTAGATATAAATCTACCAGACTAAATTGTTTCTCACCATCCTTTACAACATTCGAGGATACGTTCACAGTTTGACGTGTAGATGGCAATAATTCCCATTCACCATAGGTTTTCGCAATTATCTGGCGTACTTGACTTCTCAAATCTTCAAGAGACATATTGGTTCGTTTGACACAAGATTTGTAAAATTTACGGACATCGTTTAGGTGAATATCGTTCGTGGCGTATGATGAATTAGCTGTGAAATAGAAAATAAAACACTAGTGCATATATGTACAGTTAAACAATGGAAACAGAGAGCGCTTACTTTGAGGGTATCATTGTAAGACAGGTGTACTTTCTCTAGTCATTGCTTATTAAAATGGTGGGCGAGGACTTTGAAACTATATTTAATTCCAATTGCGGAAAACACTGGTGCCTGAAACTGATATGGATTGATGAAGGGGTGCTTCTGTGGCCAATATCCTAACAAACAACTTAGGCATATATTAGATAGTCCAATTGTGATTGTCAGGTTGAATCCTCACACAACGTCGTCAAAGCATCTGCACAAGTAGACGATATGTCAACCTGGGGCCGAACACTTCTGTCCATCCTGAATTACCTACAACTGCGACTCGTTACAGAAAAAGGGCGATGACTTTCGTGGCTGAAGTGGTATAGTGGATAACACGCTCTACCGTTTGAAACTATGGGTACACTGGGTTCAAAGCTCAGGACGCTGGGGATGCTGGTGGAGGAGGGGACACTATCACTGACTCACTGACTGGGAAATGCGCATACATCCTCTAGCTGACACAATTCCCAAATAACGGATGAAATGCACATACATCCTGATAAATTCAACTGCAGGCAGTCACTAACCACTAACTAAGCTTAGGCATAGATAACTGAAAGCAAATCTGAGGAAATGTTTGTTTCCATAAAACCTCGAGTAGACTAACTCATCGCTCTATTTCCCAAGAACTATATTGATTTCCTCCGTTGTTTTTTCATCAAAGTTTGTTCTGGATTAAAGAATTTAGATCAGATTAACAATCCTAGTCAATCATTGTTTGTCCAGTGCATGATATGGTGGGTGTGTACTACTGAAGAGTACCAAAATAGGACGAAATGTTTCTCCACTACTCACCGCTGGTTTCCATCGGTTCCCTAAATGAACTAAACTTGTGATCAAACCTCTAACCAACAATCAAATACCCCTTGCAAACCAAAACTTGACAGAAACAACTGCTTCGTGTAGTTCAATGAAAACTCAGACTAGGTGTTGTCCACAATTTTAGTCCTGATGTCAAGTTTAGTGCCTCTGCATACTTCGAAGGCTTGGTGTGTACGTCAAAAGAAGCATTTCCAAGAGGCTACCACAGACTTTCAAGCTAACTTCACTGGCTGGATGGCAGTGAAGATCAGATTGTGGGGCCCAGAATAGATAAGCGACAATGGATCTCTTGGAATGAGTCATTACGCAACCTATCGTCAGACAAACATACAGAGGGAAATGGGGGTGAATTGGACTGGTCAGTTCAGGCCATCACTCGAGTGGGATGAGAACAGGAAATGACAAACTGAGTGTAGGCTAGAGGATGACATAGAGGAGATCGTTTCAGGAAGGGCAGGGAGAGGTTGATGGCCTATATTCCACTTGGAACCAAAGGGAACAATATTATGTATCTACATTCATACCACTCACCGAATATTCTCCAAATTTGCTTTTTGATCTTCTTGTCTAAGCTTGATAAAGCGCTTATTTTAGGCATGTTTTCTGGTATAGGATTATCCTTTTCCCATTTATCACAAGCATAACGATAAAAGTCATTACAAGGAGTAACAGGAAGTGAGGCGATTTCGTCAGTCCTTCTACTGGCATTTGTTATGATGGTTTCTTCAGCTGAAAAGAAAACGATTTCAAGCGATTACAGTATATCTATAAGAAACTGTTAAATTTATTAGTTAATAACAATTCGAGATCAGGCAAATACTTCGTCATCAGAAGTCGTCCATTGATCTAACACTAACTGGTGTCAAGCATCTTCTGGTTCGCGATTGACCTCCCTCCTGTAGGACGACAGTATTAGATATTTTGATTGGACACCAGGTAGGTAGTAGGTGACGAGTGTCATGCGTGCTGCCGTTTGTTCCTTCAAGATTGCATATACATGCGTTGCTAACTGGTGGTCAATGCTAATTGGCTCAAAGCTTCCGACTGGAGATTGCCTCTATCAACGTAATAATGTGCTGACTTCATTTAGAGAACTGCGAGAAATCAAGGAGTCTAGATAGTCTAGGATTCTCCAAAAGGAAACACTATACTTAGCACATATGATCTCACTCATAGGGATTGAATCTAGGGCATTTCCATCACAAGTCTAGTTAGTTCAATATCGAACCACTCTGATGGGCTGAGTGAATTCTAGCTTCTCTGCCAGTTGATGATTTATGGCGTGAAAATTGGTTTGGTTAAACATCAGAGAGTGAATATCCTCCGCGTTAAATAATTCGAGGGATAGATAAATCAAATTACACTTCATAAATGAGGCATTTTTGACACTTTCAAAAATTTCTGTTTTTCATCAAACTACAGTGGTTTACTAATAATGAAATTTACAAGGAAGTAGGCATCATACTTCGGATAGGTTGCATTACAAAGACATGACTTCAGATGAACATAGAGAAGACAGAAGTAATGGAAATAACCAACCAACCAATCGATCGACAGATAATAAGAACAACAACAAACACCATTAAGTGCCAAGACAAGACCAACGGCGAATGAAATCCAATGGACCAGTCCTACCCCGATTCTACGGCAGACCCGAAATACACAAGCCAAATATCCCACTACGACCAATTGTATCGCTCCTAGGAACTCCAACATATAACTTATCCAAAGAATTATACAGAAAACTGAAACACCTAGCGGAATCTTGTTATCACCCCATCAACTCTGCTTTCCAATTTCTAGAGAAAATCAAAGCCATACAAATAGTTGAACAAGAAATAATGATGTCCTTCGACGTCATAGCATTGTGTACCTCAATCGGACAAAAACTAGCAAGGGAGACCATGGAACAATTACTCAGCAGCGATGAACACCTCCCACAACAGTCAAAAATGCAACACACAAGTTGGATGGAATGCATAAACCTATGTCAAATATATGAACAAGTCAAAGGAACACCCATGGGATGGCCAATATCAGTTTGATTGCAGAAGCAGTGAAGCAAAGGCTCGAAAACATAATTCTACCAAAGATCAAACCCGACATTTGTATACGTTACGTGGACGATGCATTTGTAATAATCAAAAGAAACGAGTTAGATAAAACTCACAACTTAATGAACAACGTCTTCAACGACATCAAATTCACAAGAGAAGAGGAATCCGAGAACAAAATCCCATTTTTGGACGTCTTAGTCAAATGAACAACCACAGGGGAATTAGAAACTCAAGTTTATAGAAAATCAACTCACACAGATCAAATACTGAATTACAACAGCAACAACCCAATAACACACAAAAGGAATTGAATACAAACACTATTCAAGAGGGCTAGGACTCATTGCAGCACTCCCACCTTAAGGAAAATTGAAGAGAGATATCTCATGGACGTCTTCCAAAAAAATGGATATCCACGGAATTTCATCAAAAGACATATACCCCCAAGCCAACCTATCAAACCAAAAGCCCCCAAGGAAAGCACGAAGAAAGTCGCCCTGCCATATATAAAGGATATATCAGAAATCACTGCAAGACTCGTCAAACCTTTAGGAATTGACGTCGTACACAAACCAACAAATCACTTCACTCAGTTCTATGTCAACCAAAAGACTCAACAGCGAAAGAAGATAAAACCAACATCATCTACAAAATAAATTGTAACAACTGCGAAAAACACTACATTGGCCAAAGTGGACGTCCCCTTCGTCTTCGTATCCACGAACATAAGCTAGCCGTCAAAAGACATGACATCCACTCCCTCATATCACTGCATACAGACAACCACGGGCATCAATTCGATTGGGACAACGTTCAAATATTAGACAGAGGAAACAACAAGAATGCTAGAGAATTTTTAGAAGCCTGCCTGGTATTCCAGTGAATCATCAATCAATAGACACATCGAGATAGACAAAATTTATCAACCGATAAGAAAGAAACCTCACACACAAAGGGTCAAAGTTAAAGTCAAAGAAACAATCAGTTCCAATACAAGTAGCCTAGAAGGTGTGAAAACACACAAAAACAACCAATCACGTCCAAGGTCACCGGGAGAGATGATTAATAAACTCGTGGAGAAATCTAAAAGCTCACTTCAACACATTGAAGTATGCGCTGAAGATGTCACCTAGTAGGGTGATGAAAGCTTCGCAAATTAACTATCCAGCTCAGAGAACACAACCACATCAAAATCATCCACCTGAGCTACAAATCTTCTCCATCATATCTAGATAGATAGATAGATCACGAATAGATAGATAGAAGATAGATAGTTTGATATTCAGTGAGGTTAGAAGTAACTTTATTCATTGAAATTCCTCTGTCTTAATCAATTTGTCATACTGATATTTTTCTCTTATCTTTATTACTAATTTTACACAAAAGCATACACTTAATTAATTCTTAACTAAATCTCTTCATTAGTTCTAAATATTTCTGTAAATTCTCTTTGAAGGCTAATTAACTCAGGACACACAGAATGACAACAGACGTTTGACACAACCAAAACAAAATACTCCATTGTGATATAGAGAATATGAGTTATTGATCATTAGATAATCAGGAACAACATATTTAAATATATAAATAGACTGTTTTCTAAATATCTTTTCAAGTGAATAGTGTGCTTATTGATTTGTCTGATGATCAAGCGTTGGTTTGTGGGGGCGGGTGATTTGATTGGTGATCAGAGGTTTGATCACGAGTTGAGAAAAGCTAGAGAATTACCATTGGACGTCCAGCAGAAAGTACTGGACAGTTGTTTCGCTCAGGTTTTGGACTCTTCGGATGTAGGCACCCACTGCCGTTCGTACCCATGACCTTCCGGTTACTACAAGGCAAGCTCATAAACCATTCATTCAGCCACTGGGACCCCATCCAATGGCCAGCCCATCAATTCCATCTTCTGCCACTTCGTGATATATATATGTGTAAAGCGTGACTGCCAGCCTACCTCATAGGAAGATAACGACAGTGGGTGTGTACGGATGAGGAGTGTCAAACTTTGCTGATGAAACAGCCGGCTATCCAGTACTTCCTGTTGGCTTTCCAGTAGTAATTATCTAACTGATATGAACTCGTCATCAAGACTGAAATTAGTCTAATGTTAAGAAAATTCATTTGAATTGAAGGTTGAAAACACGTGTATCCTAATTGAGATTGATTATTGATTATGTGTGACTGAAATACTCGGTCACTGTGTTGACAAACCATCTCCTCGTATGAAGGCTTCAACGATATTTTAGGATTAGTGTGAAGTTATTTTGGCTAACATTTAGTAGAATCCAGAAGGATGAGGATTTCACACGCCTAATTGGGACTTGTCTGCTGGATGTACCTGTATTTCCCACTGAGATGGAAAGGCATTATCTACCATCAAGGCCACAAAAGCCAAATTGTTTTGTGGTAAAGTTTACCGGGGATTAATTCATCAAAACATTATGCAGTCATTATTTATGCAGAACACAAACAGGAACAAGTTGGATTCAGGAAAATGTGAATCAAGTGTGGATCAAATTGCAACTGCAGAGAATGTCAGACACTTCTCTACCTCGAAGCCATTGAATTTTAAAAAATCTTTTGACAGAGTTGACTGCAATACAATTCGGAAACTATTTGAACACTGTGGAGTGCCATAAATCCATAACCCCCTCATTCAACAGCTAACTGCTCAATGACAATGTCACATGTCAAAGGATCCATGACGGAAAGCTCAACGAAGATGCCTTTGAAGTGAAGACAAAAGGCTGCTGCCTACTATCGCCCACGAGGATATTCCCAGTTGCAATGTACTGGATTATGTGGAACGCTGTAAGTGGGAGTGACAAGACACGAATGCGCTGAACTGACATATAGAAAGACCCTGAAAAATCTGGACTCAATCTATTAGACTCACAATTGGAAACCAACAAATTGACAGAAGAAGCAGAGTCAAGGAACACAGGATTTCAGGTAAAGATATGGAAGACCGACTAACAGCAACATCAACCACTAATCACTTTCAGCGAAAGGAATCTCATTGAGGTCGCTTCCTTCACATCTCTAGGCAGCATCGCTTCAAATACAGCTGGGTCCGTGGATGCAGATGTCAAACACAACGAGAATTGGAAAGGCAAAACAAGCCATCATCACCCTAAAATCAGTTTGGTAATCTTCCACTGAACTCAGAATAAACAACAAAATTCGGATTATCAACACCAGTGTAGAGTCAGCCAGTCAGTTCTTCTGTACGGGTCAAAAACAACGTGTGCATCAAGAAAGTCATTTCGAACAGGCCACTGAATACTTTCATCTACAAATGCCATCTTCGCTGGCTCTAAACTGAAGATTAGATGCCTCACCGACCGGCCAGAAAGAACTATCAACAGGAAACTATTCGAATGTACTAATCAAGAACCTCAGATTGTTCAAGAAATCTTCCGAAGAAAATGGAGTTGAATAGAACACAGGTTGAGGGGTCTGTAGAGTGACATCCTATCCCATGCTTCCGAGTGAAATCCGTATGGGAGACAACCAGTTGGGTGTGTATTCGTGGGTGGTGTCTAGGAGATCATGTGAGGAAGAGAAGTACATATTCTAGGTAATCTCGAGACCAGATGAAGAGGAATGCAGAGAAGGCGGTGAAATGGAGATGTACTGTCGAAGCTGTATGTTCCACTCAGAACCCGAGGGAATAATGATAATAATGATAATAATAATAATAGTAAGAACGGCCATCATTCACAGGTTTGCATATCTAACGATGAAAAGTACTACCTGGTACCAGTTATACCTTATCTCGTATTTATTTATGTTTCGTTACAAAAAGACTCTCATGGAACATCACTCCTATTTCAGAATATGATATGTAGAGAGATAATCAATAGATCACACTTTATTCGTCATACTCTGAACAAGGTCATTCTGTAAAGAAACCAATCAGAATGTGCCTACGTAAAATTAGCAAATCCAACCTTGGAGATGTTTTCAATCATACGTTGTTATTATTATTGTGTAGAATAAACTACTGGGTCCGATACTGAAATATATACATTTCGGTTGACGTTGATGTATGTCCTCGGTTAAATTGTACGGGCTGGAGAAAGCAGGAAGCTGTGGTATAGTGTTGTTGATGGCGCAGTCGACAAGTGTTCATGAAACATTTTATAGAATAGAATAATAGGATGATTTAACTCACTTGGTGTAATATTTTTCAATGTAGTCTCTGTAGCATTGTCCACTGAAATTTGAGTAGGATGTGATTTGAATTTCACTGTAATACAAAATATAGAAATTATAAAATGTTAAGAGGCATTTATGAAAATTTCATTCCTATTGAATTAAAGAATCCTCTTGAGTTCCGAGTGGAACATGGAGCATCGGTCTTACATCTGCATTTCACTCTGCCATCTGTAATCTTTTAATTAGCTGGCTACATGATCGCCCACAACCTTTCATCTCTTCCTCACACGATCTCCTCAATGTCATCATCGGTGCGATACCCAATTTGTCGTTTCTGATTCACACTTCCATTCCACATTCACTTTCTTTTCTGTATGTGCATATTTGTGGTTTGGGCAGTGTGTCCGAAGTTTTTTTTGACAGAGTTCCTCTTGGTGTCTCTTTTTTGTGGAGCTGACCACTCATTTGATTTTCAGTATGGAGCCAGGAAAGAAGGCAGCTGTCGATGAAAGTATTCAGCATACAGTATTTGCAATGACTAAATTCCCATGACAACTTATTGAAGATGCTCAAAGAAAATTTACAAATGACTGATTGATGAACGTAGAATATTCTCTTCTGATAACCCCTTCTTCTCAAAGAATTTATCATCAAGCTGTACAATCGTATGTTTATGGCTTTTTTAAGAAGTTATATCCGGTGAGGGAATTGAATCATAGGTCTGAGTGAATGCATAAAATAATAATAATATGAAATGCAATTAAAACTAAAATGTTTGTGATTATAATCATAGTTAAATGTCAAGTGGCAAAGCAAATTAATGTCATTTTATATAGAATAATTCATAGGATGGATAGAACTTGAAAAAAGGGTGTGCAATTATAAGATTAGTAGACAAATTGAATAAAATAAAAACGTTACGTAATACTGTGTGAAATTTAATACCATAGAATTTAATGTTGTAAAAAAGGAATTGATTTAGAATGACAAGTGGAACAAGTGAAATAATACCGGGGACAATTAAAAGTGAGAGTAGTAATAGTAACAATTGACTTAATAAGGAAGAGTATACAAATTGAATACACAAAAATGAAAAATTGGTAGGGCTAAAATATGATTGGGGGTTACCATACTTTAGCATAGAGAGATTAAGACCATTAAAGTTGGAGGGGTTGAACGAACTTTTTCTGTACACAGAGATCTGACTTTTCTGTTTCGATGGCCAAAGCTTCAGCAATACAGATGAGTTGGGTACGTAGGGATTTGGGTAGTTTTAATTGCATTTCATATTATTATTATTTTATGCATTCACACCTATGTTTCAATTCCCTCACCGGATATAACTCCTTCTTCATCAATTTCCACATTTATATGACAGTAAGAATTAAAGAACTACTGTCATTAACGACGTTAATGCTGCTCTTAATTACATTGAATCGATAGTATCGACGCTTAACTGAATATCAGGGAAACTAATGGAAGTGACACAGTGGACAAGGGTAGCATTAGTGACTGGCTGGCTGGATGCACCCTTTTCCTTTGGACATACAGAGTTCCGGTTGATTAAGTCAAATTGTGCTTTGTCCTCTGCTGTTTGCAGAATTCTATGTCTTTAAGGCATTGTCAATTCATGGGACTGCCAATAGATGATAAAGAATGACTCTTCAATGCTAGCTAGCCTTGTGGCCTGTTTCCACGAGGTGATCAAATACAGAACTATTGACGGTTCTAACAAAACCTTTATTTAACCACACTGGTAGATGTGTTCCCTAACATGAAGATTTAGGTTTCTAGAGCAACCGTCAATATAACTGGCTGTACACGATGAGCAGCTGAACTGAAACATACAATTCGATGTGTAAAAGTATTGAAGATATGGCTCTTAATCCCACTCCAAATATATGGTGAAAATATGTGAATGAAACTTCCACAGTGTTAGAAACAGAACACATATGTCGTTTCTTCACACACAGGAACTCATTAGTAAATGAGAATAAATTTCACATTTAAATCAGTAATTGAATGGCGTCCCCACTTAGGAGAATAAAGTAGATAACCTGGGACTTTCGTGTCTTCTCCGTTAGTAGGAGTGCCAGGACCTGACTGCTACACCGTTTACATACAAGCGCACTAGTTAGATTCCGAATCAGACTACCGGGTCGGTGATGAAGATTGACCTGCATTGCAGGAAACTGAAAAAGCAAAATATAACATTGGATATGACAGTTACAGCAATCTTCAAGTATTGTGCTAGGGAAGTTTGTTTGCTTGGTTGGAAAATTTAATCATGAGCTGACATCAGTTAATGAACAATTAGAAAGCCAGCTTGAAGTACTTGAAAGCTGTCCCGTCAGCCTAGCTTGGGACTTCTCATCAGTACGCACTCACCACAAGCGTTCGAACCCAAGACGTTCTGGTTACAAGGCGAGCTAGCTCGTAAACCATTGAGCCACTGGTCGTCAAAGCACATAATACAAAATCATACATGAGGAAATCCAAAACAGTCATTGACTATTTCCAATCAACTCATCCAAGAAGGTGTAAAAGGCAGTGTGGCACACCTGTTAGTTTGCAATTACTTATATGCAAAATCACTACATGTGATGTTGTTGTAAGCAGACATATAAATTCACTGAATTGCATTTAATACTATCATCGACTTTGAAAAGGCCTACGACAGTACTGAAAGAGAAGTGATTCGGTAATTACTTCAAAGCTATCAAGTGCCTGAAATCCTTAACAACCTCATTCAACAGCCATATATAACAGACAATGCCACACGTCAATTAATCCCCAAGGGAAACGTCGATAAATACGTAGAAGTGAAGGAAGCAGTAAGATTAGACTGCCTGTCTGCTACCACTGATGATGTTGAAAATTGTCATTGAGATGGATTGTGTGGAACGTCGTAACTGAAGAGCCAGAAGACAGAAATACATTAAACTGACCGATAAGAAGAATCAAGAAGATGTGGATTTCGTGGCGGTCGATTTATATATCTAACGTCTCATAAATTCAAAGACTTACATGGTAAAACTAGTAGAAGAAGTAGGCAGGAAGGAAAAGTTCCCCAGCGGATTGATATCAGTTGGAGAACCATTGAAAACCATCAGAATAATTCATGGGCTGCCCGTTGAACAGTTAGGTCCTAGTGGATGAATGGTCTGCGGACGCTCGCCTTGTAACCAGAAGTTGCCGACAATGAGTCCGAAACTAGCACGAAACAGCTAGCTGTCCAGTACTCACTGGTTTGGTTTTCAATGATTCTCAAACTGATATCAATCTGTCGTCAGAACAGAGACATGCACATATATTCATATAACAACTTGTTAAGCTCAGAAATCAATCGAATAAACCATGTACATTATAAAAAGCGAATATTCTTACCTTCAGGAGGTCGCATTAAAAGGTAGATAATCACGGAGAGTAGTGCAGCAACCATCAGTAAGCATCCAAGAACGGTGGTCAGTTGTGTAGTAGTCCATCTACTTGATGGCTTATGACTTCCAGGCATTGTTAACACTGACACACAGGCAGACAGACAGACGGACACTGACATGAGATGTGAAATATTTTAGTTCCGGTTAGAATTTTGTACTCAGCTTTTATACTGCTAGAAGATTTTACATATATAGAATGTTTATCAAATCAACAACAAATACAAACTGCAACTATTTACCTATCATATTATTATGATGTGATAATTATTTAAATATGACAGCAGACAACAAGACATTATAAACTTAGCAGAGAATACTGAAACTATGTGGCCAATTACTCAACACAATCATTGTATAATTGGAATTTTAGATAAAAATAGATCAAAATAATGAAGGTCATTGGTTGTGGTTATGATCCGTTGTTGTTGTATGCATGAAACAGCTTCTAGAGGAACGCATTAATTAAGCCTGAAAACTTTCACTGGGGCATATTGATCTCATTTTTCGCGCTTTGTTTGAATGAAAGACCTAATTCTCTGAACACAGGGTGGATTAAGGGAGGATAAGTCATATCCAAGGATGGTAGGCAGAATAGCATACGATTCAAATCGTCATCAGTGCCTACATTTACATGACACTAATAAATAGACAAATTCATGGATAATCCCCATCCAGGTTTTAATGGAAACAAAACACATAGATCAGCGATGAGTCTCTTTTCGGCGAATTCATTTTCTTAGCTGTACAATAGCAAATATATATGTGTTATTTTGCAATAACGCTAAGAATAATGTTCTTCAGTCGCCCACTAATCTGCAGAAGCCTCAAGGACAAGATCCCACATCTGACCACTTCTCTGTGCATATATCAGTTCACCTGCTGCTGTGGAGCCAGGTACATCGGTCGTTCGACGCGCACCCTGTCCAGGAGGATTCAAGAACACTATCCAGCATGGTTGTGAAAAGGCAACAGTGGTGCAATAAGGAGTGCGATAATTGAACATCTGGTTAACACTGATCATTCCATTTAAACAAACGCCTCCTTCAAAGTAATCTACAGAGTCAAGAACAACCTATCAAAGGCAATACGGTTTCGCCTTCTTTGTACCGCCGAAGCTCTGGCCATTCACATAGAAAAACCAGAGCTGTGCGTACAAAAGAGGATTACTCAACCACTTCTCCTGTCTTAGTAACAACTTTTTTGATTTGATTTTTTTTATCTTGATGACTTAATTTTGTTTGTTTGCCTGTTTCTTTAATTGCTTATAATTCTTGTATTCATTTAGAACTCTTACGTAATTTCGTATTATCTACTTTGTTCCTATGTGCATCTTGAGTAAAACTCAATGCTCAAACTATCCATATTATCACATAAGTTCTTTTTGACAACTTTTTGTGACAACTCATCACCTTTGTTACTACCCTAATTTCACTAACACCTAATTTTCTTGACTGATTTTGTATTACATAACTCCAATTACCAATCTTCACCTGTTTAGTTAAAATAACCATAACAAATTGTATTTTTGTTTGACAAACTTAATGCACACATACATACAAAACATCACATATATATTTGCGGCTGTACAGCTAAGAAAATGAATTCACCGAAAATAGACAAATATCGTTATTTATAACATTAGTGCTTTGTTTAAAAATTACTTTGGATCGATCAATAGTGTCGATAGGTGATTGCAGTTCAGTGAAGCGTCAGTAAGACAGAGAGAGAAAATCACACTAAGCTGCCTCAATATTAGATAAATAAAGGCACGTAACACAGCATTTGTGAATTTAGAAGCTCCATAGCAGGTACGGACATAAACAGTGGATGGCTGGTTGCACCTGTTTCGTTTGTACTCAGACCAACGATTGATTTAGACTAATAGCATATACATAATCTCCTCATTTCTGCGGCTACCTGAGCAGCCTTCCCAGCTTCGTACATTGTACGAATATTCCACGTCCCCATCCTTATTTTTGCTCTCATCGAAAGAAGGCACATCGGCTGACTGGCTTCCCGAAGGCTTTCACCAGCCCGCGTCATTTCACTTCCCCGATTCCAGCGAAAAATAAGGCCACTATTTGTAATTTTAGAATTTTGAATATATTTGTGCGTTGAAGTTTTAGTAGCAATTTGGTTAAGTTTTGGGGGTGGAGTTGCTAGCATCACGCCACAACCCTCCCTCTTTATCCGGACTTGGAACCGGCTAGAGAAATAGTGAGCTTGTAATCTAGGTGAGGTTACGTGAAAAATCTAGAAGACCTGGATTTCGCGAGTGATTTATGTTTGATGTTACATAAAATCGAAGACTTACAAGCGAAAACCAACAAACTGGTCGAAGAAGCAGCTGGTGAAGACAGGACTCCAGGTGAACATAGACAAGACGAAGGTTATGAAAATAACCAACCAACCCACAAAAACAAAAATAGCAACAGTAACATCTGGCGCCAATCACCATCAACGGGAGGGATCTGAAAGAAGTTACTTCATTCACTTATCTAGGGAGCATTGTCTCAACTACAGGAGGAACGGACGAGGATGTCAAATCGAGAATCGGGAAGGCGAGAAACACATTCATCAACCTGAAACCAATCTGGAAATCTTCGTCACTCAGCCTGCATCAACAACAAAATTCGGATTTTCAATACAAAAGTCAGGTCAGTCAGTTCTTCTATACGGATCAGAAACTTGGCGGGTCACAAAGAATATTTCCAACAGCCTGTTGCAGACCTTTATCAACAACTGTCTTCGTTCTATACTCAAGATCAGATGGCCGCCGGAAAGTATCAGCAACAAGAAACAATGGGAACAAACAAAAGAAGAACCAATCGCCCAATAAATATGCAGGATAAAGTGGGGATGGATTGGACAATCACTGAGGGGGCCGCTGGGTGACATCGCGCGTCAAGCCATCGTTCGAGTGGAACCCGAAAGGGAAGCGGCGAGTGGGACGTCCAAGGGTGACATGGAGGAGATCGTGTGAAGAGGAGTTGAAACAGTATGGAATAACATGGATGGAGGTGAAAAGTACAGCAGAAGACAGAAACAAGTGGAGACGTGCAGTTGAAGCCCTATGTTCCACTGGGAACTCAAGGGAACAATAACAATATATAATATTAATTGCATATATATATATATGTATATATAAGTAGAGCTACAGATGGGCACCTAATCGAAAAATGGATATTTCTTCTCTCAATCCCTTGCTTTCTAAAACTTCAGAGTGGTTCGTTCACACACGCGCACACACACATAATGTGATACATTCACTCTCTCTTTCTCCCACTGTCCAGGATGCAATGCACACACGTTCTGTCTACTGAAGCTAAACACGTTTTGTTGTACTTCGATGAAATATTTGAGAGAGAGCAATATTCATAATTATTATTATTAATATTACTAGTTTCCTTATACCTAAAGCAGTAATTTCGATACTGTGTAAGTCACAGTATTTCGTACAATATCACACCTAATTTACTCGACAACAGCAAAATAGATCAAAACGTAACATTGCAGGAAATAATAATAGCAGCCACTTTGCTATTAACAAGGACACTGAGACAAAAATATACAAAATGTGTAGAATAATTGAGTGTAGACTGTCTGACAGAGAAGTGAAGCAGTGCTACAGAGCTGCATTTCCAAGCAATACATTCCCGAATCAGGCAGGCAAACAAGCAAACAAAGAAAAGAGTATGCGACAATGGAAACTTCTTGAAAATTCAGCGAATGGGAGAGAATGCGTGAGACGATGTAGAGAAATTCAAGTGAAATACGAGAGAAGTGGTCAATGTGCATATGAAAATCTGAATAAGATGTAAATAAATTTACGGATTTAGCCATACATGCTGAGTCTGGAAACTTATATGACCAACTCAAACCTCTTGCCGCAACATCCGATGAAGATCGGGGTTGGTTTAAGGCCAAGATGGTGGATATAGCTCATCAGTTTTTGAACAACAACCCAATGGAGAAAAGTATTTTAAATTCCCGGCATTTCAAAGCCTTGAAAGAGCTACGGGAAAATTGCAATATAATTATTACGAAACCTGATAAAGGTTCTGGAGTCGTTATTATGAATAAAAGTGACTATAAATCTAAAATGATATCTATTCTTGATGATAAAAGCAAATTTAGCCATGGTCCCTCCTCAGAAGATACTCAGTTGTTGCAGGTCACAGTGACAGCTAATCTACTGAAGCTTCAAGGCCTAAATGCTATAAGTAAAGATAAATTTAACTCATTAAAACCATCAGATTGTAAATTCCCGCATATGTATGGCTTGCCAAAAATACATAAACCCAATAATCCTCAACGTCCTATATTGTCAATGTGCAAATTCCCAACGCATAAACCTGCTAAATGGTTAGTAGAATTATTGCATTCAGTCAAAACACAATTCTGTAAGTATGTGTTAAAAGATACATTTGAATTGGTTGATTTTCTTGACAATAGTAATATTAATATTATGAATAAGAATATATACTCTTTTGATATAAACTCGTTATTCACTAATGTACCTTTGCTCAAAACAGTTGACATTTTGTGTGATTATATTTCCACAAACAATTTTTTCATCCCATTCCCTATACCTTATTTAGGGGATTTATTACTTCTATGTACTAACAATGTTAGGTTTACATTTGAAGGCGATTGTTTCCGCCAAGTTGATGGTGTTACTATGGGAAGTCCGTTAGGGCCCCTTTTAGCAGATATTTATATGTCTTACATTGAGAAATTATCGGAGGATTTAATCGAAAATGTGCCACTTTATAGAAGGTATGTAGATGATATTGCAATCATCAATGATAAGTCTTGTTCTGCCACCTCAATTTTAAATCGAATGAATGAAGTCCAGAAGAGCATATCACTTACATCTGTCTGTAGAAGAGGAAGATAACTGTTTATCTTTCCTAGACATATTGCTTAGTCAGCGGCTTGATGGGTCAATAAAAAGATCTGTTTATAGAAAACCTACCTGTACAGGACAGTATATTAATTACCACAGTTTCTGCCCTGTTCGGTACAAAAGAGCCTTAGTAACGCGCCTCTTCAGTAGAACCAAACGAATATGCACTGGAGACACACTTGATGAAGAAGAAAGAAAGTTGACACAAACTCTGGTTGATAACAATTATTCAGACAAGTTCATCAGGAGATATAAAGTAGTCAGAACACCAAGATCCACTCTACAAATCGCCCCTAAGAAAGACGTATACATCAAGCTACCCTATATGGGGCATCAAGCAGCTTGATAACTAGACAAAGACTGAACGCTGCTGTCGAAAAGACTTTTTATGCAGCCAATATCATAATAATAGAGAATATGAAGCCAATATATCTATCTAAGCCCTTTGAACATGCGAAAAATGATGTCACATCCCACTGTATTTACCAATTTGAATGTACGTGTGGACACACATACATAGGAAGGACTCGTCGATCTCTGCAAGTAAGTGCTTCAGAGCATATTCCTAAATGGTTCCACAAACAGATGGAATCCTCAGAACCTATTAACGGTGAGAACAGGAGACCTAGCTCCTCTATTGCGAAACAACATTATAGAGACAGGACATAAAATTGACCTCAACAGATCTTTTAAACCTATCTATAAAACGTGTTTGGGGCGTATCCTGAAGTTTGTGGAAGCCCTAGCTGACAATTAGAAAGTTTAAGTCGCCTTTATGCGTTCAAAAACAATTCGTCATCACATTAAACCTTCCTTGGTAAATTTTGTTTTGATACGAACCAGAGTGGGATGTACTATTACCTCTGCTATTTGGTTTGGTGATCTTCATTGTTATTTTCATCTTCAATATGTCCTTTTAACTTGACCTAAGTCTATTTTCTCACCTCTTACCTCTTTATTAATTTCATATATTCCTATGACAAGTCCGTATGTGATCAGAGTGTTCGAAATGTGTTGCGCAAATACATCACAACACGATTCAGACAAATTACGTCTTCTTATTGCTTTATCTAAATATAAGAATGAGTCCATTGTCTCCGCATTAGATAATGAACCATAGAAACAATAATATCTGAATATTGTTCATTTAGTTGGCGATCAACATCTCATGAGGTTAATCACGCCACCTTTTACTACTTCTAATCGATCGACCGACATTCTTCCGATTGACCTGAATCTTCCGATAACACGAAGCATTGACTGACAATATATGTGGAGACAAATTCCTTTGTGCTTAATGTATGAATACATATACCATTATTCATAATAACCAGAGGAATGTGTCCATCCACATTTACGATATAAAGTCAAAATATGGAAAAATAAACAAATAAAAACAAAAGAATTGAGAGGACTATATATATAAGAAGTACAATAACAATGAAGGTTGATGTTGTAAGCGTGAAGGAAATGGTTTACTTAGTAGTGCAAAGAAGGTTAGTTAGTTAGTTCATGCCTAACACTATTTTCATTGCATAAACAGTACGTGCCGTCAAATATGGTATAGTGGACTTTTTATACTTGGACGTACGTGCATAAAGTCTTCTGAAAAGACTTCTTATTTTACCTGAGGAGACACACGGTTGGAGCTGCGGGTAAAGTGGATGCTCACAGTCTGACGAGAAATTTCCTTTAGCAAATTTTTTGCGAGAAATCAAGTGCATATCAATGACAATATCAAGGATTTGGCACAATAGGATACCACTCGCCTTACCAACAGTCAGTCTTCAGAGTTCTACAAAGTATAACATAGTCTTTTTTTAGCAATCCAGGAGAGAATAAGCATAGGTGAACAGTAAAGAAGAATAAGTGAGTTATGTCTGAGTGCCTTAACTGCTTAATGTAAAAAGTCAGACGAAATATTGTTTTAGAAATCACTAAGACATGTGAAGATCAGGATAGGTCAGAAGAGGGAATTAATCCAAGATACTTAACTTCAGACTTAGTTTCTATATCAGTATCATTAATTTCGCAACGTTCATGGGAACCAACAGCTTCATTTAACTTTCTATTACATAGGAAACTGAAATTGACAGTCTCACATTTAGAAAGATTCAGTTTAAGACCATTTGCTAACTCCTGATAGAAAGCAGTTCATCTTAGTACAGTCTAGCTGAGAGTTAACAGACACTGAAATAGTTAGATTATCGGCATACTTAACGAAGCTCATTTAATTAGAGTGAAGCAAGTCATGCAAGAAGAAAGAAAGCAGAAAAAGAGAAAGGACAGCGCCTAGAGGGACACCAGCTTCAGTAAGCAATGAAGTGGACGACTTCCCCTCTTTATATACAGTGTACTGCTTTCTTCCCGAGAAATAAGAATGCAACCATTTGACAACCCAACAGTCAGTTTGAGTTTCAGTAAGCCTGTTTAACAAAATGTCCCTGGGTATTGAGTTGAAAGCAGATGTATAATCTAGGAAGGTGCAACGAACAAATTTAGCCGCCTTGTCTAAATTGGAGACAATGTTATGATACAAGACTGCAGCTGCATCTGAAGTACTTCTACTGTGTTTATAAGCGAATTGTTTGGAATCGTTAAAGGCTTTAAGTGAAGGTTGAAGATTAATTAAGAGTAACTTTTCCATAGTTTTTAGAAAAGAAAAGTTAATAGTAACTGTTCAAAATTTAAAACATGCTCCAGTAGACGACCTAGGTGTAGGTACAATTTTATTGTCCATCCAAACAGCTGGCACGACATTTCTGGAAAAAGATTCATTACATACGTCCATGAGAGGATAACACAGGATATCTGCACACCTTTTAAAAATAACACCAGGCAAACCATCTGGGCCTACGATACAAGAAGGTTTCAGAGACTGCAGACATTTTGGAACGTCATTTGTATTGAAACTGGGGAAGCAGGTTTCATTAACACTTCTGACACTAGAAAGCTTGGCATTTGTGGAAGAATGTATGAAAGACTTGTTTAGTGCACACACACACATCAAAGGAATATGGAATACTATTCATCTGCTTACCACCAGTAATTTCTTTGGAAAGTTTCCGTAGAATAGAAGCATTTTTACAGAAACTAAACTTTTGGTTATAAATTGAATTCAATCTGTGCATCTCAGACGTGATTAGGATGTTATTTCTCTTCAAACCAATGTTATCTTTCATTTTATATAACGTTTGTTTTTGCCTGCGAAGCTTTTTAAGTTGAGGGGAGGAGAAACAGCCAAATCTGATGAAAAGCGTTTCTCTGAGACAATAGGTATCAAGACAAAATTTGAGATAATATGTAATATTGGAGATAGTGTTATCAAGACAGTCTTCATTAAACAAGTCCCACTTTGTGTCCTTGAGCATTTTCCCAAGATCCTGAACATTCTTCTTATAGTAAGATCCATGTACAGTTTTCTTGGAAAGGTGTGAAAAGGTTCTCTTATGTAACTTTCCCACAAATTCTGGGTAAAACCCGTGCAATGCAATGGTTGGAGTTAAACAGTGAGTCTCTTTTACTAGCTTCGTATATTCCACAGTCATTTATAAATACAAGATCAAGAGAAGTCTCCAATCAGGTGGGAAAGTTGACGACATTTTCATGATCCAGCACCGTAAGAAAACTGCAGTCACAGAAATCGAAATCGCCTGTCAGTATGGACATTGAGATTGCAGAGACCTGAATATCTCAACTAACTGGTGACAGGACTTCATCATTGGAAAACCAGCTGAGAGTACTGGACAGTTGTTTCGTCCAGTGGTTCTCTAACCGATGTCAGCTCGTAATGAAATTCTGTAACCAATCCCCCAACTAATTATCTGACCTCTGAGGGAATAGTCTCACTGCTCATTGCAATTTAGCATACCTAGTAGATGACGAGTATAAAGTTGATGTTGATACAGCATTTAAAATGATTCATCGCATACCGACTAATCTTAATTTTGCTTCACGAGCTCCTCTTCTACCTTAGAGCTGAAGCCATAGGAAGAAGCCATCTGAAGAAGTTAAGCCTGTGTGTTCAGAAGAAATTCAAACATAGCCACTTTCCTTTACCTTGACCATCATTACATAAGACGTAATACTTTGACCTCAACTTGAATCTTTAAAATTAGAAGTGATCAAAATGTTTTATTATTTTTCTCAAAACTTCATCTTCGCTTACATGTCATCACTGTTGTAATCATTTCTAACCTTTGATTGTTTGTTCTCTTATGTAATTTTCCATAAATTCTGGGTAAAATATGGCAAGAATAACAGCGAGAAACCTGATGCAGTTACAGCCAGCAGGAGGCCGGCTTCCTTCGAAGTCCACTTTGTGGTCGAATCCTGCAGCAAATTAGTCTCTAGACTGTTAACCTTCCCACCCAAATATTAGTGCAGTCGATAATGGACAATTAGCCCTTACACATTATCTCCAACTGTGTGTACCAACTGACGTGTATCCACGAGAACAGCTACGTATGAAGAATAGAGAGAAGGGTCTACGTTGGATTCTGCGAACATATTCCAAGGAGCTTCCAGTCAGAGGAAGTAAACAGTTTAAGCTCTTCCATCACCAAACACCTGGCAGACTCTGGACGCCGAATAGATCGCGCTGTATTATTATTATTGTTTCCTTTAATTCCTTGAGGAACATAGGGCTTCAGCCGTGCGTCTCCATTGCGTTCTGTTCTCTGCTAGAGTCTTCACCTGGCTCTAAGTCTGCCCACATGCTTTCATCTCCTTTTCACATGACTTCCTCCAGGTCACCCTTGCATTGACGACCAACTCGCCGCTTTCCTCTCGGGTTCCACTCGAGCAATGGCTTGTCTAGTGATGTCACTTGATGGTTCCCTCAGAGTATGGCCAGCCAATCCATCTCCATTCCTTCCTGCCTATTTGTTTCACAATCGGTTCCTGCTGTGTTGGTTCGCTCATTGCCAGAGATCTCTATTGCTGACCTTTTCTGGCCATCTGATCTTGAGTAGTATTGAGCGAAGACAACTGTTAATGAAGGTCTGTAGTTTGTTTGAGATGCTCATTATGACGCGCCGGCCAAGTCTCTGATCCGTATAGCGAATAGCACTGACTTCACATTGGAGTTGAAAATCCGGATCTTGTATTTCATGCTGAGTGTTGTTGACCTCCACACAGACTTGAGAGTAGTGAAAGCTTGTCTTGCTTTTCCGATTCTTGCTTTGATATCCTCTTCAGCTCCGCCAGCCTGTAGTTGAAACGATGCTTCCCAGTTAGGTGGACAGGTAAAAGAGGTTGTTTCTTTCAGGTTCCTCTCATTTATGCTGATTGTTGTCTGTTGTTGTTGCTGCTGTTGGTGTTGCCCAGGAATCTTCATCACATCTGCTTTCTCTGTGTTCACCTGAAGGAAGTCCTATCTTTGATGCTTCTTCTGCCAACTTGTTGCTTTTCGCTTGCATATCTTCCAGTTTGTGGGAAATCAGACATATATCATCGGCGAAGTCAAGATCCTCCAAGTCACTTTTTGTGTGAGTCCATTTTATGCCTGTTTCCTCATTGCCCGCTGTTTGTCGCATTATCCAGTCTACTGCAATCAAGAAAATCATTGGCGATAGTAGGGAGCCAGCTTGTCTTACTCCTGTCCTCACTTCGAAGGATTCCGTAAGTTTCCCGTTGTGGATTACTTGGCATGCAGCATTGTCGTATAGCTGTTGGATGAGACCGCGCTGGGATCACTCTAATTCATTAACAGATAAAATAGCTCAAGGCTTCTTCAGTTTGCTGGGGCTATCGCAGTAAGACGGCTGGAACCCGATCAATATATCTGAAAAGAATATGTCGCTGGAGTTCAGTCACCCCAGTGACTCATGCCCCTTCAGTAATTTTCTGTTTCGTAATTTCATCAAACTCATTTACTTATACAATCCCCAATTCTACCGTATTATTATCTGAGGAGATGATTATCTTATCTGACCATGTGAGTTCTACTCATCGCATTGCATCATCACCTTTCCATTTAACCTCCTATAAACTAAATTTTCATCTAACCATGTAACTGGCTACTAAGTTTTGTTACCTCCCTAACAAAAAACTTGTTGAATACTTTTCGAAAGACAATCTGTATAACAGAATACATACATTAAGTTATACTTCAGACACCTCGTCACCCTGATTTTTTATCTAACCATGGTGCTCTTACATTCAGACTGTTGATAGAATAAAGTACGTTTTAAAATTCTACACTCATCATCATCATCATCAGTCCCTTGACTTTCGTCGTGGGGGTGCTATGACAGTTCGCGCTATCAGTCTTCACCATTCTTCTCGGTTTAATGCTATTTTCTGTAGCGTATCCAAGGGCATTTCAGTCCACTCTTTTATGTTGTCAAGCCAGCTCTTATTCGGTCGACCTCTCTTTCGTGCTCCTCCTACTGTGCCTTGTAGAATCGTTTTGGACAATGTGTCATGTCTTACCGTGTGGCCGAACCATTGTAGTTTCCGTTTCTTTACGATTGAAAGGAGTGGTTCCTGTTTTCCTGCCAGTCTATGGACCTGGTGTAAGACATATTCATTAGTTTTCCTTTCAAGGTAACTTATTCCTAGGATCCTTCTATAGCTTTTGTTTTCGAAGGCTTGTATTCTTCTTTCTGTCTCTGCATTCAGGGTCCAGCTCTCACATCCATATAGGAATACAGAGAGGACCAGTGACGAGTAGAGTTTCATTTTTGCTGAGACGCTGATGTTGCTCTTCCATATTTTCCCTAACTTGAACATGGTGGCAGAGGCTAGGTTTAGTCGAATTTTTATTTCCTTAGTGGACCTTCCATCTTTTGTTAGGGTAGACCCAAGGTATTTGAAAGTTTCAACCTCTTCTAATACATGTCCATCAAGTCTGATACATCTATCTGAGTTGTTTCCTCCGTTAATGAGTATTTTGCTTTTTTCTGTGCTGATTTCCATGCCCACAGATTTGGTTGCAACATCAAGTCTTGAGGTGAGGTCCTGAACTTGATCAATGTTTTCCCCAATGAGGGCTATATCATCAGCAAATCTGAGGTTGGAAATTGGTCTTCCGTTTATGCTAAGTGTCAGTGTAAAGTCATGTAGGGTTTGTGTCATAATATGTTCGAGGAATAAATTAAAGAGGACTGGTGAGAGAATGCACCCTTGGCGTACTCCTATAGTTGTTCTGAAGAACTCGCCAGTTTGATTATTTAGAGATACTGCACTACTAGATTTGTTATATAAAGACTTAATAACCTCAATTATGTTTTTATCTATATTGTAGTTATTCATGACTTGCCATAAGCCTTCGTGCCACACACGGTCAAAGGCCTTCTTAAAATCGATAAAGTTGTGTACTAGCATTTTTTGGTGTTGTAGACATTTTTCGTTTAGTACCCTTATGTTAAAAATTTGTTCAGCAGTGCTTCTGCCCGGCCTGAATCCGGCCTGTTCTTCTGAGAGTATTTCCTCTACTTTCTTTTTGAGCCTGTTCAATATTACTTTCAGCATGACTTTACTTGGGTGGCTGATTAAACTTATTGTTCTGTAGTTCTCGCACTGCTTTGCGTCCCCTTTCTTAAATATTGGAATGATTAGTGACTGAGTCCATTCTTTAGGCCATTCTTTTTCTTGCCAGATTTTTTGACAGGCTGCTTTCAGCCATTTAACTGTTTGTGGTCCACCATGTTTAATTAGTTCTGCCGGTATGTTGTCAATTCCTGGTGATTTATCTCCCTTAAGTGATTTTATTGCTTCCTCTACTTCTGACTCTAGTATGGGTGAATCACCGATCTCCCTATTGTCCCAGCATGAATTGTTTATTAGGCTATAATTAGGGCTTATTTTATGATTGTAGAGTCCCTTACAGTATTCTGTCCACCTTCTAAGGATATCTGCTTCTTCTGTTAAGAGGGTGCCTTTACCATCCTCAATTACGGTTGCTCTATTCAGTTTCGTATTGGTCAGCTTACTCAGTGTTTCGAATGCTTTTTTATTGTTGCCTCCCCTTAAGCTATTATCGATGATATTACATTGTTCAGTAATCCAGCCCTCTTTTGCTCTCTTCATTTTGGAGCGTATTTCTTTGTCTACTGTTCTATACTCTTCCCTGTACTGGGAATTAAGTCCTTTCTTCTTTTTTAGTTCTCTTCTTGTATCACACAGGTTTAAAATATCGTCTGTGACCCATGGTTTGATTTTCTTTCTTTTGTTACCCAGAACTTCTGTCCACTAGAAGCCGCTAATAACAATATCTCACTAATCACACTCACTGCTCACACAACTATAATCAATTAATTTATTCCATTGAATGAGTAGAGAATCTGCGTATTTTCAATGTGTCATTGGTAGTGTGCAAGGGTACCTGTGATGCAGAGATGATTTCATACTGTCCTCTGAAGTCTTCTGAAGCAGGGCTTCGCGATTCCCTGTAGGGTCTCATCTCCTCCTCCTCCGTCTCTTACTTTCTCCTACGTGAAACAATACTAGTGATATGAGAACCTTCGTTTTCCGCTTGAGGTGATGTCAGCAGCGTTCTTCTCAGCGTGTTTCCCTGCCATCTTTATTCTCTTCAATATACTTGCTGAGCGATAGGTTCTTCATTCGACTCGTCGTCTCAGAGTTCCATGTCGCCGAATTCTTTATGGTCGGCCAGCCATCTGATCTTCAGTTTGCAGCCAGTGGAGAGGGCGGCTGTTGATCATAGTCTGCAGAGGCCTGTTCGGTGTCCTCTCGGTTCTTCGGGTGGTAGATTTCTGGTCCATTTATAAGAAGTGATTGAGTTCACATTGGTGTTCAATGTGGGGATTTCGTTGTTTGTGTGTAGAACTTCAATATTAGTGTATGTGTAAAACTTGGGCACTGTGGTAGTAAGTAATTCCATATTAGTTTGTTTATTTGATATATCACACAGTGAGTGAAACAGTATTATTTACTGGATGACGTTTCCAACAAAATTTATTGCTGTTCATAATCATATCAATTGTGATCACACGACTTTGACACTTGAGTTTTATAGTTTTCTTTGTTCTCTCCTATTTGTCGTCGTTGGGGTAGTAGAACTTTCCAGATATCTGGGTGGACATTTGTTGAATCATTACTGCTATATGTATTTGCAGTTGATTCGATAAACAAAGCTTCTGTTATCAATCTGTCCCTATACCCCGTGACATTAGATTTTAAAACTGTCATCCTATCCCATCCAGCCTATTGCATGGTTGTGTGTAACTGCATGTAGTGCCATAGGTGAACTATTTTCTAGATTTCTTATCTCATTCAGGTCAACCAATCTAGATTTTGCTAAGTTTTTATGTTCAGCTAGTGTGACTGCCCCTGTTCTACTAGGTTGACCTATGTATTTGACCTGACAATCATTGCAGGCAGGGTATTAGATAAACTAAATTGTTTTGTTTTAAGGGCTCTAATTGAGTTTGTGGGTTTGAATGCCGTTTTTATTCCTGCCTTGTTAAGAATTCTGCGTAAGGCTTCCGAGGTTCCTTCCTTGTATGGAATTACCACTGATGATTTAGATTCTTTATTGTCCGTGTCGTCATTAATATTATTATTATTATCACTATTATTATTATCATTATTATTGTTATTATCACTATCGCTGCTATCATTATTTATTTTATTTTACATTTCCTTACATATTTCCTGACTAATTTATGCGGGTAATTAATAAGTTTCAAGGCTTCTTTCATGTTTATCACTTCCTGCCTTAGATTTTCTACTACTTAATTTTTGTGCTCTGTCATTTAAACATTTCACCAATCCTATTTTTACTGACATAGGATGGGATGATCGGAAGTCTAAATATCTGTTTGAGTGTGTGGGTTTCCTGTAAACACCCTAGTGTGTTTAACTTCCCATCTTCTTTCCTCTTTACGTTGCAATCCAACATTGGCAGCTCCACTTCCTGATTTTCCAATTCATAAGTGAATTGAATTGCTTCAACCTTCGAGTTGATGTGTTCGAAAAATCTATCTATATCTTGTGTTCTAAGCGCAGTGAATGTGTCGTCTACGTACCTCCACCATACTTTTGGGGTGGGGTTGAATGTTTTAATCGCTATGCTTTCCCACTTTTCCATGAATATATCTGCTACAACTAGGGATATTGGTAGAACTGCAATAGATTCGCCAACTGATTTCAGAGTGTGATCAGTGTCTGTGTGGCTTTTCCGATTCTGGCTGTGTCTGACATGCTTATTCGCGAGGTAGCCTGTATTTGAGAGGATGCTCCATAGATAACTGAAGAAGTAAGTCGTATCAAGTTTCTTCGATTGATGTTGACCAGTGCTCCTTATTACTGACGCTGGTTATGAGAATTCATCACCCCAATGTGTGCCAACGGAATATGATTCGCACATATACCTACAGTTCAATATGGTATTAGCATTCTGCTCACTGTTACATGCAGAATACCTTCCACACAGTTCAATACTGCGTCGTAACAGCATACCATATGTACATTTGAACATTGTGTTTCATGTCGTCTGATGTAAACCGAAATCATACGCTGGCTCAGTGATTGGTTTTTTAAGAATTTAAAATGTATAGATAGAAACGGTGGTTTGATTAATGAGAAATATATCTTGGATTCCGTGTGTTGCCTTTTCTTGTTGTTACACTATCTCTATGAATTTATGTACTTTTGTACATTTTTGACTATATTGTTCCTCATTAATGACAGAATGTTTGCTATCATCAATTATGGCTATCTTATACCATAAAATGTTCTTGTCGTTGTTGTTATTGTTGAGTCAATAAGATGCAGTATTGTAGCAAATGCTGGAGACTTCACGTTGTGTATCATAAGTACTGTCTTAGAATAAAAGCTTTTACTGACCCTAAGCAGTTTGCTTATAAGTGTGGAAGAAGTACATTAGATGCAGCCATTGTACTACACCACAATATTGTTTCCTGCCTTGATAAGGGTGCTAAGTTCGTTCGAACAGCTTTTTTTGACTATACTGCAGCTTTCGACTCTGTTCCTAGGACAATTTTATTAGGAAAGATGATTTCAGCACAAACAGAGTCCTGGGCAACTAGATGGCTGTCTTCTTATTTTAAGGATAGGAAACAGCATACTGTTTTGGCTGGAAAGCGCTCCACTTCTCAGCTAACTGAAAGTGGTGTGCCTCAAGGTGCAGTACTTTCTCCATTTCTTTTCTCTTTCTTTTTGCATGACCTTCCGAACTCACCCAATGTTAACTTCATTAAGTATGCTGATGATCTGACCGTTTCTGTCCCTGTAGTTTCCACATCGGATTGTTCCCATATGAATGGCTTCTTAGCTGAAGTTAAGGATTTGTCTGGCTCAAATGGTCTTAAACTAAATCCAACTAAATGTAATACTGTTGATTTCAGCTTGAGAAGTGAAAAAGAAATGCATGGATTGATCCAATCTCATGATTGTTGTAATATTGATGGTAGCATGATAGAGAGTAAGTCAAGTGTTTCTTATCTTGACATTAGTTTCTCTTCAAACCTTTGCTGGTCGTCTCATATTCTTATAGTTTCTAAGAAAGTTTTCCGTCTGACTTATTACATAAAGAAGTTGAGGCACTCAGGTATAACCCAATCTCTTCTCATACAATTTATTAATTCATGTGTTTTGCCCATCATTCTTTATTGTTCTCCATTATTATTCCCTGGGCTACTCAAGAAAGACCATATAATACTACGAAGAACATTGAAGGCTGTAAGTAGGGTCAGTGCTATCCCTTTGACTCAACTAACTGACACTGTTGTCAATAGGCATATGAATTCTTGTAAACACTTAGCTAAAGTTATCTTGTCTGATAGTGAACATCCTCTTTATTCACAATTGTTTCCTTGCATCTCTTCGGGTAAGACCAGAAGAAATTTCATAAACATTTATGCTCGTACTACAAAATATAAAAATTCGACCGTACCATATTTGGCACGAGTATTGTGTGAAGAGACAAATATTAGAAAAGAACTCTTACAACTTTTAAATCATTAACTAAACTATAAAATGTAATGATGCATATTATTGCATGTGTTATTTCTTATATTATTTATTTATTATTCACTATGACCTAGAAATGGTGTGATTTTGTTGGGGTTTTTATTTTTTCCTATTAACTATCAATATTTTAACATTTTATACATTTATATAATTATAAACAGAGCTGAACCATTGCAATATGTAAAAGAAACGCTGAAAATTCCATGCTGTAAATTTTTATTGTTGTGGAATAAAGTGAATTATTATTATTATTAAACCATATCATTATTATTATTATTTTCGTCAGCATACAATTAATGTGGTCTTTTTCAAAAATCTGTGACTCCTGTGTTATTCTCCTTGGTGAAAATGCTTAAATACCGAAACGTAGATATGCGAATACACAGCAGAACCATTCTGGATTCTTTGACTTCCAGCTTTACTCAAATAAGTAGGATCTGTGGAATCATGAACAAATGTCAGCTTCGAAGGTTGCTCTTTTCCAATTCCCACAGATGACACTTTTTTTACTTGAGTAAAACTCTCAGTCTCTGTGAAACGGAAGTGAGTGTAAACGATTGATGGATTTCAACGGAATTTAGAGAACAGACGGTACCTTAAAGCGTAACATCTATAGGAAAGCGATATGGAATGGACAATACACCCACTTCCATAGCTTCATACCTATACAATATAAGCGCAACCTAATTCGTTGTCTTAGTCATAGAATTAGACGTATATGTACCGACAACTGCATTGAAGATGAAATAAAAAATCTCACAAACGCCTTGCTACAAAACGACTATCTTAACAACTTTGTAAAGAAGTATATCTATGAAACTACACACAAAACTAAGCGAGACACAGTAAGTAAGAAAAAGCTTTACTTAAATTTACAATTCAAAGGCGATATATTAAACCGTAGATTAACGAGAGCAGTTGAAAGAACTTTCAGTGCCGCAAAACTGCATGTCACTTTCTCAAACAAACCGATATTGACGCTGTGCATTAAAGATAGATTACCCAAAGTGGTGACATCAATGTGTGTACATAAATTCAACTGCTCCTGTGGAGCTAGTTATATAGGTCGTACCCAAAGGAATTTATCTTTACTCACTCGTGAACATATTCCTGTTTGGCTTGGGAGAAGAGCGACCAAATCATTAAATAGTGCAATTCTGGCTCATCTAGTGATAGCGCACACAGCATCAAAGTAGATGATTCATTTACAGTTGTGTATCGAGTACCAAACAATCTCCCCAAAGGAACACGATTACGCCTCCTAGCCATAGCTGAGGCTTTAGAGATTAATAGGGAAAGACCAGACTTATGTGTACAGAAAAAACTTATTCACTCTCTCTGTCTACCCTGGCCCACTATAAGGTCACCAGGATCATAATTTTTCGTACTATTATTACCATTATTATCATTTTGTGATATCATGTCTTTATTATCCATTTGTCCACACAGTTTATTTCACCTCATTGTTACCCTTAATTTTGTCAACCTTTGTGATTTTATACTAAGCCTACCTATTCTGTAACATCTCTTATTACAATTTAGCCTATTTATTTTATCAATAGACATTATCGGTCAGCCCTCACATTCAGTGTCCCCTTCCTTTGTTAATGTGTGTGTTTGTATATATTTTGTGGTTATCGCATTTCCCTGTCACCCCAGTGACACTTGTATTCTATGGACTAAAAAACAGCACTATATCACCCAATTGTTCATTCACACTTCATCACATTTTTTCTGAATATATACCGTATACACATTTGATTGATTATGTTAACTAATGGACTATCATCTCAACTTACACATGCACCCCAATACAGTTTCTGATATTATTTTCATTTGCCTATATTGGCTACATAACCTCGCCTAGATTACTAGGTCACTAGTATTCTAGCCAGTCCCAAACCCGGATAAAGAGGGAGGGTTGGGGCGTGGTGCTAACAACTCCACCCCCAAAACTTGACCAAATTGCTACTAAAACTTCAACGCACAAATATATTAAAAATTCTAAAAATACAAACAATAACCCTATTTTTCGCTGGAATCGGGGAAGTGAAATGACGCAGGCTGGTGAAAGCCTTCGGGAAGCCAGTCAGCCGATGTGCCTTCTTTCGATGAAAGCGAAAATAAGGATGGGGACGTGGAACATTCGTACAATGTACAAAAATGGAAAGGCTAATAAAGGAGAGGAGGAAGGTGAAAGAGAAAATGATTCAATGCAAAGATGGACAAGAGAAAGAGAAGCTGAGCTCAACTTACACAGCACTGGACAAAGAAGTGAGGAAGAGTGCCAGTGCTGTCTTCGTTCCATACTGAAGATCAGATGGCCGCCAGAAAGAATCACCAACAAGAAACTATGGGAACAAACAAAACAAGAACCAATCGCCCAACAAATATGCAGGAGAAAGTGGAGATAGATTGGACACTCGCTGAGGAGGCCGCTGGGTGACATCGCGCGTCAGGCCATCGCTCGAGTGGAACCCGAAAGGGAAGAGGTGAGTGGGACGTCCATGGGTGACATGGAGGAGATAGTGTGAAGAAGAGTTGAAACAGTATGGACTAATATGGATGCAGGTGAAAAGTACAGCAGAAGACAGAAGCAAGTGGAGACGTGCAGTTGAAGCCGTATGTTCCACTAGGAAATCAAGGGAACAATAATAATAATAACATTGGCTACATGCACTTTATTATTCGTGGATTTATAACTGTAGAGCCTGAAGAAGAAGAAGTTATCGAAAACACAATTGTTCGCTCAAAATCTTGTTTTGATTTCAATATGGGGATATTTCATTTACTGGAATTTAGTTGTATTTCAGAGTATATATGAGGACATCTATCTACTGAGGATGTTTTCACATAGCAGAGAAGCGAAGGCGTTTGAGGACACACGGTGATGTGGACTATAATGACTGACAGTTCGTGTGAAAGCCTGAAGTATGCAGCAGGTTGTGACAGCAGAGAATTCCAACAAATAGAGTGAATGAAAGTAGAGGGGTTACTGAAACTCTGGAATGGAAGATAGATGATTGGTGCACATTCCAGTTTATTGACCGAAACGATGAACTTTAAGTGTGTAGACAGTATATTCTATAGTCAGCGACAAATAGATTCACTTGAAAGACGCTATCTATCATATTGTTTTTGGTTTACTCAAAATTTGTACGTGTTTGAATGAGAAATAAGAGAGGACTGGACAAGGTTGAAGCAATGGCAATTGATCTGCTAAATCCTGAACTCTGTATACAAAAGAAATTTGTTCATTCATTAAATCTACAATGGACGTAATCTTTCTTAATTTCAGTCTTACTAATTGTATTATTTTGTCTTTTGCATTTTATTATTTCACATCTTCATTTGTATTATTCTCTACCCCAACCTTTTGTAATCTCTACCCTCATTAACAATGTTGCTAACTCGACCCACGTCCAATTTCTAGTCAACTATATTACGTCATCCGATTAATTTACTTAATTTTCAACTGTATTATTCTCTACCCCCACCCTTATTAAATTTTAACCACCACTCATTAACACTGTTGCCAACCTGACCTACTCTGAATCCTACTCTATTGTATTACGTCATCCAATTCACTCAATCAATTAACGTTTGTTTCCAAGCCAAATAATACTTATATTACGTAATTATCTAAAGTTTATAAATCTGGTGTACACACACACAAACAAAATTGTATATAAATTCGATTGTACAGCTCAGTGAATGAATTCGCCGAAAAGAGTCTCTTCGCTGAACACCTTCTTTTCTTTTATATGACTGAATGGGGATTTTCAAGTTGAAAAAATTCAATGCAGGTGGGAGTAAAAATTTCCTACACGAGTGAACACAATATGTGATTGTCATTCACCTGATTCTGAAGTACATACAGATGGAACAAACTGGATCGAGGGGAAACAAATCATGTGTGCCTCAAACTGCAATGCAACTCATCATCATACGACACAGAATAGAATGGAGGTCAAATCTCTACCACCTCAACTACATGGAATTTCGACAAAGGCCATCGACAGCGATGACAGTGAAGTAATTTCGAAACTACCACCCTAAGATTAAGGAGTGTCACAAATCACTACCAACCTCATTCAACAGCTGTGTGGAAATGTCACATGTCAAGTGATCCACAACACAAAAGTTAGTGTAGTCTTCGATGTGAAGACAGGAGTGAGAAAATGCTGGCTGGCAACTATCACTCACGAGGATATTCCTAACTGTGGTGGAGCAGGAATACGTCAAACTGACCGATAAGGAACCTCCAAGATATTTGAACTTGGTGGACGATTTATGTCTTGTGTCAGATAAACTCGAAGAATTACAGGCGAGAAGCAACAATTTGTCAGGAGATGCAGGCAGCGAACACAGGACTTCAGATGTATATTGAGAAGACAGAGGTGATGAAGATAATCAACTAACAACGACAACAAGCACGAATCACTATCAATGGAAGAAATTTGGAACAGGCCATTTCCTTCACTTGTCTATGAAGCATCGCTTCAACTATAGGAAGACGGCACCAATGTTAACAATAAAACTAGCCAGAATCGGATAGACAAGACAAATGTGTTTGCACACGGCACAAAGAACGAGATTGTGATTTTCGACACCAATGTTAGGTCAGTCTGTCCAGTCAATGAGTTCTTTTATATATCGGTGAAACACATAGCCAGAGCATCACGGAAATCAGCCGTCTCCTTCGCTGACTCCATACTGAATTTGAATAAGGCATTAAGAAGACAAATTTCGCGAGATGATATCGTCATTTCGTAGTTTCTTTACAACCGCTTTACAACTAACATGGTTAACAATAATAAAACAAAGCTCATGACAATTACTCAGTTAAATAAAAAACACAAAAGTACATACTAATGACCAATCATATTTAGATAGGTCATGTTGTCCATGGTGGGCGAAGATTGAAGTCTATTGATTTTTGTACACACAGTTTAGACTTCGATACCAAAGAAAGCTATCTTTATTAATCTACCATTCAAGGGTGACCAGATTATGCAGTTGACAGCTCAAAGACTTCGGTCAGCCATCAAACGCACATTCTACGCCACATCTCTTTTTCTCGCTTGCCGAACATTTTCGATCCCTGTACCTACGATTAAAGGACGAAATTCTGTGAACTCTACTTCAAACTGTATCTACAAGTTCACCTGCAGCTGCGGTGACACCTATATAGGTAGAACCAATAGAATGTTCCAATGTCGTCGAAAAGAACATGTTCCAAAATGGCTACTAAATCATATAGAAAATCCTAGTGCCAGTAATCTGAATAGAAATCCAGTGTCATCATCCATTGCGAAACACTTATTAGTGTCAGGTCACAAAATCAATATTAATGACTGTTTCATAATTATTCCATCACATAACTCCGATTCAAGGTTGGTTTTTGAAGGTGATGGAAGCACTTTGGATTAATCACATACAGCCTAAACTGTGTGTACAAAATCAATAGACTTCAATCTTCGCCCACCCTGGACTACTTGACCTATCTAAATATGATTGGTCAATAGTATGTACTTTTGTTTTTATTTAACTGAGTAATTGTCATGAACTTTATTTTATTATTGTTAACCATGTTAGTTGTAAAGCGGTTGTAAAGAAACTACGAAATGACGATATCATCTCGCGAAATTTGTCTTCTTAATGCCTTATTCAAATTTATCAAAGGGACTAATTGTTTTAATTTTCTCCATACTGACTGTCAGATATCTGACTGGTCAGAAAGAATTAACAACAACAAAACTATCAAGCAAGAACCCAACCGTTCAACAGATATGGTGAAGAAAAAAGGAGGTGGATTGCACATACACCAAGCAGACCCCTGGATCACATCGCACATCAGGCAACTGTTCGAGTGGATTCTGAATAGCAAAACGACGAGTTTGGCATAGGTTCAAGCATGATATGGAGTAGATCATGTGATGGGGAGGAGATGAGATGAGAGTTTTTGTGGGTAACCATGTATCCATGTGAATAGGACTGCAGCAAAGAGGTGTCCTGTTGAATCCCTGTGTTCAACTCAGAACGCAATATTCGACAACTGACCCTACAACTGAACACTCAGTGTCACTGCAGTGATTTCGACCACTCTAGTATTTCCAATCCTGTTGCGTTTTGGACAACATCTAATATTCATTGAGAATTTATCGGAGGATTTAATCGAAAATGTGCCACTTTATAGAAGGTATGTAGATGATATTGTAATCATCAGTGATAAGTCTTCTTCTGTCACCTCAATTTTAAATCGAATGAATGAAGTTCACAATAGCATATCACTTACATCTGTCTGTAGAAGAGGAAGATAACTGTTTATCTTTCCTAGACATATTGCTTAGTCGACGACTTGATGGATCAATAAAAAGATCTATTTATAGAAAACCTACCTGGACAGGATAGGACAGTATCTTAATTACCACAGTTTCTGCCCTATTCGGTACAAAAGAGCCTTAGTAAGGTGCCTCTTCAGTAGAATCCAACGAATATGCACTGAAGACACACTTGATGCAGAAGAAAGAAAGTTGACACAAACTCTGGTTGATAACAATTATCTAGACAAGTTCATCAGGAGATATAAAGTAGTCAGTAACACCAAGACCCACTCTCCAACTCGCCCCTAAGAAAGACGTGTACATCAAGCTACCCTATATGGGGCATCAAAGCAGCTTGATAACTAGACAAAGACTGAACGCTGCTGTCAAAAAGACTTTAATGCAGCCAATATCATAATAATAGAGAATGTAAAGCCAATATATCTATTTAAGCCCTTCGAACATGCGAAAAATGACGTCACATCCCACTGTATTTACCAATTTGAATGTACGTGTGGACACACATACATAGGGAGGACTCATCGATCTCTGCAAGTAAGGACTGGCTTCAGAGCATATTCCTAAATGGCTCCAGAAACAAATGGAATCTTCAGAACCTATTAACGGTGAGAACAGGAGACCTAGCTCCTCTGTTGAGAAACAAATTATAGAAACAGGACATCAAATTGACGTTAACAGATCTTTTAAACCTATCTATAAAACGTGTTTCGGGTGTATCCTAAAGTTTGTGGAAGGCTTAGCAATTAGGAAGTTTAAGCCACCTTTATGCGTTCATCAAAAACAATTCGTCATCACATTAAACCTTCCTTGGTAAATTTTGTTTTGATACCAACCTGAACTAAGTCTATTTTCTCACCTCTTACCTCTTTATTAATTTCATTTATATTCCTATGACAAGTCCGCGTGTGATCAGATTGTTCGAAATGTGTTGCGCAAATACATTACACGATTCAGACTAATTACGTCTTCTTATTGCTTTATCTAACTAAATATTCAATTAGCTCAACGCTGATGGTTTGAGTTAAAGGTAAAAGAGAAGTAAATCTAAGCATAAAAGGTTGTATTTTGTTACGTTCATTCCAACTTGGATGGAATATATTAGGTCAAATACTATTCGATCAACAATAAAATGTGGTGTACACAAACTACAGCTCAGTCATTTAAAAAAGATAATAAAATTATGAGCACATGAATTATCTTATAAATTTAGTATTCACATTTATATTCGACTAATTGTGTGTTTTTTTCTAAAATTTCACCACACATGACACTTGTGCTTGGGATTCATTGGCGAGGCGACTGGACAGTTGTATGCTCGTGAGAAGTCCTCGTTGTTCAACAGCACATCATTCACTCTGAATAAAAACGGGAGAGAGAGAGAGAAGAGAAGTGTAGGGCTTTTATAGCAGTGAATAAAATTACCTACTGACATGTTGGCACCTTGTGAGGATGCTTCGCCCACGATGTCTTAGGATGAATTAAGCTGATTTCATTTTGGTGGATGGGGACCAGGTGAATATTTCGGTTCAATGAATCGGAGGGAAAACCGAAGTTTGATTGAAGGTGATTGTAATAACTGATGCCTGTTACACAAGCGGTTATTGCTCTCGTGCGCCTCGCCGCCACCACCAAATGGTTTTGAGGATGTTTGAAACGATGGGTGCACTGGATTGGAGCCTCAGAGAGGAGGGGCGGAACACCATCTCTCACCCACTCACTCACTCACTCACTCACTGGCAAGAGCACGTATATCCTATGGTTGACACGAGTCCCCTTTCAGAGAGGATGGGACGTCCACCCTGGTGGAATCCACCCCGGCAGCCAGTCACCATTCACTAAATTACACCCAAATACGTTGAGCATACTCCTTCTGCTAATGATCAGTAATCACAAAAGGAACATAAAATAAGAGTTTGAGATATTATAGAATACTTGTGTGAAAAATCCTACCTATAATAGTTTAGAACGTGTACATCTTCTTTGGCTTGTTTCAGCAATCCTATCGCATTATGGTGTCCACAAAGAGTCTAGAAAATGAAGTTTAAATGAAATGAATTTTACCACTGATTTATGAAGAGATCGGCTTTGTACAGAGTTAGAATTAACTACCTGGTGAGTGGAGTTGAATGTCTGCTGTAGAACATTTACTCTGAAAAAGGTGAAGCACTTCTGAGCTAACCATAATGCATAGTGGAGGCGACGTGCAGTACAGATGGATGATATTATTGTAAATTTGGTGTTCTGTGAGCTGGATGGATTAATTGTGAAGTAGTTTGAGCGAATTTTGTCCTGGTAGACAATGAAAGCTTTGCAAGTAAAAAATCTAACTGAGAGAATACGGCTACGCCAGTATTTTTCTCAATTATTCCCTGTGGTTCAGAATGGAAAATAGGACTTCAAAACGAACATTCACATTTCACACTGCTCCCTGTAGCCCTCTTGAGATGGCTCCGCATTTACGCATAAGCTCTTATCTACCTCCTCACAGCATCCGCTCCATGTCACACTAGAACACACATCCAACTCGTCTTCTATTCCCTTTGTGCTCGACCACTGGCCTGGCGATTGACGTCACATAGTGGTTTCCATGGCGTGTGCCGAATCCACCTTTATTTTCTCCCAGATTTTTGTTCCATTATAGGTCTTCTCATAGTTCCTTCACAGAGTTTCTTGTTGTCAACTCTTTCCAGCCGGCCATTCGATATTCATTATGGAGCCAGTGAAAGCGTCTTTTGATAAAAGTCTACAGTAGTCTGTCCAAAAGGCTCTTTGTCATTCTAATTCCACATAGAAGATGTGGCTGACATGTCTGTAGTGTACATTGAACCTTCGAACTTCTGTTTGAACGGACTCACCTGACCTTTAGCACCACTTCCGCTTTCAATTCGTGAATCTCCTGTACGGTTTTGGTTTTGCTCTCTCGTTGTGCTTTCATCCGGCACACTCTCCGAGCTTACCACCGTCTCGACTGCAGATAAGTGTATACCCTCTTATTCTTTATCAAATCTCATATTGCTTTTGTGTAAATATAACTCTGTTCCAGTCACGCTAGTCACCTCAAGTCTTTTTTACCTTGATTCAGTTCGTTATTATTTGCACATTAGGCAGAGTACTACTAAGGTCATAAAGCGGTGAAGAAGTTTTTGTAGGAGTGGCTAATTTAGGTCTAAGTCTAACTCTTACATATCATTGGATTTGAAAATTTGAAGTTTGTTCTTTATGTTGAGTTGAGCCGATTTCTTAACTGCTGTAAGTGTGATGAGGGTCTGTTTTGCATTTCTGATTCCAGTTGTGTTTGACATCCTCATTGGTGTTGTCTGTATGTAGTTGAAGCGATGCTTCCTAGTTAATTGACGGAAGTGATCTCTTTCAATTGCTTCCTTTGATAGCGATTGTCGCCTGCTATTATTGGATTAACATCTCAATCTCCTTCATCTTCTCTATGTCCACTTGGAGTCTTGTCCCTGCTGTTGATCATCGAGTTTGCAAAAGTGACGTGTCCATATCCTCCGCAGACTCTTGATTCGTTTCCAGTGGTTCAGGAGGAATTCCGTCCTGATCCTGTTGCCTTCACAGCCCTTCAGCAGCATGACAACATTCAAAACTTGTACTTTTGTTGGAGACTTAGCATCCACTCTCAACTCAGTGCCTACTACTGCTGAGATTTGTGGACAGGTGGCATGTGATGCACCATTAACCATAATATATATCATAAATTAACTTCTGTAGCAAGAAGATATTCTGTCTCTTTATGAAACAGAAGGGAAATGCATTGTCTGATGTCAGAAAAGAATAAATCAATCAATAATCTATCTAGAAAATCGCCACTCTCATCACTAATCTAAACGTATTATCCACCAACTTGGAACGATTTCTTTGATGCAGAACGTTTCAGCTTCATAGCTGGTGTTGTCAATACAGTTGCCCATTGTTCCTTCAACTGGAATAAGCTGATATCTGTTCCTGATATCATATGCTGTACAGCTGTTTCGTTTCACTTCTGGACTGTTCAGAATTATTCACCCAGTATAGTGGTTCGAACTCAGGACCCTCCAGTGACAAGGGAAGCTCGAACTCCTATGATTCAAGGGTACTGCCAAAACTAGGTACGAAATATGTGTCTAATACTCCCCGTTGGTTTTCCGATGGTTCTCTAACTGACGTCACCAACTCGTAGTCAAACCTACCATTCATCCATTTTACTTGATGATATCTGTTCATGTGTCTGTCGTTATTCATCTGCACACTACACACTAGTCTCACTAGTACTTTTGGGGCATAAAATAAAAGCCTAAGTAAAACAAGATTGCGTACCTGAGCAAATGTAAGGAAAAATAATTGATCAGAAGTGTAAGGGCCGTTCGAGTTCTCATTAACATCTTGTGGAGGGTTTTTCTTCAATCTTTGATATGTCTGTAATCAAAAATACATCATAGGTGGAAACATTTTGGTTAGCAGTCAATAAGTGATACGATATATTAACTCACAAGTCAATTCTTTGATGCCATTGTCTTTAAATTATTGACTGCTTTAGTACTCCTTATTTTGAAACACTTGGAACTTTGTGATAGATAGAATATCTTTTCAATGGCTTACGCATTTCTATATGGATCAGAACCTTGCAGTGCATGTCACGAAGAGCATTTCCAGTTGGCTGGAACAGAGTCTTGACAACAGCTGCCAACTTCACTGACTCCATACTGAAGATCAAATGGCAGGCGAGCCAACCGGCCAGTGAGAAAGAATTGTCAACAAGCGACTCTGAGAAAGAAACAATCAAGAACCTTCTATTGTTCAACAAATATATGAAGGGAAAGAGAGACGGATCGGACATACGTTGAGGAGACCTTTGTATGACACTGCTCGAGTGGAACCCCAATAAGAAACGACAGGTGATTTCGATGGTATTTGCCCCTTGTCTTTCATCTCTTCCAAGTCACCCTCGTACCAACGACCTCTTTTTCGCTTCTCATTTGGATTCCACTGGAACGATAGCCTGCACTGAGCGCGACGTCATTAGATGGCCTTCTCAACGCATGACCAATCCATCCCCATATTCTCTTACATTTCTGTTGAACAATCGGCTCTTTGGTTGGTATAATGCCAGTCATTGTTTCTTCCATCTAGAGAGCCATTTTGTCTTCATTATGGAGCCAGCCAAGGCAGTTGTTGATGAAAGTCTCTAACCTGTTGGGAATCCTTTCCGTGACGCAAACGTCACCCACCCATCAACATTTGCATATCAGTCTAATGAATCAGAACACAGGAAGGGTGAATTTTTTCATGAATAATTATAAAATTCCGCAGATGTATTTCTAAAATCAATTCCTCTACTGAATGAGACAGTAGACATGAGTAGACCAAAAGGGCAACTCTTTCATTAGATTATACTTACTTTGTATGCTGCCTTCACACCGCCATGATCCGATATGATTTCACCTTGCGTCAAAGCACCTCCACTCTAATAAATCAACACAAAAACATTGATAGATTTCTTTTGAAAGTGATACAATAAAAGTTTCCATTTGGCGCTACTCACATAGTGAAGAACACAAGTGTTCATATAAGTAGAAAATATTCAGTTATGTTTGTGAAAAAAATATCCTCTCAAGTTTGAGTTTCCAGTTACAAGGCGAGAGCTCGTAGACAATTCAGCCACTGGGACCTAACTCAATGATCAACCCATGAATTCTCACTTCTACGGATTGGTGATTTTAACGCGACTGATACCAGGCAGTGTCACAGGTGGTGAGTATTTCTCCTCACTCTCAATACGAATTAGCAGAAGTTAGATATTCATGTGTTGACCATTGAGGCGTCGTGTCCCAGTGGCTGAATGATCTACGAGCTTGAATTGTAACCAGAAGGTGCTCTGTTCGAATCCCTGTGGTGAGTGGGAGCATCTCATGGGTCCTGAACTAGGACGAAACAGGCGCCGTTCAGTACTCCTTGCTGATTTTCAGTGCTGCTCTAACTGCATTCAATCCGTTCGTCGTCAAGCTTGGAACGAATCGAATTTCTACACACTAATTCTTGAAAATTCATCGTCTACGGTATAATTCAATGAGATGGATGCATTCATCTGTTTCTCTGTACGTGTTGTGGTCAGTTAATATTGGGAAGTATCAGCCGTCTAAATAACACCTATTCTCTGACTGAGAAGACATAAATAAATGTGAGTGTTCAGCTCGTCTAGCGTGAAATATTTCTGTTCGAATTATTCGTCTAATATGCCACGCTTAAAGGTGAATGCTTCGTATCAATGTAGGCACCATTCGCATGTCTTCGGTTGGAGTCTTGCTTGCCCCTGTTCAGCCAGGGCAAAAAAAGAGCACTCACATAATAAGTGTGGCTTATAGCCAAGTGAAGGGTAACCGATACCCAAGTAATCATCCAATGAAATCACTAACTACCTAACTAACTAACTAACTGACTTACTGATTTCCTGACCGCCTAAGTAACTAAGTAAGTGACTAAATAACTAACTTGCTAACTAACTATCTAATCAGCGCCACCACACCATCTGTATTGTACCCTGTTATCTACTGTCTCTTCCATTTGTCTCTTTGACGTTTATGAAATGATGATTGTGACATGTCATCAAAGGACATATGGATACAACTGACCAACTCATCGATTCATTTTGGAAAAGTGAACATCAGGAAATGGATGAAATTGAAGCCCTGGACTTTGACTTCCTCTTCTTGGATTTTGTGCTGTCTCACGTGGTTCACAAGGTATTCAACAAACTCGAAAAACAAAACCACATTCAAACAGGTTGTTCTGATTCCTCCGGAGAGAAGAATCCATGTACGAGACCACCTGCATACAACTTGTATTTCTCACCACGTGAATAAATAAATAAATAAGCAAATATAAAAAGAAATATAATATACAAACGACCAACCTTTTCACTTGTGTATTTGTAATTTCTATGACGTTTACTCATACATTCTGTTTGCTTCAAGATTTCAAGGAATCCTTCATAGGATATAATGGATGGCAAATGTTCACCATTCTTATCCAACAGTAAACCTTGAAAGGTAGTGAGATTTGTTTAGTTCGTTTAACAGTAAAATCGAATGAGGATTACAGTTATTTTAAAAAGGTTGACAACACGGATTTGTATCAATGAGAGAACCATTGGAAACCAAACCATGGAGAAGTGGACGGCTGTTTCGACGGGATTTCAGACTAACAATCACTTGGAACTTATAGGTTGGCCATTATTAGTTAGGTCTCAATGATCTATGAGCTTGGCTTGTAACCGGAAGGTCCAGGATTCGAAGCCATGTGGTGGGTGGATAGGTGAGCGCTTTTGATGAGTCTGACACTAGGATGAAACAGTTTTGCACTACTCCATGGTGGGTTTTCAGTGCTCTTCTGACTGACATCAGTCTGTGTTTAGACTTGAAACAAATCAGATCTCTGCAAAGTAACTCTTGAAATCTTTGACAACTAGTTTTAATACAGCGTACGAACGTTGTCATAATGAAGACTCTTTGCAATCCTAGAACTGTGTATATATTCTATCTGATATCAATCACTATGTGAATGTGAAATTGTATTCATAATCTACATTCCTAGTGTGTATAATTGTTACTATATATATTTATATATACTTTAAGATGACCTTGAGAGACACTAATGACATTGATACATTAATACAGCCAACAACCAATAGGATTTCAAAGGTCATAAGTGAGGTGAGAGAAATATCAACAGACATGTAAAAATGACATATATAAAACTGGGTCTATAAATCAGAAATACTATGGAAAACTGAGCTGTCTTCTCTTGAAGATACTTTAAAAAATACTGTCTGCGACTATTATTATTGGCACATACGCGTTCATCAGAACATATACATTTCCCTCTGTTCTTGGCAGTTAACTTCAGCTGCCCACACGATTGTCTACAGGCTTTCCTCGCCTCCCCGACACATGAATGAAGTAACTCCCAACAGGTTGCTTCCCATTAGGATTCCACTGGAACGATGGCCTCGTATGAGATGTCATCGCCTCAACAGTCTCCTTGGAGTGTGTACAATCCATTTACAGTTTCTTCTAACATAATTGTTGAGCAATAGTAGGTTCACGATTGGCACGTTCTGAAAGCCAGCCATCTGATCTTCAGTATGGAGTCAGCGAGTTGAACACGTGTTGATTATAGTCTTCAGTGGCCTGTTGGACATGCTTTCCGTTATGCCAACGCGAAATTTCTGACCAATGTAGAAGAAATGACTAACTGACTTAACATTGATTTTCGAAAACCGAATTTCGTCTTCTATGCTGGGTTCCATGATGGATTTCATTCATGTAGTCGGACACAGTTCAAGCGATGGTGCATAGATCACTAAAGAAAGTGACGTCATTCAAATTTCTTCAACTGATAGTGATTTGTACCTGTCGTTTTCGTTGTTCGTTGGTTATCTTCATCAGCTCCATCTCCCTGATGTTCACCTGAAGTCTTCGTGTCTTTTCTGCACATCCCTACTTCCATCTTGTCAGTTTTCTCCTGTGGAAATTACACATTGCGGTTCCTGGATTCGTTTCTATCGCCTCAAGATGAATTCCATCCGGTCATTTCGAGTTTCTGGCCTTCAGTAGCCTGATTGCATTCAAGGCTTCTGATTGTGTTGGAGGATTGGTCTCCACTGAAAGGCAGTTCTGTTAGTGCTATCGTTGTTGTCGGTGGTATTTCTGGATGATTTGCAGGTGATGGTTGATTCAAGAGTCCTTTGAAGTGATCAGTCCATTGTTTTATTTGTCTCTCCTCTTTATCAGTTAGGCTCCCTTGACCATCTTTTAAAAATGCCATTTACGTTGATCTCTTCCCTCTTAAATGTTCTGATGTCTCTTTTACCTGTGACCATCCTGTTCTCCTTCATTTTCAAGTTTGTCGTAGAATTCTATTTCGTCTTTCCTAGCACTCTTCGTCTTCCTCACATCCTTCTTTATTCAGTGCAGTGTACACTGAACTCAGCTTCTCCTTCTGTTGTCCATCTGTGCATTAAGTAATCTTCCCTTTCCTCACCCACCTCTCTTCTCTTACATTAGCTTCAAGGTATCCGTTGAGGTTCATTCCTTGTCTTGTCTCTTCTCTCCTTCAAAAACGGATGTACACATTTGCCTCAGTATCACTTCCAAGGATTTTCACTATTATTCAATCAAGGTTTCCTCAGTGATGATAAATAATGTCTCTGATTCTCCTCGGGCAGCTGTAAGGATTATTGGTGTCTTTTGTAGTTTCATCCTTCAGTTTCTCAGTGTTCCACTTGAATTGTAGTCTATCTCCTGTTGCTTTGAATCGAAAATACTTCCGTCTATAGATTTTGTGTAAATTGTTTTATTGCTTCCTGCAATACACATGTAATATACACAAGAGTGTGATACTTAGTAATAATTGGTTTACATTCTCTAAACATCATTCTGTAAAAATGGTAAATCAACAAAATCGCATACACGACACACACACGCACTCTCTGTCTCACTCTCACGTACCTGTTGTGTCGACTGCATGTAACAGTTCATGAGCAATAACCCAACCTAATCCTCCATATTTCACTGAATCCTCTTTCCCGTCTGAAAAATATGGTGGATTGAGCAGTGCCGCATGAATGTGAATGCGATTATGATTGGGAAAATAGTAAGCTTTGGCCCTGTGACTTGCTATAAAATGCTCCAATCTATCGGTTAAAAGGAAAACATACAAAACAAAGATGAAAGCGTATAGACTGAAATGATTTTAGAGAATGAAAATATTTTAGACATATCTGAGCATGTATTAAGTAGGAAACAGTCTGCACAGACATTAAGTTTACGTAAACAAGACATTTGTCATCAGTTATCAGCCAGATAAATAGCATAAAATCATGGGAATTGTATGAGTGAGCGACTTCTAATACTGAATTTCAGAAGGTCTCTGGCACAGTTGACACCGAAGTAATTTTGAAACCACTTCACCACACCACGGAGGGCGACAAACAATTAATCAACCTCATTCAACAGCTCTATAACAGACAATGCCACATGTCAAGTGATCCACAACAGAAAAGTCAGTGAAGAAGCCCTCGAAGTGAAGATGGGCTGCCTGCTTACTATCACCGATGACACTCGTAATCATTGAGGATTGGATAATACGGGAGACTGCGAGCAGGGAGAGAGAAGATAGGAATATGTTGGACTGGCCGTTGAGAAGACTCCAGTAGATCTGAATTTCGGGAACGACTCATGTCTGGTGTCACATAAATTCAAAGGCTCACATGTGAGATTCAACAAATTGATAGAAGAAGCAAGGAGTGAAGACAGGACTTCAACTGAATATGGAGAAAATGCAGGTGATGAAAATCATAAACCAAACAACCAAGTAATCCCCATCAACTACAACTGCAAACCCAAATAATCAACGGAATTAATTTCAAGGCAGTTACTTTCCTCACACATCAAGGCACCGTTCCTTCAACTACACATCTAACTCACTGGATGAGATTGTCAAAACTAGCGAGAGTTGAAAAAGCAAGACATAGCCTCATGACTCAGAGGTCAGTTAGCAAATCCTCTGCACTCTGTGCGTCGGTGGCACAGTGGTTAGGACTCTCGCCGACCATGCACATGGTCCGGGGTTCGATCCCCTGCCGGCGCACACCCGATATCTATGGTCAGCCTGAATTTGGGCTACCGATATCCATGCTGAAAATTTCACACTTGTACTGAAAATACGGTGTGGAATCAAGCTGTAAATCAAAAAAAAAAAATTAACAATGAAAATCGGATTTTCAACCTCAATATAAAGTCAGTCAGTCCTTCTATATCCATCGGAAACTTGATACTCACGTCACGAAGAGCATTTCCAACAGGCTAATGATGACATTTATCAATAAATGCCTATGTCGCAAGCTTCGCATTGAAGATAAAATGTCAAAAAGAATTGACGACAAGGAAGTCTGCAAACGAACCAATCAGAAGCTCCCTACTGGTCAGAAGACATGACGAAGAAAATGAAGATAAATCGAACACACTCTGAAGAGACCATCGGTTGACATCTCGTATCAGACTATTGCTCGAGTAGAACGGGAATAGGAAAAGACGATTTGGGCGTGTGGCCAAGTGTGACATCTAGGAAATCGTCTGATGAGGAAATGGGAATTCATGAGTGGTATTGAGGTCAGCTGATGAGGACTACAGAGGAGTAGTCAGCATGGAGAAGTTCTTCTGAAGCCGTATGCTGCATTCGGAACCCATGAGAATAATAACAATAATTACATACATAAATATCTTTCACCAGAACTTTCAAATTCGTTAAAGACCATCTAAAATCAGGGACAGCTGTTCAGTCGCAGCTTGAAACTCTTCGGTTGTGAGTGCCTACAGTGGTGCAAGGTATCCGCTACGGAATACGGATATAACACTGCCCTCAACCAGTGCTTTCAGCAAACATTCTTTTTCTCCATGAAATGCTAGACTCCAGTGGCCACCAATTTGTAGTACAGCCTCAGAATTCACAGCTATCAATCATTTAGAAATTCATATTTATCGGAGGAATGTTCCCTTAAGAACTTTCACTGATTTCGATGTGGATTTCTGGGGATGCGTACTGCCAAAAAGTATCAAATTAGTACGAAGCTGCCGTTCAATTCTCCTTGGTTTTCAGTGACGTCTAACTTAAACTGGTTCTTGAAGAAAGTCCATAGTGAAATTAATCAATGAAAGTTTCGAAATTTTTATTCACACAAAAATATACATTTGTTTCCTCTGATTCTGTGTGATACAAAGCTCATGGAGTATTTTGTCTAATGAACACACTGGACAAATTGACAAATGGTGAGTTAGTTGAAAATGGCAAGATTCCAATGTCAACTACTAGTATGGGAAAATGAAGAGAGGAGGGTAGATCGTTGACACAAAACTTTTAATGTAGACAAAACACGTAGTTCAGCGATGAGGCTCTTTCCTTTGACGAGTTCATCTTCCTCGTAATACTGCGTAATCTCATTTCCATGCACTATCCATTTCATGAAAGAGAGTAGTAATAAAAGTGATGAGTTGTCACAAACGCAATTTTCAGTATTGGTCAATGCCTAAGACGAGTTGAGTAAGTATATTAGAGTTACGTAATAAGGTGAATAATCCAATGAATGAGTTGTAATCAAAATGTGCACATGGAAATAAAGGAAAACATGGAATTATGCAAGAATTCTAAGGAGTTATGAAAACAAACACACAAACAAACAAAAGTCAAGTCAATAGAAATCAACACGGTTGTTACCATAACAACTGATGTGGATGTATAATAATTTTCTTTTGTATGCGAAGCTCCAGTTTTTCTGTCTGGATGGCTAGAGCTTCAGTAATGCAAAGGAGACGAAATCGTATTGCCTTTGACAGGTCGTTCTCCTTCACTTTGAAGGAGAAGGAGTTTGTTGAAATGGACTGAACAGTGTTGACAGAGCCGACTCCAACTTTATGCATCCAATGCAGTAGGATATTGTTCTTGAAACATTTTGCGTCAAACGACGAATGTACTTGGCTCCACAGAAGACTCATTTGAGTGTAAGTCATATAAACCGCATGGTTCATTCTGGCACAGCTCCAGTGTTTATATTTTTCCCGATACATATTCCTAAGCAAACTGTGTCATCTAAATAATTCTTGACTTCTAGTATTTTGACTAACACGAAGTAACTACAACATATGGCGTGTGGTAACGGCAAGGTTTATGAGTAGTATATAATTGCAGATTGTGATAGGAAGCAACTAAAAATATAAACCAGCATTTTAAGTCACTGACAGTGGTTGTAGAAATAGAAGTGTTTGTTCCTCGAATCTGGATTTAGTTCACGATATGGATTTGGAATAACCTGTTTGAACAAATTCTCATGCCGTTGTTTAACCTTGGGCCAATCGCCCCAACTATTGAGAAGAGTTTATTGTCCTCTGACGTAGCCGAAAATTAATGTGTCTAAATAAGTATGCACATTATGCGTCTTTACCTAACAAGAAAGGTTCGTTACTAATTGTCTTAACTGCTGCGGTCCTATCTGATATCACTGCCTTCAGACAATGAAGATTCCAATGCCTGCTGCTGCTGCTGTCGAAGAAGGAGATAAACTAGGCTTCTTGTGAGGCTTCGATGCTGTCGATTCGTTGGTGGGAGTCAAGCTTTCAACGGTAAAGATGGTTGTGCTGGGAACACTTCTCAGAGTTCCGGCAAACTCAGCGTACTACAGCTGAGAACAGGTAGGTGGTGAGAAGACCTGGAAGGTGATGATGGGATAATGGGTGTCGAGGTTTGACAACCCAATGGACAGACAGAAGGCAATGCCCGACTTTCATATCACGAAGTTGCCACTGGACGGACACCTGCTAGTATTCACAGTGAAGCTGACAGGTCTACCTCATCGTGGACCTCCCCCAAACTTGATAAAGTGTGTCAGACGCAGAAGACATTACTCAGCAATTATGACTGGTCAACACCGCACAACACATAGACATTAGTCAGCCCACGAAGGTAACAAGACGCATACTTGGCACAATGGCAGTTACCACAGAGCTATCGAAATCGAACCGGGGGACAACACAGAATCGAAGATTTGCAGTGCAAAGTAGCCACGGCAGGTACGAATGAATGTCAGAAAAGACCAGTGCTGTGAATGTTGGTTTTAATGTTGGTCACTTCCTAACACAATCTGCATTTATATACTACTTATATATCTTGTCAGTAACACACACCACAGCATCATTCGTTCATTTTCCCAAACCAAGCCAATATGATACATCACACGTTTAATCGAATACCCCTAAACTCTTTAGTGTTATTATTAGTTTGATAGAAAATGGTTTCACTTTGATATAGAACAACAACAACAACAACAACAGTAACGGCTTACTGATCAGGGATACCGAGTAGAAAACCTCTCGAATTGTCCAAATATTTTGACTTTCGGGCAAAATGTTCATTCACGATGTAAGTGTCCTCGTCAATTGGATACTAGAAAATTGATTGAAAATATGAATAAATACAACAGATAGGTAGGTAGGTAGGTAGATAGAGAATGTGAGAAGAATCTGTAAATGTCACTCATTTTTGCACAAATTTTGTTGATTAGTAAATCGACATACATGATTTGAACATTTTAAACATTCTAGAAGATTATTTCCGTTGATTGAAAGCAGCGAAGCGCTCGGCCTCTGATGACGTGTCGTCTCCTTGTGCGGAGGATTAGTCAACTTGAAGTATTTTGGTGGGTGGTGACTAACTGCAGTGGAATTCACCAGGATGCGCACTTCTTCCTATTTGAAACTCGTCTTAGCTGGATGTACCTGCATTCCCCAGTCAGGGAGTGATTCTGTTCCACCCCCCGCCACCACCATCTCTGAGGCTTGGACCCAGTGACCTTCATTACTGACCATCACTTCAAACACTTTAGTTCAATGAATCAACGGGAGAATCCAAATTGTATTCATTTACAACTGATATCTATCACATAAGAGGCGGTAGCTCTTGTGCACCCTCCCCACCCCCAAGTGGTCTAGTGGATAACACGCTTTGGTGTTTGAAACGATGGGTGCTCTGGTATCAAGCCTTAGTGAGTTTGGAGGGGTTACACCTCCACTAAATGACAAGGCAATGCAGGTGCAAGCCCAGATCACGATTCCCTTCAGATAGGACGAAATGTGCATCCTGGAGGATTCCACTGCAGCTAGTTACCATCCACTAAATGAATTCTAGAAGATTGATCCAGTAGGCTTGTTACACCAATTGAAAGGATAGATGAATAATATTATTATTACTATAGCAGTATTATTCAGTCCCTGCCTTCTGAGTGGAGCATACAGGTTCAGCAGCACATCTCAGGTGTACTTGGCTATCAACAGCTTCGATCAACTTCGATTTGTTGCACGATTAACTACGAAGTCCCATTTCCTCATCTTCTTCCTCTTCTTTACATGATCGGTGCCATTATCATCCTTGGACGTACAGCCTATCAGTTGCCATACAAGGGTTTCATTCAACGGCTTGACGTGTGACGTCACTTGAAAGTCTTATCAGTGTCTAATCCACCCCCGTCGCCTCCTCTCTGTTTGTAGAGTGGTCGGTTCAAGGGTGTGGTATTTGCCTGTCACTGTTCCACTACCGTTTATCCTTCCTTGCTGGTCATCTAATCTTCGAGGAAACGAGCAAAAAGGACAGTCTACTGGTAACAACAAGCTAGCCTAGTGCGTTCCATTTACTACCATTAATGATATCCAGATTGTAAGCGGTTTGATACTAAGACAACTGCTCTTGTTGTCTACATATATAATTGGCATTATTAGAAAACAAACCTCCTCCACAGTTGCGCAGCTGGTTGAAAACGATGACAGAAGAATTTAGCAAGTCGGAGATGTGCTAATTCAGCCCTTTTTCACACTCACACAATTCTGAGGTTAGTATTTTCTAGTCTAATGAGTGTTATTATCAAATAAGTAGTATAACGTCTATGTCCAGTGTAAACTCGTTTCAATATTACTGATTATGAACAACAAGAAACAGCACTAATCACTATCAGCATGGAAGAAATTCGAGGACGTCACCTCCTTCAATTCACTTAAATAGGAAACATTCTTCTAACTACGACCAACTCTTCAGATGTGGATTTCAAACACAACCAGAACCAGAAAGGCAACTCGGACATTCATCACTCTGAAATTAGTCCGGAAATCACCCTCTCAACTCAGCACAGACAACAAAATTCTGATTTTCATCATCAAAGTTAATTCAGTCACTTCTTCCTTAAGGGTCAGAATCACAGTGACCGCTTCAGTGAAATCATTCGCAACAGCCTACTGTGGAATTACATCAACAGCCGCTTCTCATGCTGACTCCCAATTGAAGATTAGATAGCTGACTGGCTGCATACAATTATCCCTAAGAAACTGTGAGAATGACCCAATCAACAACCTCCTATTGCTCAACAAATATGTTAAATAAAACGGAGAGGGATCAAACATACACTTTGAGGAGACCAACCAGAGCATGACTCGTGCGAAACTTAACAAGAAACGACAGGCGACTTGGACGTGTGTTCAAGTGTGACATGAAGTTCGTGTGGTGAGGGTGGAAGAGATAAACGCTGATGAGTGGTAGTGAGGCCAGGTAGAGAGTATTGCAGAGAAGAGGGTAAAATGGAGAAGTGTTGTTGAAGTTGTATGCTATACTCAGAATTCAAGGGAACATTAAAAAAGAGAATTGTATTTCTCTGGAAATGAAGCACAGAACTGTTCACAATTTGGACTATAATTTTTAACATCAAGTTGTAGCATAGTCAGTCAATGAGTCAGGACACTTCTGTACTTGCCATCTCTCCATCAATTGGTTGTATTAGATCGAGTCAGTTAACTGTCTTCTAGAGTGTGAGCTGAGTGACAGGAAGTTTTCGGCATTTCTTTACTGATTGCAGTAAGTGTCTCTCGTAGACTTGTGTCTATGGTAGTGAAATTCAGGATGCATGCTTACCTGTAACAGGGAGGATACAAATATACCCATGTGTATTTCATTAATTCTATCCAATTAAAATTAACTATAGCTGCTAATCTCATGATGCGATTTTCCTGTGATTGGTGACGGTTCGTTGTCGGTTTACCGGTAGACTACACTGGCTAACCACGCACGCCACACGTGGTCAGGAGGTGAATCCCCAGCCGACTCTCTTAGTGAGCTGGGTAATAAAGAGGGGTGATTGGGCGTGATACTAAAGACCCCACTCCGTATAAAGAAAACAGACATCACTGCTATCGTTACTTCAAAACTCCAGCTTGAAGCCAACTGTGTTTCCCTCGGAAAGCAAAGGAATAAAATAAGTAATCATAAATACAGATGAGTGTTAACAAAAGATGATCTAACGAACACGTCGGATTTGTGTAGAAGTGAACCGATTAGACTTCGACCAAGAATAACAATATTATTATTATAATTATTGTTCCCTTGAGTTCCAATTGGAACACAGGGCTACAATAGAACACCCCGATTAACTTATTGCCAATTCTTCAGTGTGCAGATAGCGAAGGTGGCAGCTGTTTTGAAAAAAAGTCTACAGTGGCCTGTTAGAAATGATTTTCAAGAGGCGGACGCCAAGTCTCTGATCTGCATAGAAGAACTGACTGTCTGCCTGACTGACTGAATGACTTAACAATGGCGCTGCAAACCCGACTTGTGTTGTTAAATGTTGAGTTCAACGGGAAGACTTCCGGACTGATTTCAGAGTGATGAATGTCTGCCTTGTCTTTTTGATTCTGACTGTGTTTGACATCCTCATCCATGGAGTTAGCTGTAGTTGAAAGGATGATTCCTAGTTTAGTGAACTGAAGGAGGTGACCTATCTCAAATTTCTTCCATGTTGATTGTGATTGGTGCCAGAGAAACATTAAAACTCAACCTGAATACTCTCTGGTTTCATATAAAAATTAATCCTTAATATTTAACCAACTTACTTTATATATCAGAGATAAATTCTCTTTAAACTGTGACATGTTAAAGTCGTAGGACGAAGCGAAGACGGTGATATTTGAAATCTGAAGGAAGGAAAAACACGATAATATTGATTGATAATAATTTTATTATTCATATGAAGTGTGATCAAGATTTGACAGAAAATACTTCCACCAATAATTGGGCACCGAGTGAGAGGTTAACATATGCAAAAAAATTTTATTTTTGTCAAATTTCAACGAAATTGAAATTCTAATGTTTCGTTCGACAAACTCATCCGAACTTCTCCATGGGAAATTAATCGAAATTGAAATCACGAAGGATTTCATCATGAGGCGACTTCGATTAAAGAGAACCATTTGAAAACCTGAGAATACTGGAGAGCTGTTTCGTCCTCGTTTGAGACTCTTCACAGTACGCACTCAACACCACGATTCAAACCCAGGACCTTCTGGTTACGAGGTGAGCTCGTAGACCATCCATCAGCCACTGGGACGCGATCCAATGGCTAATGAATTCTAACTTCTCCCAATTCATGACATAGCGCAACCTTTTCGATATTTGGATCGGGCACTAGTAACTAGTGTGACGTGTCTAGTCCTTTCTTTGGTGCAGACTGAATTCTATCAGTCAGGTTTTGCAATGTGGCCACCATTCTAAGTAGCTCGCCATCACGGTGCACATTGATTTGATGATATTAGATGAAAGCGCTAGACACATCACACCAGTTCTCAGTGTCCATAAAAAGTATCCAATTCAGTCTTACGGGAGGTCAAACGCGAGCTGGAACAGTTAAGTGATAACGTCTCTGACTGCCGGTAGCACTGGGTGGCGCGGGTTCGAGTCCCAGAAGGGACATGAGTTCCTTCAAAGTAACTGCAGATACGGCTTGCTGACTGTTGAGTGCCAGCTAGCACGAAACCCAAGGGCAAGTAGGGCTTCCTGCTGATCGCCCTCAACCATCTAATTAATTTCCATGTTCCAATAATCTACTTGACGACAACCTACTTCAAGTTTGACCTCTGTAATTGACTCCACTCCCAGTCAGCATTACATGATATTTGTGGTTAATCAGACAGTCAGGCTCTCAGTAGGACCTTGATTCAGTCTCTACTAAGTGTAGTGCAACCCCCGATCTGCTTTCTAGCTTCTGCAGATATTGTTTATGCTCCTTTACTCTCACATTTATCTGTCCTCAAGTTTCGCCTGCACATATAGACAGCATCATAATCTCCACAATTTATCTGGTACACGCAATTCTGTTGGTTGTCTTCTCCTGTTTTATTCTTAACCATCACCAGTGATTTAGGGGGGGGGGTAAGGTGTTTGTTGCACCAAAATACACTCTTGTGACATTCATGTAAGTATAGAACTTGGGCACTGTGGTGGTAGAGTGTAATTCCATATTAGATAAGCTCGTTTTAAACATCACCTAGTAATGAGGCAATATTAACAACTGGATGACGTTTCGAGCACAATTTATTGTTGCTAATAACCATATATACTTAGTCACACGGCTTCACAGTTTACCATATGTATAGCTATTCTCTCTGTCTCTCCATCTTCCTCCTGTTGTTTGTTGCCGCTTTCCATATCTCCAGTATAGGTGTTGCGTTTTTCCGATTGCAATTATGCGTGGTGAGTCAATAAACATTGATTCAGTGACTAACCTCAGTCTGTCTCTCTCTCTACACCTGACTAAATTACTCTTGAATACGTTTACCAAGAACTTTCGTCTGGGTCTTTTAACGTAGCGGAGGCAATCATTCTCCATCTAGCTAAATTTCCATGTACTTTGATTGGACACTCATAACTGGTGTCATATGTCTAGTCCTTTCTTTGGTGCAGCCTAAATTCTATCAGTCAGGTTTGTAATTTGACTCTCATTCCAAGAAGCTCACCATCACGGTGCACATCGATTTGATGATATTAGATGGAAGCACTAGACACATCACACCAGTTACTAGTATCCATTCAAAGTATCCAATACAGTTCTACAGGAGGTCAGTCGAGAGCCGGAACAGTTCAGTGGTAAGGTCTCTGACTTCAGGCAGTACTGGGTGACGTGGGTTTCAGTCTCAGAAGGGATATGAGTTCCTTCAAGGTAGTTGCAGATACGCCTTACTGACTGACTGGTGAGTGCCAACTAGCACAAACTCTAGGTCAAGTAAGGCTTCCTGCCGATTGCCCCCAACCATCTAATAAATTTCCATGTTCCAATAATCTACTTGACGACAACCTACTTCAAGTTTGACCTCTGTAATTGACTACACTCCCAGTCAGCATTACATGATATTTGGCAAATTATATTATTTTCTTTTTGGTTAATTGGATGTATTGGGTGGGTCATTAAGTTGACGAAGTTTATCTCTTAGAGAGTCGGTTGTTTGGTTGGTTGGTTGGTTGGTTTAAATGCCACCCCGACTAATTCCAGCCTCATTGAGAATTCTACATAAGGCCTCTTCTGACGTTCCTTCTTTATACAGCAGTACTACAGGGGCTTTAAATTCCAAATTATTTATGGTAATTTCACTACTTATCTTATTTTCGCTATGGTACTTCATACATTTCTGAATAAATTCTGGTGGGTGGTTTTGTTGTTCACTAGTAATATTTCCTTTATTTGTTTGATTTCGTTATTTAAATCTTCTGGCCTACTAGTTAGGCTCTCTCCCGGAGCAGTTATATAGACAAATAACTAAACCAACCTATGTTTACCGATTCTGGATGGGATGAATTAAAGTCTAAGTATTTTGTATTAGAGTGTGTCTACTTCCCATGAATGCTAACCCACCGTGGAGTTTTCGTTTTGTTCTACAGTCTAGCATGACCAACTCACCCTGTTTGTTGTTTTATAACTCCGAAGTGAATTGGATCCCGTCGACTTTTGACTTCATATATGCGTGTGTGTATGTGTGAAGAACTGAGGGATATGTTCCGATTTCAACACAGTGAATGAATGTATCATCCACACACATATCTCCCACATAACCCAGCAGTAGGATTAAACGTTCTAAGAGCTTTGTGATCCCAACTATCCATAAATATGTCGGCTAATATTACTGGAGATATTGGTGATTGATGCCATCGCCAACCTATTCCTCGGATCATACAGTACATTTTGAAATTGGAATTACACCCCCCAACTATGTCATGATAATTATAGAAATCATTTCATCATTAGTTAATGTTATGTAATCATAATTAAGTAAAATTATGACTGACCTTATCTATAGCAAATTTCTTCGTCCTCTTATTCAACCAAGTAACTTCTTCGATCGAACTATACAGAGCTTCCTTTATTTCTTTGACCATATTGACCACCTGAGGTGAAAAGAAAGGAAACATAATTACGGTGTGCAGTATACGAACGATATCATTGAAGTTCTTGACTGAAGAGGTTGGAAAAATGAAGAAGCCTGCAGATGATTGCATTACTCAAAAGCCTAATAATTGTATTAAAAGAATATTCACTGAGTTGCATCTTCACGGATATATTCTGTATTCACCGAGTAACAAAGAAGACTGGTAGGACTTTGAACAGATGCCCATTTATTGAAAGCCTACGTGGAGAGACCTGTTGACAAACGCTCAAAAGTTCGGCGGTCATTAATCACAATCGAAACCTAATAATACATCTCTTGCGACTGGAATCCGAAGAATCAGCATCCGCAAATCGGTAGAAGTCAACACTTGATGAGAATCGCTACCTCCGTGACTCCCACGCTCGATTTATAAATAAACACACAAAACGAAGAGAAACCAACACAGAACACCTCAGCTGTGTGCTGAAGAAGATGCTATACATGAATGTGTCGTTCGAATGCGACTTTCTGGCCCAACGACGTGTAAAGAACATTGTTTGCCGCTACGCTATGATTGGTATTCTCTTTCCCTCGCTCACTGTTCTTCAACAACTTCAAAGATAAACTACCGCATTAAACAATCTCTCTGTGTGTATCTACCAATTCACTTGCTCATGTGCAGTGAGCGAGATATATAGGTCGGTGTTCTAAAAAGAGTCAAACAACATCATCCTGCTTGGCTAGGACAGGATACCAATGAATCAATACGGAATGCTCTCATTGAACATATATTCTCAACACTGGTCATTACTCACTATGCAGGGAGACAATTCTTTCAAAGTTATCTACAAGGTCACAAGAAGCCTCGGGAAAACGGCAAGCATCCATAGATTTTGCATTGTCAATGCCTTAGCAATTCGGATGCAAAATCCTGATTTATGCATACACAGAAAAGACTTCTCCATCTCCTATTTTTATTATTATTATTTCCTTTAATTCCTAGAGGAACATAGGGCTTCAGCAGCGTGTTTCCATTGCGTTCGGTTCTCTGCTAGAGTCTTCACCTGGCTCCAAGTCTGCCCACACGTTTTCATCTCCTCTTCACATGACCTCCTCCAAGTCACCCACTCTTGCACTGACGACCAACTCGCCGCTTCCCTTTCGGGTTCCACTCGAGCAATGGCTTGTCTAGTGATGTCACTTGATGGTTTCCTCAGAGTATGGCCAATCCATCTCCATTTCTTCCTGCCTATTTGTTTCACAATCGGTTCCTGGTTGGTTGGCTCATTGCCAGAGATCCCTGTTGCTGATCTTTTCTGGCCGGCCATCTGATCTTGAGTATTGAGCGAAGACAACTGTTAATGAAGGTCTGTAGTTTGTTTGAGATGCTCTTTATGACACGCAGTGCAAGTCTCTGATCCGTATAGCATAGCACTGACTTCACATTGGACTTCTATCTTGGGTATAATTCCATGTTCACCTGTTATCGCTATCTTGTTATTGACTATATTTTGTGAATTTTTCGTATGACGTATCTACTTAATCTTTTCACCTATCACATAATTTATTTTGGTCACTTGTCTTCATGCTCTTTGAGTGATATTCAGTTATTTCTGAACTTTTTTCACATTACGTAACCCTAGGGGAAACTTATCAATCTTCACTTCCCCTCCCTTTAATCACATTTTTTAAATAGTTTGATGGCACAAGCACTCACCCAAACTAATTGTGTATTCTGGTTTGACAAACCTAATCTACACACACACACATCTACGAAAATAATTATATTCCAGGATTTCATCATGATGAGCTGACATCGGTTAGAGGGGTATCGGAAAACCAGCTGGGAGTACTGCACAGCTGTTTCGTCAGCCTCGTTTGGGACTCTTCACAGTACGCATCCACCGACATGGTTCGAACTAAGGATCTGCTGGTTACAAGGCGAGTAGTGTTTTAGAGAAAAAGCTGTGAACCAACCTCATTTCGGTGATTGTCTTTTATGCGTTGAGCAATGTAGTGTTTTTCAATTGTCCAAGGAAAGATTTCTGTCAAGCGTTCAATACAGAACTCTGAGTATTTTGGGTTGAGACCTATTCACATCAAAACAGGAGAGAAAAGGAGACAAAATCAAGAATATTTACATGACCAGGAATTGATGTCATCAGTTGGAGAAGCATTGGAATCCACTAGGATTTAGTGAACTGGTGTTTCTTCTTGGGATTCGATTCCAGGGTCTTCTGGTTATAAGTCAAGCTTGTAGACCATTCAGCCACTGAGACCCACTTGAATGGCCAGCCGATGAATTTCAACCTCTATCAGTTCACCAACTACCCCCTGGTTTTCAATCGTTCTCTAGCTGATATCGGTCCGTGCGTGGTGAAAATTCAAACAAATGAAATCCCTGCAGTTGTCGCAAGACGTAATCATCAGTTGTGTTCACCAGGTGAGGATGAGATGAGCACAAATATTTGCCGATGAAACTGGCTGCTGTCAGTCGCGCTTAAAATTTACGAATTGGTAGAAGTTAGAATTTATGGGTTGGCAGTTGAGTGAGGTCCTAGTGTCTGAATGGTCTACGAGCTCGTCTTGTAACCATCAAACTCTGGGTTCGAAATTTGGTTGAGGCGTACTGGTGATGAGTCCGAAACAATGACGAGATGGCTGTCCACTAACATTCCCTGATGTTTTTAAAACCAAAGTAACTTATTTTGTGTTATAGCTAGCAGTAGTATCTGTGGTTAAGAGGTAGAACGCTCGCCAACCATCCCTCAAGTAGTTACGGCTTCTATCCATGCCTTACCCACTCCAGAATCTTGCCAAGCTGGTCATAATGCAGGTAAAGAGAGAGGGTTATGTCGCGCGAGGTTAGCAACCTCACCCTATAAAAATAAAGCCACTCCTACCGAAAATTCAAACCTCTCGTTTTTTATCCTTCTGCTTAAAATTAAATTGAAATAATGAGGAGAGTCAGTTGGATGCACTTGCACCCTACTGGTTGTGGTAGTGTTCCTCCGGAGACTCAGTTAACAGAGCCTACTGGTTCAAACACTTCAGCGTGCCTTATCCACTAGACTACCTCTTCACCTAGAAGTTCTGGACATTCAGTTATCTGCTCATCAAAGTGAAACCATAAAATGACGTGGTGTGATCATAATTTACCTGAGTCCACTTTGCTATCCATAGGTACTAATTTATCTTGTTTAGAGAAAATGAAATCCATCAGCGGTAATAATAATTCCATAACAGCCATATTATGAAGTGCACTATAGAAGACAAAATAAATAATAACAAAGTTTCAAAAGAGTTTCAGCTGTCGTCTCCATGACAAATAAATGTTAAATAGATGGTTGGAGGCAGGCAGTCGGAAGGAAGCCCTGCCTGGCTGAACTGCGTTTCATGCTTATTGACATTTTCCGGTCAGAAAGGTGTATACGCATCTTTGGAGGAATTCATATCCCTTCTGAGATTCGAACCAGCATCACTCATAGCCGTCTGTCGTCAGAGACATTATCGCTGAGACATTTAGGCTGGTGATTGACCTCCTGTAGGACTGACTGTATTGGACAATTTGTTTGGACATGAGGTGTAACAGTATCTGAGTCTGACTAAATTCTATTAGTCAGGTTTACAATATGACCACTAACAAGCTAGGCTGTTCGTCATCACAGTGCACTGTGAACTGTTGTTACTAGGTGGTTGCGGACAATCGGCGGGAGGCCCAGCCTGACCTAGATTTCGTGATTGGTTGTTGGAACTCGCTTGTCAGCAAGACATATGTGCATATGTGCAAAACACTCAGTCAGGTTCATGCATTTATTTAAGGTTGGCCAAGGTAAAGAAAGTCTCTGTAGCTTAAGCCATCGGAATCCATCTGAAGGGAAGTCAAACATATGTGTGTTCAGAAGAAATTAGCACACAGTCACTTTCCTTACCTTGGTCATCCTTACATGAATATGGAAAATACTGACAATTTCAACCTACCAACCCCACCCCAACCACCCAACCACCTAGGCCTTTTATAAGTTATCACTGTACAGATCATCTTCTTTTCGACTGCCTCCTTCCTGTTATTTAATTGCCTGTTACACAATCAACTTGTACACTCGCTTATTCCCTAATTACTCTTCTTATTTTTTTCAAAAATCATGAATTATGCAATCCATTTGTTGTTTGTATTAATTCTCTTGGTTAATTGTCACCCCGCACGCCTGACATGTTGATACTGACTGATTAATGTTAACAAACATATCACCACTAGATCGCCGAATCTACAATTCAATGAAGACTCACCAGCAGAAATGGTGAGAAACCAGCTGTCCCACTCAGCGAAGATAAAACTCTTCAAGGCTGAACTTCGACCAACTTTTCCCAAAAAACATTAATGGTTCGAATGAACGTAAAGGATAAGATACCATTGCTGGCCTCATCAATGTGTGCCTATGCATTCACCTGTCGACCTGGCCAGCGTTTGCTATCCACATGTGTCATCGAACACTTAAACTAATGATTTTGCATGGAAGTAAAAAAATAGTTTTTGATGTAGTTGTGTTCTCTGAGCTAGATGGTTTTTTCGCGAAGCTTTCATTGCCGTAGTAGGCAACATCTTTAGGACATCCACATGAGCTACAAATCTTCTCCATTATATCTAGAGAAAAGAGTCCTCCACCCCCTTGTAAGCCCTATTCTGCAACACCTAATCGAATCTTGACACCAAACTATCCCACAAACCAACTCCAAAGTCATCTACTGAATACGGGAGGGTCTTGCTGCAAGAGTCGGAATCAAACTTCTTCAAAATGCAGAAGCAATGGTAATTCACACATTAAATTGCGAACTCCACATACACAAGTGACAGTGTGTTCATTCACTCAGCCTACAATTGACCTAATCTGCCTTAACACTGGATATGAAAATTTTTGTTTTTTCATTTTTAAATTTTATTACCTTCTTCCAGAACTTGTGGACATTTCAATCTCATGTAAAACACATTGATGTTTCAGTGCCATTGCATCCTCCACTATTATCGGTAGTAATCGATAATCATCTTTGTAGTCAGTTTCCTTGAATAATTTTGCAAATAGATTTTCCCAATCCATCTTGAAGAATGAAGGAAGAATGAAAAGAAGCGGATATTTCGATGAAAATTAGGCAGATGTTGTAGGAAGATGCTTTTATAAAATCACAATATAAATTAAATTTTATCCATACCACATCAGGTGATAAATATCTATGTGGGTTAGGAGTTTGGACTGGGCATCGGTGGTGTCACGGAAAGCGCTTCCAACAGGCATCAACAACTGCTCTCATCTCCACCCCCTCCTATCAGCTCGCCTGTTGATGGCTTCATGCTGAAGATCAGATGACTGGCCAATCAGCCAGAAATAATTATCAACAAGAATCTCTGGAGGGGGGGGGGAAGAAACCAATACGGAACCTTCTGTTGTTCAGCAGATATGTCAAAGGAAATGTGTATGAGTGACATTGGGCTGCAGGCCATCGCTTGAATGAAACACGGATTGGGAAACGACGAGTTGGCCATGTAGCTGAGGGTGACATGAAGGAGTTTGTGTGATGAGGAAGAGATGAGGGCTTTTGGGTAATGGTAAGGCCAGCTAAAGTGGACTGTAGAGAATGGGACGTAGAGGAGGTGATCTGTTGAAGCCCCGTGTTCCATTTGGAATCCAAGGGAATAATCATGCATACACACATACATCTTTGTATGTCGATTGTCCAGTGAAATTATGATGGCCAACAGCGCCTCACGTGGCCCGGGTTCAATTCATGGCCGACGCATTCCGAAACCTCACTTAGCCATGGGTAAACCCAGTAAAGAGTTAAGGCTGAGTGTTTAGACAGCAGATCCACCCATTTTAAAACACAACACTGTCTCTCTTGTGAAACTTGATATTGTCATTATTATTATTATTGTTTTTCCTTGAGTTCCGAGTGGAAAATATGCCTTCAACAGTGCATCTCCAAATTGTCCTATTCTCTGTAGTCGTCTTTAGCTGGCCCCACGATTCCCCGTAGTCTTTCATCTCTTTCATGTCACCCTTGGACACACTTTCGACTCACCAGTTGCTTCTCATTTAGGTTCCACTAGAGAGCTGACCTAACTGGTGTGTGATGTAGCCAAACTGACTCCTCAGCATATGCCCAATCAGTTTCTACCTTCTGCTTTAAATTCATTGAGCAGTAGAAGGATTTTGATTGGTTGGCTCCCAAGATTTCTGGTCGGCTATCCTATCTGATCAGCCAGATTACCTTCATTATGGAGCCAGAGAAGGTGGCAGCTGTTGATAAAAGTCTACAGTAACCTGTTAGAAAAATGCTTCCAGTGACGCACACGCCATGTTTCTGACCGACATAGAAGAACTGACTGACTGAATTACCATTGGTGTTGATAATCCGAATTTTGTTGTTTACTCCGAGTTCAACGGAAGACTTCCAAAGTGATTTCCGAGTGATGAACATCCGCGTTATCTTCCCAATTCTGGCTGGTTTTGACATCTTCATCCTTGGAGTTGGCTGTAGTTGAAAGGATACTTCCTGGATAAGTGAAGGAAGTGATCTCATTCAAATATTTTCTGCTGATGATGACGGGTGCTTGTTGTTGATGTCGTCGGCTGACTTTTTGTCTTCATTACCTCTCTCTTCCCTACATTCCCTGAAGTCCTATCTTCACTGCTTCTATTGCCAACTTGTTGTAACCCTCGAATTCCTGTGACATTCGATATAAATCGCACAGCACAAAGTCCAAATCTTCTAGAGTCTTCTTAACGGTAGCCCCCATACCACGCTCAGGCTTCCACATAATCCAGTTCACCACAATCAGGAATATCAACGGTAATTGTAAACAGGCAGTCTTGTCTTACTCCTATCTCCACTTCGATGGCTTCTTCACTGAGTTTTCCGTTACGGATCACCTGACACGTGGCATTATCATTTAGCAGCTAGCTGTTTAATGAGGTTGATAAATTGTTTGGGGAACTGTACTGTATTGTGTTGAAGTAATTTCCAAATTACTCCTCCAAAGTCGATGGAGCTGAGATAGGGACATGACTGCCATTCTACGCACTGTTCAATGATGACGATTCGTAGAACTGACATTCAATCTGCACATGATTCGCTTTTTCTGAATCCAGATTGTTCTGGGAGTGTGGGTGGAGTTCTGCATCCATTGCATCCTTTAGTCTTTCCAAGGTGACGCGAATTAATATTTGGCTTGTTGCTTATTCTTCCTGGTCGGTCATATATTATCTTCACGATCCAACCAGCGAAAGTAGATGCTGACGAAGGTTCACAGTCTGTTAGAAGTTCCTTTATTGCTAGCTAAGTCGATATGCTGTTTGCTTTGAAAATACACTTGATTTTAAGATCTCCGAACTCCAAAACCTTGTCGACAAAAATAACACACGTTTGACACCAAACTATTACAACCAATGAATCTCCTAAAATGCAGTAAAATGTCACAAGTCAAAAATATTTGTAAATGTGAGCAAACTTCAGGAGTTTTCCTCTGTGACATAAAGGAAACCAGGAATAAAATATTCCTCATTTTTCAACAAATACCTTAGTGGAAATAATCTAAGGTGAAACGCTGATTTCTTCATGAAAACTTATCCTTCAACTGGGCACTAGTTGGTAAGGGACTAGTGTAAGGTGTGTTTAGTCCTTTGTGTTTTTGATGCAGACTAAATCCGACCAGTCAATCAAGTTTTCATTATGACCACCAACAAACTACGTGTTTCATCATCATTTTTTTCCTTCACGTTCCCAGTGGAACATAGGGCCTCAAGCTAGTGGCTTGAAGTTTCTGTGGCAGTGTCTATTTTACAGGATGGGGTTGCTAGCCTCATGACCAACCTTACCTCTTCACCAGCATTATTTCTGTCTTAGCGAGGTAAAGTAGTGCGTCGACCGGGGATCGAACCCCGGACCATGTGCATGGTCGGCGAGCGTCCTAACCGCTATGCCACCATCATCATGGTGAACTCTAAATTGTTGTTATTAGGTGGTTGAAAGCAATCGCCAAGAGGCAGCCTCGAATCCACGTGCTTGGACACCCGATCAACATGAGCATCCATATGCCAGAACTCCCGGTCTCGTGGAATTCCATAAGTAGCTAGATTACAGGCATATACCACCACACCCAGTCACTCCTTCAGTGTACGGTTATTTCTCTCTGTCAGACCATTCGTTTGTGGAGGATGATATGGTGTTGTTCTGATCTCCTTGATACCAAGCTGTAGCAAATGCGGAGTGAATCCTTCATTTTCAAAACAATGACCCTGATCTGTCAATATCACGTTTGGTACACCGTTGTCTGCAATGATGTGTCGAACTGTTGAGTGACTCACGGCTCTCGAACGTTGATCAGCAATCACGATGGCATCTACCCATCGTGTAGCGTGTTCCACCATCATCAGAAGGTACTGATCGCCACTGTGCATCTACGGAAACGGATCCATCACATATACTGCAGACAAGTCACCTACTGCTGTAACTTGAATTGACTGCAGAGGCAGTTGCATGCACCGATATCCTTTCATCGACTGGCACTGCGGACATCTTCATGAAAACTTATCCTTCAACTGGGCACTAGTTTTTCTTCTTGATAGCAGCTTGATTCCACACAGTACTACTTTTTGGTAGAAGTAAGGAATCTTCAGCATGTGATATCGGTAGCCCAAATTTCGCAGGCCAACCATTGATATCGGGTGTGCGTCGGCAGAAGATCGAACCCCGAACCATGTGCATGATCGACGAGAGTCCTAACCACTGTGCCACCGACGCACGTGGCTAGTCATTTGTTTGTTTACCGCAGACTGAATTCTACCAATCAAGTCAAGTTTTCGATGTGTCCACCAAAAATCTAGGTGGTTCATCACCATGGTGAACTCTAAATTGTTGTTATCAGGTGGTTGGAAGCAATCACCAAGAGGAAGTCTTGGCTGACACTCACCACCAGTCATCAAGGTGTGTATCTTCAATCTTGAAGGAACTCATGTTCAAACGCGTGTCACTCAGTGCTGTCTACAAGTAGAGAGATTATCACTGAGAACTATTCAGGCTAGCGACTGACCACCTGTTACAATGTATCAGACACAATTTGATTGAATACAAATGAATGAGATTTAAATGTTTGTTTAATTGTTGTTATTCTTGTTGTATTTACCGGTGGACAGATGGCCTTCAGTTCATCCATTCCAACTGTTTGTTTTCCTTTACTTGAAGGACGTTTGTTTGCAAAATACGAATTCTAAAATGGATACACCAAAAAGTAGATATGATTAGTATTCGCATAGAAAACAGAAATAAAATTAACGAAATAATTTTTACATTGATAAATATAATAATGATAATAATAATTTGCTTTATTCCAAAACACTACTTGTGATACAGAATGGAATTCTCAGCATTTTTACTACAGTATTGCATCCAGTTAGTACATTATCAATAAATAAAATTCTACATAGACTAAGGAAATCTCAGTTCATTATGACAACAACATATTGGCATTTCAGTAGCAAAGCCAACGCGGAACAGTGTTTGAAGGTGTTAGAAAAGTAGGAGCTGTCATATTTAATGGCGTAAGCGGAAGAAAGAAACAAAGCAGCACATAATAGAAAACAGAGAGAGAGAAAAGGAAAAGAAAGAAAGAAAACGTTGTACCTAAAAATGATATGAGTTGGAAAGACGAGATCCACTTGTTCTACTGACTATTTAATGAATTATAGGTGTCACGCTTAATGCTTTCTTTATCGCACAGAACACGAGCTAAGTAGGGTATGGTTGAGTTTTTGTACTTGCTAGTGCGAGCATATAGTTTTCTATATAGGCTTCTGGTTTTACCTGATGAAATACATGGGGAGAGTTGTGAATGGAGAGGGTGGTGTGAGTTAGATAAAATAAACAAAGCACTGTCATTAGAATTTAGGGAGAATCTTATTTGGCTGACTCGTGATGAAATTTATCCTCACTATGAATCCTGAGAAATCCTAACACACATACTAAGTTTCAATGCATTCTGTACAAATACAATAGTATACTGAGAATAAGGAAGAACATTCGGATTTTTAAAATCAGTGTCAAGTCATTTTGTCAGTCAGCCACTTCTCCTCTGTGGGTCAGAAACCTGACGTACGCCTCCAAACAGGCTACTGTAGACCTTCGCTAACAGCCGCCTCCTTCTCTGGTTCCACACTGAAGATCAAATGACCAGGCAGAAAGAATTGGCGACCTGGAAACCTGGGAATAAGCTAATCAGTAACTTGCTGTTCAATAAATTCATCGGGGAAAGTGTGAATAGTCTGTGGAAACGTGTTGAATGACATCGGTCGACAGGCCATCTCCCGAGTGGAAGCCAAATAGGGAACGACGAGTTGCATGTTCCACAATGAACTTGAGGGAACATTTATAACGAATCTCATTTCAAGGTCATATTTTCTCAAAGGAGGATATTCAGATTTTATGCTGTATTCTACAGAGACCCTGATAAGATTGAAGTCAGCTTTTCAGAGTTCTCAAATTTGGTTTCCCTGCATACATTTCATGTCAGGTTTAATTGTCTATGATGAAGGCGCTTAAATTGATAAAAAAGCCACTTTGATAACTGCAAATTCCAGCATATATTATTTATTATTATTATTCCCTTGGGTTCCGAGTGGAACATAAGGCTTAAACAACACATCTCCACTTTCTATTTTCTGCCATCCTCTTTAACTGGGCCCACTATTTCCCACAATCTCTCATATCCTCTAAAGCGCACGATCTCTTCCATGTGACCCTAGCACCGACGATGCACTCGTCGCTTTCCATTTGGATTTAAGTCGACAGCCTTGCACGCGATGTCATTTGACGGTCTCCTCAACGTATGCCCGATCCATCTCCATATTCTCCTACATATTTGTTGAGCAATCAGCTCTTGGTTGGTTTTTCACCCAGCGGAGTTTCTTGTTAATAATTCTTTCTGCAGGCCATTTGATCTTCAGTATGGAGCCAGCAAAGGCAGATGTTGATGAAAGTCTGTAACAGGCTGTTAGAAATCCCTTCCGTGACACGCTGGCCAAGTTTCTGACCCGTAAAAAAGGACCGACTTGACATATGTGTTGAAAACCCGAATCTTGTTCTTTTCGCTGGCTAAGTGAGTGTAGAAGATTTCAAGATTTCCAAACTGGTTTCAGGTTGATGAAGACGTACCTTGCCTTTTCCATTCTAGCTGACTTTGACGTCTCCATCCGTGCTGGCTGCTTGTAGTTGAAACGATGCTTCCTAGATAAATGAAGGAGGTAACCACTGTTGAAACTCTGCCTTGAATGGTGATTGGTGCTGGTTGTTGTTGTTGCCGTTCATTGGTTATCTTCATCACCTCTGTCTCCTCTATTTCCACCTGGAGTCCTTCTTCGCTTCCTATTCAACCAGTGTGTTGGGTTTCAGCTGTAAGTATTTGAGTTTATGTGACATTAGATATATATTATCTGAGAAATCCAGATCCTCTAGAGGTCACCTTCTCACACCAATACCTACGGTTTCCTGGGAATCTCTATCTCTTACATACCGATATTTGCTAAGGATTTCATTGTGTTGTGCCGAGAGTATCTGTTGAATATTGTTCAAAATGCTGTTCTGTTTATATTTACTAATGGAAATCACCTCCTCTCTGATGACATATAGAAGAAGGACTTATACAATTGGGAACATTTATGTCTCTTGAATGTAGCAAGAAGAACACCGGCGATTTGTGCAGAATAAGTTGGTACTGTAACAACAGAAGACAAGGGCCAGGCAACAGATCGTTTATTTAGGAAAATCAACACGTATTTATAGATTTTTATGTACATTATTGTAGGTCAATGTTAGTAGAAAATACAGCCTGTTGATTGGTTGTTTCTCTGGCAAGGTTAACCTTGCATATCTTGTGGCTGTGTCAGTTCAACTACATGTTAACTGTATCCGCCTGACAACCTTGACCTTTGACCTCAATTACTGTCCACCGCTTGGCTAGTAGACCGCTCTCACCACAGTACCATCGTTTAATTCACTGGCTTCTCATCAGCTGTTCAGCTGTGAGTTCAGTCTGTATACAGAACAAGTTTTTAACATATTTGGAAATGTTACATGATGTCACTTAATGACAGGAGGCTTCAAGGCTAGTGAATACTGCTCAGACAACTACACTTATTCAGTTTGTACCCAAAGAGTCCCCGTCTAAACAAAAATGATTGCATAATATAATTAGGGAGTTACGTAATCAAAACAATGTTGTGAATAAGATGGTGAGTAGCTAGCTAATATACTGAGTAACAATGCAGTGAGTTCAACTGAAATCATAGGGACGAGAGTCACGCAAAAGGTACATTATATCAAAAAGCAGAAGGGGGAGGTATTGGTTAAAGCGAAAGATTACGCAATCAAATGAATGAAAGAGAGAGTAAGTGAGCGAAGACATTCAGTCAGAAAAGCAACCAAGAGCCGTTAACTGCTTCTTCCTGAACACACAAATGGGGTTTCAAGCGTTTGGTAGTGATTGATTCGGCAAACATTTGAGGAGAATTCAACTGTTTAGTCTACTGGTAACTGTAAAGAATTTTGTGATGTCCACCTCATGTTCGGTAAGTCGGCGGCATGCCCTTCTTCTTTCTGTTATCCCGATGTAACTGCTACGGCAGATGCATATAATTTTGTATACACAGTTAGAATTTAACATGAGATGCGTATCTGTCGACTTCTGATTGCACCGAAAGTCAGCATGTTATCCGATAAAATGGGATCCAAATTAGGACATGTAGTTCATGTTCCAGTTAGCCACTTATATATTCAATCTTCTGTTATCTATGCCTACAATATCATCATCTTTAAGATTGAATTGACTGAAGATTGGCTTTCAACTCCAACCCCCACCTCACGGCTTCCCGTGATTTGTTTGGCATTTGAGCCTTCACAACTTCCATACTTATGAATACATTTCTGAGGATAACCGTTGTATTTCAGCATCTTTTCGGGAAACACAAATTCTTCCTCTAACTTCTCCCAGTATACCACATTCTTTTGACTCTGTAAAACAGAGTTTTGACCAGCGCTCATTTAAGGCTGTTTGGATAAGAACTATTAAAATGTAAGTGGGTATTGTCCAATCTATTTCTATTTATAGTTACCTATCCAAGGCTAATGGAAGTGCCAGTTATGTAAAACTCTACAGGAGGAACCTAAATAGAACGTTTCATTGTGAATACTATACACATTTATGTATGTCAGTGCAGCCATATTATATTTTAACCACCAACGAACCTAAATTCCAATAGAATTCAGTATGGAGTATTTGAGCAAGTTCAGTTACTAGTACAACAGAGCAACAGAAGCACTATCAAGTACAAAAACTCAACCATACCCTACTTAGCTCGTGTTCTGTGCGATAAAGAAAGCATTAGGCGTGATATCTATAACTTATTAAATAGTCAGTAGAACAACTGGATCTCGTCTTTCCAACTCATATCATTTATAGGTACAACATTTTCTTTCTTTCTTTTCCTTTTCCCTCTCTCACTTTTTTCTTTTTTTCGTTATGTGCTGCTTTGTTTCTTTCTCTCGCTTACGCCAGTATATATGCTAGTACCTACTTTTCTAACACCTTCAAACACTGTTCAACTTTGGCTTTGCTACCGACATGCCAAAATGTTGTTGTCATAATGAATTGAGATCTCCTTAACCTATGTAGAATTTTATTTATTGTTAGTGTATTAACTGGATGCAATACTGTAGCAAAAATGCTGAGAATTTCATTGTGTATCAAAAGTACTGTTTTGGAATAAAGCAAATTATTATTATTACTATTATTATGAAGACTTCCAGTTGCACTTGATTGGAGTGCCCACTGGCAAATTATCTTTCCAGTCATCTGGTCGTCCTCATATCGAGATTATTAATCCAAATTCTTCAATCTGTCCCAGAAGTACAGCTCAGAACAATTTGTCACTTGATGATGCATTTATCTGCACAGTTGGGTTTCAATGAATCCATGAAAATTGATGTTGAAACTCAGATCGAATGGATGAAAGTCTATTGAGGACATTGTTTATGTACAACTGGCAGATATAATCAATTCATGCTTAGAGATTTTCACTCCGATCTCCCCTATCTCACAGTAGAGGGAAGAATCCTCTCTCTCTTCAGTTTCCACTTCGTGCCATTTTACAAAAGACGCTTGTGGAGATGTTTTGAGCCTAGTCGGTGGAATCTCAGGTGATGTTAAATGAAGCCGTTGGTTCCTATGGTCCTTGCAAAATTGATGATACTGATATAGAAACCCAGTCTGAAGTTAAGTATCTTGGATTAATTCTTTCTGCTGACCTATCCTGGTCCTCCCATGTCTTAGCGATTTCTCAAAGAATATTTCGTCTGACATTTTACATTAAGAAGTTGAGGCATTCAGGCATAACCCAACCCCTCCTCCTCTTACAGTGTGTCAACTCGTACATCTTACCTATTCTTCTTTACTGTTCACCCTTATTCTTTCTTGGGTTGCTTAAAAAGGACTATGTCATGCTTCGTAGAACTCTGAAGACTGTCAGTAGGACGAGTGGTATCCCATTGGGCCATATCGTTGGCATAGTCACCGATAGGCATTTGATGTCATGCAACAGATTCGCTAGAGGAATTTTGTCAGACTCTGAGCATCCATCACAGCGCCCGCAGCTCCAACCTTGTGTCTCCTCAGGTAAAACGAGAAGTCTGTTCAGAAGAATTTAAGCACGTACGTCTAACTACAAAAATTCCACTATACTATATTTAGCACGTACTTTATGTGATGAAAACAGTGTTAGGCATGAACTAACTAACTAACCTTCTTTGCACCACTAAATAAACCATTTCCTTCACCTTTAAAGCATAATACTTTATTGTTATTGTATTTCTTATATTTATAATCTTCTCATTTTTTTGTTGCTGTTTATTTTTTTCATAAGTGTGAATATCACTTAAGCTGTGTTATAACTGTCAATTTTGTATTTCCCCTCACTATATTATACAAACAGAACATTAGATCCAATAATCTATGCACACGCTAAAATTTCCGAACTGAATCGACAATACCGTTTGAAATAAACTCACTGTTATTATTATTATTATACTTAATAATCTCAACTGGTGCTTCGAATATTTTTGACTTCATATCGTAAATGTGGACAAATTCCTCCGGTTAATTTCGTTTTAATTTTTAAATTTATAAAATTTTGAGTAAATCAGATGCAGTATTGTGACAAATGCTGAGAATTCCATGCTGTATTATAAGTACTGTCTGTTTTGGAATAAAGTAGATTGTTATTATTATTATTATTTTGAAGAAAACACTTTGCAGATTTCTCTGTCATGATTTGGATCTACTGGGCATAGACGACTAGATTCATAATTGATCTGTCCTTTTTGTGATTAACTTTCTCATCATACAGATTCTGAAGAAACCGTCCAAATTCGTTGTAGAATTTTCGTTGAAAATGCATCACCATTCACTACTCACTATAAATTGGTTGATTCTGACCAAGGAACAATATGATGACATCCATTAATTTTGCTGGTAAAGTCAACCATACACCAAGTGAGGGATGCCACACTACTTCGTGGGGAGGAGTGGAGGAGATAGGTGAGGAGATGTATCACTGACAGAGAGTACTCAGACTTACAAATGTCTTCCAGTTGTCCCCCAATTAAAATTCTACTAAAACGGGATGGGAGGTACTAGGACGCACTAACTATCCTTGTTAGCTGTAAAATCATGATTGATGCAATCAATTAGACACTGATTATTTATCTATGGTTTAAATTTCCGTTGATATGTAGGGAAGAATACACTCCGTATTTGTGAATAATTAAGGATTTTCTTGCTGATGTTGTCGCAGTTGCCACAGTTGAATCTAACTTCTGTGTGTGGGTGTGTGCGTCTACTCAGTGTCGGGGAATACTATCAAGTGTTCATTTGCAGGGTTCTAGTGGGAAGTCATGAGGGGAATTACTCGCCGACATTAGCTAGTGCCAGTCGCTCTTTATCGTGAATCGGTAGGAGTTGGAATTCATGCGGTAGCAATGGATTGGGTCCCAGGTGCTGATGAATGTTCTACGAGTTGGCTTGCCTTGTAACTGGAAGTTCGTGGGTTTTAAACCCTGTGGTAGGTGCGCATTGTTGAAGAGTCCAACACTGGGACGAAACAGACAACTATCCAGTACACTCTGTTGGTTTTCCCATGGTTGTCCAACCAGTGTCAGCTCAAGGATGAAGTCCTGATAGGTAGTCATTTTTGTTGTTGGCGTAGGTGACTCAGTTGAATCTGTCTTCTGTGTCTATATGTGTGTATGTGTGTGTTTCTACTCTGTGTGGAGGAATACTCTCGTTCGGAAGGCTCATTCTAGTCAAGATAGACAACACAACACAACACAACGAGCAACAAATCACAAACACTGTGTTAGAAACAAATACTTACATGAGCAAGACGAAAGCTTAACTCAAAGGCATCGATTAGCTTATTGGCTTCAGACTCAGGCACTCCCAGAGTATGAGCAAATTCGTAGTAAGAAGGTGCCATTAAAAGTGATTCTTCCTGTTCAGATAACAAAGGGAACAAGAATGTATATTGAACAGCACTGTATTATCTTGTTTATAAATAAATAAATATGAATCGATAGTTTTATCTGATTGGCAGTAAATAAACCAATGAAAATTCACAGCTTCGAGTGATTTGATTGGTCGTCACAAGCTGACATCAGTAAAGGATTATTGGAAAACCAATACGGAGTACCGGACAGCCAGCTGTCTCATCCTTGTTATTTCGGACTCTTCATTAGTACTTGCCTCCCAGTTGGGGTTTGAACCCAGGACTTTCTGGTTACGAGGCGACCTCGTTCGCACTGACACTGGTTGGTGGTTGAGCTAAATATATTATCATGGATTGGTGGAAGTTAAATTGATTACTCCATTCTATGGAAATTCATGTATTATTATTTTATTGTTTCCTTTAATTCCTAGAGGAACATAGGGCTTCAGCCGTGCGTCTCCATTGCGTTCGGTTCTCTGCTAAAGTTTTCACCTGGCTCCAAGTCTGCCCACACGTTTTCATCTCCTCTTCACATGACCTCCTCCAAGTCACCCTTGCACTGACGACCAACTCACCGCTTCCCCTTCGGGTTCCACTCGAGCAATGGCTTGTCTAGTGATGTCACTTGATGGTTTCCTCAGAGTATGGCCAGCCAATCCATCTCCATTTCTTCCTGCCTATTTGTTTCACAATCGGTTCCTACTGTGTTGGTTCGCTCCCAGAGATCTCTGTTGCTGATCTTTTCTGACTGGCCATCTGATCTTGAGTATTGAGCGAAGACAACTGTTAATGAAGGTCTGTAGTTTGTTTGAGATGCTCTTTATTACGCGCAGTGCAAGTCTCTGATCCGTATAGCAAGTAGCACTGACTTCACATTGGAGTTGAAAATCTGGATCTCATTTTTGATGCTGAGTAGTGCTGTTTACCTCCACACAGACTTGAGAGTAGTGAAAGCTTGTCTTGCTTTTCCGATTCTTGCTTTGATATCCTTCATGTAAACTGAATTATCTCGATTGGTGTTAGATTCTTTTGACGAATTAACAGATCAGTGAGACGGAGACGGAGACAGATAGAGGGAGATCATAGAAATTCAACTGGGAGAACTGGCGGACAGCTGTTTCGTCCTATTTTTAAGCAGAGCTGCTCAACAGTACTCACCCGTGATCAAACACTCAATGGATCGAAACGAGGAACTTCAGGTCGAGAGATCAAAATCGGTGACGACTATTCAACCACTAGAACATATGCTTTATCATAAATGTGATGACACAGTATTAACTGATGGAATTATTCATTTTTGGATTTCAGAGATCAAAGTCTTTGCTGTGTTCGACAACACAGAAATGTTTGAGATTCGAGAACACTTTTCCATGATATATAGCGTAAGTTGGATAGGGATTTATTTTAATATGACACTGGAGAGTATTTATGTTGAGCATTGAAGTTTCTATAGCAGCAGTCACCAGCAACGGGAGAGATTCGATAGACGTGAATTCCTTCACCTATCTAGTCTCCATCTTTTCAACTACAGCCAACTTCATGGTAGGAGGATGTCAAACACAGCCAGACATCCGTTACTGTGAAATCAGTCGGGAAATCTCCCTCTCAACTCAGCATAAAATAACAAAATTCGGATTTTCAGCATCAATGTTAATTCAATCACTTCTTCTTTAAGCGTCAGAAGCATAGAGACTGCCTCATCAAAATCACTTTCAAAAGATCACTGTGGACTTTCATCAACAGCTGCCTCTCTCTCTGATTCCATACTGAAGATCAGATGGCTGGCCTCCTATTACTCAACAAATATGCAGAGGAAACTGGAGATGGATCGAACACCCACACACGTTGAGGAGACCAACCAGACCATCACTCGAGTGGAACCTGAATGAGAAACGAAGGGCGACTTGGACGTGTGTCTGAGTGTGACATGGAGGAAATCGTCTGACGAGGGTGAGGGATATAAAAGCTGATAGGTTGTGGTAGGGCAAGGTGAAGGGGACTGCAGTGAGGAGAGTGAAGCAGTGATTATCTTTCGACGCCCTGTATTCTGTTCAGAACTCAAGGATATAATAAAAAATATAAAGTCAGGATAATTCAGTTTCTTGGACTAAATCATTACCTAGTTTACTGCTGATCAGGTTATCTGTGATTGGATCACAGTGACCCCGCTTATAAATACCAATGGCTTCTGAAGGCCACTGAAAATTGTTCGTATGGGAATTGTAGTTTTTTCCGAGTATAACATAAGGATTCAACGGATCATTCACATTTAACACTCCTCTCTGCAGTCCTTTCCAGCTGATTTCGCGACTGCTCATAAGCTTTGATCTCTTAGTAAAACCTCCTTCATATCACTCTCGAACTGACACCCAACTCCCCGTTTCCCATTAGGGTTCCATTCGTCGACCAATGGCCTGGTGTGCGATGTTTTATTTATTTCGTGACCCACTAATCAAGTTTCTAACCCATTTTGAACACGTGACTGACTTAACATTGGTGCTGAAAATTTGAATACTGTTCTCTCTTCTGAGTGGAGTAGATTTCTGGATTGATTTCAGAGTGATAAAGGCCTGTCCTGCCTATCCAATACCCGTCGTCATATCGCCAACCGTTCCTCCTGTAGTTAAAAGGATGCTTCGTAGATAGGTGGAGGAAGTAACCTCTCCCGGATGTTGTTTCTCCTGGTTGGTTGGTTATCTTCATCACCTCTGTCTTCTCTATGTTTACTTGGTGTTCTGTCTTCACTGGCTGCTTCTTCTACCAGTTGGTTGCTTTTCACCTGTCTGTCGGTCTTCCAGTATTTGTGTCACAACAGATATATACCGTCCACCACGAAGTTCATACCTTCTAGAGTCTTCTTATCAGTCAGTCCAAAATAGTACCGACTTCTTGCGCTCCATAGTCTGGCGACCACAGTTAAGAATTTCATCGTGGATGATAGTAGAGAGGTGGTAAGGTAGTTTTGTCTTATTCCTGTCCTCACTTCACAATCTTCACCAAGACATCTCGTGTGAAACACCCGCAATGTGGCATTGCCATACTGCTGGCTATTGAATGAGATTGACTACTTGGAATGCTATATGTAAATGAATGTGTGGGTTGGTGTGTGCGTCAGTGGCACAGTGGTTAGGACTCTCGCCGACCATGCACATGGTCCGAGGTTCGATCCCCTGCCGACGCACACCTGGTATCTATGGTCAACCTGTAAACCTTGGGCTACCGATATCATATGCTGAAAATTCCATACTTGTACCAAAAATACTGTGTGTTTTCAAGCTTTAATCAAAAAAATTTACACTCATAGTTTGCGTATTACTCCAACAGCTTCGTACGACAACAACTAACAAATTCCCTCAACAAGGATACATGACACTATTCTACAAATGTAGTGTGAACAGCGCCCAATCTCATAAATATGAAGAAATGCTTCTTAACTGTGTCTTTTCCCCCTAGTTGAGACACCTACTCACAACTTTAAGGAACCAACAGAAATTGTGAAATGGATATCACCAAAAAGTTTCAATTTACCTCTGTTTTATAACTTTCTGCTCCAAATGAATACTCTGCTATGGAAATCTAATCAAAAGATTGAATAAACAGAAAGTGGCGCGTTTTAAAAATTGAAGAAACTGAAGAATACATGGTCACAAAACACTAGATAAAGAAAAAAGAAAACTTGGCCGATTTTTGGTATTTGGTTTGTGCTACTGACAAGAATTATCAGTAGTATAAAGATACAAATAAAAAATATGTTGTTTAAATACGTCCAAACCAAGTACACTTTCAACACCAGTCTCCCCAATAGTCACTGGCCTTTTCATGAATAGATTCGAAAATAACATCTTTTCAAGCATACTCACTCCTAAATATGGTTAAGATATGTGGATGATACTTTTGTAGTGCTAAAACGAGATCTACACAATTCATTCCTGGAGAAAATAAACTGTGTATCTCCCAGAATCCAGTTTACTTCGGTGAACTACCATTTCTAGACTGCCTAGTTAAGAGGAGGGAAAACGGACATTTTAGTATATCCATATTCAGGAAGAAAACCCACTCCAACAACAAATATTTAGACTTCAGATCATCACACCCCATCAGCGCAAAGGTTTCAATTGTTTCAAGTCTTCTTAGACGAGCACACTCTCTGATGTTAACGGATGAGAAAGAAAAAGAAGAAGAAATATCAAACATTACTGAAACTCTCAAGCAAAACAACTACCCAAGGAACTTCATTAACAAAATCAACAGTGACATTAAGTATGGCCGAAAACGCATTCCGAAAATATGGACCTCAACAGTCGTCATTCCATATAGAGCAGAGACGTCAGATGATATCAGAAGAGTACTCAATCAGCTCGACATTAGAGTTTTCTTCAAAACATCAGACACACTACGAAACAACCTTGTCCATATAAAAGACCAAATCCCTAAAGATTCTCTATCTAATTGTGTCTATAAAATAAAATGCTTGGAATGTGATGCGATATACATCGGACAAACATATCGAGAAATCAAAATCAGAAGAAATGAACACCGTGGAGCATCTGTTTGACCACCGAGAAATCCGGTTGAACTAGAAAAGCTTGAAAAATCATCAGCCATAGGTCGCTACACGCTATAGAATCAGGCCACAAAATTGATTTTGACAATATTGAAATAATCCAGAAAAACTTCAGAAATCACAAAGAACGTCTAATATCATCAGAAGCACTTCATATCAAGTGGAATCCAAATTGTCTGAATAGGAATGATGGACTAAAACAGAATCTGACCTGGTTACAACACCCCTCTACCCAATGAAGTGACAAAATCAACACGAATGTGATAAGCAATTTCATTATATAAACAAACACTGCTTTAAAATATTACACACTGATCAAATCCATCAATCTACACTTGGTTTTGTTATCTTTACCAATTGACCAACTTGACAACGAAAAAATGACCCCAGACTGACGAACGATGATCAAGTTAGTAAACTTTGTTTTGATATCATAACAGATGTACTATTACCTTTGTTATTTGGTTTAGTGATCTTCATTGCTATTTTGACTTTCAATATGTCCCTTTAACTTGACCTATGTCTATTTTCTCACCCCCTAACTGTTTGTTATATATATGCTGAGATTTTGTAAATTCCGGTTTAATAATACTTTGATAAAGCTATTAGCAGCATTAAATAGCGAAACGTCAGTAAAAACAATATCGTTTTGGGAAATACGAAAACCTCACAGATTAATGTCGGTTAGAGAACCACTGGAAACCAGCAGGAAGTGCTGATGGACAACTTGCTGCTTCATCCGCCACAGGGATTCAAATACAGTAACTTCCGGTTACAAGGCGGGCGCTCATAGACCATCCATCAGCCACTGGGACTCGATGCAATGGTCAAACCATGAATTCTAACTTCTATCAACGCGAGTGGTACCAAGCAATGGCCTCACTCCTGACCTGATGGTCCCCACTGGTGATGATTTCTCAACATAAATTATTTCCAGGCAACTTCGTCCTGAAGCGAGTCACTGGAGAGTGTCAGATTAATTTTCAACAAGAGTTAGTTTGTAAGGATGGGATTTGTTTGAATTTTCAGTTAGAAGGGGGACGATTGGAAACCAAACTAGGCAGCACCTGTGAACTTTAGCACTGCTCTTGTCTCTTACTTTCAGACTCATTTGATACTCCCTTCTGGTTCACAATCGTTCTCTAACGGATATCAATTCTAATGTTACATCTTTGAAAATATTCGTTTAGTTGCTAAGATTACGCTGAAAAGATTAACTCTTCGTTGAACATCTCTTCCTTCTTTAATGCGGAATTATTGTGCTCTAACTAAATATCCTGGACCGACGTGAAGAACCTAGATGACCTGGATTTCGCGTGTGGATGATTTATGTTTGATGTCACACAAAATCGAGGACTTACAAGCGAAAACCGATAAACTGGTCGAAGAAGCAGCAAAGACATGACTCCAGGTGAACATAGACAAGACGGAGGTTATGAAAATAACCAACCAACCAACAACAACAACAGCAGCAACATCCAGCGCCAATCACCATCAACAGGAGGGATTTGAAAGAGGTTACTTCTTTCACTTATCTAGGGAGAATTGTCTCAACTCCCGGAGGAACGGACGAGGATGTCAAATCGAGAATCGGGAAGGCGAGAAACACATTCATCAACCTGAAACCAATCTGGAAATCTTCGTCACTCCTCAACATCAACAACAAAATTCGGATTTTCAATACAAACGTCAAGTCAGCGAGTTCTTCTATACGGATCAGAAACTTGGCGGGTCACAAAGAATATTTCCAACAGCCTGTTGCAGACCTTTATCAACAACTGTCTTCGTTCTATACTAGAAGATCAGATGGCCGCCAGAAAGAATCACCAACAAGAAACTATGGGAACAAACAAAACAAGAACCAATCGCTCAACAAATATGCAGGAGAAAGTGGAGATGGATTGGACACTCGCTGAGGAGGCCGCTGGGTGACATCGCGCGTCAGCCCATTGCTCGAGTGGAACCCGAAAGGGAAGCGGCGAGTGGGACGTCCAAGAATGACATGGAGGAGATGGTGTGAAGAGGAGTTGAAACAGTATGGACTAACATGGATGCAGGTGAAAAGTACAGCAGAAGACAGAAGCAAGTGGAGACGTGCAGTTGAAGCCCTATGTTCCACTAGGAACCCAAGGGAACAATAATAATTAATAACTAAATAAATGAATTGAAAGCTTTTCCAGGTTTTCCAATGGTTCTCTAACCAATGTCAGCTCATGATGAAATCCTGTAACCGAATTGAAAGGTTGTCTAATTTTTTATGATTTTATTTTGAAGACTCAACTTACATGAATGGTGGGTGGAAACTTTCCATGAATATCTAAAGAAAACAGTGGGCTACCTCCACTTGTGCTTAATAACGGTAGATATAAGTCTAATAGACTCAGCTGTTTGCCACTATCCTTGACAACATCCGAAGATACGGTCACAGTTTGATGTGTAGATGGCAATAATTCCCATTCACCATAGGTTTTCGCAATTATCTGGCGTACTTGACTTCTCAAATCTTCAAGAGATATATTGCCTCGTTCGACGCAAGATTTGTAAAATTTGCGGACATTATTTAAGTGAATATCGTTCGTCGCATATGATGAATTAGCTGTGAAATAGAATAAAACACTAGTGCGTATATGTACAGTTAAACAATGGAAACAGAGGGTGCTAATTCTAAGGGTATTATTGTAAGCCAGCTGTATTTTCTCTAGTCATTGCTTATTAAAGTGGTGGGCGAGGACTTTGAGACTATATTTAATTCCAATTGTGGAAAACACTGGTGCCTGAAACTGATATGGATTGATGAAGGCGTATTTGTCCTGCCAATATCTTCGCAAACAATTTAAGCGTATATTAGGTAGTCCGTGCGTCGGTGGCATAGCGGTTGGGACGCTCGCCGACCATGCACATGGTCCGGGGTTCGATCCCCGGCCACCGACGCACTCCTTCACCTCGCTAAGCCAGAAATAATGCTGATGAAGAGGAGAGGTTGGGCATGAGGCTAGCAACCTCATCCTGTAAAATAAACACTGCTACAGAAACTTCAAGCCACTAGCTTGAAGCCCTATATTCCACTGGGGAACGTGAAGGAAAAAAAATTAGGTAGTCCAATTTGGATTCTCTCCGCTGATTGATGGTCAGTTTGAATCCTCACACGTCGTCGTTGAAGCGTCTGCACAAGTAGACGATATGTCAACCTGGGGCCGAACACTTCTGTCCAATCAATCAACGGAAAGTCCAAATTGAATTAAATAATAACTGGGACTTGTTACAGAAGTGGTGATGGCTCTCATAGCCAAAGTCGTCTAGTGGATAACACGCTCTAGCGTTTGAAACGATGGGCGTACTGGATTCAAGACGCAGTACGCTGGGGATGCTGGTGCGGGGGGGAGACACAATCACTGACTCACTGACTGGGAAATGCGCGTACATCCTCTAGCTGACACAATTCCCAAATAACGGATGAAATGCTCACACATTCTGGTGGATTGCATTGCAGACAGTCACCAGCACTAAATTTGCTATTATTATTGTTTCCTTTAGTTCCTAGAAGAACATAGGGCTGAAAAAACAGCACATTTCCATTGCATTTGGTTCTCTGCCAATGTTTTCACCTGGCTCCGCATTTGCTCACATGCTTTCATCTCCTCTTTATATGACTTTCTGCATCTCACCCTTGCACTGACGACCAACTCGCCGCTTCCAATTCGGGTTCCACTCGAGCGATGGCCTGCCGGGTGATTTCACTCACTTGATGGTTTGTTTTTCAGAGCATGACCAATCCAATCCACCTCCATTTCTTCCTGCATATTTGTTGCACAATCGGTTCCTGCTGAATTGGTTTGCTCTCAGAGATCCCTGTTGCTGATCTCTTTTGGCCATCTGATGTTGAGCGAAGTACTGAGCGAAGACAGATGTTGATGAAGGTCTGTAGTTTGTTTGAAGTGCCCTTCGTGACGCGGCGTGGTGCCAAGTCTCTGATCCATACAGCAAGTAGCACTGACTTCACATTGGAGTTAAAAATCCGCATCTTGTTTTTCATGCTGAGTAGTGCTGTTGATCTCCACACAGACTTGAGAGAAATGAAAGCTTGTCGTGCTTTCCCGATACTCGCTTTGATATCCTCATCACTTCCGTCCACCGGTAGTTGAAACGATGCTTCCTAGGTCAGTAGGTAAAGGAGGTTGCTTCTTTCAGATTCCTGCCATTTATGCTGATTGTTGTCTGTTGTTGTTGTTGCTGTTGGCCAGGAATCTTCATTACCTCTGTTTTCTCTATCTTCACCTGAAGTCCTATATCCTCTGGATGCTTTTTCTGCTAACTTGTTGCTTTTCACTTGCATATCTTCGAGTGTTTGTGGGAAATCAGACATATATCACATCGTCGAAATCGAGATCTTCCAAGTTAACATCTGTCTCCTCGTTTTCAGCTATGTGTCTGTCGCATTATCCAGTCTACAGCAATTAGGAAAATCTTTGGAGATAGTAGGCAGCCTTGTCTTACTCCAGTTTTCACTTCGAAGGATTCCGTTGAAATTCCTGTTGTGGATTACTTGACATCCAGCATTGTCGTACAACTGTTAGATGAGATGCATAATTGTTGGCGCACCCAGCAGTAGCGAAGTAGTTCCCAAATCATCCCTCGATCAACGTTGTCGAAGGCCTTTTCAAAGTCATTGAAGTTGAGATAGAGAGCTGACCGTTACTCCAAGCTCTATTCAGTGATGATACGTAGTGTTGCGATTTGATCGATGCATGACTTGTTTCTCCTGAATCCCGCCTGCTGTGGGAGGAAGTTGTTACATATATATGTAGGTAACAGAGGAGCAACGTTTTGGGTTGCACCCTTTAGAATCAGGAAAATAAGAAATAAACCAATAAAGCGTCGGTGGCACAGAGGTAGAGTGCTCGCCGACCACGCAGGTGGTCGCGGGTTCGATCCCCGGCACTCCTTTACCTCGCTAAGCCAGTGGTAAGACTGGTAAAGAGGTAACATCCTGTAAAAATAATCACCAGGTTACAGAAACTTCAAGCCTCCCTGTGTCCCACTGGGATCGTAAAGGAATAAAAAATGCAACAGGAGACGCAGCGACAATTTAGGCATAGATAACTGACAGCAGATCAGAGGAAATGTTCATTTCTACATAACCTCGAGTTGACTGACCCATAATTCTGTTTCACAAAAACTGTATTCGTTTCCTCCGTCATTTTTTCATCACAGTTTGTTCTTCATTGAAGATGTTGGATTGGATTAACAATCCTAGTCAATCATTGTTTGTCCATTGCATGATATGTTGGGTGCGTAATACTGAAGAGTACCAAACTAGGACGAAGCGGCTATCCAGTACTCCCTGTTGGCTTTCCATTGGTTCTCTAAACGATGCAAACTTATGAACATACCTCTAACCATTACTCATATCCACCTTGCAAACCAACATTTGACAGAAGTAGCTACTTCGTGTAGTTCAATGAAAACTCAGACTACACATTGTCCGGAATTTTAGTCTTGATGATAAGTTTGGTGCCTCTGCATACTTCAAAGACTTAGTGCGTACGTCACTAGAAGCAGTTCCAAGAGGCTCCCACAGACTTTGAAGCTAACTTCACTGGCTTGATGGCAGTGAAGGTAAGATTGTGGGGCCCAGAATAGATAAGCGACAATGGATCTCTTGGAATTAGTCATCACGCAACCTATCGTCAGACAAACATACAGAGGGAAATGGGGATGAATTGGACTGGCCAGTTCAGGCCATCACTCGCGTGTGATCAGAATAGGAAATAATGAAGTTTGTTTAGGCTGGGGAATGACATAGAGGAGATCGTTTCAACAGGGGGAGGGAAGGGTTGATGGCCTATATTCCACTTGGAACCAAAAGAAACAATATTATTATGTATCTACATTCATGCCAGCCACTCACCGAATAATCTCCAAATGTATTTTTCGATCTTCTTGTTTAAGCTTGAAAACGTGTTTATTTTATGCTTGTCTTCTGGTATAGGATTATCCTTTTCCCATTTATCACAAGCATAACGATAAAAGTCATTACAAGGAGTAACAGGAAGTGAGGCGATTTCGTCAGTCGTTGTACTGGCATTTGTTATGATGGTTTCTTCATCTGAAAAGAAAACGATTCCAAGCGATTACAGTGTATCTATAAGAAACTGTTAAATTTATTAGTTAATAACAATTCGAGAGCAGGCAAATACTTCGTCATCAGAAGTCGTCCATTGATCCAACTCTAACTGGTGTCATGCATCCAGTCGTTTGTTTGTTTGGGGCAAACTGCATTTTATCGGTCGAGTTTGTAATGTGGCTACCATGTTAAGTGGCTTGCCATCAAACATGCACTCGTAAATTTTGGTCTTAGGTGGTTGGAAGAAATCGCCAAGAGGAAGCTTTGAACCATCTACGTTTTATGCTTGTTGGTGGCAGTTACTCACCATTTAGCAAGGCGTGTATCTGCAATACTGAAGGGACTCATTTCGCTTGTCTGAAATTCGAATCCACGGGGTGCAATGTTACAGTTAGGGACGTAAACTGTGAGCTCTTCTGGCTCGCGACTGACCTCCTTCCTGTAGGACGACAGTATTAGATATTTTTATTGGACACCAGGTAGGTAGCAGATAACTAGTGTCATGAGTACTGTTGTTTGTTCCTTCAAGGTTGCAGATACATGCCTTGCTGACTGGTGGTCAGTGTTAGATGGTTCAAAGCTTCCTCCTGGCGATTTCCTCCAACCACCTAACTAGCTAACTAATCAACTTCATTAAGTGAACCACTGAAAATCTATACCAACTTCATTCAACAGCTAGCTGCCAAATGACAATGTCAAGGTATCCACGACGGAGAGCTCAACGAAGAAGCCCTTGAAGTGAAGACAGGAGTAAGACAAAGCTGCTGTTCACTATCACCCACAAGGATATTCCTAGTTGCGATATGCACGGGATCGATAGGACGAGAATACGCTACACTGACCAATAGGAGGACTCTGAAAAATCTAGACTTTGCGGACAACAGATAACTCAATCTATTAGACTCACAGATGAAAACCAACAAACTGACAGGAAAAGCAGCAGCCAACGAACACAGGATTTCAAGTAAAGGTGGGGCAGATGGAGGTGATGAAGATAACCAAGCAACTAACCACAACATCAAGCACTGATCACTTTCAGCGAGAGTAATCTCAGTGAGGTCGCTTCGTTCACATTTCTAGGCAGCATCGCTTCAAATAGAGATGGGTGCGTGGATGCAGATGTCAAACACAACGAGAATTGGAAAGGCAAGACACAGGCATTCATCATCCTAAAATCAGTTTAGAAATCTTCCATAATATACACAAAAAAATCGAATTATTAACACCAGTATACAGTCAGCCAGTCAGTTCTTCTGTACGGGTCAGAAAAATGGCGTGTGTTTCACAAAAATCATTTCGAACATGCCATTGAAGACTTTCATCTACAAATGCCATCTTTGCTTGCTCTAAACTGAAGAATAGATGCCTGGCTGATCCGCCAGAAAGAACTATCAACAGGAAACTATTCGAATGTAGCAACGGGCCGACTATATCTATGTGAACATGCTTGAATCATCTCTCCGGAAGGTTAAACTGCTGAGGTACGGTGACCGTATGTCTATGAACTTTCGAGCGTTGGCATTATAGACTTTTGCGTGCCCATTGTCGAATGTCCGAATTCATCTTGGGCCACACGAAACGCTCACTTATTAGCTTGACTGTAGCTTACACACCAGGATGGGATAATGCATGTAAATGATGGAACAACGCTTTTCGACTAGGTTGAGGAACAAACGGTCGATGGACACCTGTAGATACGTCGCAGACGATGGTGGTGTCGGATAGGGGAATAGGTATATCCCGGAATTGCAAGGAGGATCTCTCACGGCAAGCTAAAAGTTCAGTGTCATCGCGTTGTAATCTTGCGATGGTCTCGAGACTGATGTCTATTGGCTTGAGCAGATGATTTAAATCACGGCGAGAAAGAGAGTCAGCTACCACATTGGCATTGCCTTTAATGTACTGTATGTCTGTCGAGAACTGGGAGATATAATCTAGCTGCCTAGCTTCTCTGGGTGAGTGTCTCTCCAGTGACGTAGTAAAAGCGTAGCACAGGGGTCTGTGATCGGTAAATATTGGGAAATGACGACCTTGTAGCAAAAAGCTGAAATGTCTAATTGCTAGGTAAATGGCTAACAACTCTCTACCAAACGTACTGTAACGCGTCTGAGCTGGTTCACATTTCTTTGAAAAGAAAGCGAGAGGAGTTACTGCATCATTTATCTTCTGCTGGAGTACAGTTCCTACTGCAATTTGAGAGGCGTCAGTGTACAAAATCAGAGATGCCTTAGGGTTGATGTGGGAAAGCATAACAACCTTGGATAACGCTTCTTTAGCGTTAACAAATGCTTCTTTCGCTTGATTCGACAGTTGAAACTTTTTTGGATCACATTTGAGAAGATCGGTTAGGGGTTGTACAATGGAGGCACATGAAGGTATAAAACGTCGATAGAAGTCAAACATCCCAAAAAACGTCTGACCTTCTTGAGTGAATCTAGTTCGGGGAAATTTTTGATGATCTCTATCTTTTCCTCCATAGGCCTAATACCATTTTCGGTTATGTGGTATCCTACAAACCTCAGATTGTTCAAGAAATATTCCGAAGAAAATGCATTTGCATAGGAAACAGGTTGAGGAGTCTGTGGTGTGACATAGTATCACATGCTTCTAAGTGGAACCCGTATGGGAAATGACCAGTTGGTTGTGTGTTCATGGGTGGTTTATAGGAGATAGTGTGAGGAAGAGATTGCATATTTTTGGTAATCTTGAGACTAGATGAAGGGAAATGCAGAGAAGGCGGTGAAATGGAGATATACTGTCGAAGCTGTATATTCCATTCAGAACCGGAAGGAATAATAATAACAACGCTAAGAACGGCCATCATTCACAGGTTGGCATACCTAACGATGAACAGTACTACGTGGAACCAGTTATTCGTTATCCCTCCTATTTCAGAATATGATAGATATGCAGACAGATAATCAATAGATCAACCTTTATTGGTCATACACTGATCAAGGTCATCCCAAAAACAGACCAATCAGAATATGTCTACATAAATTTATTAACGCCCACTATTTACTTGATCATGTTTAAAGACTAATTGACAAATATCACCTTGGTGATATTTTAAATCATACATTGTTATTATTATTGTGTAGAATAAACTGCTGTGATTGGCACTGAAATTCCATATTAGTTTGTTTATTAGATATATCACACAGTGAAACAGTACTATTTGCTGGATGACAAGGTTTCGAACAAAATTCACTTATTGTTCATAATCATATCAATTGTATTCACACGACTTTGACATTTGAGTTTTATAGTTTTCTTCGTTCTCTCCTATTCGTTGTCGTAGGGGTAGTAGAATTTTCCAGATATCCGAGTGGACAGGTGTTGAATCATTCCTATTACACGTGTTTGCAGTTGATTCGATAAACAAAGCTTCTGTTACCAATCTCTCCCTATACCCTGTGACATTAGATTTTAAAACTGTCATCTTATCCCATCCTATTGTATGGTTGTGTGTGACTGCATGTAGTGCTATAACCGAGTAAGATAAGAAATCTAGAGAATAGTTCATCTATAGCACTACATGCAATTACGCACACAGCCATACAATAGGATGGGATAGGATGACAGTTTTAAAATCTAATGTCACAGGGTATAGGGAGAGATTGATAACAGAAGCCATGTTTATCGAATCGACTGCAAACACGTGTAATAAAAATGATTCAACACCTGTCCACTCGGATATCTGGAAAATTCTACTACCACAACGACGACAAATAGGAGAGGACAAAGAAAACTATAAAACTCAAGTTTCGAAGTTGTGTGATTATAATTGATGAAATGATTATGAACAATAAGTGAATTTTGTTCGAAACCTTGTCATCCAGCAAATAGTACTGTTTCACTGTGTGATATATCTAATAAACAAACTAATATGGAATTACCCACTACCACAGTGCCCAAGTTTTACACATATATTAATATGACACTGAAATATAGACATTTCTGGTGACGTGTGTGTGTGCCGTCAGTTATATTGTACGGGCTGGGGAAGAACAGATAGCTGTCGTATAGTGTTGTTGATGGCGTAGTCGAGCAGTATTCATGATTAGCCTATCCGTGTTCAACTAGGCATCCCTATTTTCAACTCAACGTATTACGAAATATAACAGTGATGAAAAATATAATAGAATAGAATAACAGGATTGTTTAACTCACTTGATGCAATTTCTTTCAATATAGTTTCTGTATCACTGTTCACTGAATGTTGAGTAAGATGTGAATTGAATGTCACTGTAATACAAAATATAGAAATTATAAAATGTTAAGAGGCATTTATGAAAATTTAATTCCTTTTAAGTTATACAATGTGTTGAGTCGAGTTTATTACACATCAGCGGGATGTTATTACCATCCTCTTGAGTTCCAAGTTGAACATATAGCATCAATGTTACATCCGCATTTCACTCTACCATCTGTAATCTTTTAATTAGCTGTCTACACGATTGCTCACCACTTTTCATCCCTTCCACACAACACGATCTCCTCAATGTCATCATCAGTTCGATACCCAAATTGTCGTTTCTGATTCACACCTTCTACTCACGGGTCTGACAGATGATGTCACTCAACACTTTCGTCAATGTTTGTCCAATCCATCTTCGCTTTATTCTGTGTGTGAGTATTTGTAGTTTAGGCAGTTGATTCGTCGGCAGAGTTCTTTTTTGAAGTCTGTTCTTTTTGGTTCCGACCACTCATTTGATCTTCAGTATGGAGCCAGGAAAGAAAGCAGTTGTCGATGAAAGTATTCAGCATACAGTATTTGCAATGACTTAATTGCCATGGCAACTTATTGAAGATGGCCAAGAAAAATTTATAGAAGGCTGATTAATGAAGGGAGAATATTCTCTTCTGATAACTCCCTTCTTCATCAGGTTCTGCATTTATATGACAGTAAGAATTAAAGAAATACTGTCTGTCATTAACGACATTAAGGACGTTTTAAATCACAGTGATTCAATAATGTTGACGGTAAACTGAATATCAAATAATAATAATAATAATTTGCTTTATTCCAGAAACAGTACTAGTGGTACAATGTGGAATTTTCAGCACATATCTACAATATTTGCATCTAATTTTGTCAAACATTTAAAATAAGTATTAAACAAACAAAAAATAAATCTGAAGACACCAACAGCAAAAAAAAATAAACAGGATAAACACAAAATAATTATAAATGCGAAAAAGTATCAAAGTCTACCAAAGGCTAATGCAGTGTTTGTGGTGGTAGTGTGAGTAATCCTGAATAATACAAAATTTTTTAAGGTGGTGACTATGGCGTTCACAACCAATGATTGTCAGTTTAATATTGCCAAAAAGTATAGAAAATAAGAAAAAATCAACCACAAAATCTAATAATTACATGATGGTTAATGACAGGACAATTTTGTAATACTCATAGTGCTAATAGAGTCGGAACCAGTGGATACACAATAGAAGGAATATAGTAAAGTACAAAAAAGGAAGCCAATGTTAATATTTTAGGTAGCTAAGTATGTTTAAGAAGGAGTTCACCATAGAATACAAAATAAGAGAGAAATAAAAGAGCCTAAAATTATGTTGTTAATAACAAAGCAAGTCATAGGTTTCGCGCTTAACATTGTCTCTGTCGCTTAGATCACGGGCCAAGTATGGTATCGTTGAGTTCCTGTACTTGGTTGTACGAGCATATATTATTTTATACCGATTTCTGATTCTACTTGATGAGATACAAGGCAAGAGTTGGGTGTGAATAGAGGTAGTGTTGGGGGTCGGAGAGTATGGTTTTACACCATTTTTCGCATGTATTCAGATGCCTATCAACTAAAGTAGTGACGAGCTGATGAGTTTTACACCACTAGTTCTACTGACTGCCTTCTACATCCTTCTCAGGATGGTATAGTCCTTTTTCAGTAGACCAGGAAAGACTAATGGGGAGCAGTAAAGTAGAATAGGTAAGATACAAGAGTTGACAAATTGTGAAAGTAGAGGTTGGGTGATTCCTGATTGTCTAAGATTCTAAATGTAGTAGGTAAGACAGAACACTTTCTTAGAAATCGTTAGGATATGAGATGTCCAAGTAAGGTCGGAAGATAGAACTAGACCGAGGTATTTAGCATTAGACTTAGTTTCAATTTTAGTCCCCTAAGGGTAGTGACACAGTGCACTAGGGTAGCATTAGTGACTGGCTGGCTGGATGCACCCGTTTCCTTTGCACACACAAAGTTCCGGTTGATTTAGACAAATTGCGCTATGTCCTCTGCTGTTTGCAGAGTTCAGTGTTTAAAGGCATTTAGTAATTTATTGGATAGAGAAAGACTCTTCAATGTTAGCTAGCTGTGTGGACTGTTTGGACGAGGTGACCAATTACAGAACTCTTAATGGTTTGAACAAAACCTTTATTTAACCACACTGGCAGATGTGTCCCCCAACAAGAAAAATTGTGTTCCTAGAACAACCATCTGGTTTTCGGTGTGTCCATCTGGTGAAATCCATGTCGCCTTGTATATGTCCCTGTGTTTGAACACACTGCCACCAATCACCAAATCATTGAAGGCGCAGAAGTCTGAGAAGAGTTCACCATTTTCGTTCATTTCACCGAGGGCCTCGCGACCCATGGTGAGTTCTCTTCCTGTATTGTCTCCTCCCAGTTTCGCATTCATGTCATACATCAGGATTTTGATATCGCTCTTTGGGACGTTGTCCATCACTGTTTGTAGTTGACTGTAAAAATCCTCCTTCTTCTCTTTTTCTAAGACGTTTGGAGGCGCGTAGCATTGAATGATTGTGACCTTCTTTCCTTTTGAGTTGAACCTGGCTGTCATTATCCTGGAGGAGATTGGTTCCCACTGCATGAGAGCTTTAGCCGCTGTTGGTGACATCATGATGGCTACTCCCTCGGTGTGCTCGTGATCGTCCTCTTGGTGACCGGAGTAGATTATTGTCTCTCCAGTTGGTAGTTGGTACCTTCCACATCCGTTGCATCTGCTCTCACATTCATCAAACTGAAACCAATCTAGAAATCTTCGTCACTCAGCATCAACAACAAAATTCGGATTTTCAATACAAACGTCAAGTCAGTTCTTCTATATGTACGGATCAGAAACTTGGCGGATCACAAAGAATATTTCCAACAGCCTGTTGCAGACCTTTATCAACAACTGTCTTCGTTCTATACTCAAGATCAGATGGCCGCCGGAAAGAATCACCAACAAGAAACTATGGAAAGGAACAAAACAATAACCGATCGCTCAAAAATATGCAGGAGAAAGTGGAGATGGATTGGACCGAAAGGGAAGCAGCGAGTGGGACGTCCAATGGTGACATGGAGGAGATCGTGTGAGGAGGAGTTGAAACAGTATGGATTAACATGGATGCAGGTGAAAAGTACAGCAGACACAGAAGCAAGTGGAGGCGTGCAGTCGAAGCCCTATGTTCCACTAGGAACCCAAGGGAACAATAATAATAATATAGAGCAACCCTCAATATAATGAGGGGCAGCTGAATTAATAAATACAATTAGAGGTGTAAGAATGTTGAAAATACTGCTCTTAATACATATAATCCTGCTCCAAAAATATGGTGGAGACATGTGAATGACACTTTCACAGGGTTAAAAACAGAACATAACTCTCGTTTCTTCACACACATAAACTCATTAGTAAATGGAAATAAAATTCACATTTGAATCAGAAAATGAATAAGGAGAATTAGCTATGATAACAGGTTGTAAAATAAATTGAACTGAAGAAGGTAAACTACACACTAGCATTTATAAAATGTCAACGCATTTTAATTAGTATTTAGACTTTAATTCACCTCTTCCGTTATCTGTGAAGGTAGGCTTAGTTAAGTGTTTCAAACAAACCGAGCCATAACAACACTAATTAGTGCATCAAAAGGCCTAAATAATGAAATAAAACAGATAGAAGAATAGCTAGTTGGTGTTAAATAACTAACTATCCTATAAAATTCATTAGGAAGATCAGAAACGGTCAAAAGCAAAATAAAAATGATAGCGAAACTAATAATGATTACATAAACAAGAAAGAATATAAGGCATCCACAGTTTTACAATAAAGGGAGAGGACATCTGAGACCCTACGTAGGATTCTTAATAAAGCAGGAATTAGGGCAGCATTCAAACCTACAAACCCACTCAGGTAGGACAACCTCTGTGGGTTAAAGGACTATATTGACTTCGTTAGACATACAATATAATTTAAAAAATACCTTCCAATAACTGTGAGGGAAGTCAACAACATAGGTCAGACCAGAAGATCGAGCGGGGGTAGTCAGATTGCCTGTCAGAGCATTAGAATTTAGCTAAGTGTAGAATGATTGATCCGGTGAAGATAAGTAATTTAGAAAAAAAGCTGAGCAGTTGCACTGCATGCATTAACACATGCATTCACACAATAGGGCGGGACACAGTTAAAATTCTAAAAAAGCGATCTAGGTAGATAGAGGGAGAGAAAGGTTGATTATTGGAATCTTTGTTCATAGAATGATCTACATCCAACATGTGCAACAGGAATGAATCTCCACTCATACCAGAAATATGGAAAATATTACTACCAGTCATCAGAGGAAAAGATGAGAAGTAGTGGAACTATATACAAACGAAGTAGGAAAGTCGTGGGGAGTAGTGTCTTGAAATGATTATGAGCAGTAATAAATTGTTATATATGTCCAAACCAAGTTCACTTTTAACAGTTTGAAAAAATTTGGGTATTGGGTATATGATATTCATGATAATAAAGGTTTTTGTATTTTCCAATGAATGAAAAACAAACGATATTGTCGTTCTGATTGACGTTTCGCTATTTAGTGCTAATAGCTTTATCAAAGTATTATTAAACCGGAATTTACAAAATCTCGGCCTATACATATATAGCAGAGTTAAGAGGTGAGAAAATAGACAAGTTAGGTCAAGTTAAAGGACATATTGAAAGTTAAAATAACAATGAAGATCACTAAACCAAATAACAAAGGTACTAGTACATCTGTTATGGAAATCATAAAGAACGTCTAATATCAGAAGCCAGCCATTCATATCAAGTGGAATCCAAATTGTCTGAATAGGAATGATGGACTAAAACAGAATCTGACCTGGTTACAACATCCCTGCCCTCCCCCATGAAGTGACAAAATCAACACGAATGTGATAAGCACACGCTGTTTTATAATTTTACACACTAATCAAATCCAACAATCTATACTTGGTTTTGTTATCTTTACCAATTGGCCAATTTGAGAACGAAAAATGACCCCATACTGATGAACAATGATCAAGTTAGTAAACTTTATTTTGATATCATAACAGACGTACTCTTACCTTTGTTATTGGGTTTAGTGATCTTCATTGCTATTTTAACTTTCAATATGTCCTTTTAACTTGACCTAACTTGTCTATTTCTCAACCCCTAACTCTTTGTTATATATATATATATATGCTGAGATTTTGTTAACTCTGGTTTAATAATACTTTAATAAGGCTATTAGCAGCATTAAATACCGAAACGTCAGTAAAAACGACAATATCGTTTTGTTTTTCATTCATTGGAAAATACAAGAAAGCCTTTATTATAAGTAATAAATTGTACTCAAAACGTGGTCATCAGTAAATACTACTGTGTAACATGCTGTGAGAATTTATCAAAGTAAGTCTTATTCAAAATTAAAGGTGGCTAGGTCGCCTAGTTACTTCATCTTTCAGTTCTGTCATTGTGTGGAGAAAGCAAAGACTGCTTCATACCAGACTGCCTTAACTTCCTAATGTAGAACGTTAAGCGAAACATCTTTCTAGTAACTAGCAAGATGTGAGAGGACCAGGAAAGATCGGAGGAAATACTAAGTCCAAGGTACTTGACATTAGATGTAGTTTCAACCTCTATGCCGTCAATGATAGTTTGACCATATGAGCTAGCTAGTTGTTGTAGGTCACATTTTCGTCTGAAAGTGAAATTGACTACCTGACATTTAGACGGATTTAGCTTAAGACCGTTTGAAGAGGACCACCGACTAATTTCCGAGAGAAAGTTATTTAATTTGGAACAGTCTGACTGAGAGTTGACAGGTATGGAGACAGAGAGGTCATCAGCATACTTGACAAAAGTGGCTACATCAGAATAGGGCAAGTCATGTAAGAAAAAATAAAACAGAAAAGGAGAAAGAACAGCACCTTGAGGAACATCAGCTAAAGTAAGTGAGGTAGTGGAGGACTTTCCATTGTAGACAGTGTACTGCTTCCTATCAGAAAAGTAGGAATACAACCACTTATTTGTCCAGCTCTCACTCTGTGTTGCAGCAAACTTACTTAACAAGAGAGACCTAGGTACAAAGTCAAATGCAGATGTGTAATCAACGAAGGCACACCGAACATATTTAGCTCCTCTATCTAAACTAGAGACTATATTATGACATAGAACGACAGTGGCATCTAAGGTACACCTACTATGTTTATAAGCAAACTGGTTGTGGTCATTGAAAGGCTTTAAAGAGGGTCCAAGATTAAGTAAAATAAGTCTTTCCATAACTTTTAAAAAAGGTGAGGTAATAGCAATGGGTCTAGACTTAACGGTAGTTCCACTTGTTGATTTGGGCACTGGAACAACCTTGATATTTTTCCATGAGTCAGGAATAATACTTTCGGGAAAAGATTCGTTGAAAATGTCGGTTAATGGGTGACATAAGATGTCAGCACTCTTCTTAAGAATAACAGCAGGAACTCCATCAGGACCAAGGGACTGGGTAGGTTTGAGAGACTGAAAACACTTAAGGACATCATTCGTGTTAAAACATGAGAAGCAGTCATTAATTATACTATAAGATTTGGGAATTATAATATCTGCAGGGATACATATGAAGGATTTATTAAGCATATCAACAACAACAGAAGTATCATTCATTATTTGCTAACCACCTGTGATTTCCTTTAATAGCTTCCACATATTAGATGAGGATTTACATGAAAGAAACTTCTGGTTATAGAGAGCATTTGGTTTTTGTAATTCAGCTTTAATTAAAGTGTACATTCTCTTAACACCATATTCCATGTACATTTTGCATCTATTTACTCATATTTTGTTGGTGTTTACATTTAAAATTATGCATTCTAATCGTATCATTCACTCTCGGGATTATATAAAATGCTTAAAACCTAAAAACTTTCATATTTGCAATAAACTCAAGAAAAAGCACCATGGTGGTTGGCAACGTGCTTTGAAATCTACACCCATACGTCAAACTACTGTTCCGGTTATCGTTAGTACGAACTGTCGGTCACTGCCTAACAAAATTCTGGATTTTCAGTCCCTGTTGTCGTCCGAAACTTATCATAATACTGGTATTGTAACTCTACAAGAAACCTGGCTTCATGACTCATATGATGACAATATAGTATCTTTAAATGATTTTAATGTATTCCGACAAGACCGTGTTTGTTCCAAGAAAAAATGCGGCGGTGGAGTAGCTACATTTATTCACTCAAAATGGTCTATTTCTAACAATGTTTGTTTCAAATTCTCGAATGACTACATTGATTGCATCACTGTCAGATGTCGCCCGAGACACTTGTCAAAATACAAATTCATTTATATTTCTAATGTTTATGTCTCTCCTGGCTGTACCATATCGGATTTATCTATGTTCGCAGATGAATTCACCGCTTTTGCTGCAGCTTGTTTCGAGAACTCTTTATCAATAGTGACTGGCGATTTTAACTCTTGTGATCACTCCTTCCTTATATCACTTGGCCATGACAATATTGTTAACTTTGCTACCCGTCTCGAAAAAACACTAGATCTAGTATTCATCAATGATGTTGGTATATATGAAGCTCGCAAACGTGCTCCTGTATTGAACTCTGACCACTGCATCATACGTGTACTGCCTAAAATATATTCCAAATCACACAAACGTGTCTTCTCTTACCTCTACAGTAAATTTCAACGGAGATGCTACTCACAAGATAATCTAAGCAAACTCAGATGCATGTTGATAGATACTAACTGGGACCTATTTACAGAACAAACATTAAATGACACAATCACAAACACCACAGATTATCTTAAATTCTGTTTGGAAATATGTTGTCCTAAAGAAACATTATTCACTCGTTTTGACCGTTTCTCTTCTCCATATCTCAAAAAGCTCCGTAGAGATAAAGAACTGTTGTTCAAAACAAATGATAAGTCAGGTGTAAAAAAGCTAAATCCTCTGATAAAACTCGAAATGCACAGACTAAATGTTTTATACAACCAAAGATTTTTGTCATGTAAAACCCCTTCTAGTTTATGGAAACTTTTTAAAGAAATAACTAGCGGTAAGCGGTGTAATTCTGTACAATCTCTTAATGTTAATAATCTTAATAAGTCTTTCATACGCTCCTCTGACGATATCCTTCCTAATGATACAAATCACATAGACAATAATTTTAATGGTTTTAATACCCTTGATGTGCTTAAATGTCTCCGTTCTCTTAAGCCTTCCCAAAGCCTTGGTCCTGATGGCGTACCTGCCATTGTCCTCAGGAACTGTGCTGGTATTTTGTGTTACCCTCTTACTAATATTTTTAATACTTCCTTTTCCAGTAATGTTCTACCTTCTGCATGGAAAAACATTAAAATTGTCCCTATACCAAAACAATCTTCTGGTACCGATAGTAAATTTAGGCCCATTGCAATTACTTCTCCTTTTTTAAAATTGATGGAAAAACTACTTTTACTTCGTCTTGAACCTTCATTGAAAGCTTTTAATGACCCTAAGCAATTTGCATATAAACATGGTAGAAGTACCTTGGATGCTGCGGTTGTCTTATATCATAATGTTGTTTCTTGTTTAGACAAAGGTGCCAAATATGTCCGTGGTGCTTTCCTAGACTACACATCTGCGTTTGACTCTGTACCTAGGGGCCTTTTATTAAATAAGCTCTCCTTGACGCACACAGCATCCTGGGCTAAGAGTTGGTTGCATTCTTATTTTTCTGATAGAATGCAGTATACTGCATATAATGGCAAATCTTCTTCTGCTTTGCTTACAAAAGCCGGTGTTCCTCAAGGTGCCGTCCTCTCTCCCTTTCTTTTTTCTTTCTTCTTACATGACCTGCCACATTTAAACGAAACCAATTTTGTCAAATATGCTGATGATCTGACTGTATCACTGCCTATCACTTCTGAGTCTGACTGCTCCAAACTTAATAGCTTTTTGTTGGACATCAGCATGTGGTCTAAGTCAAATGGTCTTATGTTAAATCCTTCCAAATGTCAGGCAGTTAACTTTACCTTCAACCATCGACGTGATATACATGAACTAGTTAGTTCCCATGATGCCTGTAGCATAGATGGTACAGAAATTGAAACCAAATCAAGCATTAAATACCTTGGATTAGTTCTTTCCTCGGACCTTTCATGGTCATCTCACATTTTATTGGTCTCTAAGAAAATGTTTCGTCTTACCTTCTACATTAAAAAGTTAAGACAACAAGGTATCAGCCAACCTTTAGTTCTGCGATTTTTAAACTCCTGTATTTTACCCATTTTACTTTATTGTTCTCCATTAATCTTTCCTGGGCTTCTTAAAAAAGACTATGCCGTATTACGAAGGGTATTAAATGCTGTGAGTAGGCCTTGTGGTTTGCCACTGCGTGATCTCGCCAATACCATAGTCGAGAGACACATAAATTCCCTTACAAAATGAGCGAAGGCCATACTGTCAGACCCTCTGCACCCTCTTTATTCACAATTATCCCCTTGTATCTCATCAGGTAGGACGAGAAGTCAGTGTAAGAAGTTATATGCTCGAACCACTAAGTACAAAAATTCTACAATACCGTACTTAGCCCGTATTTTATGTGATGAAGACACTGTTAGACGTGAAACATATAAGTTACTATGTAATTAGCATAGTGAATCGACCCTTTCATTGTTCATCTTTCTGTAATTCTATGGTGTCACCCTTTCTATCGTTTAATTATAACTTAGCTATTTTTATTTTAGTTGTTATTACTATCATTACTATAATTTTATATTTTTCTCTTTATCCTCTACTGTAATTGCTACATAGCTCCTATAAAAACGTTTTGTTATCATTATTATGTATTAATTATTCCGTTTATCTACTTTTTTTGTTTGTTGTTGTCGTTTTTGAGTAAATTAGATGCAATACTGTACTGAATGCTGAAAATTCCTTGCTGTATCATTAATACTGTTTTTGGAATAAAGCAAAAATTATTATTATGTTTCATGTATAAATGAGAACAATGTATGCAAACAGACTTATCTCACACACACGCACAAAAACATATCCAGATTATAAAAACAGATGTGAAATCGTTATTAGCGAAATTCATAACAGAGGAATCGAAAACATAATTGTAAAGAAGTTAGTATATGAATAATCTTCAATTTAAGGAGTGAACCACATAAAAAGAAGGGTTCAATATAACAAAAGTAAAATCCTGTGAATATAAAACACGAGTTCAAAATTTACTCAGTTAATATTTCAGAGAAACTATGTCTTCTTGTCTGGTTTTTAGTCAAAATTTTGCCAATAAAGTTCACCACTTTGAGATTCTATGGAAAAGACTTGCTGATCATACAATGCAAAGTTGAATTAAACGAAATGATGGGTCATTTGGAAGATTCGTGTGTAGAAGAAGAACATTCACAGGAGAATACGCGCACTTCCTCAGTTACATGTCCATTAAATATAAAAGGAAGTATTTTCTATAGTTTGGTTTGTAAGGATTAGATATGTTTTACGAGTTGATCACGGACTGACATCAGTTAGAGAACCATTGAAAACCAGCACGGAGTACTGGACAGCTGCTGTTTCATCCTAGTTTGGGAATCATCGGCAGTACGCACCCACTGGGATTCGAACCCAGGACCTTCCGGTTACAACGCAAGCTCGTATACCATTCAGCCACTGGGACCCGATTCAATGGCCAGTGCATGAATTCTAACTTCTACTAATTCGTGATTTGAGCGCGACCCCAGCCATTGCCATTGGTGGGACATCCATCCACACACGTGACATCTAATTGGACCTCACTGGTCATGACTTCTCACTAGAACTCCAGGAAGCTCCAACCTGTAGCAAGTCACTAGTGTATTGCCGATGATTCCCAAACTAGGATGAAACAGCAGCTGTCCAGTACTCCATACTGGTTTTCAATGGTTCTCTAACTGATATCAGTCCGTGATCAACTCGTAAAAAGTCAAAATTTTGCCAAGAAAGTCCAACCTCCTTGAGATTCTTTGGAAAAGACTTCCTACTCAAACTATACAAAGTTAAATTAGGCAAGAACATTGGTCACTTGGAAGAAGCGTTTGTAGAAGAAGTACATTCACAGGGAAATACGCGCACTCCCTCAGTTACGTGTCCATTAAATATAAAAGAAAGAAAGTGTTGTTAGGTGTCTCACGAGCAAAGCAAGAAAGACAGTGTATGGATAATCACTTACAAAAGAAATTAAATGAATGTATATTCATAATTCCTTGACCTATGTTTATCATTCTCTGTCTAGTCGACGAATGATTAGATCACACTGAAATGAAGGATAAGTTAGATAGTTTTGCCATATCTACGTGTTGTATTTATCAGTTCAAATCAAAAATCACGCAGTGGCAGAAGTTGTAATTCATGAGTTGCCTGTTGGTCAGTCAGCTCCTAGTGGATGAATAATCTACGAGCGCTCGCCTTGTAACCGGAGGCTGCCAGGAATGAATTGGAAACTAGCAGGAAACAGCCAGCTGTCCAGTGCTCCCTGGTTCGGTTTTCAATGAGACTCTAACTGATATCAATCCGTCATCAAACCAGAGGCATGTATATATATAAAACTATTTGTTAAGCTCAGGAATTAATCGAATAAACCATGTACATTATAAAAAGCGAATATTCTTACCTTCAGAAGGTTGCGTTAACAGGTGGATAATCACGTAGAGTAGTGCACTAATCACTAGCAAGCATCCAAAAATGATGCTCAGTTGTATAGCATTCCATCTACTTGATGGCTTTTGACTTTCAGGCATTGTTAAAACACTCACTCACAGAAAGACAGATAGATAGATAGATACTCACACGAGATGTGAAATTTTGGCTCTGGTGAGGAATTTAACTCAACCTTTATACCTGAAGAAGATTTCACACGTCAACCATTTATAAAAAAATCAACAACAAAAAAATAAACTGCAACTATTTACCTATCATATGATTATGGTGTGATAATTATTTAAAGATGACAGCAGTCTGATTGTGTAACAAGTCATTAAAAACTTGGCAGAGAATACTGAAACTATGTGGCCAATTAACTCAACACAATCATTGTATAATTGGAATTTTAGATAAAAATAGATCAGACTATTGAAGGTCATTGGTTTATGGTTATGATCCGTTGTTAGTGATGCATGAAACAGCTTCTAGAAGCAGATAAACAATAAGACAGAACACTTTCCTAGAAATCATATCCTAATGATTTCTAAGAAAGTGTTCTGTCTTACCTACTACATTAAGAAACTTAGACAATCTGGAATCACCCAACCTCTACTTTCACAATTTGTCAACTCTTGTATCTTACCTATTCTACTTTACTGCTCCCCGTTAGTCTTTCCTGGCCTACTGAAAAAGGACTATACCATCCTGAGAAGGATGTTGAAGGTAGTCAGTAGGACTAGTGGTGTAAAACTCAGTCAGCTCGTCACTACATTAGTTGATAGGCATCTGAATACATGCGAAAAATGGTCTAAAACCATACTCAACACACCCTCTATTCCCAACTCTCGCCTTGTATCTCATCAATTAGAACCAGAAATCAGTATAAAATAATTTATGCTCGTACAACCAAGTACAGGAACTCAACGATACCATACTTGGCCCGTGTTCTAAGTGACAGAGACAATGTTAAGCGCGAAACCTATGACTTGCTCTGTTATTAACAACATAATTTTAGGCTCTTTTATTTCTCTCTTATTTTGTATTCTTTAGTGAACTCCTTCTCAAACATACTTAGCTACCTAAATTATTAACATTGGCTTACTTTTTTGTACTTTACTATATTCCTTCTTTTGTGTATCTACTGGTTCCGACTCTATTAGCAGTATGAGTATTACAAAATTGTCCTGTCATTAACCATCATGTAATATTAGTTTTGTGGCTGTTTTTTCTTATTTTTCTACACTTTTCGGCAATATTAAACTGACAGTCATTGGTTGTGAACGCCATAGTCACCACCTTAAAAAAATTTGTATTATTCAGGATTACTCACACTACCACCACAAACACTGCATTAGACTTTGGTAGACTTTTGTACTTTTTCGCATTTATAATTATTTTGTGATTATCCTGTTTTTTTGCTGTTGGTGTTTTCAGATTTATTTTTTTGTTTGTTTAATACTTATTTTAAATGTTTGTAAAATTAGATGCAAATATTGTAGATATGTGCTGAAAATTCCACACTGTACCACTAGTACTGTTTCTGGAATAAAGCAAATTATTATTATTATTCCATATTCTTCTGATGTATGTACTCTTAATAAATCTTTTATTTATTCTCCCTCAAATGCCATGCTTCCCAGTATCACTAGTGTTAATAATAGCCCCTTTCCAGGTTTTAATACAAATGATGTTCAAAAGTGCCTCAAGTCTCTGAACCCTTCCCAGAGCTTAGGTCCAGATCATGTACCTAGTATTATTTTCAAAAAGTGTTCTGATATTCTGTGTTACCCTCTCACTGATCTGTTTAACAAATCTTTTTCCAGTAATATTGTGCCTGCCGTTTAGAAAGACATTAAAGTTGTACCCATACCCATTGCTATTACCTCTCCTTTTTTGAAAACTATGGAGAAACTACTTTTAGTTAGTCTTGTACCCTCGCTTAAATCCTTTAATGACCCAAAACAATTTGCCTATAAGCACAGTAGAAGCACTTTAGATGCAGCTGCCGTCTTATATCAAACATAACATTGCTTCCAGTCTAGACAAAGGGGCTAAATTTGTTCGTTGTGCCTTCCTAGACTATACATCTGCTTTTGACTCGGTCCCTAGGAACATCTTATTAAATAAACTTGCTGTAAGTCAAACAGAATGTTGGGCTGTTAACTGGTTACATTCTTATTTCTCAGAAAGAAAGCAGTACACCGTGTATAAATGGAAGTCTTCCACTTCATTGCCTACTGAAGCTGGTGTCCCTCCTCAAGGCACTTTCCTTTCTCCTTTTCTTTTTTCTTTCTTCTTACATGACTTGCCTCACTTTGATGAAATAAACTTTGTGAAGTACGCTCATGATTTAACTGTTTCAATGGCTGTTAACTCCCAGCTAGATTGTACCAAAATAAATAGCTTTCTGTCAGGAGTCAGTAAATGGTCTGAGTCTAACGGTCTTAAACTGAATCCTTCTAAATGTCAAACTGTTAATTTCAGCTTAAGATGTAAACGACAGTTAAAAGAAGCCGTCGATTCTCATGACAGTTGTAAGATTGATGACAATGATATAGGAATTAAATCAGAAATTAAGTATCTTGGACTTATTCTCTCTTCTGATCTCTCCTGGTCTTCTCATGTCTCAGCGATCTCCAGTAAAATATTCCGCCTGACATTTTACATTAAGAAGTTAAGGCACTCGGGTATAACTCAACCCCTTCTCTTACAGTTCATAAACTCTTGCATCTTACCTATTCTTCTTTATTGTTCACCCTTATTCTTTCCTTGTTTGCTTAAAAAGGACTTTGTCACAATTCGTAGAATGCTGAAGACTGTCAGTAGGATGAGTGGTGTCCCAGTGGACTACATATTTAACGTCGTTGTCGATAGGCACTTGACTTCGTGCAATAAATTTGCTAAAGGGATTTTGTCTGACTTGGAGCATCCACTTCACCCTCAGCTTTCACCTTGCATCTCCTCAGGTAGAACAAGAAGTAACTTCAGAAAACTGTATGCTCGCACGTCTAAGTATAAAAATTCTATGATACCATACTTGGCACGTATTTTATGTGATGAAAATAGTGTCAGGCAAGAATTGACTAACCTTTTTTCATCTAGTAAATAAACAATCTCCTCCATCCATCCTTATATACCTTCAAGTTTTACTTTTATTATTTCTATTATATTTATGGTCCTGTTGATTCTTTGTTTTTACTTTCATAACTGCAAACACCATATCATGTAAAGAGAACATTATATTCAATATTTTTAATCATGCAAGGATTTGTATACCGCATTGACAATACTGTGTGAAACAAGCCCACGGCAATTTCCACTTGTATTATTATCATTACCTTAGCTGCTATCATTATTATTATTTCCATTTTATATGCTGCATTTTTTGTTTGACATTACCCCTATTGTAAATGTAGAAAAATTTTCTGTGTGATTAATTTTATTTATAATTTGAGGAAATTAGATGCAAATATTGTGATTAATGCTGAAAATTCCATTCTGTATCACAAGTACTGTTTTTGGAATAAAGTAAATTATTATTATATTATTAATAAAGCCTGGAAACTTTCACTGAGGCATATCGATTTCATTTATCGCGCTTTGCTTGAATGGAGAATAAGCCCTGTCCCGAGAGAGGTGGTACTCAGAATATCATACGACTCAAGGATAAAGAATAATCTGCTCGATAACTCCTTCGTCATCAGTTCCTACATTTAATAAACGATACTAATAAATAGACAAGTATCGTTATTTATAACATTAGTGCTTTGTTTTAAATTACCTTGGATCGATCAATAGTGTCAATAGGTGACTACAGTTCAGTGAAGCATCAGTAAGAAGGAGAGAGAAAATAACACTAAGCTGACTGAATATCAGATGAATTAAGGGATGTAACACAGAAGTTGTGAATTTAGAAGCTCCATAGCAGGTACGGACAGAAATAGTGGCTGGCTGCACACGTTTCTTTTGTACTCAGACCACCGATTGATTTTGGCGAATTGTAATAGACTCTGCTGTTTCAAGTTTTGAGTATTTAGAGGCCTTTGGCCACTTCACTTGTTTGAGGAGTTGCATCAGCGAAGGAGGATTTGGACTTCGCCGATGATATATGTCTGATTTCCCACAAACACTGGAAGATATGCAAGCGAAAAGCAACAAGTTGGCAGAAGAAGCATCCAGAGAAGATAGGACTTCAGGTGAACATAGATAAAACAGAGGTGATGAAGATTCCTGGACAAGAACAACAACAACAGACAACGATCAGCATAAATGGGAGGAACCTGAAAGAAACAACCTCTTTTACCTACCTGGGAAGCATCGTTTAAACTACAGGCCGAATCTGACGAGGATATCAAAGCAAGAATCGGAAAAGCAAGACAAGCTTTCACTACTCTCAAGTCTGTGTGGAGGTCAACAGCACTCAGCATCAAAAATAAGATCCGGATTTTCAACTCCAATGTGAAGTCAGTGCTACTATACGGATCAGAGACTTGCACTGCGCGTCATAAAGAGCATCTCAAACAAACTACAGACCTTCATTAACAGTTGTCTTCGCTCAATACTCAAGATCAGATGGCCGGCCAGAAAAGATCAGCAACAGAGATCTCTGGCAATGAGCGAACCAACCCAGCAGGAACCGATTGTGCAACAAATAGGCAGGAAGAAATGGAGATGGATTGGCCATACTCTGAGGAAACCATCAAGTGACATCACTAGACAAGCCATTGCTCGAATGGAACCCGAAAGGGAAGCGGCGAGTTGGTCGTCAGTGCAAGGGTGACTTGGAGGAGGTCATGTGAAGAGGAGATGAAAACGTGTGGGCAGACTTGGAGCCAGGTGAAGACTCTAGCAGAGAACCGAACGCAATGGAGACGCACGGCTGAAGCCCTATATTCCTCTAGGAATTGAAGGAAACAATAATAATAATAATTATCAGCGAATCCCAACACAGATACAGAAGGCTCTTTTGGCATACGCCAACTTACTCCATATCTGGCATATTCGTTGTGATATCCGGCTGGCTATCGAACAAAGGGTGTGTGTACTGCTCAGCAACACTCCATTCTGTCCTTCTTTTGTGGCTGACTGTAAGACATGGCAGGTGAAAGTGTGGAAGACATGAAAACGCAAGCTAGCTGTCTTTGATCATAGGTGTCTGCGTTCTATCTCCAATATTAGGTGGTATAAATAGGTGAATAGGGAAATCAATCAACGAGGCTGCGAAATTGTGTTACGCATTCCATCTAGCCATCCGTCGCCTTTCTCAATGACGGGTAATGTTAGCTGACATAGGATGGATCAGGTTGGAAAAGAGTTAGAGGCGGTCAAACCGAAATATGACTTCATCATTCAATGAAATGCTCAACAATTAGAGTAAGCCAGCTACGTTTGCAAGTGTAGACTTCCTGGTTGGGGTCCTCGGAATGGTAAAAACCAATGAAAGCTGAAGATCTAGCATTGGTGATGTGGCTTCGAATCGTTCTCAATGGCTCGTGCAGATGCATTCACTCTTTGTGATTTGTCATATCCGATAAATTTCTATTTTTCTTCCATATTACTTTTCTTTTTCCCCCACACTTCTGTTTGTTATCTCTCCTTCTCTTTCGAATCTCTCTTCTACTGCTTTGCGTGCGACAGGGAAGGAGAGTGGCAACTGGAACTGCTACAAATCCGTGCACAGTTACACGTTGAAACTAGTCCTGTTCAGTCCAGAGGCCTTTGGTAATTTATTCGACACTCGACAGATGATAGAGAATGACTCTTCAATGTTAAATATTTTTGTGGCCTGATTGGATGAGATGATCCAGTATCGGACTATTGGTGCTTTTGACAACACCTTTATTTGACCATACTGGTAGGTGTGTTCCCGAGCATGAAAAATTAGGTTCCTAGAGCAGTGGCTGATATGACCCGCCTAAGTACTTCATCTTTCAATTTCAGAATCACAACCGGTTGTGTGGAAAATATAAGCAGAATCCTACGGGCACCAAGCGTTCTTTGAATCGATTTTCTCAACTTGCTGGTTAGTTTCAAGCATTGGTTTGTAGGGATTTGATTGTTTGGTTACAGGATTTCATCATGAGCTGACATCGGTTAGAGAACCACTGAAAAACCTAGAAGTACTGGACAGCTGTTTCGACCTAGTTTGGGACTCTTCATCAGTAAACACCCACCCAAGGTGAGCTAGCTCGTAGACCATTCATTTGGCCACTGGGACCTGATTCAATGGCCAGTCCATGAATTCCAACTTCTGCCACTTCACGACATAAAGTGACCACTAGCTAATGTCTTCGGCGACTGTTTGTCCTCACACCCGACCCGCTGCACCCTACTGGTCACGAAGTCCCAGTAGAACCCCAGGTAACTACCTACATGAATAGGGCCAGTAGCTAGTTATTATTATTTCACTTGGATATGTATCACCTTAGAATTGTAGTCCTACACATATAGAGGGTTCTTGTTAACAGATGCAGAAGAATTCTTTTCTACTCTCATGGCCATGTGTTTGGTGATGAAGTTTTCAGAGTAGCTGTTTTCAATTAACACGTATCGTGCACAACCTCAAGTTCGTCTTCAATCACACCTTTTGAAGAAGTGGCTCTGACTCTATAGCTGAGGGTCTTTATGCAAATTTCTTGTATACCGGAGAGGAACTCATTTGTGAAAATGTGTATATTGACTGGTCGAAGTGATTTTCTTCCGCGAATTCCTTTTTTTTTTGTTAGCGTCTGGTCTTCTTGTCAGTAGAATGTCTAAGAATAGCAGTTTCACTTTGGAATTCTCATACACACATGAAGATTTGCCAGTGAAGCCTTATGCTCCACTGGGAAGGCAAGTAGTGAACACTATTCAGCACCTCAAAGTTAAATACTGAAGGTTAGTGCACTCAACACCTAATTAATTTACATCCACTCCACTCTAACAACAAATATTTCACGTCAACAAATATACGCATAAGATCATACGAGGATATCAGAAAGACGATTGCAGAGAAGGAAATTCTCTTTTCGATGAAGTCATCAGCAAGTAGGCTGTACATTCCAGTATATCTATAGTATAGTAAATGTGTGAGAATTTGAAAGTGATACTGAAGGAGAAATTCTTCGGGAACAGCTTTCGTGTTCTGTCAGTGAAACATACTTCAGCGACAGCCAATGAGTGATGTTTTCTTGCAGGAAACTATTCAACCAACATGTGAAAGACAAGTTGTCATATTGTGCCACTTCAGCAGGCATAAACCAATCAGTTCACCTGCTCATATGGACCTGAGTTCATTGGTGTATTATGTAACCTCGTGTGAAATGCACTTGGTAACATTATCCAGGTGTCTGTCGACTGTCATTGTAACAAGCTGACTGCCTTAGTGACACACTACCTGCCCTATCGACAACATTTGATACTCATAAAAATCAAAACAAATGATTCAGCGAAGAGACTCTTTTCAACGAATTTATCATCAAGCTGTACAATCGTATATATATGGTTTTTTTAAGAAGTTATATCCGGTGAGGGAATTGAATCATAGGTGTGAATGCATAAAACAATAATAATAATAATATGAAATGCAATTAAAACTAAAATGTTTGTGATTATAATCGTAGTTAAATGTCAAGTGGCAAAGCAAATTAATGTCATTTATATAGAATAATTCATAGGATGGATAGAACTTGAAAAAGGGTGTGCAATTATAAGATTAGTAGACAAATCGAATAAAATAAAAAGTTACGTAATATTGTGTGAAATTTAATAGCATAGAATTTAATGTTGCATAAAGGAATTGATTTAGAATGACAAGTGGAACAAGTGAAATAATACCGGGGACAGTTCAAAGTGAGAGTAGTAATAGTAACAATTGACGTAATAAGGAAGAGTATACAAATTGAATAGACAAAAATGAAAAATTGGTAGAGCTAAAATATGATTGGGGATTACCATACTTTAGCTATAGAGGGATTAAGACCATGAAAGTTGAAGAGGTTGAACGAACTTTTCCTGTACAAAGAGATCTGGCTTTTCTGTTTCGATAGCCAAAGATGGCTTCAGCAATACAGATGAGTTGGGTACGTAGGGATTTGGATAAATTACTCTTTGCCTTGTAGATGACTTTAAAGGCGGAGGCTATAGAGATAGGGTGATCATTATCGACCAGATGTTCAATGATCGCGCTTCTTATTGCTCCACTTCCACCTTTTCGTATAATGCACGATAGTGTTCTTGCACCCTCTTGGACAAAACTCCAGTCGAACGATCAATATACCTAGCTCCACACGGGCAAGTGAATTGATAAACGCATATAGAGTTAGTCAACAGCGGGATCTTGTCCTTCAGGTTATTGAACAGTAATGGTCGACTGGTAAAAGCTATTCTCAGAGATGCAGCAGGGAATGTTCTTTTCAAGGACTGTGATATCCTTCGTTTCATGATATCGGAAGCTAAGTGCCCTTTGAATTCCAAGCTCATGTAAAGTATCTTCTTGGGTACGGTTGATAAGTCACGTTTTTTAGGATTTGAATGTATATTCTTATCTATAAAACGTGGTGGAAATCCATTTTCTATTAGGATTCTCCTCAAGATGTATAACTCATCTTCCACAGTATCAGGGCTACATATGCGCCGAATACGAGTGGCAAGCGACCGGACCAGGTTTCGTTTTCGACCAATGGGTAACCAGCTGTAGAAATTTGTCAGTTGACCATTCCATGACAACTAACGATAAATCGATCTCTTCAGAGTTCCATCGGTCCTCCTTGATAAGTTCACATCGAGGAAATGAATGCTAGACTCGTTCTCCATTTCGAGTGTGAATTTTATCGCCGGATGGCAACCATTTGATACTCTTCATATTATGACATAGTCCTTTCTGAGTGAGTAGACCGGGAGACACTAAGGAGGGTTGTTGGGGGGGCCGCAATAATGAACAATATATGAGATGGCATAGTTAACAAACTGTATGAGTAGAGAGAGGTTGAGTGATACCTGATTGTCTTAACTTCCTAATGTAGACGGTTGGATGGAGTATTTTCCCAGGAATCAACAAACAAGATATGGGATGACCGACCAAAACAGGTCATAGGATAGAACTATTCCAAGGTATTTTATGCTTGACTTAATTTCTATTTCAGTGCCGTCTATACTACAAGTTCGTGTAGATATTTCTGACCAACCAGCGATCTGACCTTCAGCATAGAGTCAGCAAACGAGGCAACTGTTGATAAACATCTGTAGTGGCCTGTTAGAGCTGATTTCCGTGATGCACTGGCCAAGTGTTTGACGTATATAGAAGAACAGACTGACTGACCTAACATTGGTGTCGAAAATCCGAATTTCGTGCTTTGTGCCATGTGCAGCTGATTTCCAAACTCATTTCGGAGAGACGAAGGTGTGTCTTGTCTATCCCATTCTGGCTACTTTTGACATTATCATTGGTGCCGTCTGCCTGTAGTTGAAGCGATGCTTCCTAGATAAATGAAGGAAAGGGCCTATTTCAAATTTCTTCCCTTCATAGTGATTGGTAGTTGTTTTCGTTGTTAGTTGGTTATCTTCATCACTTCTGTCTCCTCTACATTTACCTGAAATCCTGTCTTCTCTGTCTGCATCTTCTGACAACTTGTTGGTTCTCGCCTTTAATTTCTCGAGACGTAAATCGTTCTCCAAATCCAAACCTCCCAGAGTTTTCTTATAGGTCATTTCAACGTATTCCTGTCTTCTAGTTCCCTACAGTTATCGGCTTATTCCTTAACTGCTCTTCATTTTTTCCAAAATTATGCATTATGCAATCCACTTGTTGTCAACATTTCTACACTTTAATTGTGTGTATTAATTTTCTTCGTTAATTATCACCTCCGCCACCGACAATTATACATCTCATCCAACAGCTCTACGACAATGCTGCATGCCAAGTAATCCACAACGGGAAACTTACGGAATCCTTCGAAGTGAGGACAGGAGTAAGACAACCTGGCTGCCTACTATCGCCAATGATTTTCCTGATTGCAGTGGACTGGATAATGCGACAAACAGCGGCGGGCAATGAGGAAACAGGCATAAAATGGACTCACATAAAAAACTTGGAGGATCTGAACTTCGCCGATGACATATATGTCTGATTTCCCACAAACTGGAAGATATGCAAGCGAAAAGCAACAAGTTGGCAGAAGAAGCATCCAGAGAAGATAGGACTTCAGGTGAACATAGAGAAAACAGAGGTGATGAAGGTTCCTGGCCAACAACACCAACAGCAATAACAACAAAAGACAACAATCAGCATAAATGGGAGGTACCTGACGAAGATATCAAAACAAGAATCGGAAAAGGAAGACAAGCTTTCACTACTCTCTAGTCTGTGTGGAGGTCGACAGCACTTAGCATGAAAATGAAAAGAAGATCCGGATTTTCAACTCCAATGTGAAGTCAGTCAGTGCTACTATACGGATCAGAAACTTGGCCAGCGCGTCATAAAGAGCATCTCAAATAAACTACAGACCTTCATTAACAGTTGTCTTCGCTCAATACTCAAGATCAGATGGCCGATCAGAAAAGATCAGCAACAGAGATCTCTGGCAATCAGCGAACCAACCAGGAACCGATTGTGAAACAAATAGGCAGGAAGAAATGGAGGTGGATTGACCATACTCTGAGGAAACAAACCATCAAGTGACATCACTAGACAAGCCATTGCTCGAATGGAACCCGGCCGAAAGGGAAGCGGCGAGTTGGTCGTCAGTGCAAGGGTGACTTGGAGGAGGTCATGTGGAGAGGGGATGAAAACGTGTGGGCAGACTTGGAGCCAGGTGAAGTCTGTAGCAGAGAACCGAAAGCAATGGAGACGCATGGCTGAAGCCCTATGTTCCTGTAGGAATTAAAGGAAACAATAATGATACTAATAATTATCACCTCACTTAATGACATGTTGATAGTGATAAATTATTATTAACAAACATATGAGCCCCACTTGACTGGTAAATTGTTGTATATTGTAATAAAAATGCTGTATATGTTTATATTAGAGTAGAGTCAAAGTGAGATGAGGATCTAATTGAAAAGTGAATATTTCTTTGCTCAATCCTTTTGGTTTTAAAAACTTCAGAATGGTTCGTTCACACACACGTACACACGCTCTCGCTGTCCAGGATGCAATGCAAACACCTTCTCTTTACTGAAGGTAAGCACATTTTGTTGCACTTCGATGAAGTATTTGAGAGAGTTATATTAGAATAAGGCATTTAGAAGATAAATTTCGCGATATGATATCGTCATTTCGTAGTTTCTTTACAACCGCTTTACAACTAACATGGTTAACAATAATAGAATAAAATGCATGGTAATTACACAGTTATATAAAAAACAAAAGTACATACTACTAATGACCAATCATAATTTAGTAGGTCAAGTAGTCCATCATGGTAGGTGAAGGTTAAAGTCGACTGTTTCTTTTGTACACACAGTTTAGACTGTATGTTTTCAATCCCCCAAAGTACTTCCATCACCTTCAATAACCAACCTTGGATTAGACTTATGTGATGAAATAATTGTAAAGCAGTCATTAATATTGATTTTGTGACCTGACATTAATAACTGCTTTGCAATGGATGATGATGGATTTCTATTCAGATTGACTCCATTGGGATTTTCCATGTGTCATAATAACCATTTTTGAACATGTTTATTTCCACAACATTGGAACATTCTATTGTTTCTACACCAATATCAGTGTCACCACAACTGCAGGTGAACTTGTAGATATAGTTTGAAGTAGAGTCCACAAAATTTTTCCCTTAATCGTAGGTGCAGCGATCGAAAATGTTCGAGATGTGAGGGAAACAGATACGGCGTAGAATGGCCGAAGTCTTTGAGTTAGCTGTCAACTGCATAATTTGAACACCCTTGAATAGTAGGTGAGTAAAGATAGCTCCATTCGATACAGAAACTGTCTTTTCAAGATGTAATCTATTCTTACTGTGACAATTGATAAAGTTTTCTCGATAACCATTAGCTAATAAAACTGAATGTATATTTCGAAGCTCATTCATCAATGTGTCACTCGTGTATATTTTGCGGGCCCTTGAGAACAAACATTTCACTAAGGAACGTTTATACTGGATGGGAACAAAACTGTTGAAATGAAGATATTGTCCACTCCATGTCTGCTTACGAAATACAGATCGCTTAATCGTTCCATCGTCTCTCTTAGTCATTGAAACATCCAAGAAACCGAGTTTGTTATTCGATTCAAATTCGGAAGTCACTCGGATATTTAGATGAATACCATTAAAGAGAGTAATAAAGTTCTCAGAGTCAGACAAGGGTGCTTATTATCACCAATGATATTCCTAATTGTGGTGAACTGGATTATGCGTCAGACAGTGGGAAACGAGAAGACAGGGATATCCTGGACCGACGTGAAGAACCTAGAAGACCTGGATTTCGCGTGTGGATGATTTATGTTTGATGTCACACAAAATCGAAGACTTACAAGCGAAAACTGACAAACTGGTCGAAGAAGCAGCAAAGACAAGACTCCAGGTAAACATAGACAAGACGGAGGTTATGAAAATAACCAGTCAACCAAAAACAACAACAACAGCAGCAACATCCACCGCCAATCACCATCAATGGGAAGGATTTGAAAGAGGTGACTTCATTCACTTATCCAGCTAGGGAGCATTGTCTCAACTACAGGAGGAACAGACGAGGATGTCAAATCGAGAATCAGGAAGGCGAGAAACACATTCATCAACCTGAAACCAATCTGGAAATCTTCGTCACTCAGCAACGCTCAACAACGAAATTCGGATTTTCAATACAAACGTCAAGTCAGTCAGTTCTTCTATACGTATGGATCAGAAACTTGGCGGGTCACAAAGAATATTTCCAACAGCCTGTTGCACACCTTTATCAACAACTGTCTTCGCTCTATACTCAAGATCAGATGGCCGCCGGAAAGAATCACCAACAAGAAACTATGGGAACAAACAAAAAAAGAACCAATCGCCCAACGAATATGCAGGAGAAAGTGGAGATGGATTGGACACTGGCTGAGGAGGCCGTTGGGTGACATCGCGCGTCAGGCCATTGCTCGAGTGAAACCCGAAAGGGAAGCGGCGAGTGGGACGTCCAAGAGTGACACGGAGGAGATCGTGTGAAGAGGAGTTGAAACATTATGGATTAACATGGATGCAGGTGAAAAGTACAGCACAAGACAGAATCAAGTGGAGACGTGTAGTTGAAGCCCTATGTTCCACTAGGAACCCAAGGGAACAATAATAATAATAATAATGTTCTCAACAGACTTAATATTATTACCAATAATATGCGCATCATCCACATAACGGTTATAAAGAATAAATTCTCCAAGCATACCTTGCATTTGTTTCTCTAATTTCGACATGAATATATATATATATATATCATTATTGTTATTAATACTATTAGTTTCCTCATACCTAAAGCAGTAATTTCGATACTGTGTAAGTCACAGTGTTTCGTACAATATCACACCTAATTTATTCGACAACAGCAAAGTAGACCAAAATGTAACTTTGCAGGATTAATAACAGCAGCCGTTTTGCTATTAACAAGGACACTGAGACAAAAATATACAAAATGTGTAGAATAATTGAGTGTAGACTGTCTGAGAGAGAAGTGCAGCAATGCTACAGAGCTGCATTTCCAAGGAATACATAAACCAATCAGGCAAACAACCAGACCAGCAAGCGACAATGCAAACTTCTTGAAAATTCAGCGAACGGGAGAGAATGCGTAAGACGATGTAGAGAGAAATTCAAGTGGAATACAAGAGAAAAGTGGTCAATGTGCATATGAAATCAGGTAGGTAGTTAGTTACCTGGGCTGGTTCCAGTGGGAAGTCGTGACCAGTAGGGTGCATTAGGTCATGTGTGAGGACAAATACTCGACACGAAAGACATTGGCTAGCGGTTGCGCTATATCGTGAATTGGCAGAACTTAGAATTCATGGGTAGGCTGGCCACTGGATCGGGTCCCAATGGCTTAATGGTATACGAGCTCGCTAACCTTGTAACCAGAAGACCCTGGATCGAACCCCTATGGTGGGTGCGTACTGCTCTAGAGTCCCAAACTAGGCTGACGAAACAGCTGTCCAGTAATCCAATGCTGGTTTTCCAATGGTTCTCTAACTAATGTCAGCTCATGATGAAATCCTGTCATCAACTGAAAACAAACCATACAATTTGGCCTACGCATATTTTGTTGAACCATAGAAACAATAATATCTGAATATTGTTCATTTAAGTGGTAATGAACACCTTATGAGGTTAAGCACTACACCCTTAAGGATCTCTAATTAACCAACATTCTTCTGATGACCTGAATTCTAATAATACAGAGCAGTGACTGGTTATATCTACAGACAAAGTCCTTTGAAATCACTATATGAATATATATATATATATAATTATATATTATATATATATCGTTATTCAAAATAATAATAATAATACTGTTAATATTATTACTACTATTACTGTTCTTACAGAGACTTGAATACCTCAATTAATTATCTGGCATCTGAGTTAATAGTCCCACTGCTCATTAAAGTTAAAGCACACCTTGTGGATAGACAGTGAGCATTCCAAATTATTTATCACATGCCTACTAATCTTAATTTCGCTTTACTCTAGTTCGTCTTCTAGATACAACTGCAGCCATAATAATAATAACAGATTTATTCCAAACAGTATTTGTGGTACAGGTATGGAATTTTCAGCGTGCATTGCATTACAATATTGCATTTAATTACCTCATAAATTTTATAAGATTTTAAAAACAGAAAGCAACAACAACAAAAAATAGATAAATAAAAAGAATTAAAAAAAGAACAGCTTTGCATTCACATTTTAAACAATGCACCACAGGATATGAAATATAAAATTAGTGTGCAATAATAATAATAATTCGCTTTATTCCATAAACAGTACTTGTGATACAGAATGGAATCCTCAGCATTTCACTACACTACAGCATTGCATCCGGTTACTACATTATCAATAAATATAATTCTACATAGATTAAGGAAATCTCAGTTCATTATGACAACAACATATTGGCATGTCGGTAGCAAAGCCAAAATTGAACAGTGTTTGAAGGTGTTAGAAAAGTAGGTGCTATCATATTTACTGGCGTAAGCGAGAGAAAGAAACAAAGAAGCAAATAACGGGAAAAAAAGAAAGAGAGAAATGTTGTACCTATAAATCATGTGAGTTGGAAAGACGAGGTCCGGTTGTAATACTGACTATTTAATGAATTATAGGTGTCACGCCTAATGCTTTCTTTATCGCACAGAACACGAGTTAAGTAGAGTATGGTTGAGTTTTTGTGCTTGCTGGTGCGAGCATATAGTTTTCTATATAGGCTTCTGGTCTCCTGCCTGATGAGATGAAAGGGGAGAGTTGCGAGTGAAGAGGGTGGTGTGAGTTAGATAAAATGGATTTAGCTCATTTTTCACGTGAGTCCAATTACCTGTCGACCAGAATATTAACAAGCTGGTTAAGTGGCACGTTGCTTACCCTGCTGACAACCTTTAACATCCTGCGTAATATGTTATAGTCTTTCTTCAGTAGCCCGGGAAAAATTAAGGGGGAACAGTAGAGGATAATAGGCAGAATGCGAGAATTAACGAATTGTAGGAGTAGGGGTTGGGCAATACCAGAATGTTTTAACTTCTTAATGTAGAAGGTAAGACGGAATATTTTCTTAGAAATCGTCAAGATATGAGACGACCAGGAAAGATCAGCAGATAGAATGACGCCTAGGTATTTAATTTCCGACTTGGTTTCTATTTCAGTGCCATCTATGTTGCACACCTCGTGAGAGCCAACCAGTTTGTTTAGGTCGGATTTATGCCTAAAGGTGAAATTGACTGTTTGGCATTTGGAGGGGTTTAAGGTAAGACCGTTTTCCTTGGACCACTGGCTGATTTCTGACAGAAAGCCATTAAGTCGCTTTGACATTTGATAGGCAAAGATACAGACAGATCGTCAGCGTATTTGACTAAATTAATGTCATTTGAAGATGGTAAGTCATGTAGAAAGAAAGAAAAGTGGGGAGAGTACAGCGCCTTGGGGGACTCCGGCTTCAGTGAGTATAGCAGAGGAGGACTTACCTTTGTATACGGTGTACTGCTTTCTGTTAGAGAAGTAGGAATGCAGCCAGTTAGTGACTCAGGACTCAGTTTTTGTCAAAGAGAGCTTATTTAGCAGTAGACATCTAGGTACAGAGTCGAAAGTAGAAGTGAAGTCGAGAAACGTGCAGCGGACGTATTTGGCACCCCTATCTAATGATGAGACGATACTGTTGTGTAAGACGGCTGCAGCGTCTAAAGTGCTCCTACCCTGTCAATAGGCAAATTGTTTGGGGTCTTCAAAGCTTTTAAGGAAGGGTTCAAGTTTAAGAAGTACTAGTTTTTCCATAAGCTTTAGAAACGGGGAAGTGATGGCAATGGGTCTGAACTTTACGCTCTTGCCGTTTCCAGGTTTAGGGACAGGGACAATTTTAATGTCTTTCCATGCATCAGGTACGACATTTTTGGAGAAAGAAGCATTTAGGATGTTAGGTAGTGGAGATCATAAAGCATCTGCACATTGTTTTAGAACATATGCAGGTATAATAATAATAATAATAGCTTTATTCCAAACAGTATTTGTGGTACAGATATGGAATTTTCAGCGTGCATTACAATATTGCATCTAATTACCTCATAAATTTTATAAGATTTTAAAAACAAAATGCAACAACAACAAAAATAGATAAATTAAAAGAAATAAAATTAAGAAAAGAACAGCTTTGCATTCACATATTTAAACAATGCACCACAGGATATGAAATATAAAATTAGTGTGTAATAGAATATGTGAACAACAATATAATAGTAACAAAGAAAAGAAAACAAAAACTAATGGGAACTATTTGTTAGAGTGCCGCAGTAAGTTGATCGTGTCATACCTAAGGGATTTCTGATCACATAACAGCTGTGCCAGATAAGGTATTGTGGAGCTATTGTACTTGGTAGTCCTAGCATATAGCAGCCTCCTATAGCTGCTTCTAGTTCTACCAGATGAAATGGAAGGAGAGTGCTGCGTATAGAGATGATGCTCGGGGTCTGACAATATAGTATTCGCTAGTTTCTTACATGACATTATATGTCTATCCACAATAGTGTTAACCAGTGTTGGTTTAACGATACCCCACTTCCTTACCCTACTAACTAGCAGCTTTTAGTGCCCTTCTCAGCAAAGCAAAATCTTTCTTAAGTAGTCCAGGAAACATTAATGGGGAGCAGTAACGAGGGATGGTTAGAATACAAGAGTTGACAAACTGAGAAAGCAAAGACTGCTTTATACCAGACTGCCTTTACTTCATAATGTAGAACGTTAAGAGAAACATCTTTCTAGTAACTAGCAAGATGTGAGAGGACCAGGAAAGATTGGAGGAAATACTCAGTCTAAGGTACTTGACATTAGATGTAATTTCAACCTCTAAGAATCCACCTGAAGAAGTTAAACCTGTGTGTGTTCAGAAGAAATCCATACACAGCCACTTTCCTTACCTTGGTCATCATTACATGAATGTATAAACCGGACTACTGAGTCCTCCCACTGAACTTTTAAAATCATAATTGTCCAAATTATTGCTGTAATCATTTCTACATTTTAATGGTTTGAATTATCTCTCTTGGTTTTTACCAAGCCCCATGACATGTTGGTATTGATTTATTATTGTTAACAAACATATCAGCCCCACTTGACTGGTAATTTGTTGTGTATTGTAATAAAAATGCTTAACGTAGAACCAGAGTAGAACCAGAAATGGGGATCGCATTGCAAAGTGAATATTCCTTCACTCAATCACCTTGAAAATCTGCAATCGATTTGTTTCTCTAAAATCAACCATGTTCCAGGCAGAGTTTCGCATTCACAGAAACTCCCAGTATGTCTAGGATGACGTCAATCAATAATTTGCTTCACCTAGATAGGAGTGCGATTTCTTAGCAAATTTCGCAAACGTTTAAGTCACCCATATTTGAGAGTTTGACAAAATAAACCTTCTTCTTCTAATCACTTGGTACCTCTCCTTCCTTCCAAAATTTGTATTTCATTGGCCCAGTGGAGATACCCACTGAGGCCTGTGCATCTTTTTTCAGTGGTTCCAAAAGAGTTTGTCACATTTCACTACCTTCCCGGATGAATTCTATTAACTTCATGGCATTTGTTGCACGATTAGTTTCCATTGATGGTTCCATGTTTGCTGTTAGTGGTACTTCTGGATGCGTGGCGGTTGGCGGTGGTCGTGGTTGTTTCAGGAGTCCTTTGAAGTGGTCAACCCATCATTTCCTTTATCTGTTTTCATTGTAAATTACCTTCCCTTCACTGGATCTCATTGGTTTAACCTATGTTGATCTCCTCTCAAATGGAGACCTGGTTATTCAACACAGTAATCAGAGAGGCTTTCTACCTCCTGTTTGTTCAGCGTCAGTTTCCGGTGTGTCATAATTTGTCATGTTGCTTGTCGTTGAACGCCTACTGAAACTGTGTCATCAATCAATCAAACGTTTAGGGTTGATGGGAGTCAAAAACAAACGAATAGGTCTACACATTCAACCATTTCACTGTTTCCTCCTAAACTGGTATTTTGGTGCAAATCAGTTCTGTAGTATCATCTCAGATTTGACCTGGGTGGGCCTACCACACCAGAATGTTCAGAAGACTCTGATGTTTATCGGCGGTGCCACCACCAATCAATAAGACTAATTTACGGTGGCGGTGCTTCACTCCTTGAAATATCCAAGTCACCAAGGGTCATCCTCTTCAGTGACACTTGGCATTTCTTAAGGAATTTAACACTGGTTGCAATCCCTTCAAATGTTTAATAATAATAATAATGATTTGCTTTTTTCCAGAAATAGTACTAGTGGTACAGTGTGGAATTTTCAGCACATATCTACAATATTTGCATCTAATTTTATCCAACGTTTAAAAGGAGTATTTCAAAAAAATAATTATAAAGACAACAACAACAAAAAAACACAAAAATAATTTTAAAAATACGAAAAAATACCAAGAAGTAGAAAGGAAAATAAACAGCATATAATAATAACTCAGTATTGGGTAGTGGAAGCTATGATATGATTATGAATGGTGACAGTAAAGACATAGTCATACAAGAAGTTACGAAATGATATTTAAGAATGTTTATCGTCAAGGTGGTCAGTTAATTTAGGTTGAAACAACACTAAACAATCATAAAATAACATTTCAGGGTTGTTGTTTTGTTTTTTTAATGTCAGGTCTAATGCGGTGTTTGTAGTGGTGTAGTGTGAGTAATCCTGCATAATACAAAATTTTACGATGGTGATAATGGCGTTCACAACCAATGACTGTCAGTTAATATTGCAGAACAAAAAAATAATAAAAATAAATAAATGAAAAAAGCAACCACAAAAACTAATAATTACATGATGGTTAATGACAGAACAATTTTGTACTACTCATAGTGCTAATATAGTCGGAACCAGTAGATACAAAAAAGAAGGAACAGAATAAAGTACAAAAAAGTAAGCCAATGTTAATAATTTAGGTAGCTAAGTATGTTTAAGAAGGAGTTCACTATAGAATACATAATAAGAGAGAAACAAAAGAGCCTAAAATTATGTTATTAACAACAAAGCATGTCATAGGTTTCGCGCTTAACATTGTCTCTGTCACTTAGAACACGGGCCAAGTATGGTATCGTTGAGTTCCTGTACTTGGTTGTACGAGCATACATTATTTTATACTCATTTCTGGTTCTACTTGATGAGATACAAGGCGAGAGTTGGGAATAGAGAGAGTGTTGGGGGTTGGAGAGTATGGTTTTTGACCATCTTTCGCATGTATTCAGATGCCTATCAACTAAAATAGTGACGAGCTGACTGAGTTTTACACCACTAGTCCTACTAACTACCTTCAACATCCTTCTCAGGATGGTATAGTCCTTTTTCAGTAGCCCAGGAAAGACTAACGGGGAGCAGTAAAGTAGAATCGGTAAGATACAAGAGTTGACAAATTGTGAAAGTAGAGGTTGGGTGATTCCAGATTGTCTAAGTTTCTTAATATAGTAGGTTTACTCTTTGTTAGATCGTACACATGTGAATAAGGCTAATTAGAACGTTTACACTGGAATAAGATACTTCCCTGGCATTCTCAGTCATAACACTTCTCGGTCTACAGAATCAAATATTGCCACCACATAAATCTGTACAACGCTCTAATTATCGCTTCACTTTCATTAAAAGAATCTGTCGAAATTTGAATATCCAATCCAAACCTGAAATCTGTCTAATTTTCTCAAGTTTGTCTTACCGATAGCGTCATTTAACATTTTCAACACTCTTCCAGTAATTTTCAGTTAGTCAAGTACACAGAGTATGTCAGTAGTTGGCTGTTTCCAAAATAGCCTATCCTGCAGCTAAGCTCGTTCTCGTCTTTCGAACAACTTGCTCTCTGGTGCAATCAAAAATCGATAGATATCCTTCTCATGTTAACAATTCCAACTGTATATACAAATTTACATGTATCTGCAGGAGCAGTTACATTGGAAGAACAGAAAGAAGGGCATATCTATGATTTTCTGAACATGTACCAAAAAGATTACGTCTAAAGGGAACAAATGCTTTCAACATTGGCAGCCATCGTCAGGCATCTCCTTGACACGGGTCATGAGGTGGACGTGGTAAAGTCGTTCAAAATTATCAATAAGCAAAAGAGTTCAATGCTCCTTAAGTTTTCTGAAGCCATTTCCATCAAGCGCCTGAAACCTGATTTGTGCGTTCAGAAAGAAGCGGTTATCAGTCTTTCTTTGCCCTGGTTACTGGATATTTTTCATCCGAATGCGAGATTCTGAAAAGTTTTCATTGTGTATGATTATTATTGTTCGGAATTGTGTTTAATATTGCATATATATATGTATATATTATTAGTGTATGCGTGTACTGATCGACTGATTTTTGTTGAAAATGAACTCTGTGCAAGTATGTTGAAATTGTTTTTGTAGATACATTTAATAATGTCTTTCTTTGCCCTGTAAGCAGCTGACGAGAAGGCAACGAAGTAAAAGATGGTACCATTTTATTCTGCTAAAACTGTAGTTCTTGCTTTGTTCAAATAGTCTCCCTACTCAGACTTACTGATGTCCATTTAGCACAAAAGGTTAGTGAAGAGTACTTCAACATATAAGATGAGAAATTCCACTATTCATCTTCAATAGCGATATAATAACGCATCGAGATAGATGTATGCACATACGACGGATGTTTCAGATTTGATCATCATTGGTAAAACCAACAAGGACTACTGGTCAGCTAGTTGTTTCGTTCTGGTTTCGAACCCATCCACCCCGATGGGGTTCGAACCCAGGACCTATCGGTTACCACAAGGTGAGCTTGTAAACCAATAAGCCACTGGGACCCGACTCCTCAGTGGCCAATCCAAGAACTCTAACTTCTACCAATTCTTGACTTTAGCACGACAAACAGGCATCTTTATCACTGCGTATTTGTCATCAGGACGAACCGACCGGTTGTCCCTCCCCCGCAACTAACCACGACTTCTCACTACAACTCCAAGCAACTTAATCCCGTAGCCAGTCGTATCAGTGAATTGGTTCTGGAGATGAGTCCCAGACTAGGAATAACTGGCTGTCCAGTCCTCTGTGGTTTCCACAATAGCTCCATTCAAAATAGACACTTTTAACGCATTTATATCATACTACTTTTAGTAGTAAGGTAGTGGGACTCCATATTTACTGGTTTATTCTATCGAGTAATTAGCAGTTACACTGGCTAGTTGTTAACGTCCCCCCCCCCTTCTCAATCTTGTATAATCCATACGCTTCTAAATTCGTGAAAGTCTTAATACAATAATTTTATTTCATATAACCCTCTATAGGCATTATAATAAGTTAATTCTGTCAAAAGTGTTTATTCTATTACCTTTCTTATCAAGTCTTCAGGTTAATTTCTGTTAGTTTTACATTTTTCTTAAATCCCTATTTACACTGCTATGATTTTATACGGAAACCTCCTGTTCACTTTGAGTCCCAGTGGCTGAATGGTCTGAGAGCATGCCTTGTAAACGGAAGGTCCTTAGTTCTGTCCAACTGGTTTCAACATAGAACTTTGCACAGATGTGCAGCAGCAGTTCGAATCGCCACACTCCCTCCATATAACACACAAAGCAAGAGAAAAAAGTAAAAGGGAATGCAAACTAGAGACAGTAAACAGAGATATGAAACAAAAAGAACAGTAATATCGAAGAACAATATAGTTTTATTGGGTATTATAAGTCACAAGGAGTATACGCATCTGCGCAAGCCACTGAAAACGATTTTGAGCCAGCCATATCACCAATTATCTCAAGCATTCATTTACCGTCCTGAGGACTCCAACCAGGAAGTTTACACCTTCTTACTTAGCTGCCTTAAACTAAATATTATGGATTTAATTTGCTAATGAAGCCATGTTTTGGTTTGACCACCACGTGCTAGCTGTTTTCCAACTTGATCCTATATCAGCTAACATTGCCCGTCGTCGAGGAAGGCGATGGTTAGACATGCGTAACACATGTCGTAACCATCTCAGTCGGTGTGACTTCACAAATTCGTTGATTGATTTTCCCTCCTTGCCTAGCACTCGACCGATGACTCAGCTCAATATTGCACACCTTATTATACCACCACATCACACGGGAGATAGAACGCAGGCACCTATGATCAAAGACATATAGTCAGGGTTTTCATGTCCTCCACTTTCAATGGCCATGTCTTACAGTTAGCCATAAAGGAGGACAGAGCGAACTGTTGAGCAGTACACAGCCCCTTTGGTCGATAGCCACACATCCCATCTACACCAGAGACGGCGTAGACCGGTATATGCGAAACTAGCCTTCAATATCGGTGCTGAGATTGCGTAAGCGATCAATCCGTTGGCACTGGCTGATGCAACTTCCCAAATAAGCGAATTGGTCAACGCGCTATATCACTTCACTCCCTATTTCTAAGATAGGAGTCACTGTAGTCCAGTCCTATAGCATTATCTTACATTTGACAGGAGCGAACCGCATGCCAAACATTCGCTGAAGCATTAGCTATTCGAGATCTAAAATCGGACCTCTGCATACAAAAGCGATACATACATTCTCTTGCCTTACCATGGCCAGAGTAAAGTTCTTATCACAATTTTGCTTCTTTCCTTTATTATGTAAGCTCACTATTATTACCATTATTATTTTATTTTATTAATACTTTTATTATCATTTTGTCCCCATCATCCACATTTTATTACCACTCTATTACTGTTTATTAACAACATTGTTTTTCATACATATTTTATACAAAAACACTTTATAGCCTTTCCACTAGTTCCTGTCCATTTTACACGAGATTATTGATTATTCACTATCTCACACTTATTACGTCATGCCAACTTCTGTCTCCTTTCTAACTTACAATTAGTCATCCCTTCTTACACCTTACATTATGTAATACAATTTTCCAAGGACAAAATTTACCAGTATCTGAGTGGTCTAAAGATTTCTTTGTTAATTATAATTACGGTTGTACAGCTCATGAAAATGAATCGTCGAAAAGAAAATTTTCTTCACTGTTTGTGCCTTTTTCTTATGACTCATTATGGGAATATTTCGTTCATTCGTAGCAGCTCAAGGTGTTCAGAAGAATCTGCCTTCACTTACAAGGACTATATCATCTGCATTTTCTATGTCAACGAGGTTACTCCCTGGTAACAAGTCAATCCCTGAGTCTCTGAAGTGAGTTAGGGTTAAGTCCATTAGTACATCTATGATGAAAATGAATAGAAATTGGGATAGTGGGCATCCCTCACTGTCGGACACCACTAGTTGTCACCACTTCAGATGACAACTCACCGTAAGCTCTCACCTGGCTGCATGAGTTTGAGTAGAGTTAGTGCCTTGATCAGTGCAATGTATTTTCTCGGTATTCCTTTTACAGCCAAGCATCGCCAGAGTACCTCTCGGTCGACAGAATCGAATGCCGCCTTTAGGTCAAGAAATATAACGATTGTTGGACGCCGACGGTGAGTATGCTTATGTTCCAGAATCTGTCGGAGGGTGAAGATATGATCAATACGCTCTCTTTCTCGTCTAAAGCCTGTTTTGTTATCGCGTGTTTGTGCCGCCCGAGCACCAACTAGTCTACGCATTATTATTGAGTGTAGAACTTTAGGTACCATATTAGTCAAGCTAATCCCCCTAATCACAGGAAGACTTGTCTCCTTTCTTGTATATCGCGATAATCAATAGGTAGGCGGAGAGAGACATTGATCCCTATATCTTTATTCATCAAGTTTACACCTAACACATGCAGTTTGTCATGGCGCTACCTCAATACAAGAGATATGGAAAACACTGCTACCAATATAATCAGAAGAGAAGAAATAATGCAAGTGAATTAACAAAATCTGAAATTTATTTTAACACCTTGATCTGGTTAAGAACAGTGAATTATGCTCGAAATATCATCAGTTAATCAATAATCCTGTGTTTGTCATCGTGTGTTATATCGAAGTAGACATTTTCCTGCTATGGAATGAAGATGTCAAACGGTACACCTTTATCAGTTTGGAATTCTGTTCCACTCCCTCAGCATAAACAACATAGTTCGAATTTTCCACACCAATGTGAAGTCAGTGAGTCAATCAGTCAGTTCTTCTATATACAGGTTATAGAAACATGGTGCTAGTGTCACGAAAAGCATCTCCAACAAGCTGTATACTGAAGAGCAGATGGCTGCCCGGCCGGTAAGAAAGAATTATTAACAAGAAACTCTTGGAACAAACCAATTAAGAACCTCGTATTGTTCAACAAATATTCCGAAGACAAAAGAGATGGATCGGGCACACACTGAGGAAACCGTTGGATAACATCGCTCGAGTGTAACCCGGATAAGAAACGACGGGATGGATGTGGGTCCGAGGTGACATGGAAGAGATCGTGTGGGGGAGGAGATGACAGACTATGGCAACCGTGAGGTAGGCTAAAGTGGGCCGCCAAAAATAGGACGAAGTGGATATGACCTGATGAACTCCAAACTCAAAGGAATAATAATATGCACTGACAACCTATCACAGTGTCCAAATTTTATCTACTCTTATATCACGCAAGAAGACATGTTAGGTTTAATTCAAAATTTATTTTCAAATATCAAAAACCCAACAAAATATATCCTCAAATTCAAATATAAGTAATATTTACACATTACAGTGAATTATTTGCCCCCCCCACACACACACACACACTCCACTTTTGCTCCAAACCCCGACTCGACTCAATTTGACAAGCACTACATCGACTCAAAATTTAATATCCGTTTTGTCATGTCTTGAGCAACTGAATCACGATTATATATATCGATCTATGAGGAAAACAAAGAAAGAGGGATAGAGAGAGAAGCAAAGCATCACTTTATAACAATAACAAAAGGACGTGTCATCAGAAGGACAGTATGATAAAAATGTCAAGCAATATGGTTGGTTACATAGGTGATGTTGGTGGGTGTATAATTGGGGTAGTCATGAGAAAACACGTAGTTCAACAGAATGGGGCTTCTCTTCTGGCGAATTGATTCTCTTCTCCTTTAGCTGTACAATCACATTCATGCACAATCTCCCTTTTCATGGAATAGAATTAGTAACAAAACTAAGGCGTTGTCACACTCATAGTTGTTAATGTTAGCCAATGAGCGCAGAAGAGGAGTTGAATAAGTGTTATTTGATTGGTTGGAGGATTTAATCATCATAACTATTGGAAAAGCTGAGAGTACTGGACAGCTGTTTCCCCCGTGCTAGTTTGGGACTCTTCATTAGTATATGTGTGTATTCACAAGGAGTGGATGCATCTGAACCAGCCATTGAGAACAATTTTGAGCCATATAACCAATAATTGTCTCCAGCATTCATTGGTTTTTATCATCCTGAGGACCTCAACAAGGAAGTCTACACTATTCTACGTGAATGGCTTAAACTAACTGTTGTGGATTTCATTGACCGATGGAGCCATGTTTTGGTGTGACCACCACTAGGTTTATTCCAACCTGATCCATCCTATGTTAGCTAACATTAGCCGTCATTGAGGAAGGCGGTGAATGGCTAGAAATAGGTAATACATGGCCTAACCATCTCAATCGATGTAACTTCACAGCTTCGTCGATTGATTTCCCCTCCTTACCTAACACTCGGCCGATACCTAAACTCAATATTGCTCACCCTATTATACTACCACATCACACGGGAGATAGAACTCAGACAACTATGATCAAAGACAGCTAGTCAGGCTTTTTATATCTTCCGCTTTCAATGGCCATGTCTCATCACAGCCATAAAGGAAGATAGAGCGAACCACTGAGAAGTACACACGGCCTTTGGTCGACAGCCAGCAAGATATCACGTTTACGCTAGAGACAGGGTAGACTGTTTTATGCGAAACGAGCCTTCTATATCCGTGCTGAGATTTCGTCAGCGATCAATCCGTTGGAGATGGCTGATGCAACCTCCTAAATAAGTGAACTGGTCAACGCGCTCTATCACTTCGCTCCCTATTTCTAAGCTAGGAGTCAATGTAGTTCCTTAGTTCGATACGCGTTGGGTGTGTAGTGCCCATGGGTCTCAAACTAGCATGAAACAGCTATCAAGTAATCCCTGATCTATACTTAACCTCGCGTTTCTCTCTAGCTCCGTAGTTGTTTACCAGTCCCAAGCCTGGGAGAAGGGCAGGGGGTTGGGCTTGGCGCCAGTGACCCCACCCCTGAAAACCAGTGGAACTGCTATATAGACTTCAACGAACAATTAAAAATAAAAAAACAAAAAATATAAACAACAAACTTATTTTTTCCTAGTCAGAGAGATGGAATAACGCCGGCAAGAAAACAGTCGTCCAGCCGATGTGTCTTCTTATGATGAAGGCAAAAATAAAAATGTCGAAATGAAATGCCTAGGTAGCCAAAGAAATGAGAAAATATGACACATGGAAGTGCTCGTGGAACCACGACCACCCTGAGGTTGTAGACATCATGATAACACTTTCATCATCACTCTGCAATCAATTTGGAAATCTTCTGCACTCCACAGGATAAAGCACAAGTTCCGGATTTTCACTACCAACATAAGGTAAATCAGTGCCTCTTCATGAATTGACCCAATTAGATGAAATAGCAACATTTACGAAATACTTTGCAATGACTGTGAAGGAGGTCAACCACATAGATCAAACCAGTAGATCGAGGGTGATGATTATCAGAACGTAAGAATTTAGCTAAGTGTAGATAAGTAATTTAGAAAAGCAATCCCAACAGACTACTGAAGACTCGCATCAAAAACTGTCTTCGCTGGTTGCAAACTGAAGATCAGATGGCTGGCTGGCCTGTTGGCCGACCGGTGAGAAAGAATTATCAACAAGAAACTCTAGGAACGAACCAATGAAGAACCCCCTATTGTTCAACATATATCATATTAGTTTGTTTATTAGATGTATCACACAGTGAAACAGTATTATTTATAGTTTTTTGTCCTCTCCTATTTGTCGTCGTAGGGGTAGTAGAATTTTCCAGATATCTGTTTGGACAGGTGTTAAATCATTCCTATTACATGTATTTGCAGTTGATTCGATAAACAAAGCTTCTGTTATCAATCTCTCCCTCCACGCTGTGACATTATATTTTAAAACTGTCATCTTATCCCATCCTATTGTATGGTTGTGTGTGACTGCATGTAGTGCTATAGCCAAATAAGATAAGAAATCTAGAGAATAGCTCAGCTATAGCACTCACTACATGCAGTCACACACAACCATACAATAGGCTGGATGGGATAAAATGACAGTTTTAAAATCTAATGTCACAGCTGGATGGAGGGAGAGATTGCTAACAGAAGCTTTGTTTATCGAATCAACTGAGAGAGAATACGTGTAATAGGAATGATCCAACACCTGTCTACCCAGATATCTAGAAAATTCTACTACCCCTACGACGACAAATAGGAGAAAACAAAGAAAACTATAAAACTCAAGTTTCGAAGTCGTGTGATTATAATTGATGAAATGATTATGAACAATAAATTTTGTTCGAAACGTCATCCAGTAGACACTAATACTGTGTGATATATCTAATTAACAAACTAATATGGAATTACTTACTATCATAGTGCCCAAGTTCTACACATATATTAATAGTTCAACATATATTCCGAAGAAAATGGAGATGGACTGGGCACACATTGAGGAGACCGTCGAAAGACATCACTCGAGTGTAACCCTAATAAAAAAACGACGAGTTAAATGTGGATCCGAGGTGACATGGAGGAGATCGTGCAAGGGGGAGATGCGAGACTATGAGTAACCATGAGGTAGGCTAAACCGAACCGCCAAGAATAGGACAAAGTGAAGACGAGCTGTTGAAACCCTATATGCCAGTCGGAATCCAAGAGAATAATAACAATCATAATAATAATATAGGAATGACAACCTATCACAGTGTCCAAATTTTAATCTACTCTTTGTTATGTATGTGAATATTAGGACCTGGTAGACTACGAGCGAATCTAACTTAATGAGCTGGCTAATTTGTCCTAATCGCACGTCAACAACAACAACAACAACAATACCGCTGGGCACGCAAGACAAAGAAAGAAGACTGGACGTTGATACGAGAGCTTTTACTGTCTCTAACAGCAGTCAAAATGTTAAACAAAATCTCCGTATTTATACAGTTAGGAAAATCAATGTCACATTTTAAAAATATTAACAAACCATGGGAATTCAGTAATTAAAATCAATAATCACGCAGATGCGGGAAATCAATGATTATGCAAGTGTGGGAAATAAATAATGAATATTGATGAGTCACCTGTGTATATATCACTCTTATATCACGCAAGAAGACTTGTTAGGTTTAACTGAAAATTTATTTCCACATATCAAAAAACCAACAAAATATATCCTCAAATTCAAATATAAGTAATATTTACACATTACAGTGAATTATTTGCCCCCCCACACACACACACTCTCCACTTTTGCTCCAAACCCCGACTCGACTCAATTTGACAAGCACTACATCGACTCAGAATTTAATATGCGTTTTGTTATGTCTTGAGCAACTGAATCACGATTATATATATCGATCTATGAGGAAAACAAAGAAAGAGGGATAGAGAGAGAAGCAAAACATCACTTTATAACAATGACAAAAGGATATGTCATCAGAAGGAAGCCTTACGCAGAATTCTTAACAAGGCAGGAATAAAAACGGCATTCAAACCCACAAACTCAATTAGAAACAAGCTTTGTCGGTTAAAGAATCCTGTAGAGCCTTTAAAACAAAACAATTTAGTTTATCTAATACCCTGCCTGCAATGATTGTCAGGTCAAATACATAGGTCAAACTAGTAGAACAGGGGCAGTCAGACTAGCTGAACATAAAAACTTAGCAAAATCTAGATTGGTTGACCCGAATAAGATAAGAAATCTAGAGAATAGTTCAGCTATACCACTCACTAAATGCAGTCACACACAACAATACAATTGGCTGGATGGGATAGGATGACAGTTTTAAAATCTAATGTCACAGGGTATAGGGAGAGATTGATAACAGAAGCTTTGTTTATCGAATCAACTACAAATACATGTAATAGGAATGATTTAACACCTGTACACCCAGATATCTGTAAAATTCTACTACTCCAACGGCGACAAATAGGAGAGAACAAAGAAAACTATAAAATTCAAGTGTCAAAGTCTTGTGATCACAATTGATATGATTATGAACAATAAATTTTGTTCGAAACCATGTCATCCAGTAAATAATACTGTTTCACACACTGTGTGATATATCTAATAAACAAACTAATATGGAATTACTTACTACCACAGTGCCCAAGTTTTACACATATATTAACATCAGAAGGACAGTATGATAATATTGTAGACCGATTTATTAATAATAATATTAATAATAATTCGCTTTATTCCAAAAACAGTACTAATGAAACAGTGAGGAATTTTCAGCATTCAGTACAATATTGCATCTAATTTACTCAAAAAATAAATAAAAGAAATAATCATTACATAATAATGATAACAAAACGTTTTTATAGCAGCTATTTAGCAAATTACTATAAGCAGTACGGAGAAAAATACGCATAAAGTATAAAATTATAGTAATAATAGTAATAACAACTAAAATAAAATAATAGCAAAGTTATAATTAAACGATAGAAAGGGTGACACCATAAAATTACAGAAAGATGAACAATGAAAGGGTCGATTCACTATGCTAATTACATAGTAACTTATATGTTTCACGTCTAACAGTGGCTGTCTCCATCACATAAAATACGGGCTAAATACGGTATTGTAGAATTTTTGTACTTAGTGGAAGTGCGAGCATATAACTTCTTACACTGACTTCTCGTCCTACCTGATGAGATACAAGGGGATAGTTGTGAATAAAGGGGGTGCAGAGGGTCTGACAGTACGGCCTTTGCCCATTTTGTACAGGAATTTACGTGTCTCTCGACTATAGTATTGGCGAGCTCACGCAGTGGGCAAACCACAAGCCCTACTCACAGCATTCAATACCTTTCGTCACCACAGTACCATCTTCTTATTCTGCACAAATCACTGTTGTTTTTGCTTTATTCATCTTATTAGGTAACTCAAGTCTCAGTGGTTTATAATGGTCTACGAGCTCGCTAGCCTTGTAACCAGAAGGTCCTGGGTTCGAACCCTGGCGGTGGGAGCGTACTAGTGAAGAGTCCTAAACTAGCACGGAGGAAACAACTGTCCAGTACTCCAGTTCAGGTTTTCCAATGGTTATCTAACTGATGTCAGCTCATGATGAAATCCTCCAACCAATCAAATAACACTTATTCAACTCCTTTTATGCACTCATTGGCTAATATTAACAACTATGACTGTGACAACGCCTCAGTTTCGTTACTAACCCTATTCCGTGTGAAGGGGGCGATCATCTTACGTACATCTCCTCTTCATTACGTAACTGCTTTACCATTGTATGCATACATTTACTTTGTTTAAACTGGAACTCTCTCTGTGTGTAAAACCTATATAAGCGTAATTTTCTGAGCACTGTTCACTATGTCCGGAAGTATATTAAAACGTTTCTCTACATGAACTTAATAATAATAATAATTTACTTATTTAGACTGTAAGCAGCAGATGATGAGGCGAAGCCAAGGAAATAAACAATGATGGTACTGTAACAACAGAAGACAAGGGTCAGGCAACAGAACGTTTATTACGGAAAATCAACACGTATTTATAGATTTTGATGTACATTATTGTAGGTTAATGTTAGTAGAAAATACAGTCTGTTGATTGGTTGTTTCTCACAGAAAGTTAACCTTGCATCTCTTGTGGCTGTGTCAGTTCATCTATATGTTAACTGTATCCGCCTGTCCATCTTGACCTTGACCTTGACCTCAATTACTGTCAACCAATTTGGCTACCAACCATCTCTCACCACACTCGTCCCCCCGCCGTCAAAGACTTGAGACTGAAGTTGGTTGGTTCGGTCTTCTCGGTTCTTGGGGCTTTGCTCTTTTGTCTTGCTGTCTGGAATCTCGGCGCTTGCGGATGTTCACTTGTTTTTCTGTGTTTACCATTGCGATTGTGTCTGCGTAACCTCATCTCAACGTGACCATATATGGTCCTTCCCACTTTGGAAACTGTTTGCCTGACCCTGTCCATGTGGACGGTATTGAAGCATGATTAAGAAATGGAAATATATCTGGAGTTGGACGTGGTTGTAACAATTTTTTAAGCATTTGTACAGCAAACATCTCTATGTGCTCTTGCCAACGAGAATCAGAGTTAGCCAATTCTCTTGTAGCCATCAGTGCTGCTTTACGTACTTCCAGTCCATCAACAGAACAAAAATGTAGTAACATATTCAGCAGATCTTCTCTTTGAGTGACTGGACGTGTTTCGATGAGTGTACGTAGAATGTCAAAGCCATATGTTGCTTGTTCCGGTGATGAAGAATACCGTTTTAATTCATTGATTGCTCCAGGGGTTAATAAAGGTGCTTCGATTAAAAATCTACTAAAATAGTGTTGACGTATTTCTGGATTGGATAATTTCTGCAGAATTGCAATCAATAAACAATCATAAAATGATAGACAGCCTAAGTCATCCGGAGGAGCTACTGGCGTCTTCAGGATACTTAATAATTTATCCTTACTAGAGACGGTTTCAAATCTCCTGAAACCTCCTTCTTTGATCTTTTCGATTGTCTTCTAGAAGTATCTTTCAAAGAAGCAGAAGACAAAGAGGAAGGAGAAGAATTGGATAACGATGGTGTTTTGGCTCTTCATCCCCATCTGCTGTGTTCGCCACAGCATCGTCTTCGTCGTTCCCCTCTTCTCCGACAGGTTCATCATCATCATCTGTGCATTTTGGCTTCATTGAATTGTCATCTGAGATCTTCCTCTTCCTCTTATTATTGTTATTACACTTCTTCTTGTGCTTTCCATCTTCTTCATGAGAGATTTCATCTGTAGACACATCTTGGCGGCTAGTATCCCCTTCGGTAGTCTTCTCATGATTATCACTGGCGTCTGCGTTGATAGCATCGTCGTTCGTCTCTGACAGCATAATAATAATAATAATCACAATAATCATAATCATAATTCATGTGAGAAATTATCAAAAACCGATGATAATGATAAAAGCATGCTGTCAGAGACGAACGACGATGCTATCAACGCAGACGCCAGTGATAATCATGAGAAGACTACCGAAGGGGATACTAGCCGCCAAGATGTGTCTACAGATGAAATCTCTCATGAAGAAGGTGAAAAGCACAAGAAGAAGTGTAATAACAATAATAAGAGGAAGAGGAAGATCTCAGATGACAATTCAATGAAGCCAAAATGCACAGATGATGATGATGAACCTGTCGGAGAAGAGGGGAACGACGAAGACGATGCTGTGGCGAACACAGCAGATGGCGATGAAGAGCCAAAACACATCGTTATCCAATTCTTCTCCTTCCTCTTTGTCTTCTGCTTCTTTGAAAGATACTTCTAGAAGACAATCGAAAAGATCAAAGAAGGAGGTTTCAGGAGATTTGAAACCGTCTCTAGTAAGGATAAATTATTAAGTATCCTGAAGACGCCAGTAGCTCCTCCGGATGACTTAGGCTGTCTATCATTTTATGATTGTTTATTGATTGCAATTCTGCAGAAATTATCCAATCCAGAAATACGTCAACACTATTTTAGTAGATTTTTAATCGAAGCACCTTTATTAACCCCTGGAGCAATCAATGAATTAAAACGGTATTGTTCATCACCGGAACAAGCAACATATGGCTTTGACATTCTACGTACACTCATCGAAACACGTCCAGTCACTCAAAGAGAAGATCTGCTGAATATGTTACTACATTTTTGTTCTGTTGATGGACTGGAAGTGCGTAAAGCAGCACTGATAGCTACAAGAGAATTGGCTAACTCTGATTCTCGTTGGCAAGAGCACATAGAGATGTTTGCTGTACAAATGCTTAAAAAATTGTTACAACCACGTCCAACTCCAGATATATTTCCATTTCTTAATCATGCTTCAATACCGTCCACATGGACAGGGTCAGGCAAACAGTTTCCAAAGTGGGAAGGACCATATATGGTCACGTTGAGATGGGGTTACGCAGACACAATCGCAATGGTAAACACAGAAAAACAAGTGAACATCCGCAAGCGCCGAGATTCCAGACAGCAAGACAAAAGAGCAAAGCCCCAAGAACCGAGAAGACCGAACCAACCAACTTCAGTCTCAAGTCTTTGACGGCGGGGGGACGAGTGTGGTGAGAGATGGTTGGTAGCCAAATTGGTTGACAGTAATTGAGGTCAAGGTCAAGGTCAAGATGGACAGGCGGATACAGTTAACATATAGATGAACTGACACAGCGAGCCACAAGAGATGCAAGGTTAACTTTCTGTGAGAAACAACCAATCAACAGACTGTATTTTCTACTAACATTAACCTACAATAATGTACATCAAAATCTATAAATACGTGTTGATTTTCCGTAATAAACGTTCTGTTGCCTGACCCTTGTCTTCTGTTGTTACAGTACCATCATTGTTTATTTCCTTGGCTTCGCCTCATCATCTGCTGCTTACAGTCTAAATAAGTAAATTATTATTATTATTATTAAGTTCATGTAGAGAAACGTTTTAATATACTTCCGGACATAGTGAACAGTGCTCAGAAAATTACGCTTATATAGGTTTTACACACAGAGAGAGTTCCAGTTTAAACAAAGTAAATGTATGCATACAATGGTAAAGCAGTTACGTAATGAAGAGGAGATGTACGTAAGATGATAAGTAACTAATAAATTGGGTAACAAAGTACTGAGTACAACTCAAATGATAGAAATAAGAGACAAGCAAAATTACACTATGTCAAATAGGGTGGGGGGGTGAGATTAAAGCCAAAAATTACGTAATCAAAGAAAGAGAGAGAATACACACATCCAGTTACCAAGATGGGCAAGGAAAGACTGATAATTGCTTATTTCTCAACCTGTAAATAGGGTTTCAGTCGTTTGGAAAACTTGGCAGGAGTTGAACTTTCCTTGTCGATTGATAGTTTTAAAGGAATTTGTGATTTCCAACTCATGACCCGTAACAAGAAGTTTATATTCTTGAATTCAAATCAGTTATATCATTCATGGTGAATTCGATCGAATAAGACCACTTCATTTTGAATCTTGCACTGAAGATATTGACGATAAGGACAATGAAAGGTTCTCAGTTAAATCACTCAGCTCAGGGAACTCAGGGAACACACACAGATCAAAATCCTTAGGTTTGTGTAAAACTCTTTGATAAGAACAAGACAAGTAATTGTTCAACAAAGAGGCTGTTTTCGGTGAATTTATTTCTGCCATCAAGCTGTACACTCGCATTTATATCCAATCCTCCTTTTCACAAAAGACGGTAGTCATAAAAGTGATGAGTAATCAAAAGCATAGTGGCTAATATTAGTCAATAAATGCATGAGAGGTGTTGAATAAGTGTGTTAGTCTCAAGTAATGAGATGACGAATTTGACGAATGCGTTATAATTAAAATATGTACATTAAAACAAACGAAAATATGGAATAATGTACAAGTTCTAAAGAAATACGAGAGTCATAAGAAGTTAGAAAAACAAACAAGCGGACAAAAACCAAAGGTGTAGAAATCAAAAAAAAAATGTTACCGTGATAGAAGTGTAACGACAGAAGACAACGGCCAGGTAACAGATCGCATCCACTTACATTTAACAGGAACAAATTGGATCCCAAACGTATGAAGATTGCTGCTCAAGGTGGTCAGAAGATTCTGCATTTCATTAGCATCTTCACCAAGGAGGACTCTATATCATCTACATATCCTAGGCGGTCAAGATTCCACCCTAAGTCACTAGTCAGTAAGGGTCAATCCCATTAATACATGTATGATCAAATTAAACAGAAATGGAGACAGTGGGCATCTCTGACAAATACCGCTGGTTGTCATCACTTCAAATGACAACAGCTCTCCGTAAGCTCTTACAAGGGTGCATGAGTCCAACAACTGAGTGTCTTGATCACTGTGATATACGTTAAAGGTATTCCCTTTACGATCAAACATTGCCATGGTACCTCTCAGTCAACAGAGTCGAATCCAGCCTTCAGGTCAAGAAATAATGCAATTGTTGAACGCCAGTGGTGAGTATGCTTGTGTTCCAGAATCTATCGAAGGGTGAAGATATAATCAATACACTCTCTCAGCCTGGTCTAAAGTTTGCTTGGCTTCCTCGTGTTTGTTTCACCCGAGCACTACTTAACCTATGCATGATTGTTGTCAATGATTGTGAGCACTGAACGTTGGTTTATTGGCCTTGGTCGCCATTGGCGGGCAACTCGAAGGCGTGAATGATTCAATCGTGTACAAACAAGTTGGAAGAAGACAAAAGACTACGAATAAAAGTACAATACATTCCTTGTAAAACATTTGTTTTTATAGACTTTGTACAGAGCATTGATTTTAACTGCCGAAGAATACAACTTCTTCTCGTTCCTTGTGTTTTTTGGAATTAAAGTCGATATTGTACTCAGGATAATTGTCGATTCGGAGCGTCTTCGGAAGTAATAGGAACTTAGGGTTAAGTTCCTTGACAATTGTTGAGTCTGAAACTTCAGATACCATAATAGTCAAGCTAATCCCCCCCTATGATTATCATTGGAAGAATTGTTTCCCCCTCTTATAAACTGGGATAATCAATGGCTTACACCAGTCCAACTGGACCAATCTCTGGTTTGGTGCCCCATATAATTGTTATCAACAAAAGTTGACACAAACTCTGGTTGATAAAAATTATCCAGACAAGTTCATCAGGAGATATAAAGTAGTCAGTAACACCAAGACCCACTCTCCAACTCGCCCCTAAGAAAGACGTGTACATCAAGCTACCTTATATGAGGCATCAAAGCAGCATGATAACTAGACAAAGACTGAACGCTGCTGTCAAAAAGACTTTTTATGCATTTCAGATCATAATAATAAAGAATGTAAAGCCAATATATCTACCTAAGCCCTTTGAACATGCGAAAAATGATGTCAGATCCCACTGTATTTACCAATTTGAATGTACGTGTGGACACACATAGAATGGAGGACTCATCGATCTCTGCAAGTAAGCACTAGCTTCACAGCATATTCCTAAATGGCTCCAGAAGCAAATGGAATCTTCAGAACCTATTAATGGTGAGAACAGGAGACCTAGCTCTTCTATTGCGCAACATATTATAGAGACAGGACATAAAATTGACGCTAACAGATCTTTTAAACCTATCTATAAAACGTGTTTAGGGCGTATCCTGAAGTTTGTGGAAGCCCTAGCAATTAGAAAGTTTAAGCCACCTTTACGAGTTCATCAAAAACAATTCGTCATCACATTAAACCTTCCTTAGTGAATTTTGTTTTCATACCAACCAGAGTGGGATGTACTGTTACCTCTGTTATTTGGTTAAGTGGTCTTCATTGTTACTTTGACCTTGAATATGTCCTTTTAACTTGACCTAAGTAGTCTATTTTCTCACCTCTTACCTCTTTATTAATTTCACATATACACATTCCTATGACAAGTCAGTGTGTGTGTGTGATCAGATTGTTCGAGATGTGTTGCGCAAATACACATTACACACGAATCAGACAAATTACGTCTTCTTATTGCTTTGTCTAAATTCATAAAGGGAACTAATTGTTACAATACATTCCTTGTAAAACATTTGTTTATCGACTTAGTACAGAGTATTGATTTCAACTGCCAAAGAATACAACTTCTTCTCGTTTCTTGTGTTCTTTGGAGTTAAAGTCAATATTGTACTCAGTATAATTGTCGATTCGGAGCGTATTCGGAAATAATAGGAACTTAACCCTAAGTTCCTTGACAATTGTTGAGTCTGAAACTTCAGATACCATGGAGGATAGTCAAGCTAACCCCCCCCCCTATGATTATCATTGGAAGAATTGTCTCCCCCAGTCTAACTGGACTAATCTCTGATTCCCAGATGTTGCCTAACACCTTAGTTAGCCAAAACAGCAATCTGCCACCACTGTCCTTAGAACAACTATGAAGTCATTCCATCAGGTCCTGGCTGTTTTACTGCGATTCAAATTACAGACAGACTTTATATAATCTCAGTTACAAACGGAGAATTGGTGTGTCTACATCCCCCTCAGGAAGGTGTCGGATGGTAGGCTAGTTGAGCATGGTGCTTCTTTGTAAGTACTGAATACATAGATATTACCTGATAACATCTCAAACAACATTTCTATCTTACCTCAGTGATACAAACCTCTTTCATTGAACATAGACGATCAACAAAAGGAATACCACGTGCACCACCATCGAATCGTTTCGATGATGGTACAGTTGCTAAAAGAACAACTTTTGATCGCCTTTCCCTGATTGATTGATTATTATTAGTCGTTTTTTTACTCAAGCTGAGAATGGATGAAATCAGTTGTTCAATTAAAGCAGTGAATTTTGTTGAGCACAACTCCATTTTACCAATTTCATCAATAATAATACACACTGTTGAATCGGCATCATGTTGTTGTTGTTGCTGTTGTTGTTGTTGTCGTTCTGTGTTGATGATATTTGAAGATAAATTGTCTAACTTCTTCATAATTGACTGCATTGAAAAAAACGAGAGAGAAAAAAAGAGATTGAGATAAAGACTCTAGTTTAAACGATGTTTTTTTTCAATAAAGAAAAGATTGACTACAAGATAGAACTGGTTCAATACACGCTCTCTATCTCACTACTTCATCGACTTTGAAAAGGCCTTCGATAGAGCAGAGTCGATCGACAGGTGCTTTGGCAACTACTTCGCTACTACCAAGGGGTGCCACCGACAATTATACATCTCATCCAACAGCTGTACAACAATGCTGCTACATGCCAAGTAATCCACACAAAGGGAAACTTACGGAATCCTTCGAAGTGAGGACAGGAGTAAGACAAGCTGGCTGGCTGCCTACTATCGCCAATGATTTTCCTGATTGCGACAAACAGTGGGCAATGAGGAAACAGGCATAAAATGGACACACACAAAAAACTTGGAGGATCTGGACTTCGCCAATGTGATATATGTCTGATTTCCCACTAACTGGAAGATATGCAAGCAAAAAGCAACAAGTTGGCGACAGAAGAAGCATCAAAGATAGGACTTCATGTGAACATAGAGAAAACAGAGGTGATGAAGATTCCTGGCCAACTCCACCAACAGCAATAACAACAACAACAGACAACGATCAGCATAAATGGAAGGAATCTGAAAGAAACAACCTCTTTTACCTACCGACCTGTGAAGCATCGTTTCAACTACAGGCGGAACTGACGAGGATATCAAAGCAAGAATCGGAAAAGCAAGACAAGCTTTCACTACTCTCAAGTCTGTGTGGAGGTCAACAGCACTCAGTATCAAAAATAAGATCCGGATTTTCAACTCCAAATGAAGTCAGTGCTGCTATATGGATCAGAGACTTGGCCAGAGCATCATAAAGAGCATCTCAAACAAACTACAGACCTTCATTAACAGTTGTCTACGCTCAATACTCAAGATCAGATGGCCGGCCAGAAAAGATCAGCAACAGAGATCTCTGGCAATCAGCGAACCAACCCAGCAGGAACCGATTGTGAAACAAATAGGCAGGAAGAAATGGAGATGGATTGGCTGGCCATACTCTGAGGAAACCATCAAGTGACATCACTAGACAAGCCATTGCTCGAGTGGAACCCAAAAGGGAAGCGACGAGTTGGTCGTCAGTGCAAGGGTGACTTGGAGGTCATGTGAAGAGATGAAAACGTGTGGGCAGACATGGAGCCAGGTGAAGATTCTAGCAGAGAACCGAACGCAATGGAGACGCACGGCTGAAGCCCTATGTTCCTGTAGGAATTAAAGGAAACAATAATAATAATAATAATTAACGACCAGTCTTATCAATTCACTTCCCTTCGTCGTTACCTAGTACTCTATGCGTAACCTCATCAATAATGAAAAAGGGGATTAGTCCTCAAACATCTGCAGTTTCCAGTGGTTCACCAAGTTGACTCGACTTATACCGTAATCTGCCATAAAAAGGTTAGTTCTCATGAATACCTAGTATAAATATCCACACTCTCTACTACTGTGGTGAGAGCCGTCTGCTAGCCAAAATTGTAGACACCAATTTACGTCAATGTTTACATCCCAAATCGGGGTCACGAGATAAAACAATAACAAAGCTTAACCTTGAGGAACTCAACAACCAATCACAGCAGACTTAACGTATGCAAATACGATTCACAGATATATGGTCTGACCTTGAAAGAAACGGCCACAAAGAGATGACAGAATAACTTTCAGCGAGAAAACAACCAATCAGAAGACGCTGCTTCTCCGCTAGTAATAACGAATAATAATGTACATAAAAATCTATAAATATCTGTTGATTTTCTCAATAAACAATCTGTTGCCTGGCCCTTGTCTTCTGTCGTTACACTACTACTAATACCACAATATATCATCTAATGAACTAACCTGTAAACAAGGAACAGCTAAACTCTCAAACGACGGTATATCTACGCTGTACTGACCAACACGAGGTAATCTACGTTGATTTGATTCATCAGCTGCCGTCGTCGCCAGACGTGCCAATGAAGCTCGAGGATATCTTCGAGATGAGTCAAGCAATACTATGTCAAATCCTAGACGAGTTGATCTTCCACCAGAATACGATGTTTGACGAACTTCTTCTGTTTTGAAGCCTACGACATGAATTCCTGACTTTTTAGAGAGTTCATCGAAGACACGAGAGATTAAAGTGGTTTTTCCAATACCTAAACGGTGGGGAGAGGGAAAATTAAATTTTATTTACAATACATAAAAAACACAATAGAAAACTGTTAATTATCAAAACGAATATTTTATGATAGCCAAGGAAATCAGTAGCCTGGGATCTTATCGACAGTCGTCTTCCAGTGGTCCGAGATATTTTGTATCCAGTCGTGAGTCTTTCATCATCATCATCATCATCAGGTCTAGCGGATTCGTCGACATTTACTTCACTAGTAAGCGATGTAGTTACCTCGTCAAGGAATTACTAGCTGATATAGGTGCAGGCTGGAAAAGAGTAAGTGGTGGCCAAACAAAAACATGGCATTAATCAATCCATGAAATCCTTGACATTTAAACTGAGTCAGGTTGGGAGATGCAGACTTCCGGGTTGGGGCCCACCCTCGGGACTCTAAGAATCAATGGCTGGAGACACCAGGTGAAATGGCTCAAAATCGTTGTCAATGGCTTACGCAGATGTATTCAGTCTCTGTAATCTTTATTGATATTCCTTTCTACCATTACTCATTCTGTTTCACTCTTATACTTGTCAAAACTATTATTGATTCTCTTTACTCATTTTTTTGTCTACCACCTTTGTGTGCTATTTGGAACGTGGCAACTCGAAGTGCTGCACTTCGGTGCCAAGTTCTATGTTGAATCCAGACAGAAACAGACAGACGTCAAACAATGAAACACCGACAATTAAATATAAAAGGTTGGCAAACACCCAACAATCCCCACAATCAATGGGGTCAAAGTTAAACGATAGCAATCCATGGAATGTGAACGTACGATTAACCTTGTAGCGACCAATTATCAGAAAACCCATTATTGATTTTTACATTAAAAAAGATTTTCAAGAGTTGGTTTGTAAGGATTAGATTTGTTTTTACGAGTTGACCACGGATTGATATCAGTTAGAGAACCACTGAAAACCAGGGAGTACTGGACAGTTGTTTCATCTTAGTTTGGGAATCATCGGCAGTACTCACCCACCTATCAGGGTTCGAACCCAGGACCTTCCGGTTACAGGGCAAGCTCGTATACCATTCAGTCACTGTGACCCGATTCAATGGCCAGTCCATGAATTCTAACTGAATGGTATACGAGCTTGCTGGCCTTGTGACCGGAAGGTCCTGGGTTCGACTCCCTGTGGTGGGTGAGTACTGCCGATGATTCCCAGACTAGGACAAAACAACTGTCCAGTACTCCCTGGTTTTCAACGGTTCTCTAACTGATATTTATTTACAAGACAGGTACAGAGAATAGCTGATATTTTTCACCCAACGTGACTTTTTGTGACCGATTTATCGCTCTTATCCTGTAGTTTTCAGTCTCCTTCAAAAACCCTTAGTAGAATTGGTATGGATTCCAGTAGGGGTATGGATAAAATCTCCTGAATGATTCACTTGATGATGGATGAAATCTAAATCTCATAACCGTCTGTATCCCGCCTATTCGTCTGTATGAAGAAGGAATGACCAACCCTTGTGTAATAGGTTGAAGAATCTCTTCACAACAATTGGGAATCGCTTCCACAATTCCTTTATGAATTGCTGTGTTGTAAATTCCCAAAGTCCAAAGATTATTCTTTCTAGGGCAGCCACGACTATATTTCTTGTTTATCAGTATGAATAATAACACTTATTCCTTCCAACAGCTGCGTGAGACAGTATCCATCTTCCAAGATGCTATACCTCTGCAGTGGTGGTACCATTTTACAGTGGACACCAACGAATTCTCCCTCTGTGTGGCCGTCAATCTCACACGCAGACTTTAATACGCAATAATGGCAGACAAAAAGTTCTATCTGTCAGCAACAGCTTCGAATTATGAAGGGAAGTTCCTAGAAATGAATTAACTGAGTGTGTAACTTACCATTCCGACAACTAATTCATTTCCTATACAGTGTACAACACTTCAATACATGTCGATCAGTAGCTTCTGAACAAACACCGCTGGATGTGCACAGAAGAAGCATCACAAGAACATTCACGACGTCATGGGAACAAGTCACCAGCCTAAACAATGCTTAGAAACAAGATCCGGATGAAATTTGAACCTCAATTAGTGAATAGCGCTCATAGTGGGTGGCGCTATAATAATGGTAGGTCCCGTTATCTAACGACTAGAGTATCCAAGTAATGGTTTGTAGGAATTTGGTTGATTGGTTACAGGATTTCATCATGAGCTGACATTGGGTTTGAAACCCTGTGGGTGCGTACTGATGAAGAGTCCCAAACTAGGACGAAACAGCTGTCCAGTACTCCTAGGTTTTCCAATGGTTCTCTAACCGATGTCAGCTCATGATGAAATCCTGTAATCAATCAATCAAATCCCTACACAATTACTTGAATTTAAGCATACAATAGCCAGTAAAGGCAAATTGGAATCATATCAGAAAGTGTATTGTGGAACAAGTATAAGATGGGATGGAACAATAGTCGGTCTGGTTTGCATAAACTGAAACTCACACTACAATACCTACAGACAGGGTAAAGGTGGATACCGTAGACAAGAAACCTTTGTATCTTAAGTTAAGTTACAAAGGGGAAATTGCAGCTGACATTCTAAAATGTCGACTTAATAGAGCAGTAGATAGAACATTTCCTGCAGCTAAACTGGTACTCAACTTCTCAACTAAACCAGTACCCACACAGCAAGTAAAGGATAAATTACCAAAGATGGCCTCATCAATGTGTATCTATGAATTCAACTGCTCATGTGGAGCTAGTTACATTGGCCGTACTCAGAGGGCTTTATCCATGTGCGCGCGTGAACATGTACCTGTATGGTTGAGTAACGGAATAACCAAATGTGTAAATAGTGCAGTCTTAGCCCACTTGGTAGATACGGGACACCCGATAAAACTTGACCAGGCGTTGTCAGTTATTTACCGCGTTCCTAGTAATTTATCTAGAGGAGCTCGAGTATGTCTTCTATCAGTAGCTGAAGCGGTGGCAATTAATACCAGAAGACCATCTCTTTGCATACAGAAGAAGTATGTTCAACCACTATGTTTACCTTGGCTTACAATAAAGTCAACAAATCTTCCATTAACACTTTAAATTCCTTTCACAATTTTCTTTTCTTCTTCTTCTATTCCTCTGTTTCATTGACAATCGTTCATTTTCGACCTTTATGATTTCATGACCTTTCTTATGATTTTATTACCTTGCTATCGTATTTACAAAATCCTATTCATTCCACTTCATTATATTCATTATTATTATTTGACAATCACTCACCAATAGTGCTTGTAATTTTACACCATATCATCGTTATTATTTTACAATCATTCTTACTGTCGTTATTTTCAACCTTGAACTTATGTCTAGTCCGCCCCATTCGTTGATTTATTTTCATACTGTCTCACACACCCTGATTACACACACTCGAAAAACCTGTATTTTCTGTTGACTATTTATATATACACACACACATCATTAAATTAAATTACTTCATCTCATTTTGTCCCATGTTCTCATTGACCATGCATATTAAAAAACTATATGACTATTGTTCCATCCCATCTTATATTTGTTCCACAATACACTTTCTGATATGATTCTAATTTGCCTTTACTGGCTATTGTATGCTTAAATTAATGGATTTATAATTTTAGAACAAGACATATAAGCGAACAATATTGTTTTCAGTTAGATCTTCTTCAGGCTTTACTCTAATTTACATAGATTTATATATAAAATTTTAACCAATGACGGTGATTTTGGGAATCAAATGATAATCTTAATAGTCTTAATAATAATAATAATGTGGTAAATGTTTTGAACGTAGTTAATAACGATGATTATAATGATAACAAAATATTGATAATAAGGTTTATGCAGGTGATAAGAATAACAAAGATAGTATGTGTGTATAAGTGTATAAATAAATTGGGTCAAATCTTAAAAGGTGAATTGGAACGATAATCAGAGTTTAAATAAATATTATAAAAGTACAAAGGAGGTGGAAAATAAGAAAGGGTGGGAGGGTTTTGAATACAATTCACCTAGGCCAAGGGAGAGACAAAGGTAGAACAAACTTCTTTTGTATGCAAAGACTAGGATTGTTCTCTCGAATTCCCATAGCTTCGGCTAGGTGTAAAAGACGGTTTCTGATTCCATTCGAAAGACTCGATGGAATACGATAGATAACTTTGAAAGCACTATTTTTGTCCACTTGGTGACCGCTATAATTGTAGAGCCTGAAGAAGAATTTATTGAAAACAATTGTTCGCTCTAAATATTTTGTTCTGAATAAATTATGGGAATATTCAATTACTTGAACATCAATGAAATGCTGACTACCGACTACCGACTGGCTCTATTCGGGTAGGTATTTACCTGGGTTCTAGTGGGAAGTCTTGACCAGTAGGGTGCAGCAGGCGGGGTGTGAAGACAAGTACTCGCCACGGATGACATTGGTTAGCGGTTGCGCTATGTCGTGAATTGGCAGAAGTTGGAATTCATGAGGTGGCCACTGGATCGGGTCCCAGTGGCTTAATAGTCTACGAGCTCGCTAGCCTTGTAACCAGGTCCTGGGTTCGAACCCTATGGTGGGTGCGCGCTGATGAAGAGTCCTAAACTGGGACGAAAGAGCGGTACAGTACTTTCAGGTTTTCCAATGGTTATCTAACCGATGTCAGCTCATGATGAAATCCTGTGACTAGAGCATCTGTTCTAAGTCATTGGTGCAGCTGCACTTCAACTTGGCCAAAACAGGTTCACATAATATGTTCATGGAAAATACTCATATTGTGCGAAATGAAGTAGCTAAATATCTGTGGAATTCTATATAGAACCACACTTGACAACTCACACACGCATATATCAAGAGATACATTGGAAGAAAAGGTACGAATTTCCACAAACTTCATCATACCTATTTCCAGAAACAGTATGAAACTTCAAGAAGTCGAATCGTAACAACAGAATGAAAGAACTGTCTTCAGGACATATTGTTCAGTTTTAACACTCAAAATACACCCAAGATAAATTAACATTACAGTATCCGACAATATTTGCTACCTTGTCGAGGTGGTCCAGTATGCACACCAAAATGACCCGATAAGATATACTGGTTGAGACGAATGGTCCTACAGCTTCTACAATGTTAGAAAAGACATTTAGATACCAATCAGACTAAAACCGGCAAACCACAACAGTTTAAGTCGTCTACACTGTGTTGGGGAGCCCTCAACTTGTGAAGTGGTAACTACTAACAAACAGAGGTGTAACAGCCTCAAAGTGCTACCACCCTTGGTCGATTCGAAAATACAAACATCCCAATATACCCTACGACAGTTAGTAAACAGCAGTAATGTCGTCATCAGAATTGACCTGACATGCTGACCACCGGACTCTGGGTTCACATACCACTGAAACTATTTTCTGTTCCAGGTTGTATACAGTTTGACACTTACATCCGAAGGGAATATAGCAGTTCCGTGCTGCTATGGAACCGGGATCCAGTGGAGACCCCCTGCTAGTTAGTAATGACGCTGAAGTAATAATTGCAAGCAATACACTTTTATTTTTCGTCTCACTGTTCAACTGAATCTCCTAATGCCTTTCCACACTTTTCTTCGACACTTATTCTGTTACGTTACTTTATTTATTAATTATTTCCAAGATCTTTTAGTTTCATACAATGATTCCCTTTTATAAATTTGAAAAAAAGAAAGAAGAAACATTGGCGCGCAGAATAATCTGGATCCATTTTATTTCGTCGGTTCTCATCAGCTGCGTACAACCTGAATTTTTTTTAATTAAAAATAAGAAGTGTACAATTTTAACAAACTTTTGTCCATTAGCAAGCATATTGTCAGAGCGTCATAGTGAAATAAGGCGTTGCGATTTACAAGGTGTCTAAAGTGTTACGACATACATTATATATCTTGTTAGAGAGAAGTTTCTTGAAAAAAATTAATTAACAGTTGTGTTGTTGGGGTGGTAACAAAAGAAAATTAGTAATAGTTACGTAATTGGATAAGAGAAGATCTAAATTTCGGTGCACATGAGGTCAGATGAGAAGTTGACGATGTAATACAGTGAGCAGAACTCAGAAGATCAAGAAAAAGAAAGAAAATGGTTACCCACAAAGTTTCATTAACAAATATGACAAGAATGAACTCAAGAAGCTTGATACAGCTACAGCCAGTAAGAAGCCTATTTTCAGCAAACTCGACTACAAGGGCGACGACATTATGAGAGAATGGTAAATAAAAGATTAAGCGCAGCCCTGTCTAGGACGTATCCTGCAGCATTATTAGTTTCTCTACCCCGAACAACCTCGTCACTGGTGCAGTCAAAGATTGACAAGTACCCCTCACATGTTACCTCCAACTATGTATACCAATTCACATGTACCAAGAAGCCTCCGGTTAAAGGGACCGAATTGTTTAAGCTCTTCAATCGCCAAACACGTGATTGACACAGCACACCCAGTAGATGTGCTGGAATCATTCAAAATAATTAACAGACAAAGTACCTCAAGTCTTCCGAAGCTATAGCAATAAAGCGATTGAGGCCTGACTTATGTGTTCAAAAAGAATCCGTTGTTGAACTTCAATTACCCTGGTGACTCACTTCTTAGTAACTCTTTGTTTTCTAATTTTGTTAACTTATCTTTTCACTACCCCTCCCCCCACCTTTATTTTTCGCTTGACTCTCTTAAGAGATAATTTTTCTTGATCTTCTGAGTTCTGCTCACTGTATTACATCATCAACTTCTCATCTGACCTCATGTACACCGAAATTGAGATCTCTTATCTAATTACGTAACTATTACTAATTTTCTTTTGTTACCACCCCAACAACACAACCGACGAAATAAAGTGGATCCAGACTATTCTGCGCCAATGTTTCTTCTTTCTTTGTTCAAATCTTTTAGTTTACTTATCTGTCAAACTGCTGTGTCAATTGCAATCAAGCTACTGAAGCCTGAAGAGGTAGGAGGACCAGATGGGATTCCCCCTGAAGCCCTGAAAATGGATCTAGAGACTTCAGTGGATATTCTTACGCTAGTATTGCAAAAGTTTGGGAGTGAAGGTACCTACTGATTGGAAGAAAGGCTACCTTATTAAACTACAAAAGAAGGGCGACTTCAGTCTCTGTTCTTCTCCACTTCATCGACTTTGAGAAGGCTTTTGACAACGCTGACACCGAGAAGCAATTTGGAAACGATTTCAACACCATGAAGTATCTCGAAATCGTTATCAATCTCACTGAACAACAATATAACAGACAAAACGACATGTCAAGTGATTCACAACGGAAAAGTCAGCGAAGAAACCTTCGAATTGAATACAAGAGTAAGACAAAGCTGCTTAATATCCCTAACGATATTTCTCTAATTGTGGTGGACTGGATTAAGCGGAACACTGTGTGCGTGGGGAACCAGAAGACAAGAATATGTTGGACCGACAATACTGTAGAACACCTGGGCTTCGCGGACAACTTATATCTAATATCACATGAATTCGAAGACCAACAGAGGCAAAAGCCAACAAGTTGAAAGAAGAGATAGGCAGCAAAGACAGGACTTCAAATGAACATACAGAGGATGGTGGTGATAAAGATAACCAACCAGCACCAATCACTATCAACCGAATAAATTCGAAAGGCGTCACTTACTTCAATTATCTAGGAGGCATCTTATCAACTGCAAGCAAACCACACAAATGAGGATGTTAAAACGAGAACTGGAAAGGCAAGACAGTTTGGAGAACCTCTGCACTCGTAGAATAAAAGATAAATTTCGAATTTTCAACACCAATGTTAAGTCAGTCACTTCTTTTATATGGGTAAGAGACAAGGAGTGTTACTAAAAGCATTTCAACAGGCCTTCATCAACAGCTGCCTCCACATCGCTAGCTCCATACTGAAGATCTAATGGCTAGGCAACCCCACAAAGAATTATCAACAAGAAACTCTTGGAACAAACCAATCAAAAACCTTTCGCTCAACAAAAAATTGAGATGGACCGCACACAGGTTGAGCAGATCGTCGAGTGACATCGCGCCATCGCCAGGCCACCGCTAGATTGGAACCCGAATGGTAAACGACGAGTGAGATGTTTGAGGGTGACACCGAGGAGATGATAGCCTTACGAACAATTGTCGGGCCGGTTGAAGAGGGCTGCAGAAAACAGGACGAAATCATGGTGTTCTGTTGAAGTCCTATGTTCCACAATGGAACAATAATTATAGCGAATATATAAAATAATGAATTTTCAATACTATGAATAGTTGTCAGTTATAACATGAGCAGGAAAAGACAAACACTTCTCACATACCTGGTTTGCCTGTAATTAGCAGAATATTTGACGATGACATTGGGATGATAACAGGTTTTATGAAAGTCGGTTGTCAGTGGAGCACAGTAATGAACCCCGGCGGACAATTAAAGCTCGAAGAGAAGCTAAAAAATAAAATAAAAAAATCAATATGACAACACAAAAAGGTTAGATAAGGCAGGATTCGAGACAGTTGTTTCTGTTGTAAAATTTAGAAGAGAAGGTAGTCCCGTTGAGTTTTTAATATTCAGTCATGTGAGCACAAAGTCTTTTTGATAATTTCTTCTACTCCTAATTGATGAGATAAAAGATAGTTTATGTTAAGATATTGAAGACAATTCAAATACTGAAAAGGCGACGTTTTTACTGATGAGTGTATTTCTTCTCTTACTGTGTTGCTCAAGGAATTGCAATTCTATGCCAGAGGGAATAAACTAACGATACTACCACCCGACTGACTGTCCAAACGATGCCAGTCAGGTGGAGTTAGGTTAAAGCGCCTAACTGAACTACAGCAACAGCTCTTCACATTACTGCACATAGATGTATTGAAGACAAATGAATATAGCCTGAGACTATCATAATGCAAATGATTTGTAGCTCAGGTGGATGATATTGATTAGTTGTGTTTTCTGAGCTGGTTGGTTGATTTAAATTGCGAAGCTTTCATCATCCTTGTAGACCATTCCTTTGTCTCACACCTCTGTTTACTGTCTATATGATGCATTTCTTTTACTTTCTTCTCTTGCTTTGTGTGCTACATGGAGTGTGGCGACTTGGACTGCCGCATATCGGTGCAAAGTTCTATGTCGAAAACAGATAGACAGACATCCTTGTGGACAACATTCCCTTTTTAACTCAGGTTTTGGTATTAGATGAACTCATCCGAATTCTCTTTCGATGATGGAATTGTATCTCCTGGCAACCTAGGTCCAAGACTTGCTGCCGATTGCCTCCAACCATCTAATAATGTTGACGTTGTACCCTTTTAGTGCAAATATGACTGACTGACTGACTGACTGACTGACTGACTGACTGACTGACTGACTGACTGACTGACTGACTGACTGACTGACTGACTGACTGACTGACTGACTGACTGACTGGTTTCAGCATAGAACTTTGCACCGATGTGCAGCAGATCGAGTCGCCATACTTTGCTTAGCACACAAAGCAAGAGAAGAAAGTAGAAGAAATGCAAAACTAAGACAGTCAACAAAGATATGAGGCAGAACAAATAATGCAAATATACTTGTTTCCTGTTATGTAAAGCCATAAAACCATAATTCTACTAAGAATGAAACCCAAAATGTGTATACGTTATGTGGATGTCACGTTTGTGATAATTAGAAGAAACGATTTGAAAAACACTCACTACTTAATCAACAATGAGATGTTTGGTGATATCAAATTTGCAAAAGGAGAGGAATAAAAGAACAAAATTTCATGCCTACACGCATTAGGGGGAATAAGCACAGGAAAACTAAGAACCCAAGTATACACAGAAAGTAACTCATACAGATCGAATACCCAATTAAAAAACAGCACACAAAAGGAGTGGCATATAAATACTATTCACAAGAGCCAAGACACATTGCAGCGCGCCTGCCTTCAGTAGAATAGAAGAGAAATACCTTTAGAGCGCCTTGCAAAATAAAAATGGATATCCACAAGATTTCATCAAAAGACGGTTATTCTCAATCCAGCCAACCAAGTCAAAAGTATCCAGTGATGGTCGGTCGGTTTTCGACATAGAACTTTGCACATATGTGAGGCAGTTCAAGTCGCCACACTCCATGTAGCACACAAAGCAAGAGAAGAAAGTAGGAGAAATGCATAATAGAGACAGTAAATAGAGGTGTGAGACAAAGGAATAGTAATAACGAAGAGCAAAACAGTTTCATTGGAAATCACAAGGAGTGGATGCATCTGCGCCACTGAGAACGATTTTGAGCCATGTCACCAATTGTTTCCAACCATTGGTTTTTACCGTACCGAGGACCCCAACCAGGAAGTCTACATCTTCCTACGTGGCTTAGACTAACTGTTGTGGATTTCATTGACTGGTGCCATGTTTTCCAGTCTGGCCCTATATCAGCTAACATTGCCCGTCGAGGAAGGCGATGACAAGGCGTACGTAGCACATGTCCTAACCATCTCAGTCGATGTAATTTCAGTCTCGTCGACTGATTTTCCCGCCTTACCTAGTATTTGCTGACTAACCTCAATATTGCTCACCTTATCATACCACTTCACGCGGGAGATGGAACGCAGACACCTATGATCGAAGACAGCTAATCTTTTCATGTCTTCTGCTCTCAATGGCCAGGTCTCACGCTTCTCGGCTCTCTGAGCTAAGATCATCCAGTGATGGAGCTAAGGAAACTGCCCTAACACATATGAAGAACATCTCCGAAATAACTACAAGATTATTGAAACCTTTTGGAATAGATGTCACACACACAAACCAATAAAATTCACTTCAATCGCTTATATGTCAACCATAAGACGCAGCAGCAATTGAAAGACAAACATCACCTTCAAGAGAAATTGCAGCCACTGTGAAATACATTTTATAATTCGAAGTGAAAGCTTTCTTTGTCTACGCACCTATGAATATTAAACTAGGCGTCAATAGAAGGCATGATATCCCTTCCCTCATATCGTTGCATGCAGACAACTTGAAAAAGGAAACATTAAAAGTGCCATGGGGATTTCTAGAAGCTTGGTATTCAGACAACTATACAGCCAACAGATACATTGAAATGGACTAAATTTATTAATCAAAAAGAAAGAAGTCATATGGACAAAAGTCCAGCAAAAACAATTAATCTAAATACAAGTGAATTTAAGGGTGATAATGCCCAGAGACAACCAATCACGTTCAAAGTTACCAGCACAGGTGGCTGATAAACTCGTGAAGAATTCTAAAAGCTCAGCTGCAAATTGTAGTACGCACTGAGGAAAGACAATGAAAGCCTCACAATTGAGTCATCCACACTTCAGAGAACGAAACTACACCAAATTCACCAGCCGGAACCAATGCCAAGGTGATTGTACGGCACGATTGGGATTGTTAGTTGAGAAAAATGTATGGTAGTTGGGAAAAATGGAGAGCAGGATGGTATTCAGAAATGGGGACTTCCCTTTTAGGAATAAAGGAAACCTCCGTAATCAACTACACTCTGTACATCATCGAGGACGACCTAGTTTTGAGAATGTCTGTAGATATGATTAAAGACTTGACATTAGATTCATTGCATGCATATTGTATTTCTAGGTGTAGTGAAAAAGTTGATCATACTTTAGAAAAAACGCTTAAATTTGAGATCAATGCACACTGTAGAGGAAAAGACTTTAAGATATTTCAGAAGCAGAGGCTTACTTGAGGATCGTGGTTACAAGACCATTTAACGTCAACATTTCTTGCTGCATTTAGGACTTGTTAGTTATACTGAGAGACAACTCCACCATGTATACACACTAACTTTCACCATCTTAGTTTACCACTGTGTATGCTTTGACCAACAGTAAATTATATCGTTACTCCATAGATGGTGAGTCATCAACGGGAGGGATTTGAAAGAGGTTACTTTATTCACTTATCTAGGGAGCATTGTCTCAACTACAGGAGGAACGGACGAGGATGTCAAATCGAGAATCGGGAAGGGGAGAAACACATTCATCTACCTGAAACCAATCTGGAAATCTTCATCGCTCAGCATCAACAACAAAATCCGGATTTTCAATACAAACGTCAAGTCAGTTCTTCTATACGTACGGATCAGAAACTTGGCGGGTCACAAAGAATATTTCCAACAGCCTGTTGCAGACCTTTATCAACAACTGTCTTCTTCGCTCTATACTCAAGATCAGATGGCCGCCAGAAAGAATCACCAACAAGAAACTATGGGAACAAACGAAACAAAAACCAATCGCCCAACAAATATGCAGGAGAAAGTGGAGATAGATTGGACACTCGTTGAGGAGGCCGCTGGGTGACATCGCGCGTCAGCCCATTGCTCGAGTGGAACCCGAAAAGGAAGCGGCGAGTGGGACGTGTAGGGGTGACATGGAGGATATCGAGTGAGGAGGAGTTGGAACAGTATGAACTAACATGGATGCAGGTGAAAAGTACAGCAGAAGACAGAAGCGAGTAGAGACGTGCAGTTGAAGCCCTATGTTCCACTAGGAACCCAAGGGAACAATAATAATAATAGATGGTGAGTGCTAAAAAAGAGTTTGCTAACTTCATGCTACAGTATGAGGAAATTTACTGAACGCAACGATTAGTTTATGACATATAATTTCTGGCTGAAAAACTCATGAAGAATTCTAAGAGCTCACTTCAAATTGAAGTATGCACTGAGAATGTTGTCCCGACATATTCCTTACTTTTTTCCGAAAATTAATAGGAAGACGGCAACGATCGAAGTTCATTGCTTCTGTAAGTACTTACTTACAAATCCAGCTGGATCTAAAAAGTGGTACAATAAGTGCCACTAATGGCACTAACAGATCCCTGCTGGCAATTATCAGAGTCATTTTAAGATATTAGAATATATGCAGGTGGTTTTAAAAAAGAGAAACTAAGTAGCAGAATGTATACAAAATGAAAATATCAAAAGACAAAAAATAATGATGCTTACCACGTCAAAATGCAGGTCACGTGCACTGAACGTGTACCAGATTGAGTTCAAAATGGGTAATATGCATAGATCCCTGGCGGTTTGAATGTTAATAGACCGGAAAGTCTTTCGATACGTCGTGCTCACTAATTTATTGCGTACAACATGACGCCGATTCCACAATGTGCTAATCGCTGTGTATGGGCAAATACAGATGACTCTAAACTGTAGCAGGACAAAACGAAACAACCTAATAAAGACCTTGACATATCTGTAGTGTACATTGTACCTTCGAACTTTTGTTCCAATATCCAATATCAATTTTACGAGCTAGTATAAACCAATTTGATTTCTTTGTGCTCGCCTCTTGATTGTGAGGTAGAGGTTCCTGATCTTTGGTAAACGTCTGTGTAGCTCGTCCAGCCACTCGACTGTCGTAGCTTTGTGGTGGACCTTTTGCTCTGTTAGCTTATTTACCCAAAATTCAAATAGAAAACAAAATACTAAATCAATTGAGTTTACAAAGATCCAAATTCCACAATTAACGTACTGGATTCCAGAAGTGCTGCGGGAAGACTGCTCCAGTTCTAATTCTCCAGTGTTGACGTTGCCGGAGGTCGACCAAAGTGCGTAGGAAGAGGCTACGGTGTTCCTGCGAAAATTCGAGATAGAAAGCAGGTTGTTATAATTGATCGACGGCAGTTGAGATGGTGAAGAAGACGGAGAGTCGAAGGCAAAATTATATATCTTTTTTAAAACTCGAGGGAAGTTCAAAGTACAGAGAGTTTTTGGTTAAAACAAAGTAGTGTACAATATGTTCATTTTTTTACATAATAGTAAAATTTGGATAAGTTTATTTTTGAGGACTCCACAGCTTTGGTTGACTCCAACAGGAGTAGTGCTGGGGTTAATTATATGGGGTTTGTAGTATGAAGTGTGTTAAGACTGTTACTACTGTGAATGGAGTTGATCCTTTCACCAGTTAGTCTTTCGGTATCGTCGTCAATGGAAAAGAGATAATAATAATAATAGATATATATATACCAGTAATAATGATAATAATAATAATAGGTGTAGTTAAAGCTTTCAGGAGAGTAAGACTGAAGGGAATGTGAAGAAGTAAAACGACCAGTTTAATTGTCTACCTTTGAATGGTATATGCGATTTTAAGGGGATAGGCCATTTGGATGAAGTCCTTGTGTCGCTGCATGGTTGTCCAGCCTTCGCTTAAAGGCGTCCACAGATGGTGCCATAGCTACATCTACCGGTAAGGAATTCCAGGGGCGGCAAACCCGCAGGGAATAGAAGTGGGAGCGCACTTGGGTCCTTGGCCTCTGATGACCTATCCTTCTAGGATCTCTACGAGGAAGCCTATACCTACTCAATGGCAGAACACCTTTGTTTGGGTGATTCTGATCATTTGTTATTTTGTAGGCAGTAATTAAATCCCCCTCAGGCGACGGTAACTGGGTGTGAATAGGCCTAATTTCTTCAGCCTTTCGTCATATGGTTTATTTCGGAGACCAACCACTCCTTTTGTTGCCCGTCGTTGGACTCTTTCCAAGAGGTTGGCGTCCCTTTTAAGCAGTGGGGGTGCAATGATATTATGCACTTCAAGATGCGGTCTGACGTATGTTTTATACAACCTTAGAAAGAGCTCAGGAGTGAGTGCACCTAATTGTCTATGTGTAAAGTGTATGACCGCATATGCCCTCGCTACATCCCCCGTTTAATTTACGCTTGTGTCCATTTTCTCCGTTAGAACTAGACCTAAGTCATGTTCCGACGTTGAGCAGGACAAGCTTTCATTGCACAGGGTGTAACTTGCATTCTGCAGTCTACAGGTGCGTAACTTCACTACTTTGCACTTTTTCAGGTTGAAAGTCATGCCACTGGTTACCGCCCAGTCTTCCAGAAGCCTTAGATCTGCCTGCAGTCTATCTGAGTCCTCCGGACACTTTATCGCCCTCCATATCTTTACGTCATCAGCGTATAGAAGAGTCGGGCAGCTTAGACGGCATGGTAAATCATTGATAAAAATCAAGAACATCAGTGGTCTCAGGATAGAACCCTGCGACACTCCTGATGACGAGCTGTGCCAAGATGATCGGACTCGATTGACCTTGGTGCAAAATTGCCTTTCAGTTAGGTAGCCCTTCAACCATGACAGAAGTGGTTTACCTAGACCTACCTGGCTTATTTTGTGTAGGAGAAGGTTATGGTGAACAGTGTCAAATGCCTTCTCAAAGTCTAGAAAGATCACATGGACAGGAACATTCATATCCCAGCATGATGTCCAGTCGTCCCAAGCTGATAATAAGTTAGTGACGCAGGACCTTCCTTTCCTGAAACCGTGTTGGGTTTCATGGAGTATTTTAGACCTATCCAGATATTCCCTGATGTGATCATCAATAATACTTTCCAGTACTTTTGATACCACTGGGAGTAGAGCTACTGGTCTATAACTGGGGGGATTTCGCCTATCCCCACCCTTGAAGATCGGAGAAAGGATGCTTCTTTTCCATTCCTTTGGCAGTTTCCCCGATTCCATTGAGTGTTGGAACAAGTCGCATAAAGGCCTACAGAGAGCTTCGGTGCACTGTTTCAGAACAGATGGCCTGATATCATCACAACCTGGGGACTTCCCAGGTATGAGTCGCTGCAGCTTTCTCAGGACTATTGCAGGGTTTATTTGGGGGTGGCTGTTTGGTCTTCCTCCTGTGAAATAGTCATACCGCCATTTTGGTTCGTAACGGTAATACCCACATTGCTGTTTAGCTGTTTGGCGAAGGCTAAACTGAATGTTTCAGCCATCTCCAGACTAGTGAGATATTGACCGTTTTGGCCTACTAAGGCGCAAGCCCCTTGGTTGGTTGGTTTCCTTTCCGACATGAATCGGTACAAATTCTTCGGGTTTGCCAGGAGTCTTTTAGCAAGGTTAGCCTGGAATGACCTTCTGTCCCTCCTGACTTTTGCATTGCACCGGTTCCTGAGTTCCAAGTATGCATCATGGTCGATCTGGCTTTTAGATACGCGCCACGTAAACCAAGCCTTCCGCTTTGCTTGCAGAATACGCTGCGTGCCTCTCTTTAACCATGATGATTTTCTTTTGGGCTGTGTTGTGACTAAAGGGACGGTATCCGAGATCGCTGTATGAATAATCTTTTTTACCGCTTCCCAGTGTTCATCCACAGACAGCTCATCCTATGCTAAGGGCCAGTCTGCATCGGACAAGAGCCTCCGCATTTCAGCATAGTCAGCCTTGCTATAACACAGACATGGTTGCGTAGCGTCCCACTGCAAGTGCTCACGGAGAACGAGGTCGAAACCTATGACTGCATGGTCACTACTTCCTAGAGGAGTCATGACCTGAACCTTTTCGACGAGTAGTTGGTCACTAGTTAGAATGTAGTCTAGTTTTGATGACTTTCCACAAGGGCCCCACCTAGTGTCCTCTCCAACGTTCTCAGTCAGTCCCGTGTTCCGAATAGCTTGCAGTAGATTTCGGCCGAATTTTCCCTTACTTATATATATATTCATTCCTGTTTATGCGGGAACATACCAATTGTACAGGCATGGATAAGTTATTATATAAATTACAGTTTGTTTGTTCAATCTAACATTAGAGTCAGTCAGAACAGTCTGCAAAATAGTCTGTCTGTGTAACACATAAAGAGATATAGAAATATTGTCTTCGCATTAACTAAAAACCCAGACTTCATATGAATGTAATACAAATATCTGAGAAAAATAAAGCTTGAAGTCAATTCTCCTATAAAACTTTGTTGTGAACAGCATCCGTGAGATAAAGTTTATTGATGTATTATTTTGATTCAATAATGTATTTATTCCATTTTTGTCAGCAGTCTTATCGTAGTTTTATAATAGGAAAGAAATTTGATCTTTGATACGAAAGTTAGATAAGGTAGTGTTAGATTGTTTTACTGCATCAAATGGGGTCAATTCTAGAACTAACCATTTGCGCCATTTGCGTCAGCATGGCAGACTGTACATGTGAGTTGAGTAATACATTGAAAACTGTTTGAAATTCAGTCGCTTCTTTATTTCAGATCAAGAATACTCCTTGTACAGAATGTTAGCCAGCGTTTTCAAGTGGTTGCATCGGATCGTTCATGGAATTTGAGTTTGAATTTACATAAATGGTCATTTCAGTTTGGATGTTGGGTTATTCGACCTCAACCAGGAGGTATATAGAAGATTAAGCTCAGCAGGGAGATAAAGTATGTAAATATGAAAAGAACTTTATTATTTCATGTACATATAAATGTTTATAAATGTATATCACTCTACCGACTATATAAATAAACTATTTATTCCTAGAACGAATCAACTATTAGTCTACTACAGTACCTAAACGCGCTTAAATACCCTTACTTCCCTAAAGACTATAAATAAACTAGTAGCATAAATGCATAAAAAGACTATTTCACTCTACCGACTATATAAATAAACTATTTATCCCTAGAACGAATCAACTATTAGTCTACTACAGTACCTAAACGCGCTTAAATACCCTTACTTCCCTAAAGACTATAAATAAACTAGTAGCATAAATGCATAAAAAGACATAGTAGAAACAAATTTTTGTTCATCAAATTACAATGTACAACGAATATAATCAAATGTTTTAGACTCGACCTGGTTTTTCTTTGTCCTCCGGTACATTTCTGTTGTATTTACTTTGTAGTACAAGTTGCATTGATCTACATTCCGAATGAAGCTGAGAAACAATTGAAGTCACTTACTCATATATCATCCCTCAAGGTTTGGCTAGTAATGGCTCAGCATCCTTGATGAAATCCACTGTCACCATAACAAGACGCTGTACAGCATCTTATACAAGCACTGTCAACGATCTAAAATGGTTTTTATATAGCTTTCTACGCGTTTATCAACTTACTCGTACGGAGCAACCATGCTGTGACAAATGGCGGGCTATGGGTGACTTGAGTGCAGTAAAACAAATCTGCTTGACAATGACCAATATTAATCTACATTCAGTTGAATTCACATCTGGTATTACTTGCAATTTAAGTGATGTCAAAATCATAAAAATAAATCACTCGTTTTAAATTAATACACAATTTGAACATAAAACAAGATACGATGCCGCACACAACAAAGTTATATGGAGGAATTGACTTCAAGCTTTATTTTTTTCCCAAATATTTGTAATTTATCCGACACGTACTTGGGTTTTTTTGTTAATGCGAAGACAATATTTCTATATTTCTTTATGTGCTCCATTGAACGACTAACTATCAGAATGTGCTCACTAACTGATATCAGAGAGGACAGCAACCATGTAATTTCACTATAAATCAAATTCATGTAATTTAAATAATACTTATCCATGCCTGTACAACTGGTGTGTCCTACATTGATAGGAAAATATATATTATTATTATAGTAAACACTACCCATAATCTTGTTGTTTTTTATGTAATTTTGCGAAGTCTTAGAGTTTATTTAGTGTCGTAATATTTAGTAATGAGTCTAGGCGTTATAGTGTGCTAATAGCTCATGCGTTTTGGAAATAAGTGGTGCGGTGTGATTGGCATAGTCATTGGGATGAAGCAGTTTATATAGCAAGCGTTTGAAGGTTATGATAGAGTGACAGGTCCTTATTTCTTGGGGTAAACTGTTCCAGATCTTAGAGTACATGACTATGAAGAAGTTTGCACGGAGTGATGTTTTACAGTTTTTCCTAGATACTTTGCACGTTTGGTTACGAAGGTTGTAAGAGCCTTCCGGTGAGAACTGTATCTCTTTGCTGTCTGAGAATGATATTTTATGCAATATTTTAAAGAAGAATGTTAGGTTAATGCTCAGTCGTCTCATCCAGAGTGGGTCGATACCTATAGTTGTACACCTTGATGTGTAGTCCTTTTCGCAGCCAAATCCTAGTAGTTTAGACGTGAAGTATCGTTGGACGCTTTCTATTTTAAGTTTGTCACTTACGCGAGTGCTGCTGACAATAAATGGACAATATTCAAGTAGTGGTCTGACACAAGTTTTATATAATAATAGCTTCGCTTCGTAGTTGTGGAAATTCCTGAGTATGCATCCTAGAAGCATCCTCGATTTACGCGTCTGTGTCGCCACTTGCTCGGAAAATGTCAAGTCACTAGAGTACCTGAGTCCTAGGTCAACAACACTTTGGAGTTTAGGCAAGTCGATGGATTCAAGTACCAGTTTAATATTTATTGAGGGTGCACCGAAGCATATCCAACCACATTTTTTAAGGTTGAATTTTAGGTTCCATGTGGAGGACCATGCAGTTACTCGATCTAGTTCTTCCTGAACAGCTTTCTGAAAGTATCCTAAGTCATCACAGTGGAATGTGTAAGCTACTTTAAGATCATTTGCAAAGATGAATGGTTTGCCAAGTGAGAAACAGCTGCATATGTCGTTGACATACAGAGTGAATAGGAGGGGGCCTAAGACACTACCTTGAACTACTCCAGAAGTGACTGGACTAGGTTTAGAGTTTACAGAACCCAGTCTAACTACATGAGACCTATTGTTAAGGAATGATTCAATCCATCCTAATAATGGGTTACGTATTCCTAAGGAGTTCAGCTTATTTGTTAGAAGTAAATGGTCAACACGGCCAAGGTTCAGTGATGGGGCATTGAAATCTCCAGCAATGGTGATTTGGTCATAGCCCAAGTCTCGTATCCCTGTGATAGTGCTGAGCAGTAGCTGATTGTGCTCTACCCCACAGGTGGGAGATCGGTAGATGCCACCAAGTAAATGCTTGGTGTGGCCTACGGTGAAATGACACCATATAGAGTCTGGGAGTTCAATAAGTGGTGGGTCCGTTGCGCGAACACATTTAAGTTACCTATCAAAGTATATGGCAACTCCCCCTCCTTCCTCATTATCCCTGTCTCTCCTGACCAAAACCATATCACCTATACTGATTTCATTATCGGCGATAGTCGGGGTTAGCCATGTTTCGGTGAGAATGATCATTTTCAGTTGTAGGTGTGCTTGGAGATTTCGGAGTTCACCTATTTTTACTCTCAGCCCCCTAAAATTGCTATACAGGTAGCTGACAGTGAGTCTTACAACCTCAGCGTGTTGTGGGATAGTTGACGTGAAGCTGTCTGCTGGTAGAGAACTTAGTGTTGGGACTAGTTGGCCAGTTCCGATGGAACCGGCCCGTTGTGGTTTTTTCCCTTGGATTTAGGCAGGACACTTGGGTGGCACAGACTGTTATTCTCAGAACTGCATCGCTCGAGTGTCACTGAAGCTTGGGGACGTATTAAAGCCTCTGTTTGCTGCCTCCTTATGGTTCGAGGTCTGCTTTCGCAGCATCGGATGTGTCCTCCCAATTTCCCCTTGATCTCATACCACCGTTGAAGTGTTATGGCCAACTGCTCTGGGGAGTTGAATGTGACACTTAGCAGCTTTGGGGAGCTAATCAGTGTGAGATGAGCGGGGCGAGGTAGTCGGTAAACGGAGATGGCTCCAGAAGCGCCAAGGGCCATCTGAGACGACAGCCATCTCCACTGCTGCACGTCATGCATGTGTTTTTCACAGGCAGTGCCCGTTTCCAGCTCCGGAACACCGTGCACTACCATAGAGGTAGAAGGCAAAAGTTCCGGTGACTCCCTCGCCATTTGTCTGACAGCCCATGGTCTGTCTTGTCTCACCCTTATGTTAGAGCTTCTGTCGATGGCTAGTACCTGAGTCATCAATAGTACCTTTTCGGCCTCTTCGGCAGAGTCCAGTGAAACCCGTAATGGGGGTGGCTTACCTTGAGGTGTGTGGACACCCCTGTACAGCCTGCACAATTTCACTGAATTAATATTCAGACCTACTTTATTGCACAGGTTGGACCACTGTTCCTGATCAAACAGGGCCCGCTGTTCAAGCAAGCTGTCCTTGCTCACAGGTACGTTAAAGAGGATGAGCGAATTAGACCGATTAACCTCAGACTTAGGTTTGGCCTTTGGCTTCTCGTATTCCTTTGCAGCATCAGCAACTTTAGGCTTCATCGGGTTCTGACCAGCCTTTATTGTGTTGCCAAGCTTGCTTGTGGATGCAAGTGGTGCTTCTCTAACTGGAGAAGTGTGGACTGTTATGCCCAGCTCGCTTACGTATCACACCACACATAACTATGTGCAACAAGCCTATCACTATCTTTCCTTCTGTACTTGACCTCGGGCTTCGTTACTCCGCTGACTTTAAATTCTCTCTCTATGTCACCAACCAAGTTTCTTAAGCCAGAAGATTACTTGGATTTATATTTCATAACTTTCAAACACAAGAATCTAAAATGTTACTTTATAAGACACACATACGGCCCCTCCTTGAGTACTGTCCATTTATCCTAGACAGCACCTCTGTTAAGGACAAACTAAAGATTGAAAGTGTTCAAAGGAGATTTACAAGTAGAATCCTAGGAACAAGTCTGAAAGTTCCCTACAACTATCGTTGCACAACTCTTAAGATCGAACCCCTTTGGTACAGGCGCCACCGAATTAACCTCATTCTCCTTTTTAAAATAATCAAAGGAATAGTATACTTTCCCAATAATAACCTTAACTTTACTTCTTCGACGTATGAACTACGCAGCAACGGGTCTTTTCTAAGTCATATTCTTTGTCGAACGAAATTACGTTCCAACTTCTTTACAGTCAAATATAGGCAAACATGGAACTTCTTGTCAAGTGAAATTAAAAATAGCACCACATTACAACGATTCACCTATCTAGTAAATAAATATTTCTCTGAAAACAGTCTTGAAACAGTTTGCCACACACTGAATATTCGTGATATTGTTTCTTTCCCCTTTGAATTAAGTACCTAAACAGCTTTGTTCACCCAAAGCATTAACAGAAACGGTCAGTATTATCGGACACATTTAAAATAATCAACGTTGCACTAATGCTGTTCTCAGTTCCTTTTTTAGTTGATTCAATTGTTTGTCTAGCAAGCACCATCACAAAATATTCACAATCCTTTCATACAAACCTGGAGTGGAATACTCAGCCTGACATACCACGAAAGCTGCACTGAATCTGCATGAACTACCCTCACACCTCATGTCATACCTTTTCAGTGATTCAACTCCATTTAATCCCAGCTGCTGACTGTCAAATTAATCAAATATTATGGTGAATATCCCTGGCAAAACTGTATCTTGGGCAGTTCAGTGTGGTAGAAGTTCTACCTCAAGGTTGAGTTGTATACAACCTGGATATGGCTAGTACTAAAATCTCCTCTGGTGACTAGCTAATGTTGTAAATACCATCTACGTCTGCACAAATTCCAGCCCTATGCGGGATCGTCTAAAAAATCAGCTTAACTTCACTGTGAGTTTTAAATATTAGCGGATTTTATTTTACGGTTCTGTTATTATAATCCTTCATTCTTCTGAACCATCTATTATAATTAACTACTGCCTCTTTTTATGCGTATATAAACATAACTGTGTACCTTTATGCATTTTTCTCTTCTCATACCATTTCATATTGCCCCTTCGTTTCATATGTTTATAACTAAAATCTAGAAGGTAGACTGCAAATCTCTGATTTCCTTACTTTTTTATTGTACATATATGTTTTTAAAATGCTGTTAGGGACGATGCATACAAAATGGCTGACTGAAAGTAGTCGTTCATACCATGAGTTTCGTTGGGTTAGCTAGTGAAGGCGAAAACTGTCTATATGACACTTAGTAATAAAAATAGATTCTTTCTCTAAAAACAAGAGGAGCATTTCGCCAGGGCCTAGCAGATTAAAAGGTGGGAGGGTGGTGACCGCTATTCAGCGGATATGATGGTGGGGACATAAGAGAACCACCCTTATCTGTTGGTATGCGCTCTATTGCTAAGGTTCCTGAGTGTGAATGACTTCAAAAAAAATAATAATAAAATAAAATAATAGCTGCCTGTATAACAAAGCTTGCGTATAAACTCTTTGAAAACAAGCTCATGGTACGATTTCTCTACTTCAGGAGGACATCTAACTGTATAAATCAGAACAACAGCATAAATAAGTATCATCATTCTTTTTGTTTTTCTTCACTTCTATATATTTTATGTAATTTGGCGTTTGGATTTAACTTCTCCACTTTCTATTCCCATTATCCTATATAGGTGTAAAAATCATTCGTTTTGCCCTTGTTTTTTCTTTAAAAAATTTGTTATTCTATATTTTTTGTTGTTGTTTACTACCACAAACTTGAACTAACTGTTAGTATGTTACACTATAAAACTCAATGACTCTAAATTATTAGTAACAAAATAGGGGAATAAACCCTGCGTTTATCGCATATCGTTTGCTTAAATTATTATGATTTGCTGGCTGCCTCTGCACCTCTCTTTCTGTTTTCTTCTTCCTTCTCTTCTCGAAGGTATTGCATTGAAGCACTACAAATGAACAGTGATGCTGCTTTCTACGTTTGTATTACTTGAGCGTTATTCAGAATATTGTTGGCACACACGACGAACCGCGGAACAAATTCCATTGTGAATTCTGTTTGTCATCGCAAAGTTGGTCCCTTGTATCTGTTAATACCAAAATAATGTTGTACTTACCCGCTACTGTGGAGTTTTATAAATTTTTGAACATTTATTAACTGACAAAATGATAATGATCACAAGGCCTGTATCCTGTGTGTCTTACTCTAGCACCTGTTTATCACCTCTCTTCTTACCTTCCATTAACGCAACATTTCGTAATTCCCGCATGAATTTGACTGACTATAAGTATATTATAGATTATAATTTAGACTTGAACCAATATATTGTAATCTATTCTAACGAAGTTTCTAGAGGTTATTTTTTCCAATTTTTCCAATTTTTCATGTCAAAAAACAGTGTTCTATTTCAAATTGCACTTGTCGAATATGATCATGCCTGTACAAACGGTATGTTAATCATGTAAGTGCTTAATTTATGTGAAATATATATTATTCTCTGAGTATTATTCCCTTGATTTTTTAGGTCCAACCTTGTGAATCTTCACCTTGTGAAAATTGGCATTTTCAGTCAGTAGGACTGGAGTGTCCTTCTTACTGTCTGTGCCAAGTTTTGGCAATGTGATGTTAGCAGGTGGGGAGCTACATAAGACCGTGTTGGGACAGAAGGGCGGCGTGTTGTTTCTGCTAACCGCAGACACGCTCTGTGTGACTACTCCAGGGCGACAGAGTGGACAGATGTACCAAAACCACGGGCACGGGCTATTTCTCATAAACTCGTAGTATGATTTCGGTACCGCTTTGTTGCAACGGCAGTGCACCCACCGTTTGCAAAAATTGCATTCGAAAGCTGAGTCAGCTTTAGAAACAATGATATTGCACGCCTGGCATTCGTCTACCTTACTTGGTGACGCCTTCGAGGTCTTATGACGCCTTGAGCGTTTCCTTTTAGGTTTGTTGTACTTCACACCTTGGCTTTCAGTTGGTTCAGGTGTAGTATCCTGTCCCCCTAGTATTGCCTGCACCGTTTCAGGACTAGACTGTGGCAGTGCAGGCATAGTATCAGGACAGACGAGTCTTACACGGGTCTTTAGGATGACTATGCGACTTGGGGTTGGTGTCCCTGCGTTTTTGCCTTCTCTGGCTGAAGCCCTTGTGACTACAGAGTAAGGTGTTTTGGTGCCATTTCTAAGGTTACTTTCTACAGCCATATTAACTATCGCTAAAACTTATGCTGTATAAGAATAAGAGGGCAACACTATCTACCCACAAGAACAAGAATAAGACTGAAAAAGTACAAGACAAGGAAAAGAAAAGGTTTTCGACTTTACCTAGTACTTTCTGGATGATCGGCTTCACAGCAATAACGTGGTAGACCAACAAGTCTTGTTTATCTGAACGAGTGAGGAAGATGCTGCTACAAAAATAGCACCTGAAGCTTTGGCAGTAGTCCGAGACAGCTGGACTTACCACACAGAGATTTGATATGTAAGTAATGGTTGGATTTAATTCACCGGCTAGGAAGATCAGGTTTCCCAAGCGGATAATTCACAAAATAGGTATTTTCCGGTTAGAGAGGAAAAGTCACGTCGTGTTTGAAGGAACTCAGCCTGACCTTTTAACCCACTTCCACTTTGTATTCGTGAACCTCCTGTACGGTTTCGGTTTCGCTCTCTCGCTGTGCTTTCACCTGGCGCACTCCCTGAGCTTACGGCCGTCTCACCTGCAGATAAGTGTGTACCTCTTATTTCTTATCAAATTATATATCCCTTTTGTGTAAATACAATTCCACTTGTAAGAGTTAGGCTTGGATTAACTTCGACCTAAAAGTAACCACTCTTACAAAACTTCTTCACCGATTATGGCCTTAATCGTACTGTGCCTAACGTGCAAGTACTAACGAACGGAATCAAGGTTAAAAGACTTGAGATGGCAAGTGTGACTGGAACAGAATTGTATTTACACAAAAGAGATAATTAATTTGATAAGAAATAAGAGGTACACACTTATCTGCAGGTGAGACGGCCGTAAGCTCAGAGAGTGCGCTAGGTGAAAGCACAGCGAGAGAGCGAAACCGAAACCGTACAGGAGGTTCACGAATACAAAGTGGAAGTGGGTTAAAAGGTCAGGCTGAGTTCGTTCAAACAAAAGTTCGAAGGTACAATGTACACTACATATCTCTACCGGCCAATCAGACGCGTCTAAAGCCGAAGCGCGTAATTTGAAAAAGATTATTCAGTAGTGTAAATGCTCCAAGGGAAGCTTCCAGTTTCTCATAGGAGTCGTCATAGTTAGGCTGAATCAATTTCTGTACGTAAATTCAATTAGATAACTTTGAATCATCGTTTTTCCTGACTCGAGTCGTTCACAGCTCAGATTTCACATTTATTGGTTGAGAATAGAAGGCTTGGAGCCACAAACGAACTGGATGAATGAATCAGTTGATGTTGCAGACACCACTTTTTCTGGGAGTCGGTTTCAAGAGTTTATGACTCGGTGTGAGAAGCAGTACTCAACAGTAATATGATTTCTTCTTGGCTTTTGAACTCTCCTGCTATGTCCACTTAGGTGTTCCGACCTGGTGGGAAGGAAAAGAGAGAGTAGGTCAGGTCCGTAGTTATTATTTAAAATTTTAAACATTGTGATTAAATCTCCTCTCTGCCGACGGCATGACAGGGGGAGAGATTTAAACTGTCTAGTCTTTCCTCGTATGATCGGTGAGCGGAGATAACTCATCGATAAATAAATAGGAGAGGTCCGAGTACCATGTTTTGTGGCACTCCGGTATGCACTGCTATCTGGAAGGAGAGTATCCAGTTAATCTTAACCCTCTGCCTCCTATCTATGAGCAATTCTCTAAGCCAGTTTGGCAACCTGCCCTTGACACGAAGACCTTCCAACTTCATGAGTAGTCATTTGTGGGGAACTTTATCGAAGGCTTTGCTGAAGTCTATGAAGACGACGTCAACGGGTCCTCTGTTGTCACTTTATTTGACCTAGCTTTCTCTTTCAGTGAGGGGGTTTGAAAGGCATGAGGGTTTTCTTCAAAAGCGTGCTGTGCTCTAGATAACATTTTGTTGTTATCCAGATATGCCACGATACTTCTCTTGATGATTCTTTCCAGTGTCTTGATTAAAGTGCTGGTCAGACTGATAGACCTGTAGTTTGAAGGGCTTTGTCTTGATCCTCGTTTGTGGATGGGGGTTACTATGGCGTCTTTCCAGTCACGCAGTAATGCCCCATTTAGGAGAGAGAGCTTGGAGATCGTGGTCAAAGGGCCGGTAATGTGAGCTGATAGCTCCTTGAGAAGCCTTGGATGAAGAATATCAGGACCCATTGACTTCCCTATATCTAGTTTAATTAGACAGTTGAGCACGATGCCTTGGCCGATGTTAACAGAATCTATCCCGTGTTCCTCCGATGCAGCAGGAGCTGATCCTATAGGGAGTGATGACTCCTGTGTAAAGACTTGGGGGAAGTAGTCTGCCTTTGCCTCTACTTTTTCTTGATCCTCTTCGATTGTGTCATTGTCAACAGTCAGGTTTGGGACACCACTGGATGTTTTATTCCTGAAGTCATAATCTACGGAGTGGAGTGTGGTGGATAGTGGTACGATTAGGGATAAGGTTAGGTTGAATGAACTTGGGGAAAGTGGTTGGTTGGCTGAGTTTATTATTCCTAGGTTTTCCTGGCCACTTTTCATATGGCATGCTTTAGACATTACGAAGTACCAGTTTGCTTATATTATGGAAGAACTATCACAACTAATTTGGGATTATACGTCCGGGATAATTATAGATAGTCTTATGAGTTTATAAACCCGATTGATGAAATATTGATAGGATCTCTAATAAGCTGAATAACCGAACTTTAGATCAAGGCATGTGGGAGAAACTGGGTTGGTTTTATCACGTTTTAGGTGCTGTACGGTTGCTGGGGCAAATGAGTTTCCTCAAATTGGGGGTATTGCACTGGGGTCTGCAGTACCAAAGTTAGATGAACAGCCTATATGTGTAAAGTATGGATAAGTAGACCGAAGCTCTTTTGCTGACAAGAACTCGTTAATGAGACGCTGGAATTCAGTATGAGATCGGCAACTACGTACAGTAAGTGGAAGTTCGTTCCATAATGCACTGTACTGTATTTTGAAGAAACGTGATCGCAGTTTTGTCAGGTACCGAGTTATGGATAGAGTATTTTCATGATTTCTAAGAGTATATATGCTAACAGTGACGACCTTTTTCACGCACCAGTATACTTCGGTCATGAAAGCATCCTCCTGCGGTTTTCACCGTAACACACACTGTTCATCTTGTAAAGTATAGCACTAAGAAAATAATAATGATTTCAAATGTCGTATAAAAGGTTTTTACAAGGAATGCATGTCATTTTTACAGGCACAATCATTTATGTTATAAAATGAAATCGCTAAGTATCATAAATTAATACTTTTTCAAAAGTTTAAATTGTTCGAATACTGTACAAGCAATCAGAACAGGTTTTCATAAATGTTAAGCTGCAAACCATTCACCTAGGTCACTATCAAAGTCGAGCAGCCACCCAAACTGCGTCCTATTTTCTGATGGTAGTTTTGGGTAAACAATGAACACCGTAGATTTGGGTAAGTGCTATGCCCTCACGTGATTAAAAGCTATTTCAGAAGGAGAACAACAACATCCTGAGGAACTGCAAAATGGCATAAAATACAGTTATGGACAATACATCATTGAAAGTTCACCTACAAGATATATACGGCAAGGAGCTACAGAGTCCTTGAAATGGTAGTATAAATTTGCAATATCTAATGCTAACCATATTGGTCTTATCAAGGAAACCATGACGTTTCCGATGAAAATGCAGCTTTCTTTTGGTGCTTTTAATCAGAGCAACTAGACTTTGGGCAAGCAACAAATATGAACAAAGAGTAAGTTTTAGCTTTAATGGAGGCCTAGGTAATTAACATAAAATGGATAACTGATATTTCAGTGAGAAGTGGATTGAAAGATCCGGAAGATTAAAACCCTTAAGACAAGCTGACCTGTAAGATCTCATGAATTTCAGTATGGTCCAAAAAGCAGTATTGACTTTTAGTCGTCATTCTGACCTTTGAAGGATCGTTCACAAATCTAAGAGATTGTAATTATGGAGACTGGAGTAACAGTTTCTATCTGTTCAGAGTATTTCTGTTGACGCAATTTCTTATCAACGATTTGCAGTATTCCTAGTGGTTTTATAAGAACCTTGATTTCCTCTTCATTTCCATCAACTGCCCTTAACTCACAATAGCATGCAGTAACTACATATACTCAGGCAGTGTAGCCTGAACGTCACAAAATCCTTATAGATAACGTGTTGAACAATAAATGTTTTAAAAAAGAGTCTTAATTACAGCTTCCACATCCTTCATAGCCACAGGTAATTCATGAAGGAGCTCAGAATATCTTAGTGGTTTGAAAATGAATGGTTGTTAGGACTTGCAATTAATTATCAGGACTGATATGACTTACGTAACAGGTGTACTAGTGGTAGGATGTAGCAGCTAGCTACTATTCGATAGAAAGGTAATACTAACTACAAACACTGTTGCATTTCAGAGGGACCATCGATAACATTATTCTTGTCCCAGTGCACACTGATATCAAGAGAAGTCGATGCCATTTAATGCACTGAGCAGTTACAGTCTTCCGAAATTCCATGTGACAATATAAATTCAACTGGTATCACATATTCGACTGAGAATTTGTAACCATGAACTCCATAAAAATGGACATAATCACCACGAAATTCAGTCGTATGATTTCACTCATCACTGATGAAAATAAAAACGTCTAACCTTCTCAGAACATACATGTAACTTATGTCTATGGGCTAATTGTCTTACAATTACCTGATTCTTATAGATTATGACAACAACCATTGTTTGTAGTCATTTTACAACCTAAACATCTAAAATAACTCGCAAATAACAGGGCTTCAAGGCTCTCAAACGAAAATGATTGTCATAATTCCTTTAAATGCAATCCTTTCTTCGTAATAATTCGTCTGAGATATTAAAACAATTTTACGCATTATTGTGAACACAATACAGGAAAACATCGCTTTCTCGGCTACAGAAGACTAAAACCGTTTAATTATACCCCATTTTCACAGAAATAAACGCTTATAACGCCTCTATAGGCATGAACACGATAACCCATACAATGCGCGAAAATACATCGCGATAGCCTTTATCCTCACCCCACCAAGCAGCTAAGTGATGTTTGAAATTACCGCAATTCTAATGACAAATTGGCCAATCACAAGGTAGTAAATCACTTGTATATCTCACTCGCCGTCAGCAGGCCGCCCTGATTATGTAAGGGACAGTCGCATTCTTTGAGGTAGTTGTACAGCCTTTAAACAAAATAAGTTATCGTACATATTTTACATCCTTGTTGTCAGTACTTACAATATAGGTAATATAATATATATTATATATATTTTTTCACATAAATTGAGCATTTACATGATTAACATACCGTTTGTACAGGCATGATCATATTCGACAAGTGCAATTTGGAAAAATTGGAAAAAAATAACCTCTAGAAACTTCGTTAGAATAGATTACAATATATTGGTTCAAGTCTAAATTATAATCTATAATATACTTATAGTCAGTCAAATTCATGCGGGAATTACGAAATGTTGCGTTAATGGAAGGTAAGAAGAGAGGTGATAAACAGGTGCTAGAGTAAGACAGACAGGATACAGGCCTTGTGATCATTATCATTTTGTCAGTTAATAAATGTTCAAAAATTTATAAAACTCCACAGTAGCGGGTAAGTACAACATTATTTTGGTATTAACAGATACAAGGGACCAACTTTGCGATGACAAACAGAATTCACAATGGAATTTGTTCCGCGGTTCGTCGTGTGTGCCAACAATATTCTGAATAACGCTCAAGTAATACAAACGTAGAAAGCAGCATCACTGTTCATTTGTAGTGCTTCAATGCAATACCTTCGAGAAGAGAAGGAAGAAGAAAACAGAAAGAGAGGTGCAGAGGCAGCCAGCAAATCATAATAATTTAAGCAAACAATATGCGATAAACGCAGGGTTTATTCCCCTATTTTGTTACTAATAATTTAGAGTCATTGAGTTTTATAGTGTAACATACTAACAGTTAGTTCAAGTTTGTGGTAGTAAACAACAACAAAAAATATAGAATAACAAATTTTTTAAAGAAAAAACAAGGGCAAAACGAATGATTTTTACACCTATATAGGATAATGGGAATAGAAAGTGGAGAAGTTAAATCCAAACGCCAAATTACATAAAATATATAGAAGTGAAGAAAAACAAAAAGAATGATGATACTTATTTATGCTGTTGTTCTGATTTATACAGTTAGATGTCCTCCTGAAGTAGAGAAATCGTACCATGAGCTTGTTTTCAAAGAGTTTATACGCAAGCTTTGTTATACAGGCAGCTATTATTTTATTTTATTATTATTTTTTTTGAAGTCATTCACACTCAGGAACCTTAGCAATAGAGCGCATACCAACAGATAAGGGTGGTTCTCTTATCTCCCCACCATGTATGAAAATTGACTTCAAGCTTTATTTTTTCCTGTGCACTTATAATCCATCCACCAAAGACTTGGTTTTTTTGTTAGTGCGAAGACCATACTTCTGTATTTTCTGATGTGATGCACTCACAGACAATCTAGCAGATTTTACAAACTGTGCACAGAAACCATTGTTTACAGGTGAAAAGGCTGTTTTATACTACTGAGATTAACATTTATCAAGTGTATGTATAATCTCCAGCGAACATGTAAAGCATATCTTGCTACTCCCTGTAAATTGTGATTGAATTATATGGTTCTATTTCTGTAACAATTTGATGATGCCTGTAAACTGGCGTCCCTCATGTACTGTACTATGAGAATAAATTTATTAATTTATTTATCATATCCACTGAATAGCAGTCACCACCCTCCCACCTTTTAATCTGCCAGGCCCTTTTGTTTTTAGAAAAAGAATCTATTTTTATTACTAAGTGTCATATAGACAGTTTTCGCCTTCACTAGCTAACTCAACGAAACTCATGGTATGAACGACTACTTTCAGTCAGCCATTTTGTATGCATCGTCCCTAACAACGTCCCGAAGGGGCAATATGAAATGGTATGAGAAGAGAAAAATGCATAAAGGTACACATTTATGTTTATATACGCATAAAAAGAGGCAGTAGTTAATTATAATAGATGGTTCAGAAGAATGAAGGATTATAATAACAGAACCGTAAAATAAAATCCGCTAATATTTAAAACTCACAGTGAAGTTGAGCTGATTTTTTATACGATTACTGATTACTGATTTATCGAACACCAGGCAAATTTCATTTAGTAGAGATGAAATTCTTAAGCTTACCTACAGCATTACTTGCACTCTACGAGTAGACATCTGTCCTCTTACCGGAAACCATAGGAGGGATTTTTTCTGATTTTCTTAACACGCTGGGATTAATATAAATAATTTATAACGAAACAATCTGCCACGGCGCTCAAATTATTCCAGGAAGTTCGTAACACCTACGGCCTGGAAACCTATAATCTTATCAGATGAATGTAATACAAATATCTGAGAAAAATAAAGCTTGAAGTCAATTCTCCTATATAACTTTGTTGTGAACAGCATCCGTGAAATAAAGTTTATTGATGTATTATTTTGAGCCAATAATGTATTTATTCCACTTTTGTCAGCAGTCTTATCGTAGTTTTATAATTATTATTTATTATTATTATTGTTCCCTTGGGTTCCTAGTGGAACATAGGTCTTCAACTGCACGTCTCCACTTGCTTCTGTCTTCTGCTGTTCTTTTCACTTGCGTCCATGTTATTCCATACTGTTTCATCTCCTCCTCACACGATCTCCTCCATGTCACCCTTGGACGTCCCACTCGCCGCTTCCCTTTCGGGTTCCACTCGAGGGCTTGACGCGCGATGTCACTCAACGGCCTCCTCAGCGAGTGTCCAATCCATCTCCACTTTCTCCTGCATATTTGTTGGGCGATTGGTTCCTGTTTCGTTTGTTCCCATAGCTTCTTGTTTGTGATTCTTTCTGGCCATCTAATCTTCAGTATGGAGCGAAGAAGACAGTTGTTGATAAAGGTCTGCAACAGGCTGTTGGAAATATTCTTCGTGACCCGCCAAGTTTCTGATCCGTACGTATAGAAGAACTGACTTGACGTTTGTATTGAAAATCCGAATTTTGTTGTTGTTGATGTTGAGGAGTGACGAAGATTTCCATATTGGTTTCAGGTTGATGAATGTGTTTCTCGCCTTCCCGATTCTCGATTTCACATCCTCGTCCGTTCCTCCTGTGGTTGAGACAATGCTCCCTAGATAAGTGAAAGAAGTAACCTCTTTCAAATCCCTCCCGTTGATGGTGATTGGCACTGGATGTTGCTGCTGTTGTTGGTTGGTTATTTTCATAACCTCCGTCTTGTCTATGTTCACCTGGAGTCCTGTCTTTGCTGCTTCTTCGACCAGTTTGTCGGTTTTCGCTTGTAAGTCTTCGATTTTGTGTGACATCAAACATAAATCATCCACACGCGAAATCCAGGTCTTCTATATTCTTCACGTCGGTCAGGACAGGATATCCCTGTCTTCTCGTTTCCCACTGTCTGACGCATAATCCAGTCCACCACAATTAGGAATATCATTGGTGATAATAAGCACCCTTGTCTGACTCCTGTGTTTACTCCAAACGCTTCGCTGAGTTTTCCGTTGTGGATCACTTGACATGTGCCGTTGTCGTACAGTTGTTGAATAAGGTTGATGAATATTTGCGGTACGCCGTAGTACTCGAGTAGTTTCCAAATTACTTCGCGGTCAACGCTGTCGAAGGCCTTCTCAAAGTCTATGAAGTTGAGGTAGAGATTTGATTGCCATTCCATGCTTTGCTCCGTGATGATGATGCGTAGAGTTGCAATTTGGTCAGAACATGATTTGCCTTTCCTGAATCCAGCTTGTTCTGGTCGGAGTTCTGTATCCAGCGCGTACTTGATTCTCTCCAGGATGATGCGACTCAGGATTTTACTTGGCGTCGACAGGAGCATGATTTCTCGCCAGTTCTTGCGGAGTCCTACGTCGCCCTTCTCTGGTGGTTCCACGAGTTAACCTTTCCTCCAGTCGGTAGGCACCTTTCCCTCTTTCCAGATCTTTTGCAATAATGGAGTCAGCATATCTGCCGTCGTTTCTGGGCCCGCTTTCAGTGCTTCCGGGGGTATTCCATCTGGTCCAGCTGCCTTTCCAGCTTTCAGAAGCTTGATTGCATTCATGACTTCAGTTTTCGTTGGAGGATTGGTGTCAACTTGCAGTTGTGTACGTGCTGTTGTTGGTATTACTGGACGGGTTGTAGGTGGTGGTCGGTTCAAGAGTCCTTTGAAGTGGTCCGCCCATTGTTTAATCTGTCTTTCTTCTTTGGTAATTGGGTTCCCTTGGCTGTCTTTTATAGGTTTCACTTGTGTTGATCTCTTCCCGGATAGAGACTTGGTTATCTGATATAGTGTCCTCAGGTCCCTTTTGCCTGCTGCCTTCTCAGCTTCAGTAGCCAGGTTGTCGTAGAATTGTCTTTTGTCCTTCCTGGCACTCTTCTTCACTTCTTTGTCCAGTGCTGTGTAAGTTGAGTTCAGCGTCTCTTTCTCTTGTCCATCTTTGCATTGAATCATTTTCTCTTTCACTTTTCTCCTCTCCTCTATTAGTTTCCAAGTGTCTGTTGAGAGCCATTCCTTGTCTTGTTTCTTCTTTCTTCCTAAAACCGTTGAGCACGTTTCGTTGAAAATTACCTTCAGAGAGTTCCAATGGTCTTCCACGGATGATTCCTCAGTGGTGCCACGTAGTGTTTCCTGCTTTGCTCTGACAGTTGCAGTGAAAATGTCCTGTGTGATTGTGTCCTTCAGTTTGTGAGTGTTGAACTTGCATTGTGGCCTATCCCCAGGTATCCTCGAGGCTTTTAGCTTCACCTTGAAAGCCCTTGTACCAGATAGTGGTCTGAACCCACATCTGCTCCTCTCCTCGATCTTGTGTCCAGTAGGCTCCGTCTCCACTTCCTTGAGATTGAAATGAAGTCTATCTGGTTTTTGGTGTGTCCATCTGGTGAAATCCATGTTGCCTTGTGTATATCCTTGTGTTTGAACACACTGCCACCAATCACCAAATCATTGAAGGCGCAGAAGTCTGAGAAGAGTTCACCATTTTCGTTCATTTCACCGAGGGCCTCACGACCCATGGTGAGTTCTCTTCCTGTATTGTCTCCTCCCAGTTTCGCATTCATGTCGCCCATCAGGATTTTGATATCGCTCTTTGGGACGTTGTCCATTACTGTTTGTAGTTGACTGTAGAAATCCTCCTTCTTCTCATGTTCTGAGGCGTTTGTAGGCGCGTAGCACTGAATGATTGTAACCTTTTTTTCCTTTTGAGTTGAACCTGGCTGTCATTATCCTGGAGGAGATTGGTTCCCACTGCATGAGAGCTTTAGCCGCTGTTGGTGACATCATGATGGCTACTCCCTCGGTGTGCTCGTGATTGTCCTCTGGGTGACCGGAGTAGATTATTGTCTCTCCAGTTGATAGTTGGCTCCTTCCACATCCGTTTCATCTGCTCTCGCAGATTCCCAACACTTCTATTCTACATCTCCTCATTTCTGCGGCTACCTGAGCAGCCTTCCCAGCTTCGTACATTGTACGAACATTCCACGTCCCCATCCTTATTTTCGCTTTCATCGAAAGAAGGCACATCGGCTGACTGGCTTCCCGAAGGCTTTCACCAGCCCGCGTCATTTCACTTCCCCGATTCCAGCGAAAAATAAGGTCACTATTTGTAATGTTAGAATTTTGAATATATTTGTGCGTTGAAGTTTTAGTAGCAATTTGGTTAAGTTTTGGGGGTGGAGTTGCTAGCACCACGCCCCAACCCTCCCTCTTTATCCGGGCTTGGGACCGGCTAGAATACTAGTGACCTAGTAATCTAGGCGAGGTTTAGTTTTATAATAGGAAAGAAATTTGATCTTTGATACGAAAATTAGATAAGGTAATGTTAGATTGTTTTACTGCATGGAATGGGGCCGAGATCGATTCTAGAACTACACATTGGTGCCATTTGTATCAGCATGGCAGACTGTACACATAAGTTGAGTAATACATTGAAAACTGTTTGAAATTCAGTTGCTTCTTTATTCCAGATCAAGAATACTCCTTGTACAGAATGTTGGCCAGCGTCTTCAAATGGTAGCATTGGGTCGTTCATGGAATTTGAGTTTGAATTTACTTAAATGGTCATTTCAGTTTAAATGTAGGGTTGTTCGACCTCGACCAGGAGGTATATAGAAGAGTAATCTCAGCAACAGAATATCAGAAAGAGAGTATGTGAACATGTAAAAGAACAATAATGTTTTTATGTATATATAAATGTTTATGAATATATATAACCGTATGGTTAACATTTCCTATATTCTAGTTGTGTTTTCATGTATTTTTGCGAAGTCTTAGAGTTTATTTAGTGTCATAATATTTAGTAGTGAGTCTAGGCATTATAGTGTTCTAATAGCTGATGCGTTTTAGAAATAAGGGGTGCGGTGTGATTGGCATAGTCATTGGGATGAAGCAGTTTATATAGCAAGCGTTTGAAGGTTATAATAGAGTGACAGGTCCTTATTTCTAGGGGTAAACTGTTCCAGATCTTAGAGTACATGACTATGAAGAAGTTTGCACGGAGTGCTGTCTTACGGTTTTTCCTAGATACCGTGAACGTTTGGTTACGAAGGTTGTAAGAGCCTTCCGGTGAGAACTGTATCGCCTTACTGTCTGAGAATGGTATTTTATGCAAGACTTTAAAGAAGAATGTTAGGTTAATGCTGAGTCGTCTCATCCAGAGTGGGTCGATACCTATAGTTGTACACCTTGATGTGTAGTCTTTTTTGCAGTCAAATGCTAGAAGTTTAGACGTGAAGTATCGTTGGACGCTTTCTATTTCAAGCCTGTCACTTACGCGAGTGCTGCTGAGAATAAATGGGCAATATTCTAGTAGTGGTCTGATACACGTTTTATATAATACAAGTTTCGCTGCGTAGTTGTGGAAATTCCTGAGTATGCATCCTAAGAGCATCCTCGATTTACGCGTCTGTGTCGCCACTTGCCCAGAAAATGTCAAGTCACTAGAGTACCTGAGTCCTAGGTCAGCAACACTTTGGAGTTTAGGCAAGTCGATTGATTCAAGTACCAATTTGATATTTATTGAGGGTGTACCGAAACAGATCCAGCCACATTTTTTAAGGTTGAATTCTAGGTTCCATGTGGAGGACCATGCAGTTACTCTATCTAGTTCTTCCTGAACAGCTTTCTGAAAGTATCCTAAGTCATCACAGTGGAATGTGTAAGCTACTTTAAGATCATTTGCAAAGATGAATGGTTTGCCAAGTGAGAAACAGCTGCATATGTCGTTGACATACAGAGTGAATAGGAGGGGGCCTAAGACACTACCTTGAACTACTCCAGAAGTGACTGGACTAGGTTTAGAGTTTACAGAACCCAGTCTAACTACATGAGACCTATTGTTAAGGAATGATTCAATCCATCCTAATAATGGGTTACGTATTCCTAAGGAGTTCAGCTTATTTGTTAGAAGTAAATGGTCAACACGGTCAAAGGCCTTGGACATGTCAAAGTAGATGACTAGTACTAGTTGTTGTTTGTCTCGGCTGCTAGTTATATAGTTAAAGAAGTCAAGGTGACATGTCATGCATGATCTGGATTTTAGGAATCCATGTTGGTTTGGACTTAGAATATTGCAGCTGAGCATATGTTTGAGGATATCATCTTTAACTATTCTTTCAATGATTCTAGATACCATGGGTGTAATATTGATTGGCCTATAGTTGTTGACTTCAGTTTTTGATCCGGATTTGTGTTTGGGTACTATAAATGTGGTTTTCCATTTATCTGGATAGGTTTGGCTTTCTAGGGACATTGTAAAAATCTTAAGTAATAAAACGGAAATGTCAGAACCACCGTGTTTATAAAGATACGATGGTATACCGTCAAAACCAGCGCTACTAGAGCTTTTAAGAGTATTAATGGCTTGGTTAACATTAGAATAAGTGAAATGAACTGTACTGATTTGTTTCGGCGTTGAAGAAGATGGAGTTCTATTGTAGATTGTAAACCGAGAAGTGGACTTGTATGCTTAAGGTAGTTAGCTGCAAACGTCTGGTTAAACAGCTCACGCATGTCTGCATGGTTGCTGCAGAGTTTACTCTTGTTTATAAGGAGAGAAATTTTATGGCTTTGGTGATTCATTCGTTACGCGGTACGTCCAACGTTTGCGTTACATTTTTGCGTGATTCGTTACATAAGATTTATTTTGTTGTAATCCTTGCACAAGTTCTCTACCTCCTCCATACCTATAACCATAAACTCTTATGGCAAATACTTATGGTTAATCAAAGTAAAAGGCAACGAACTCAATCCCCTGTAAAAATGATAACTAATTTTACGTCCCTGATTGCCACATAAAGCAACACACTCACTACAAGCGGTTATAGTGAGCCACATAACCCACTCGTATGTCATAAGCGTCGAGCTGAAACTGAGGATAAAACTGCACTGACAGCTAGTATTAGCACTACTCCAAAAAATCCAGTACCCTCTGCTCATACGGAAACCCTCCCTTCACCTTGTGTGCTTATCGAAAAGCTCCAGCCATCAAGCTCTGTTTCAGAACTATTTTCAGAAATAGAACTTCTAAAGTTGTCTATAGGAGAACTTAAGGCCGAGTTAAGGGAAATAAAAAACAGTAAGTCAGCAAATCCTGGAATTACTGAAACCAATACCAAAATATCCAAATTATCAGATCAGATCAGCGATATCAGATCGCAGGTCTGTGAACTGACACCTTAAAACTATCCTCATGAAAACTGTAAACCTTAACAAACTTGACACGGAATCGGTATCTAAGGTGGATAACCTCATTAACTTTGTTACTACAGAAGTAACAAAACGACTCGATGCTAAACTAAATGCTATTGTCTACAACGTTCCGGACAATGAGGCACTAAGAATGGTACAGCGCATCTTACTTAGTGAGGCGAAAATGACCAACTTCAAGACTAAGTGCTACAGGCAGAAGAAGTGTCAACATGAAAAGTGTTGTCCTATTCGTTTTCAGTTCGAAACACCGGCTGAGGCCAGAAAATTTACCCACTCCCAACACACCCTATCGCAAGCCAGAAATTGCAAACTAATAAAGGTTGCGATAGACAAGACCGTCATAGAAAGGCGCGTATATAATTATCACACTGAGTCTAATTGTGGAATAAACAATAGAACATTGCAAGCAGCAATTATACCCAACCCTTTGAGAGACACCGTAGAATCCACCGCACAACCCCTCTCTAACCACACAGAATTATCTTCTCAGAGAGCGACACCAACCGAAAGGCCGCTAAATTGTAATCAAATAGCTAATAAAACTATACCACCCACCACCGTAGATTTAGACATGTCACTAAATAATCCAAGGAAAAGTCAAAATCCCCCGAATGTTGACCCTGTCCTCTCCTAGCCATAAGTCCATTGGTAAAAAAAGAATATGACCCCAAATCATGCCAACAACAATGGCAGTATAAATAAGCCCACATTCCCCACGGTCAATAGTATTGGCACCCACAACGTGCGAAATAGCACCATGGCCCACACTGATAACCAACGTCACAACAATGCCACCCTCAAGAGTACAAGCGGCAATAGTCAGAACTCGACCACCAACAACTCAGGGCATTCACAGTACGGCACACAAACAAATTTTGATCGGATATACGGTACAAGTCTGCTGGGAACTAACCCACAAAGCAGTACATACGAAACCCATACAAGGACACCACTAGTACCTAACAATAGGTGGAATAATAGACCATGGTCTTCACAAGGTCCCAATCATTTTTTATCCCCTGCGTCCCTGTCAGCGTTGAAAAAACAGCTGGTAGGGATGTTAACACTCCTAAACCGCTAGTGCTGGCTCCCCCTTTGCATGAATGTAGGAACAGTCTAGTGCGCCCGCATCCACTAAGCACACTTGGTACATGCACAAGTTGAGGTCAAATATAGATCCCTACCCCCGTTTCTAGCTTAACTAAAAATAAAAATGCCTTAGCCTACAGCAAATCCAGTACTCCAACGCTTAATTCTTCACCGAAAACAGCACACACCAACTCGATAGACATAAGTGAGCATGATGCTGAAACTCCTCCTAACATAGGGTCGTCATGTCAAACAGTACTACTGGGTGCTGAACCACATTCGGGGCTGATTGACGAACTTAAGTACTTCAAGTGCTATTTCAAATCTCATCTTTACCTGATCCTCATAAATGCTAGATCCGTTCTAAATAAACTACCGATGCTCAGAGCACTCACAGTAATATACAAACCCCCTATAATTGTCATCACTGAATCCTGGTGTAACTCGAACATACTGGATGAAGAGATAAGCTTAGATAACTATACACACTTTCGGTGTGACAGGGAAGGTGGTAAGGGAGAGGGTTGTCTCATGTACTTTCTGAGTGCACTTACTGTATCACAGCTAACAAAGTAGTACACTTAACATGCCTGAGACTTTATGGGTTAACTTACATTTAAATAACGCAATAGTATTAATTGGATGCACCTACAGAGCACCTGGCACCTTTAGTAATTACGAGACCCAACTTATTAATAATCTGGAACAATTATCCACCTTACACTACGATCATAAGATCCTATGTGGAGACTTTAACTTACCAGAAATCAACTGGGAAATACTCACAGGTCCAACTAAACTTGATAAGTTCTTTGGCACACTGGATATACTTGGCTGGAAACAAACTGTCACAACCCCTACAAGGGGTAATAACGTACTAGACTTAATCTTCTGCCACAATATAAGTCCCCTTTCTACCCTAGTAGGTTCTGAGTTTTCAGGGAGTGACCACAAACAGTGCTGTGTGCACTGCCACTTCCGTCAAGTAGCAATGCAACCCATACTCATACTTCACAAAAAATGACATACAGGAATTACAGTAAGGCAGACTGAACTCTAGTGAAATCAATGTTAAGATCCTCAGAATGGAGAGAGTACTTCTATACTGATAACCTCTCGAAAGCTATAGACATCTTTTACTGTAACTCCAACATATGCTTAGATGCTGTCATCCCACTTCAAACACTAAAGTTTTCCCCACATAGAAAGTCATTCATAAAGCCAAGGGATCGTACGAAACTGAAGAGACTGTCGACAATTTATTTCAGACGACACGACTTTAGTACACAAGGGTCAATACTTAGTACGCTTAGCTCCACCTCGCAAACTCATAACTTGCGTATGAGAAATGAAGAATGCACCGCACTAGCCAGCACCACCAGAGTGGGCGCTCTCACAGAAATTTATTTATTTATTTACTCCTGTTTATGCAGGAACATACCAATTGTACAGGCATGGATAAGATATTATATAAATTACACATGTTTCGATGTATGTTGAATTTACAGTTTGTTTGTTCTTTCTGACATTAGAGTCAGTCGGAACAGTCCGCAAAATAGTCTGCCTGTGTAGAACATAAAGAGATATAGAAATATTGTCTTCGCATTAACTAAAAACCCAGACTTCATATGAATGTAATACAAATATCTGAGAAAAATAAAGCTTGAAGTCAATTCTCCTATATAACTTTGTTGTGAACAGCATCCGTGAAATAAAGTTTATTGATGTATTATTTTGAGCCTATAATGTATTTATTCCATTTTTGTCAGCAGTCTTATCGTAGTTTCATAATAGGAAAGAAATTTGATCTTTGATACGAAAATTAGATAAGGTAATGTTAGATTGTTTTACTGCATGGAATGGGGCCGAGATCGATTCTAGAACTACACATTGGTGCCATTTGTATCAGCATGGCAGACTGTACACATAAGTTGAGTAATACATTGAAAACTGTTTGAAATTCAGTTGCTTCTTTATTCCAGATCAAGAATACTCCTTGTACAGAATGTTGGCCAGCGTCTTCAAATGGTAGCATTGGGTCGTTCATGGAATTTGAGTTTGAATTTACTTAAATGGTCATTTCAGTTTAAATGTAGGGTTGTTCGACCTCGACCAGGAGGTATATAGAAGAGTAATCTCAGCAACAGAATATCAGAAAGAGAGTATGTGAACATGTAAAAGAACAATAATGTTTTTATGTATATATAAATGTTTATGAATATATATAACCGTGTGGTTAACATTTCCTATATTCTAGTTGTGTTTTCATGTATTTTTGCGAAGTCTTAGAGTTTATTTAGCGTCATAATATATAGTAATGAGTCTAGGTGTATAGTGTTCTAATAGCTGATGCGTTTTAGAAATATGGGGTGATGTCTGATTGGCATAATCATTGGGATGAAGCAGTTTATATAGCAAGCGTTTGAAGGTTATAATAGAGTGACAGGTCCTTATTTCTAGGGGTAAACTGTTCCAGATATTAGAGTACATGACTATGAAGAAGTTTGCACGGAGTGCTGTCTTACGGTTTTTCCTAGATACCGTGAACGTTTGGTTACGAAGGTTGTAAGAGCCTTCCGGTGAGAACTGTATCGCCTTACTGTCTGAGAATGGTATTTTATGCAAGACTTTAAAGAAGAATGTTAGGTTAATGCTGAGTCGTCTCATCCAGAGTGGGTCGATACCTATAGTTGTACACCTTGATGTGTAGTCTTTTTTGCAGTCAAATGCTAGAAGTTTAGACGTGAAGTATCGTTGGACGCTTTCTATTTCAAGCCTGTCACTTACGCGAGTGCTGCTGAGAATAAATGGGCAATATTCTAGTAGTGGTCTGATACACGTTTTATATAATACAAGTTTCGCTGCGTAGTTGTGGAAATTCCTGAGTATGCATCCTAAGAGCATCCTCGATTTACGCGTCTGTGTCGCCACTTGCCCAGAAAATGTCAAGTCACTAGAGTACCTGAGTCCTAGGTCAGCAACACTTTGGAGTTTAGGCAAGTCGATTGATTCAAGTACCAATTTGATATTTATTGAGGGTGTACCGAAACAGATCCAGCCACATTTTTTAAGGTTGAATTCTAGGTTCCATGTGGAGGACCATGCAGTTACTCTATCTAGTTCTTCCTGAACAGCTTTCTGAAAGTATCCTAAGTCATCACAGTGGAATGTGTAAGCTACTTTAAGATCATTTGCAAAGATGAATGGTTTGCCAAGTGAGAAACAGCTGCATATGTCGTTGACATACAGAGTGAATAGGAGGGGGCCTAAGACACTACCTTGAACTACTCCAGAAGTGACTGGACTAGGTTTAGAGTTTACAGAACCCAGTCTAACTACATGAGACCTATTGTTAAGGAATGATTCAATCCATCCTAATAATGGGTTACGTATTCCTAAGGAGTTCAGCTTATTTGTTAGAAGTAAATGGTCAACACGGTCAAAGGCCTTGGACATGTCAAAGTAGATGACTAGTACTAGTTGTTGTTTGTCTCGGCTGCTAGTTATATAGTTAAAGAAGTCAAGGTGACATGTCATGCATGATCTGGATTTTAGGAATCCATGTTGGTTTGGACTTAGAATATTGCAGCTGAGCATATGTTTGAGGATATCATCTTTAACTATTCTTTCAATGATTCTAGATACCATGGGTGTAATATTGATTGGCCTATAGTTGTTGACTTCAGTTTTTGATCCGGATTTGTGTTTGGGTACTATAAATGTGGTTTTCCATTTATCTGGATAGGTTTGGCTTTCTAGGGACATTGTAAAAATCTTAAGTAATAAAACGGAAATGTCAGAACCACCGTGTTTATAAAGATACGATGGTATACCGTCAAAACCAGCGCTACTAGAGCTTTTAAGAGTATTAATGGCTTGGTTAACATTAGAATAAGTGAAATGAACTGTACTGATTTGTTTCGGCGTTGAAGAAGATGGAGTTCTATTGTAGATTGTAAACCGAGAAGTGGACTTGTATGCTTAAGGTAGTTAGCTGCAAACGTCTGGTTAAACAGCTCACGCATGTCTGCATGGTTGCTGCAGAGTTTACTCTTGTTTATAAGGAGAGAAATTTTATGGCTTTGGCGATTCATTCGTTTTTTTAGGATTTTTGTGAGAGCACCCACTCTGGTGGTGCTGGCTAGTGCGGTGCATTCTTCATTTCTCATACGCAAGTTATGAGTTTGCGAGGTGGAGCTAAGCGTACTAAGTATTGACCCTTGTGTACTAAAGTCGTGTCGTCTGAAATAAATTGTCGACAGTCTCTTCAGTTTCGTACGATCCCTTGGCTTTATGAATGACTTTCTATGTGGGGAAAACTTTAGTGTTTGAAGTGGGATGACAGCATCTAAGCATATGTTGGAGTTACAGTAAAAGATGTCTATAGCTTTCGAGAGGTTATCAGTATAGAAGTACTCTCTCCATTCTGAGGATCTTAACATTGATTTCACTAGAGTTCAGTCTGCCTTACTGTAATTCCTGTATGTCATTTTTTGTGAAGTATGAGTATGGGTTGCATTGCTACTTGACGGAAGTGGCAGTGCACACAGCACTGTTTGTGGTCACTCCCTGAAAACTCAGAACCTACTAGGGTAGAAAGGGGACTTATATTGTGGCAGAAGATTAAGTCTAGTACGTTATTACCCTTGTAGGGGTTGTGACAGTTTGTTTCCAGCCAAGTATATCCAGTGTGCCAAAGAACTTATCAAGTTTAGTTGGACCTGTGAGTATTTCCCAGTTGATTTCTGGTAAGTTAAAGTCTCCACATAGGATCTTATGATCGTAGTGTAAGGTGGATAATTGTTCCAGATTATTAATAAGTTGGGTCTCGTAATTACTAAAGGTGCCAGGTGCTCTGTAGGTGCATCCAATTAATACTATTGCGTTATTTAAATGTAAGTTAACCCATAAAGTCTCAGGCATGTTAAGTGTACTACTTTGTTAGCTGTGATACAGTAAGTGCACTCAGAAAGTACATGAGACAACCCTCTCCCTTACCACCTTCCTTGTCACACCGAAAGTGTGTATAGTTATCTAAGCTTATCTCTTCATCCAGTATGTTCGAGTTACACCAGGATTCAGTGATGACAATTATAGGGGGTTTGTATATTACTGTGAGTGCTCTGAGCATCGGTAGTTTATTTAGAACGGATCTAGCATTTATGAGGATCAGGTAAAGATGAGATTTGAAATAGCACTTGAAGTACTTAAGTTCGTCAATCAGCCCCGAATGTGGTTCAGCACCCAGTAGTACTGTTTGACATGACGACCCTATGTTAGGAGGAGTTTCAGCATCATGCTCACTTATGTCTATCGAGTTGGTGTGTGCTGTTTTCGGTGAAGAATTAAGCGTTGGAGTACTGGATTTGCTGTAGGCTAAGGCATTTTTATTTTTAGTTAAGCTAGAAACGGGGGTAGGGATCTATATTTGACCTCAACTTGTGCATGTACCAAGTGTGCTTAGTGGATGCGGGCGCACTAGACTGTTCCTACATTCATGCAAAGGGGGAGCCAGCACTAGCGGTTTAGGAGTGTTAACATCCCTACCAGCTGTTTTTTCAACGCTGACAGGGACGCAGGGGATAAAAAATGATTGGGACCTTGTGAAGACCATGGTCTATTATTCCACCTATTGTTAGGTACTAGTGGTGTCCTTGTATGGGTTTCGTATGTACTGCTTTGTGGGTTAGTTCCCAGCAGACTTGTACCGTATATCCGATCAAAATTTGTTTGTGTGCCATACTGTGAATGCCCTGAGTTGTTGGTGGTCGAGTTCTGACTATTGCCGCTTGTACTCTTGAGGGTGGCATTGTTGTGACGTTGGTTATCAGTGTGGGCCATGGTGCTATTTCGCACGTTGTGGGTGCCAATACTATTGACCGTGGGGAATGTGGGCTTATTTATACTGCCATTGTTGTTGGCATGATTTGGGGTCATATTCTTTTTTTACCAATGGACTTATGGCTAGGAGAGGACAGGGTCAACATTCGGGGGATTTTGACTTTTCCTTGGATTATTTAGTGACATGTCTAAATCTACGGTGGTGGGTGGTATAGTTTTATTAGCTATTTGATTACAATTTAGCGGCCTTTCGGTTGGTGTCGCTCTCTGAGAAGATAATTCTGTGTGGTTAGAGAGGGGTTGTGCGGTGGATTCTACGGTGTCTCTCAAAGGGTTGGGTATAATTGCTGCTTGCAATGTTCTATTGTTTATTCCACAATTAGACTCAGTGTGATAATTATATACGCGCCTTTCTATGACGGTCTTGTCTATCGCAACCTTTATTAGTTTGCAATTTCTGGCTTGCGATAGGGTGTGTTGGGAGTGGGTAAATTTTCTGGCCTCAGCCGGTGTTTCGAACTGAAAACGAATAGGACAACACTTTTCATGTTGACACTTCTTCTGCCTGTAGCACTTAGTCTTGAAGTTGGTCATTTTCGCCTCACTAAGTAAGATGCGCTGTACCATTCTTAGTGCCTCATTGTCCGGAACGTTGTAGACAATAGCATTTAGTTTAGCATCGAGTCGTTTTGTTACTTCTGTAGTAACAAAGTTAATGAGGTTATCCACCTTAGATACCGATTCCGTGTCAAGTTTGTTAAGGTTTACAGTTTTCATGAGGATAGTTTTAAGGTGTCAGTTCACAGACCTGCGATCTGATATCGCTGATCTGATCTGATAATTTGGATATTTTGGTATTGGTTTCAGTAATTCCAGGATTTGCTGACTTACTGTTTTTTATTTCCCTTAACTCGGCCTTAAGTTCTCCTATAGACAACTTTAGAAGTTCTATTTCTGAAAATAGTTCTGAAACAGAGCTTGATGGCTGGAGCTTTTCGATAAGCACACAAGGTGAAGGGAGGGTTTCCGTATGAGCAGAGGGTACTGGATTTTTTGGAGTAGTGCTAATACTAGCTGTCAGTGCAGTTTTATCCTCAGTTTCAGCTCGACGCTTATGACATACGAGTGGGTTATGTGGCTCACTATAACCGCTTGTAGTGAGTGTGTTGCTTTATGTGGCAATCAGGGACGTAAAATTAGTTATCATTTTTACAGGGGATTGAGTTCGTTGCCTTTTACTTTGATTAACCATAAGTATTTGCCATAAGAGTTTATGGTTATAGGTATGGAGGAGGTAGAGAACTTGTGCAAGGATTACAACAAAATAAATCTTATGTAACGAATCACGCAAAAATGTAACGCAAACGTTGGACGTACCGCGTAACGAATGAATCACCAAAGCCATAAAATTTCTCTCCTTATAAACAAGAGTAAACTCTGCAGCAACCATGCAGACATGCGTGAGCTGTTTAACCAGACGTTTGCAGCTAACTACCTTAAGCATACAAGTCCACTTCTCGGTTTACAATCTACAATAGAACTCCATCTTCTTCAACGCCGAAACAAATCAGTACAGTTCATTTCACTTATTCTAATGTTAACCAAGCCATTAATACTCTTAAAAGCTCTAGTAGCGCTGGTTTTGACGGTATACCATCGTATCTTTATAAACACGGTGGTTCTGACATTTCCGTTTTATTACTTAAGATTTTTACAATGTCCCTAGAAAGCCAAACCTATCCAGATAAATGGAAAACCACATTTATAGTACCCAAACACAAATCCGGATCAAAAACTGAAGTCAACAACTATAGGCCAATCAATATTACACCCATGGTATCTAGAATCATTGAAAGAATAGTTAAAGATGATATCCTCAAACATATGCTCAGCTGCAATATTCTAAGTCCAAACCAACATGGATTCCTAAAATCCAGATCATGCATGACATGTCACCTTGACTTCTTTAACTATATAACTAGCAGCCGAGACAAACAACAACTAGTACTAGTCATCTACTTTGACATGTCCAAGGCCTTTGACCGTGTTGACCATTTACTTCTAACAAATAAGCTGAACTCCTTAGGAATACGTAACCCATTATTAGGATGGATTGAATCATTCCTTAACAATAGGTCTCATGTAGTTAGACTGGGTTCTGTAAACTCTAAACCTAGTCCAGTCACTTCTGGAGTAGTTCAAGGTAGTGTCTTAGGCCCCCTCCTATTCACTCTGTATGTCAACGACATATGCAGCTGTTTCTCACTTGGCAAACCATTCATCTTTGCAAATGATCTTAAAGTAGCTTACACATTCCACTGTGATGACTTAGGATACTTTCAGAAAGCTGTTCAGGAAGAACTAGATAGAGTAACTGCATGGTCCTCCACATGGAACCTAGAATTCAACCTTAAAAAATGTGGCTGGATCTGTTTCGGTACACCCTCAATAAATATCAAATTGGTACTTGAATCAATCGACTTGCCTAAACTCCAAAGTGTTGCTGACCTAGGACTCAGGTACTCTAGTGACTTGACATTTTCTGGGCAAGTGGCGACACAGACGCGTAAATCGAGGATGCTCTTAGGATGCATACTCAGGAATTTCCACAACTACGCAGCGAAACTTGTATTATATAAAACGTGTATCAGACCACTACTAGAATATTGCCCATTTATTCTCAGCAGCACTCGCGTAAGTGACAGGCTTGAAATAGAAAGCGTCCAACGATACTTCACGTCTAAACTTCTAGCATTTGACTGCAAAAAAGACTACACATCAAGGTGTACAACTATAGGTATCGACCCACTCTGGATGAGACGACTCAGCATTAACCTAACATTCTTCTTTAAAGTCTTGCATAAAATACCATTCTCAGACAGTAAGGCGATACAGTTCTCACCGGAAGGCTCTTACAACCTTCGTAACCAAACGTTCACGGTATCTAGGAAAAACCGTAAGACAGCACTCCGTGCAAACTTCTTCATAGTCATGTACTCTAAGATCTGGAACAGTTTACCCCTAGAAATAAGGACCTGTCACTCTATTATAACCTTCAAACGCTTGCTATATAAACTGCTTCATCCCAATGACTATGCCAATCACACCGCACCCCTTATTTCTAAAACGCATCAGCTATTAGAACACTATAATGCCTAGACTCACTACTAAATATTATGACACTAAATAAACTCTAAGACTTCGCAAAAATACATGAAAACACAACTAGAATATAGGAAATGTTAACCATACGGTTATATATATTCATAAACATTTATATATACATAAAAACATTATTGTTCTTTTACATGTTCACATACTCTCTCTCTGATATTCTGTTGCTGAGATTACTCTTCTATATACCTCCTGGTCGAGGTCGAACAACCCTACATTTAAACTGAAATGACCATTTAAGTAAATTCAAACTCAAATTCCATGAACGACCCAATGCTACCATTTGAAGACGCTGGCCAACATTCTGTACAAGGAGTATTCTTGATCTGGAATAAAGAAGCAACTGAATTTCAAACAGTTTTCAATGTATTACTCAACTTATGTGTACAGTCTGCCATGCTGATACAAATGGCACCAATGTGTAGTTCTAGAATCGATCTCGGCCCCATTCCATGCAGTAAAACAATCTAACATTACCTTATCTAATTTTCGTATCAAAGATCAAATTTCTTTCCTATTATGAAACTACGATAAGACTGCTGACAAAAATGGAATAAATACATTATAGGCTCAAAATAATACATCAATAAACTTTATTTCACGGATGCTGTTCACAACAAAGTTATATAGGAGAATTGACTTCAAGCTTTATTTTTCTCAGATATTTGTATTACATTCATATGAAGTCTGGGTTTTTAGTTAATGCGAAGACAATATTTCTATATCTCTTTATGTTCTACACAGGCAGACTATTTTGCGGACTGTTCCGACTGACTCTAATGTCAGAAAGAACAAACAAACTGTAAATTCAACATACATCGAAACATGTGTAATTTATATAATATCTTATCCATGCCTGTACAATTGGTATGTTCCTGCATAAACAGGAGTAAACAAATAAATAAATTTCTGTGAGAGCGCCCACTCTGGTGGTGCTGGCTAGTGCGGTGCATTCTTCATTTCTCATACGCAAGTTATGAGTTTGCGAGGTGGAGCTAAGCGTACTAAGTATTGACCCTTGTGTACTAAAGTCGTGTCGTCTGAAATAAATTGTCGACAGTCTCTTCAGTTTCGTACGATCCCTTGGCTTTATGAATGACTTTCTATGTGGGGAAAACTTTAGTGTTTGAAGTGGGATGACAGCATCTAAGCATATGTTGGAGTTACAGTAAAAGATGTCTATAGCTTTCGAGAGGTTATCAGTATAGAAGTACTCTCTCCATTCTGAGGATCTTAACATTGATTTCACTAGAGTTCAGTCTGCCTTACTGTAATTCCTGTATGTCATTTTTTGTGAAGTATGAGTATGGGTTGCATTGCTACTTGACGGAAGTGGCAGTGCACACAGCACTGTTTGTGGTCACTCCCTGAAAACTCAGAACCTACTAGGGTAGAAAGGGGACTTATATTGTGGCAGAAGATTAAGTCTAGTACGTTATTACCCCTTGTAGGGGTTGTGACAGTTTGTTTCCAGCCAAGTATATCCAGTGTGCCAAAGAACTTATCAAGTTTAGTTGGACCTGTGAGTATTTCCCAGTTGATTTCTGGTAAGTTAAAGTCTCCACATAGGATCTTATGATCGTAGTGTAAGGTGGATAATTGTTCCAGATTATTAATAAGTTGGGTCTCGTAATTACTAAAGGTGCCAGGTGCTCTGTAGGTGCATCCAATTAATACTATTGCGTTATTTAAATGTAAGTTAACCCATAAAGTCTCAGGCATGTTAAGTGTACTACTTTGTTAGCTGTGATACAGTAAGTGCACTCAGAAAGTACATGAGACAACCCTCTCCCTTACCACCTTCCTTGTCACACCGAAAGTGTGTATAGTTATCTAAGCTTATCTCTTCATCCAGTATGTTCGAGTTACACCAGGATTCAGTGATGACAATTATAGGGGGTTTGTATATTACTGTGAGTGCTCTGAGCATCGGTAGTTTATTTAGAACGGATCTAGCATTTATGAGGATCAGGTAAAGATGAGATTTGAAATAGCACTTGAAGTACTTAAGTTCGTCAATCAGCCCCGAATGTGGTTCAGCACCCAGTAGTACTGTTTGACATGACGACCCTATGTTAGGAGGAGTTTCAGCATCATGCTCACTTATGTCTATCGAGTTGGTGTGTGCTGTTTTCGGTGAAGAATTAAGCGTTGGAGTACTGGATTTGCTGTAGGCTAAGGCATTTTTATTTTTAGTTAAGCTAGAAACGGGGGTAGGGATCTATATTTGACCTCAACTTGTGCATGTACCAAGTGTGCTTAGTGGATGCGGGCGCACTAGACTGTTCCTACATTCATGCAAAGGGGGAGCCAGCACTAGCGGTTTAGGAGTGTTAACATCCCTACCAGCTGTTTTTTCAACGCTGACAGGGACGCAGGGGATAAAAAATGATTGGGACCTTGTGAAGACCATGGTCTATTATTCCACCTATTGTTAGGTACTAGTGGTGTCCTTGTATGGGTTTCGTATGTACTGCTTTGTGGGTTAGTTCCCAGCAGACTTGTACCGTATATCCGATCAAAATTTGTTTGTGTGCCATACTGTGAATGCCCTGAGTTGTTGGTGGTCGAGTTCTGACTATTGCCGCTTGTACTCTTGAGGGTGGCATTGTTGTGACGTTGGTTATCAGTGTGGGCCATGGTGCTATTTCGCACGTTGTGGGTGCCAATACTATTGACCGTGGGGAATGTGGGCTTATTTATACTGCCATTGTTGTTGGCATGATTTGGGGTCATATTCTTTTTTTACCAATGAACTTATGGCTAGGAGAGGACAGGGTCAACATTCGGGGGATTTTGACTTTTCCTTGGATTATTTAGTGACATGTCTAAATCTACGGTGGTGGGTGGTATAGTTTTATTAGCTATTTGATTACAATTTAGCGGCCTTTCGGTTGGTGTCGCTCTCTGAGAAGATAATTCTGTGTGGTTAGAGAGGGGTTGTGCGGTGGATTCTACGGTGTCTCTCAAAGGGTTGGGTATAATTGCTGCTTGCAATGTTCTATTGTTTATTCCACAATTAGACTCAGTGTGATAATTATATACGCGCCTTTCTATGACGGTCTTGTCTATCGCAACCTTTATTAGTTTGCAATTTCTGGCTTGCGATAGGGTGTGTTGGGAGTGGGTAAATTTTCTGGCCTCAGCCGGTGTTTCGAACTGAAAACGAATAGGACAACACTTTTCATGTTGACACTTCTTCTGCCTGTAGCACTTAGTCTTGAAGTTGGTCATTTTCGCCTCACTAAGTAAGATGCGCTGTACCATTCTTAGTGCCTCATTGTCCGGAACGTTGTAGACAATAGCATTTAGTTTAGCATCGAGTCGTTTTGTTACTTCTGTAGTAACAAAGTTAATGAGGTTATCCACCTTAGATACCGATTCCGTGTCAAGTTTGTTAAGGTTTACAGTTTTCATGAGGATAGTTTTAAGGTGTCAGTTCACAGACCTGCGATCTGATATCGCTGATCTGATCTGATAATTTGGATATTTTGGTATTGGTTTCAGTAATTCCAGGATTTGCTGACTTACTGTTTTTTATTTCCCTTAACTCGGCCTTAAGTTCTCCTATAGACAACTTTAGAAGTTCTATTTCTGAAAATAGTTCTGAAACAGAGCTTGATGGCTGGAGCTTTTCGATAAGCACACAAGGTGAAGGGAGGGTTTCCGTATGAGCAGAGGGTACTGGATTTTTTGGAGTAGTGCTAATACTAGCTGTCAGTGCAGTTTTATCCTCAGTTTCAGCTCGACGCTTATGACATACGAGTGGGTTATGTGGCTCACTATAACCGCTTGTAGTGAGTGTGTTGCTTTATGTGGCAATCAGGGACGTAAAATTAGTTATCATTTTTACAGGGGATTGAGTTCGTTGCCTTTTACTTTGATTAACCATAAGTATTTGCCATAAGAGTTTATGGTTATAGGTATGGAGGAGGTAGAGAACTTGTGCAAGGAAACCGTCTGTTTATTGGCCACGTTATAAATATAGCCCAGGCATGACAGTCAGCCACACGTTTTCTCCCTTCCAGTGAGCTTCTAGTCTAGGTTGGATGAAATATGGCATATAATTCGTGTACTGCACCCATAATTCCACCCATCTACTACGGAATCATCTGAATGGCTGCTGAAGGGCATTAGTCCGTTCACTATGGAGTTCTGTTGTGGGCTGCTGTAATTTAGAGTCAGCTAAATGCTCGGTAAGCATATGTAAAATTAATCTATGTAAAGGTATAATTTGCGTACGTGAATTAGTTCTTAGGCGTCCAGTCACAGCTAATACAGGGGCACTGCACTATAACCCTAGTCCTTACCTTAAGCCTGACCACAATACTGACCACGAACCTGACCCTAATACTAGTCAATACCATAATGTGCTATCGACCCATTTTCCAGACAGTGACCAAAAATGAGGTCAGAATGAAATTTGCAAATTAGTTCGTGCACAGCGTTCATTGTGGGAATTGAAGTTAATGAGATCAGCAAGTGAATTTCGGTAATCCTTGTAATGCGCTCATGTTAAATAATTACCTCATGCATTTCCAGGTGTCGCCTAGTTATTTTATTTTTGTGTTCACCTCAGGTTATCGGTCTGCCTTTGCATAAGACGCAGTCGTACTGAGCGCCCGCAAGCAGCGTTTCAACATATCTACCTCCTAAAAAGGATGCCAGAATGACGCCTCGGTGTAATTTGAACTGGATTGCACTACAATTAGTACCTATGTATTGCTCATGCGATTACGTGCATGCTTGTCCATCTCATTATAAAGCGTACCTCCAACGGCATTGTTTTCACAAAGAAAATTTAGTGCAGCTTATGCAGTTATCTGCAAATGCTTTGTTAGATGATTCACACACATCTGCAGAGTCATTGTACAGCTATTGCTCTTGTGATTTAACCACTTCTTTACGATTTCTGTGAGGACACAATTTATCAGGACTGGGAAGTGCGCTGCGTTCTTCATCACTTATGTGCATATCTTAAGCTTGTGAGATGGAACTCAGAGCGTTTATTATTTACCCTAGTGTTCCAAAGTCGTGATGTCTCAAAAAGGTTTTCGGGCACACGCACTCGTATATCAACGCCCCCACCCATTATTATTATTACTGAGTCTTCATGTCACTCTAATATACCAGACGGAGAGATAAGCATCGATGAATGCACACACTTCTGGCGTGACAGGAACAGTGGTAAGGGAGGAGACTGCCTTATGTACTTCCTGAACACACTTACTGTATTACAGCTAGAAAATAGGGAAATCAACGAGATGCAAGACCCTCCATGGGTCAACGTATACTTCAGAAACGCTACAGTACTAATTGAATGCATTTACAGAGTACCTGGCACCCTTAGTGATTGCGGGATCAAACTTATCAATGCGCTGGAGCAAGTGTCCACTCTTCCGTCCGACCATGAGGTCACATGTGCAGACTTCAACCTACCGGAAATCACCTGGGAAGTTTTGACAGACCCAGCCTAATGTGATAAGCTCTTGGGTGCCATAGATGAATTTGAATAAAGCAAGAACGAAAGTGGGTTGTGCAGAATAATATGGTACCATCATTTATTTCGTAGGCTTCTCATCAGCTGCTTACAGCCTAAATACATAATGAGGTTTGCGTACAGAAAAGTTTTAACATACTTGCAAATTTTTACATGTTGCCAGTTGACAAAAAGTTCCACAGTAAGTGAACAGTGCTCAAAAAATTGCGCTTATATAGTTTTTACACATGCAGTTCAAGTTTAAACAAAATAGATGTATGCATACAATGGTAAAGGAGTTACGTAATAAAGACGAAATATGAGTTAGATACAGAGTGACTAATAAATTAGGTAACAATGTACTGAGTTCAACTCAAATCATAGAAACAAGAGACAAGCAAAATTACAGAATATATGTCATAGATGAATATGTCATAGATGAAGAGAGTATCCTCTGGGGGCTGGAAGACCGACGCTAAATTCCGTTTACTTGTTTGCTTGATCCTCTATATTGCTCATCTGTTAGAATCTACCTGAACCTAGCAGTTTATGGAAGGGGGCAACTGAGTTAGGTGGATCTTGGAAGATCTATCGCACTAATTGTGAGTTGAAAACATTAATCTTATGTTAAGTTGTGAGTTTAATCAACCATGGTTACATGAATGTAACACATATTTGGTGTTGACATGTTGCTATCATATGAAGATGATTTACTGTGATTTGGGAAACAGTTTCATATTAAACAAAGATCAGGTGATGATATTCGACCCTACGTAGAGTAAGTTCTATAACAATGAGGACAGAGTGTTAACTGCCAGTAAAACCGGATGCAAAACCTAATCTTGCGACGACCATATGCTAACTGCTGACGTAAAAGAAACGGATTTTCCCGGGTTCTTATTTAGTGATTACTGACATCATCCCACTTCCTGTGGTACTGTCCTAAGATAGAATTTCGTGAAATTGATTTTAAGGTTTCCCGAGGGTTAAAATATGAATTATGCGTAACATTTCTGAAAACATTTGCTATTGATTCACTAGTCCCTCATCCTTTTGAGGGGCACTGGAACGGTAGATTCTAGGTGAGTTCAGCAAAGTAAATAACTTACTTTTTCTGATAAACCCAAAATATCCGTTTTTGGAAGTTTGTAGCGGTTAGTGATAATCGTCACAACACACAAGATGAGTGTACTACATTGCAGCTTCATGCCCAGTGGTACTCTTCTGCTTGTGCACGAGTTTGTGAAGCACAGAGTGAGTGAAATTCTGTTTATAGCTGCGGACATCTGAAGGATCCGACTAACAATATTTCAGAGAGATTAATCCTCTGGATAAGTGGAGTAGGACTCCATTAACGTAAGTACTGATTTGCAAATACATCCACTTTGAGAATGACGCTGATGTTAAAGGAGGACAAAGGGAATGGGTAGATCCCCTCAACGTTATACGCAGTCACTGAAGAAGCTCCAAATTACAAATGAAAGTGTAATTACAGACTATTAGCTCGTGTATACCTCAGTTTGCATCCTAATAGGTGCATAAACCTCATTAAGGCAGCACATTCAAATTGTTACTATAAGTAGGTTATCAACACATAAAGGCATTCAAATAGCAAAAAACATAATAAATTAGAGAACTTTGCTGACAGTAGTATACAACATAGGAATGGCTCCCAGCTAGTGGGTGATGCAGTCAGTGCATGTTAGAAGAAACTAGTGGATAATTTGTGGAAGTGCTCCAGTTGTTTCCAAGTGGACTTGAATAAAGCAAGCTCAAAGCGTTGAAAGGGATTCGTTTGGACTGACTTTATGTTTGCATGCAAGTGCAAGTCCGGAATCCCACACCATGTCTAATTCTTGTCCATACATACATTGTAGTCTGTGCCATGGGTACTGGCTTTTGAGAAAATATGAAGAGATTCGAGTTCTTCTGATACAGATGTAAAAAGGCCATGAGTAGTGGAGTGCTTGTGAACATGGTGCACAATCTACAGATCATAAATAAATGTCTAGAAGTTTTTGTTGATAATGAAGAAAAATATACATAACTAATGACAGTTACTATACTTTGGAGTCTATAGAATAATTACCGTTAACGGACACCTAGATCATTTTTTTAATGCTTAAAACTGAGAATTGAAATATGAGTGTTGTTTTACCGAGCCAAACAAATGTACAATATCGACGAGGCACGTTAAGTTCCATGTCTTCAAAGGCCGTTTACGAAGAATCCGCTAAGTCAATAATTTACCATTCTATATGCTGTTCACAGCTGTCTAAAAACCCTCTCCGGGTTTTCGAAGCAGGAAGTGACCTGAGCAGTGTGACAGATGACTGGATATTACAAGGCGTATGAGAAATATGACATTCCAATCAGATTTTTTTTGTAGCAACTTGTCAGTAAACCGGATGTGCTTATTAAACGCAGAGGAAAATTGGGGCTGGTGTTTGCAGGTTTAAAGTGGACAGATGTGCAGAAACAACTGAGTAAATTTCTAGGACGTAGTCTCAATGTGAGTGTTTCAATTAACTGTCTTGTCTTATACGCGTTGACTAGATGATGGTAAACATCTGCAGCCATTTTTTCATGTGCTTATATTATCACTATACCCTTTCAACCCTCTGTTTTTTGGACTGTGGATGCTTGGGAAATAATAAGCTAACATGATATTTCTCCTGTGCTTTTGCAATCTGTGAAAGTTATTCATCTGAATTCATGTATATAATGATAAAACGATGAAAATACATTAAATTCGATGTAAAAGCATTTACGGAGTAACCCTCTAAAAAACGACCTGGCACATTTGATTGACGAAATCTTAAAAAATACCTTATGGCTAGTTTTATAAGTCCTAATCTTGACCGTCCTTGTTAACAATGTTTTTCTTTTTTCACCATTGCATGTGGTAGAAGGAATAAAACCGAGGAAATTTAATTCTAGTCGCAAAATAATAGCATAAGACATATAGGTGTACTTACAAATGCACCTTTGGCACCGATATCATAGAATAGGTCCCATGCTACCGCAAATTTGGCTTCATTTTTTTCCTCTAACTTTCACATCTATTCTCACAAAAACTCTAAATTCATTAAATTCTTATTATGTCTAAAATAGAGCTTAAGTCAATACTTTGTGCAACTGTGGTGACTACTTCTCACGCTACCAAAATGAAATTATGGAGATATAGTTGTTGGTAGATCCGTGGTGGTTTATTTTGCTACCTACATATATAACTGTTGTAAAGCGATGTGAAAGGCGATTACATAGGGCGTGGTTATTCAACAGTGTTTTGCCGGTCTCGATTTAAAATGCTTTATTATCCACCACTTACTTGAACTGATAAAATCGCATTTTCCAGCATAGTTTTCGAGCAGTTCGGCTGTCACTTTGCCAGTTAGTATTGTCTAAAGTTGTAGTCATTTTTAATATGCGTTGACTATATTATTGTTTCTATGCATTTTTCTATCAACCTATGCGTGCGATTTTGAGGGTAATTAACCTGAACTGCTGTTCATGTCTGCAAAGTTCTATGTTAAAAACTTAGCCAGTTACCATTGGAAGCCTTATTCCTTTTATGTATTTCGGCTCATTTTTTCTGTTTGTATGTGTAAAATTTATATATTTTTTCGGTCTCTGATTTTACGTTGCTTCGTGTTTGTTAATTTTTTTTTCAGATTGGTTCTACTTCTGGGATTCTTGATCGCTTCATTGTCGAGCCTTTCGTGCCACATGAACAGGTAGGTTTTCATCACAATTTCACTTATATACATATATACTTAGTACATTGAATTAATCTGTGGTTTTGTGTGGATCGCTTCAATAGGCAACAGTTTATACCGTATGCTAACATCTTAATTAAATGTAGCTAAACTATAATAACCAGTAGATACCCACAAAACGTACGATAAGAATCATGCAAACCTGATGCGTCTAACACAGAATTCAAGAAGTCACTATTATATAATTCTTAATAAATTTTCAATGAGAGCTACTAATCACAGGTTTCAATGGAAGTATAATAATATGGGTACATGAGATATTATTTGCAAAAATATTAGGAGAGTGTTAAATTGAAAAAAAACCTAGAATCTCTAATGTTATGGTCAGCTAAAAATTTACTGTATAATATATGAAATGTGTCTAGCTTGCATGGATTATTTATACAAACATTTGTGATGTTTTGTTTCACTCTAACCTAACTGCTTCACTTGTCATTAGTAAGACAATGGGTACCATCATTGCTTATTTCGTTGGCTTCTCATCAGCTGCATACAGCTGACGAATAATTGCATGATTTCAGTTAATAGAAGGCTCAAAACTTAATAAGTAGTCCTCAGAAAATTACTTGGAAAGTTAAAGTTTAAACGAAAATATAAATGTTTGCATACAATGGTAAAAAGTTACATAATAAAGATAAGAGGTGAGTAAAGTAATGATTAACTAATAAACTGGGTAACAATATATATTGAGTTCAACTCAAACCATAGAAATAAGAGACAAGCACAGTTAAACTATATCACATGGGGAAGAGGTTAACGAAAAAGTGAAGACATCCACTTTCTATCAGAACACATTTAAATCGGCTTTCAGGTGTTTGATAGCGTCTTTTTTTGAGGAAAATTAAGGAGAGTTAAACTCTTTTGTTTACTGGTTATTTTAAAGGACTTTACGATGTTCACTTCATGACCTATATCACAACGCCACTATTGTAAGCATTTGTCCCTTTGAGACATCGTAGACATTGTAGTACATGTTCAGGAAACCAAAGATGTGCCCTCCGTAGATATATGCAAGTTTGTATACAGAGTTAGAGTTAACATGAGAAGGCTATCTGTCAACTTTTGATTACACACCAAAGATGAGCATGTTGTCCGATAAACGCGAACCAACTTAACTTACTTTACTTACTTACTTTACTTCGGCTATCTCCTACGGGAGGATGAGCCGGCTTCATGAACATCTCGAATCATCGCTGCCCAGGCGCGGCGATCTGATGAAGAGAGTTCATGAAGTTTCATGGGAATTTGGTACGAGTGATGTCCCCAGAATCGCTCGGCCTTTTGTTTGAGAGTGCAGCTCTAGCCTTTACACAACCAAGTGTGACCTACAAGGCAGTAGGAGTGCAGTAGGGAGTCCACTATCCACTGGCAACCGGTGACCGGAGTTCGGTTCATACGCCTTTTTGAATTGGGCCAGACATCCAACAAGCCCTTTGTCCATACGTCTGCCGGTGAGCTCCAGTGAGCTTCATACGCCAGTCGTTGGAGGTTTGGAATCAGGGTTTAGCCATCTCCCCTAGACTGTCATCCAATGGACAGTCAACCAGGTGAAGAGCGCCGGGCATCCGCTTTCGCCCTCTCCCTTTGGTGAAAAACACCTCCGCCACGTGAAGGCAGTGAGTAGGACTTCCTCAGGAGAGGCTATGTAAGACGCCCGGTCATATGAGAGCATTTCAAGAGGTGTGCGGAGGGGTGGCCAACCCGCAGCGCAAGGCACCCACCCCCAACCATCCTGAGGCTTTAGATAACCAAACTAGCTAGCTAGTTAGATATTCAATCTTCTGTTAACTATTCCTGTAATATTGTCACCTTTCAGATCGAGTTGAATGAACGCAGGTTTGTTTCGCTTCCCCCCTGTGATTTGTTTTTGGATTTGTACGGTCACACATTTTAAGTACTTCTTAACAAGCGTCTAAGAGTGACCATTGTTTTTCAAATGTTTATGACGTCAAACATATATTAAGACTTGGTTTTATTTATTGACGTTTAGGTGTTTTGTATACATAGTGATATATATATATATAAATATATATATATATATACATTCACATGTTTGTGTTTAGTAACATATCTATACACTAAACTCTATAATTTAGTTTACTGGTATTATTTCAATATTTCCGATTTAAACTATGTACCTATTGTAACACACTATTTACTGATTTTCTTCAATATCTTTCTTCCAATGAAAATTACTTAAAAAAATCTCTTGTGGGTCTTTGAAGTCAGAAGAATATTATCTATGCATATATACACAAAGGCATTCCAATGTTATTCTTTTCCATCATGAAGGTGGTGTAGGAGTCGGTGAAGTGGATTTAAAAGTAAGTTAAAACTTCAGTATTATTATTATTCCTTTTGGTTCCTAGTGGAATATTATTATTATTATATTATTATTTCCTTTAATTCCTAGAGGAACATAGGGCTTCAACCGCGCGTCTCCATTGCGTTCGGTTCTCTGCTAGAGTCTTCACCTGGCTACACGTCTGCCCACACGTTTTCATCTCTTTTTCACATGACCTCCTCCAAGTCACCCTTGGACGACCAACTCGCCGTTCGGGTTCCACTCGAGGGCTTGTCTAGTGATTTCACTTGATGGCTTCCTTAGAGTATGACCAATCCATCTTTTCTGGCCATCTGATCTGGAGTAGTATTGAGTGAAGACAGCTATTGATGAAGGTTTGTAGTTTGTTTGAGGTGCTCTTCATGACGCGTCAAGTCTCTGATCCGTTTAGCAAGTAGCACTGACTTCACATTGGAGTTGAAAATCCGGACCTTATTTTTCATGCTGAGTACCGAGTGGAATATAATGTCCCTAATTTGTTCTGTCCTCTACAGTCCTTTTCAGCTGGTCCTAAGATTTCTTCATCTCTAGCTCATACAATCTCCTCAATGTCACTCTCTAGCTTATAGCCAACTTGTCGTTCCCTATTTGGGTTCCACTCGAGCTTATGGTCTGGTGAAAGATATCACCAGCCAACAGTCTCCTCAGCTTGTATCTCTATCCATCTCCACTTTCTTCTGGGTATTTATTGAACAATAGCTTCTTGATTGGTTCGTTCCTAGAGTGTTTTTTTAAAATTTCCTTCACGTTCCCCAGTGGAACATAGGGCTTCAAGCTACAGGCCTGAAGTTTCTGTAGCAGTGCTTCTTTTTACAGGATGGGGTTGCTAAGCCTCATGCCCAACCTTCCCTCTTCACCAGCATTATTTCTGGCTTAGCGAGGTAAAGGAGTGCGTCGGCCAGGGGTCGAACCCCGGACCATATGTATACTCGGCGAGTGGCCTAACCGCTGTGCCACCGACGCTCCTAGAGTGTTGCCTACTGCTGATTCTCGACTGGATGGATGGACTTCACTGGTCACAACTTCTCATTAGAAGTCACTCCAGGCATCTTCGTCCTGTAGCCAGTCACTAGCGAGCAAGCATCAGATTAATTTTCAAGAATTCGTTTTTAGAGATTCTGTTTGTTTCAGGTTTTCAATGGTTCTCTAACTGATATCAATCTGTGATCTAACCTGAAATGACAAGATGACAGTAGGTCCTTCTTATTCACAACAATCAATATCCCCACAGAATTTCATTGAGATGCTGGAAGTTTCCAGCCTAGCCAATGTGTTAAGTACAACCTAATACAGTTATATACTTCAGTGAACAATAATTCTTGCGTCTTCATATCAAAATCTTCAATATCTACACTGATAGATTCATTTTAATTCACTCAGGAAACGATAGCTAACAAATGAAGACGTTGAGTAATATTATTATTATTATTACTATTGTTCCCTTGGGTTCCTAGTGGAACATAGGGCTTCAACTGCACGTTTCCACTTGTTTCTGTCTTCTGCTGTACTTTTCACTTGCATCCATGTTTGTCCATACTGTTTTAACTCTTCTTCACACGATCTCCTCCATGTCACCCTTGGACGTCCCACTCACCGCTTCCCTTTCGGGATCCACTCGAGCTATGGCCTGACGCGCTATGTCACCCAGCGGCCTCCTCAGCGAGTGTCCGATCCATCTCCACTTTCTCCTGCATATATGTTGAGCGATTGGTTCTTGTTTTGTTTGTTCCTATAGTTTCTTGTTTGTGATTCTTTCCGGCCACTTGATTTTCAGTATCGAGCGAAGACAATTGTTGATAAAGGTCTGCAACAGGCTGTTGGAAATATTCTTTGTGTCCCGCCAAGTTTCTGATCCGTACGTATAGAAGAACTGACTGACTTGACGTTTGTATTGAAAATCCGAATTTTGTTGTTGATGGAGGCTGAGTGACGAAGATTTCCAGATTGGTTTCAGGTTGATGAATGTGTTTCTTGCCTTCCCGATTCTCGATTTGACATCCTCGTCCGTTCCTCCTGTAGTTGAGACAATGCTCCCTAGATAAATGAAAGAAGTCACCTCTTTCAAATTCCTCCCGTTGATGGGGATTGGCGATGGATGTTTCTGCTGTTGTTGTTGTTGGTTGGTTATTTTCATAACCTCCGTGTTGTCTATGTCCACCTGGAGTCCTGTCTTCTCTGGCCGTTTCTTCGACCAGTTTGTCGGTTTTCGCTTGTAAGTCTTCGATTTTGTGTGACATCAAACATAAATCATCCACACGCGAAATCCAGGTCTTCTAGATTCTTCACGTCGGTCCAGGATATCCCTGTCTTCTCGTTTCCTACTGTCTGACGCATAATCCAGTCCACCATAATTAGGAATATCACTGGTGATAATAAGCACCCTTGTCTGACTCCTGTGTTTACTCGACACGCCTCGCTGAGTTTTCCTTTGTGGATCACTTGACATGTGCCGTTGTCGTACAGCTGTTGGATAAGGTTGGTGAATATTTGGGGTACGCGTAGTACTTGAGTAGTTCCCAAATTACTTCGTGGTCAACGCTGTCGAAGGCCTTCTCAAAGTCTATAAAGTTGAGGTAGAGGTTAGATTGCCATTCCATGCTTTGTTCGATGATGATGATGTGTAGAGTTACAATTTGGTCAGAATATGATTTGCCTTGCTTGAATCCAGCTTGTTCTGGTAGGAATTCTGTATCCAGTGCGTCCTTTATTCTCTCCAGGATGATGCGACTCAGGATTTTGCTTGGCGTCGACAGGATCATGATTCCTCGCCAGTTCTTGGTAGTTTCACGAGGTAACCTTTCCTCCAGTCAGTAGGCACCTTTCCCTCCTTCCAGACGATTCATTTTACTCCTCAATGTCCAGTAAATGTTCTTCAAAAGCTACTGGGAATCAAATCAAAAAGTACTAAACGTCTCCCTCGTCCTAGTTTGGGATTCAATGACAGTACACATCCACCACAAGGGTTCGAACTCAGGACCAGTAGTGGAGTTCATCCTGTCTGGAGGATGAACAAATACTCGCCACAGATGTCATTGGTTAGTGCCAGTCTCATGAATTGGTTGAAGTTCGAATTCATGTGCTGGTTGGCCGGTTTAGTCAGTTCCCAGTGGCTAAACCTACCTGGTAACCGGAAGGTCCTGGTTTAGAGATGTATGTGGTTGTGTGTGTGTGTACTTCCGATGAGTCCCAAACGCGGACGAAACACCTGGTTGTCCATTACTCTCTGCTGGTTTTCAATTCTCTCACTGATATCAATGCATTGTCAAAGTTTCAACTGACACTGATTTTCCTCAAAGTATCAAGAACATCAAGTTTGCAGTATTAAATATTCCTAATTTATTTTGAGCCTTCTCTTCAGTTTCGAACAGCCTAAAATATAGATGAATAGACATTTGTAACAATGATATTTTCCGGTCTCTACAATTATAAATCTTTTAATTAATTTAAGCATACAATAGCCAGCCAGTAAAAGCAAATTCCAATGATATCAGGAAGTGAATTGTAGAACAATAGTCAGTTAGTTGTAGAATATGCATGGTCAATGAGATAAAATGAGATGAAATAATTTAATGATGTGTGTGTGTATGTGTATAGATGAATACGTTCAGCAAAAATACCAGTTTCGAGAATGAGTGCAACCAGTGGAATGTTGTGAGACAATGTGAATACTTCAGGAAATAAACCAACACTAATGAGGTGGACTAGACATAAGTTGAAAAGGTTGAAAATAGCGACAATAATAATAATGGTGGTTGTAAAATAATAATAATAACGATGCTGATGTGGCGTAAACTTAAAAGTACTATTGGCGAATGACTCTCAAATTAATAATAAACAAAACGATATTGTTTTTACTGACGTTTCGCTATTTAATGCTAACAGCTTTATCAAAGTATTATTAAACCGGAATTTACAGAATCTCAGCATATACATATCTATCAAAGAGTTAGGGGGTTAGAAATTACACAAGTTAGGTCAAGTTAATAGGACATATTGAAAGTCAAAATAACAATGAAGATCACTAAACTAAATAACAGAGGTAATAGTACATCTGCTGTGGTATCAAAACAAAGTTTACTAACTTGATCATGGTTCGTTAGTCTGGGGGCATTTTTCGTTGTCAAGCTGGTCAATTGGTAAAGATAACAAAATCAAGTGTAGATTGTTGGATTTGATCAGTGTGTAACATTATAAAGGCAGTGTGTGTTTACATAGTGAACTTGCATATCACATTCGTGTTGATTTTGTCACTTCTCACCCCTTAACTCTTTGATAGATATGTATATGCTGAGATTCTGTAAATTCCGGTTTAATAATACTTTGATAAAGCTGTTAGCATTAAATAGGAAAACGTCAGTAAAAACAATATCGTTTTGTTTTTCATTCATTGGGAAATACAAAAAAACCTTTATTATAATGAATATCATATACCCAATGCCCAAATTTTTTCAAATTGTTAAAAGTGGACTTGGTTTGGACATATATAATATTAATAATGAATTTAGTGAAGTGGAATGAACGGGATTTTTTAAATAAGATAACTGTTTCATCCTAGTTTGGGAATCATCATCAGTATGCACTTGCCTTGTAACCGGAAGGCCTTGTGTTCGAACCCCCAGTGATAGGTGTACACTACCGATGATTCCCAAACTAGTTGGATGAAACAGCTGTCCAGTAGTCCCTGGTTTTCAATGGTTCTCTAACTGATATCAATCCGTATGATAACAAGTTAGAAAAGCACTACTTAAATCTATGGTAATGAAGTTATAAGAAGTCGAAAGTGAAGCGGTTGCAATCAATACGTGGAAAACACCCATACGAACATTATAAAAGAAGAGAACACGAAGTTCAGCAAAGATGGCGATCTTTTCGGTGATTTCATTTTCAAAAGTAGCTGTACAATCGCATTAAAGTACATAATTTTACATGGAGACAATTCTTGTTTGATTCTACATAATTACGACGATGAATAAAAGGTGATAATTATTTCCAACTAGATATAGTTTTTACGAGAGGCTTAGAAACAAAATTACACAGGATTACAAACACACACATTTGATATCCGTTCTAATCCTGTATAATTTTGTTTCTAAGCCTCTCGTAAAAACCATATCTAGTTGGAAATAATTATCACCTTTTATTCGCCGTCATAATTATGTAGAATCAAACAAAAATTGTCTCCATGTAAAATTATATATTTAAATGCGACTGTACAGCTTTTGAAAATGAGATCGCCGAAAAGATATCTTTGCTGAACTTCGTGTTCTCTTCTTTCCAATACATGGAAGACCAATTCTTTGTATACCGAAGAAGTATGTTCAACCTCTATGAAAGCGTGAAGGCTAGAGGCTTGAACTTTCTGTAGCAGTGGTGATTATCTTTACAGGATGAGGTTGTTGCTAGCCTCATGCTTAACCTTCCCTCTTTACCAGTCTTATTACTGCTTTTCCGAGGTAAAGTAGGAGTACGTCGGTGGCACAGCGATTAGGACGCTCGCCGATCATGCACATGGTCCGGAGTTCGATCCCCGGCCGATGCACATCCGATATCAATGGTCGGCCTGCGAAATTTGGGCTACCGATATCATATGCTGAAAATTCCATATTTGTATCAAAAATACTGTGTGGAGTCAAGCTATATTAAAATTAAAAAAAATAAAATGTAGAAGTTAGAATTCATGAGCCATTGAATCGGGTCCCAGTGGCTAAATGGTATACGAGCTTGCCTTGTAACCGGAAGGTCCTGGGTTCAAATCCCAGTGGGTGCGTACTGCCGATGATTCCCAAACTAGGATGAAACAGCAGCTGTCCAGTACTCCCTGGTTTTCAATGGTTCTCTAACTGATATCAGTCCGTGATCAACTCGTAAAACATAAAATGTTTACCTTGGTCTAGAATAAGACCAACAAATCGTCCATGAACATTAGCACTTTAAATTCCTGCCGCAATTTTCTTTTCCTTTCTTCTTCTATTCCTTTGTTTCATTGACAAACGTTCATTTGCGACTTTTTATGATTTTACTACCTTAGGTTTAAGTAGTGGTTTTCTAACTTGTTATCATATTTACAAAACCCTGTTCATTTCACTTCACTAAGTCCCTTATTATTATTATTATTATTAATTTGAGTGTCATTCGCCAATAGTACTTTTAAGTTTACGCCACATCATCATTGTTATTATTTTACAATCACCATTATTATCGTTGTTATTTTCAACCTTGAACTTGTGTCTAGTCCACCTCATTAGTTGGTTTATTTTCTGTAGTATTCACATTGTCTCACATTCCACTGATTGCACTCATTCTCGAAACTGGTATTTTTGTTGAACGTGTTTATGTTTACACACACACATTAAATTAAACTATTTCATCTCATTTTATCTCACTGACCATGCATTTTCTACATCTAACTGACTATTGTTCTACAATTCACATTCTGATATGATTGTAATTTGCCTTTACTGGCTATTGTTTGCTTAAATTAATTAAAAGATTTATAATTGTAGAGTACTGTCCGACTACGCAGGTGGTCTGGGGTTCAATCCCCGGTCGACGCACTCCTCCTTTACCTCGGGAAGGCAGGATGATGTTACAGGATTGGACTACACCGACTCCTAGATTAGAAATAAGAAGTGAAGTGGTAGAGTACGTTAACCACTTCACTTACTTGATAAGTACCATCAGCCAACGCCAACGGGTTGATATCTGACGAAATCTCAGCACGAATAGAGAAGGCTAGTTTCGCATATGCCAGTTTACGCTGTCCCTGGCGTAGACGTGATATCCGGTTGGCTGTCGACCAAAGGGCGTGTGCACTGCTCATCAGTCCGCTCCGTCCTCCTTTATGGCTGTGAGACCTGGCCATTGAGAGTGGAAGACATGAAAAGATTAGCTGTCTTTGATCATAGGTGTCTGCGTTCTATCTCCCATGTGAAGTGGTATAATAAGGTGAGCTATATTGAGGTAAGACGTCGAGTGCTACGTAGGTAGGGGAAATCAATTGACGAGGCTGTGAAATTACATCGACTGAGATGGTTAGGACATGTGTTACGTATGCCTAGTCATCGCCTTCCTCGACAATGGGCAATGTTAGCTGATATAGGGTCAGGCTGGAAAAGAGCTAGCGGCGGTCAAACGAAAACATGCACCATTCAATGAAATGTACAACAGTTAGTCTAAGCTACGTAGGAAGATGTAGACTTCCTGACTGGTTGGGGTCCTCGGTACGGTAAAAACCAATGGTTGGAAACAATTGGTGACATGGCTCAAAATCGTTCCCAATGGCTAGCGCAGATGCATCCACTCCTTGTGACTTATCATATCCAATGAAACTATATTGTTCTTCGTTATTACAATTCCTTTATCTCACACCTCTGTTTACTGTCTCTAATACGCATTTCTCCTACTTTCTTCTCTTGCTTTGTGTGCTACATGGAGGGAGTGTGGCGACTTGAACTGCCGCACATATGTGCAAAGTTCTATGTCGAAAACAGACAGACAGACTGGAAGGCAGTAATAAGACTGGTAAAGAGGGAAGGTTAAGCATGAGGCTAGCAACCCTATCCTGTGAAAGTAATCACCACTGCTACAGAAACTTCAAGCCTCTAGGTTGAATCCCTGTTCCACTGAAAGCGTGAAGGCTAGAGGCTTGAAGTTTCTGTAGCATTGGTGATTATTTTCACAGGATAGGGTTGTTGCTGGCCTCATGCTTAACCTTCCCTCTTTACCAGTCTTATTACTGCCTTCCCGAGGTAAAGGAGGAGTGCGTCGACCGGGGATTGAACCTCGGACCACCTGTGTGGTCGGCGAGCATTCTACCGCTGTGGCACCGACGCACTCAACAATTATAAATCCTTTAATTAATTTAAGCATAGAAAAGCCACCCTATATTCCACTGGGAGCGTAAAGGAATAAAAAAGATAATTGTACAGCCTGAAAAAGAGTAACTTTATTGAAACCACAATTATTGCCTCTAACTATTTTGTTCTGAATAAATTATGGGAATATTCAAGTTACAATTATATTTCTAAATTCTCAGCGAAATTGAAATGATTAATTCCAATGTTTCGTTCGGCAAACTGGTCTGAACTTCTTCAGAGAAATTAATCGAAGTTAACATAACAGAGGTTTGTATATAAAAAGGACATCTCTTGTTTAAAAAAAGTTTGTCTAAGCATATGAGTCATGAAACAGGTATCAACATGTATACTGAACAAAATTGTATGAGCTGTGATCAAAATCTGACCTCAGACTTTCAAATATGAGTCTACTTTTGTTACACACTTTAAACAGAGTGTACTTTTCATCAGATTACGTTCGACTAAAAGTTCATGGTCGTAGATAACTGAATATGAAAATATATGTGTGTATATGCAGTATACATTGGTGTGTGTGTGTGTGAATGGGTAAACAGTTGTAAAACATAATAGTTCTAGTGGGAAGCCGTGACCAGTAGGGCACAGCAAGTTGAAGGTGAGGCAGTTACTCATCGAAGAAGAAATTGCGAAGTAGTCGCGCTATGTCATGAATTGGCAGAAGTTAGAATTCCTGGGCCTGGCTTAATGGTCTACTAGCTCGCCTTGTAACCAGAAGGTCGTGGGTTCGGACCGTGGCGATGGGTGCGTACTTCTGAAGAGTCCCAAACTAGGCTGATGAAACAGCTGTCCAGTACTCCCAGGTGGTTTTCCAATGGTCCTCTAGCTGATATCAGCTCATCATGAAATCCTCCAACCAATGAAACTAAATCCCTACAAAAACCCCATACTTGTAAAACATTTGTTAGCCACTCCATAAGAAGATATAGACAGTCGGGAATTTAGACCAAGTATGATTAATTGGTGATACGTATCCATTTTTTATTTATTAATCAGGATTTGCCATACATCAACTAACATCACACCTTCACTTTTGTTCAAACTGTTAGTATCTAGAATTTTATGATTAGACGCACATTTTTAAAATGATGGTGTTTAGGGTTATAGTTTAGTTGAAACACCCTGTCCAACTTATTGATTTGTCTTCTTTTTGAAGATTAAGCTGCTTTATTCGACCTACTGAAGTTGTCAGGTGACTCGACAGCTACGGATTTAGGATAAAAACACTTGCAAAATTATACAAATATAACTTTTACAAATGTCTTCCTCTCACTTTCCGCCCAATTATTTTAGAACTATTTTGTCAAATCTTGATCATAGTTCATATGAATATGTAAATAGAGTTAATGACTGACTGACTGGACTGGTTTCAACATAGGACTTTTTGCACCGACGTGCAGCAGTGGTGGCACAGTGGTTAGGACTCTCGCCGACCATGCACATGGTCCGGCGTTCGATCCCCTGCCGACGCACACCTGATATCTATGGTCGGCCTGCAAAATTTGGGCTACCGATATCACATGCTGAAAATTCCATACTTGTACACAAAATACGGTGTGGAATCAAGCTATCATAAAAAAGTCTCCACACTCCATGTAGCACACCAAGCAAGCGAAGAAAGTAAAAAGAAATGCAAAACAGAGACAGTAAACAGAAATATGAGACAAAAAGAATAGTAATATGGAAGAACAATATAGTTTCATTGGGTATTATATGTCACAAGAAGTAGATGCATCTGCTCAAGCCATTGACAACGATTTTGAGCCATACCACCAACCGTCCCGAGGACCCCAACCAGTGAGGAAGTCTACACCTTCCTACGTGGCTGGCTTAAACTAACTGTTGTAGATTTCATTGACTGATGAAGCTATGTTTTGGTTTGACTACCATGTGCTAGCTGTTTTCCAACCTGACCCTATTTCAGCTAACAATGCCCGTCGAGGAAGGCGGTGGCTAGGAATACGTAACACATGTCCTAACCATCTCAGTCGATGTAGCTTCACGACCCTCCTTACCGAGCACTCGACCGATTCCTCACCTCAATATTGCTTACCCTATTATACGCAGACACCTGTGATCAAAGACAGCTAGTCTCTTCATGTCTTCCACTCCCAAAGGCCAGGTCTCACAGTCATAAAGGAGGACAGAGCGGACTGCTGAGCAGTACACACGTCCTTTGACCGATAGCCAGCCGGATATCACGTCTACGCCAGAGACGGCGTAAACTGGCAAATGCTACACGAGCCTTCTGTATCCGTGCTGAGATTTTTTCAGCGATCAAACCATTGGTGTTGGCTGATACAACTTCCCAAATAAGTGAAGCGGTCAACGTGCTCTACCACTTCACTCCTGCTTATCTGTAAGCTAGGATTCGACGTAGTCCAGTCCTGTAGCGTCATCATCTTACATTTGACGGGAGCGAATCGCATGCCGATTATTCAAAGATTGAAGCTCAAGATGTTGAGAAGACTGCATTTTGTCAGCGTCTTCACCTAGGAGGAAGGACTATATCATCTGCGTATTCTAAATCAACGAGATTGTTCCCTGATGGTAACAAGTCAATCCCTGGGTCCCTGAAGTGAGTTAAGGTTAATTCCACTAGTACATCTATGATGAAATTGAATAGAAATGGGGATAGTGGTCATCCCTGACGGTTTCGTTAAATAGAGTTAACGAAACCATAGACGACACACCCTATTAGAATGTCTAAATTATATATCGTCAAATGTATATGATACGTCAATTTTAATAACACTGTCCTATTGGCATGTGTCTTTCTCTTCTTTGATCTTTTTCTAGGCAAAACGTTTTGAAGTATCCGTTGAAAGTTTGATGAAAGGTGATAATTCTGAAGAAGAAGGAATGAAAGCTGGTTGTTCTGTAAATCAGATACTACAAAGTACACTTCTTTCAGAGGTGAAATGTCCAATACGTGCACAGTAAGTGTAAAAAGACAGAGAGAGGATAACACGATAATTTTTATCATAATGAAGGTTTTTTGTATTTTTCAAGGAGTGAAAAACAAAACGATATTGTTTTTACTGACGTTTCGCTATTTAATGCTGCTCTAATAGCTTTATCAAAGTGTTATTAAACCGGAATTTACAAAATCCACTCAGCTTATATATAACAAAGAGTTAAGAGGTGAGAAAATAGACTACTTAGGTCAAGTTAAAAGGACATATTGAAAGTCAAAATAACAATGAAGATCACTAAACCAAATAAAAAAGGCAATAGTACATCTGTTATGGTATCAAAACAAACTTTACTCACTTGATCATCGTTCGTTAGTCTGACGTCATTTTTCGTTGTCAAGTTGGCCAATTGGTAAAGATAACAAAACCAAGTGTAGATTGTTGGATTTGATCAGTGTGTAACATTATAAATGTAGTGTGTGTTTACATAGTGAACTTGCTTATCACATTCGTGTTGATTTTGTCACTTCATGGGGGAGGGAGGTGTTGTAACCAGGTCAGATTCTGTTTTAGTCCATCATTCCTATTCAGTTCAGACAATTGGGATTCCACTTGATATGAAGTGCCCCTGATGCTATTAGACGTTCTTTATGATTTCTGAAATTTTTCTGGATGATTTCAATATTGTCAAAATCAAGTTTGTGACTTCATTCTATAGCGTATAGGCGAGTTATGGTTGATGATTTTTCAAGTTTTTGTAGTTCAACCGGATTTCTCGGTGGTCGGACAGATACTCTGCTCTACGGTGTTCATTTCTTCTGATTTTGATTTCTTGAGATGTTTTTCCGATGTATATCGCATCACATTCCAAGCATTTTATTTTGTAGACACAATTAGATAAAGAATCTTTAGGGATCTGCTCTTTTATATGGACAAGGTTGTTTCGTAGTGTGTCTGATGTTTTAAAGAACACTAATCAAATCCAACAATCCACACTTGATTTTAATTTTGTTATCTTTACCAATTGACCAACTTGACAACGAAAAATGCCCCCAGACTGACAAACGATAATCAAGTTAGTAAACTTTATTTTGATATCATAACAGATGTACTATTACCTTTGTTGTTTGGTTTAGTGATCTTCATTGCTATTTTAACTTTCAACATGTCCTTTTAACTTGACCTAAGTAGTCTATTTTCTCACCTCTTAACTCTTTGTTATATATAAGCTGAGTGGATTTTGTAAATTCCGGTTTAATAACACTTTGATAAAGCTATTAGAAGCAGCATTAAATAGCGAAACGTCAGTAAAAACAATATCGTTTTGTTTTTCACTCCTTGAAAAATACAAAAACCTTTATTATAATGAATATCATATACCCAATGGCCAAATTTTTTCAAAGTGTTAATAGTGAACTTGGTTTGGACATATATAACGATAATTTTTATTTTTATGATGACGATGTAGTTAGTAGTCTTTTCCAATATTTGTTTGTGTGTGTGTGCGTGCGTGAATTTCTTGTGAAAGTGTAGTAGACAGACATTTGCGTTCTGTCTTTGATATAAAGTGAGTGGTATAATAAGGTGAGTAATATTGTGGTTGGAAGTAGACTATTAAGTAAAGAGGGTACGGTCGATCGATAAGGTTTTAAGGCTACATCGGCATGTGTTGTGTATGTCACATTCCATGAAGCTCTTGACAGTTAATTTAAGCCAACCATGTAGTGAAATGTAGACTGCCAGACTGGCTGAGGGTCCTTGGTGTTCTTAGAGAACCAAATATATGTAGACTGTTGGTGGTGTTACGGGTCGACGAGTGAGATTTTGTTCCAGAGACTATAGTCAGAAGTATACACGTAGAGCATTTTACGCAGTGAATCTAACCTATGTTTGTCATTCTCTAGTCGAAGAGTGATTGGGTCACAGTCAAACGAGGGATAAGTTAGATAGTTTTGCCGTATCTATGTGTATTTATCAGTTCAACTGCACCTGCAGTGACAGATATGTTGGATGTACTACTGCTAGACAGCTGAGCCAACACGTGTTACTGAACATCTCCCATCATAGTTTGCCAAAGGACAGACAAAAATCAACTGTAGTTCCATTTTGTTACATTTGTTATTACAAATATAGCTGAGGCGATAGGTATTCGAACTATTATGCCTCAAATATGCATTCAAAAGAAGTTCATACACAACTATTATCCCTCTCTTGGCCAATTAAGACCTAACCAACTGATGGTGTCACCATCCTACCCCTCAATTTCTCATCATCCCGTGATCGAATTATCACATTTTCATTCAAACATATTTATCGACTATTTCTATCTGAACATTTGTTTGTTTAATCATGCTGTTTTTAATTAGGCGTTTTATCCCAGATCGCTCCACTTTTTCATCTGTGTTATTGAAAGAAGTGTTGATTCTCAGGAATTTGATTGGTTCCAAGATTTCATCATGAACTGACATCGGTTAGAGGACCATTGAAAAACCAGATGGGAGTACTGGACAGCTGTTTCATCAGCCTAGTTTAGGACTCTTCACTGCACGCATTCACCACAAGCGTTCGAACCCAAGACCTAGTTACAAGGAGATCTCGTAGACCATTAAGCCACTGAGACCCGATCAAATGGGCCATAAACTACAGCTTACGCCAATTCACGATTTGGCGTGACCACTAACCAGTGTGGCTGGCTGGCTGGTTTCAACATAGAACTTTGCACAGATGTGCAGCAGTTCAAGTCGCCACACTGTATGGCACACAAAGCAAGAGAAGAAAGTAGAAGAAATGCAAAATAGAAACAGTAAACAGGGACATAAGGCAAAAAGAATAATAATATCGAAGAACAATATAGTTATTTTGGGAATTATAAGTCACAAGGAGTGGGTGCATCTGCGCCGGCCATTGAGAACGATTTTGAGCCATATCACCAATTGTTTCAACCATTGGTTTTTACCGTACCGAGGACCCCAACCAGGAAGTCTACACCTTCCTACGTGGCTTAGACTAACTGTTGTAGATTTCATTGACTGGTGCCATGTCTTCGTTTGACTGCCACTAGCTCTTCTCCAGTCTGACCCTATATCAGCTAACATTGCCCATTGTCGAGGAAGGCAATAGCTAGGCATACGTAACACATGTCCTAACCATCTCAGCCGATGTAACTTCATAGCCTCATCGATTAATTTACCCTCCCACCGACCGATGCCTGACCTCAATATTGCTCACCTTATTATACCACCATATCACACGGGAGATAGAACGCAGACACTTATGATCAAAGACAGTTAACCGGCCTTTTCATGTCTTCCACTCTCAATGGCCCGCCCACACACTTCCAAAAGCACACTAGCCAGTGTCATCGATGGCGAGTATTTGTCCTCACAGCCAACCAGCTTTGCCCTACTGGTCACTAACCCCGGTGGTTGAGTGCTGATGAGGAGTCCCGAACTATGACGAATCAGCTGTCCAGTACTTCTTGTTGGCTTTCCAATGATTCTCTTACTGATATCACTTCATGATGAAATCATGGAAAGAATCATTATTATTATTATTCTTAAGACTAATTGCGTAATATACATGCACAATCTTATTATCGTATTGACAAATCACCGTGGTTGGTTTTACGTTTTAATATTGATTTGTAAAGTTGTGAATCAAGTTTGACTACGGATTTATGTCGTTTGGAGAATGATTAAAAACTCCCAGGGAGTACCGGACAGCTGTCTCAACCCTAGTTTGAAACTCATTTCCAGTGCGCACCCACCCTTCGGGTATGGCTCAAAATTATTCTCAATGGCGCAGATGCGTCCACTCCTTGTGACTTATGATTGTTGTTCTTCGTTATTACTATTCCTTTGTCTCATACCTCTGTTTACTGTCTATATTATGCATTTCTTCTCTTGCTTTGTGTGCTACATAGAGGGAGTGTGGCGACTTGAACTGCCGCATATATGTGCAAAGTTCTATGTCGAAATTAGACAGACAGGCGCACCCACCCTAGGGGTTCAAGCCCTTCTCGTTACAAGTCAAACTCGTTGACCATTCAGCTACTGGGACCCTATTGACTGGCCATCGCTTGAATTCTAACTTTTACCAATTCGTGATGCATTTAGCGCGACCACCAACCAGTGTCATCGGTGGGAACTGCATCCTTACTGCCAACTGGATGGACTCCACTGGTTACGACTTCTCACTAGAACTCACTCCAGTCAAGTGCTTCCTGTAACCAGTCACTAGCGAGCATCAGATTAATTTTCGTGAGTTTGTTTGTAGGGATTTGATTTATTTCAAGTTTCACGACGGTTAGAGAACTTTTGAAAACCAGGGATTGGTAGAAGTTAGAATTCATGGATTGGCCATTGAATAGAGTCCTAGTGACTGAATGTTCTTTGAGTTTGACTTGTTGTAACTGGAAGGCCCTGGGTTCGAAACCCTGTGGTGGATGCGCACTGAATATGACTCACACACACACTTGAATGAATCAGTTGTTCAATACTCCATGCCGGGTTTTAATGGTTCTCTAACTGATATCGATCCGTGTATTGTCAAACTTGAAGTAAACCAAATCCTTACACACAAACTCGTGGAACTTGTTATGTTTATTAGAGTTCAACCTGATATGACCAGTAGGGTGTAGCAGGTTGAAGGTGAGGCAGTAACCCATCGAAGAAGACATTGCGAAGTAATTGTGCTATGTCATGGATTGGCAGAAGTTGGAATTCATGGGCTGGCCATTGGATCAGGTCCCAGTGGCTTAATGGTCTACGAGCTCGCTGGCCTTGTAACCAGAAGGTTCTGGTTTCGGACCGTGGCGATGGGTGCGAACTGATGAAGAGTCCAGAAACTAGAGCGAAATTGCTGTCCAGTACTCCCTGGTGGTTTTTCAATAAGCCTCTAACCGATGTCACCTCATGATGAAATCCTCCGACCAATCAAACAAAATTCCCTACAAAACCAATAGCTAAAAAATTAATCTGATATGACCTAATTGAAAGTACAATATAATTCTAAATTATTTTTTCTATAATTCTTGCTATTTCTGTTCTCAAAACATTTTATAGAATGCTAGCAGAATTCATTGTTGAACTACACGCCGTATTCGATCGTCTGCATTTTACATATTTGGAGATTAATCCATTAGTTATATGCAAATGGAATCTACTCAATAATGCGAATAATAATAATAATGATAATAGCAGCAGCGGCTTGTACCTTCATATATTGGATGTGGCAGCAAAATTAGATCAATGCGCTGAACACTTATTCACATCAAGTTTGGAATGGACAGTTAATGGAAAAATGTTAGAATTTCCATACGGTTTTGGTAAAAGTCAAAGTAAAGAGGTAGGTTATGTTGCTGAAAGGTTTTAGTTTTGTCTTTAGTAAATTAAATCACCCCCAACCCCCTCTAGGCACAACAGAGGGACCTGATGGAATGATTCCAGAGGTGTTTAAGGAGTTTAAGATGGAGAGACAGTTTACTGTCTGCGTTAACTAAGATATTAGGCAATACGTCTGAGAATCAGAGATAGTCTCATCGGGCTTGTGTAAATCATTGATTATCCCGTTATACAAGATAATCATAGGAGCATGCATGGGAGAAAAAAACACGAGAGAACCAGACAGGTTTTAGACCAGCAAGAGGGTGTATTGATGATATCTTCACCCTTCAACAGATTTTGGAACTTAGGCATTCTCACCACAGGTGTCCAACAACTGCCATTTTTCTTGACCTGAAGACGGGATTCCACACTTCATTTATTTGGGAGGTTGCATTATACTCAACGAACTGACTGCTGCTGACGAAATCTCGGTTAGAGAACAATTGGAATACCTTTGATTACTGGACAGCTGTTTCGTCCTAGTTCGGGACTCTTCACGGTACGCACCCATCGCCAGGGTTTGAACCCAGGACCTCATGGCTACAAGGCTCTTGAGCTCGTCGACCATTAAGCCACCGGGACCAGGTCCTATGGCCAGTTCATGAATTCTAACTTCTGCCTATTCACGACATAGGGCGACCACTTCGCAATGTCTTCTTCAATGAGTTACTGCCTCATCTTCAACTTGCTGCACCCTACTGGTCACAGCTTCCCTTTAGAACCCCAGGTCGCTGCCTGAATGGGGCTTCTATAGCTTCCGCCATAGTTAAGAGACGTAATCGTATACCCCAAGGTAGATTGCTTTGAGAAGTTATATCCGGTGAGGGAATTGAATCATAGGTGTGAATGCATCAAATAAAAATAGCAGTATGAAATGCAATTAAAATGTTAGTGATTATACTCATAGTTAAATGTCAAGTGGCGAAACAATTAATGTCATACAATTCATAGGATGCATAGGACTTGGAAGGAGTGTGCAATTATAGGCAAATCGAATGAAATTAAAACGTTACGTAGCCTTGTGTGAAATTTGATAGCATAGAATTTAACGTTGTAAAAAGGAATTGATTTCGAATGACAAGTGGAACGATTGAAATAATACTGGGGAAAGTTCAAATTGAGAATAGTAATAGTAACAATTGACATTGTAATAAAGGAAGAGTATACAAATTGAATAGACAAAATGAAAAAAATCGGTAGAGCCAAAATATGATTAGGGATTACCATACTTTAGCATAGTAGAGGGATTAAAACCATGAAAGTTGGAGAGGTTAAACGAAATTTTTCTATATATAGAGGTCTGGCTTTTCTGTGTTGATAGTTAAAGATGGTTTCAGCAATACAAATGAGTTGGGTACGTAGGGATTTGGATAAATGACTTTTTGCCTCGTAAATGACTTTAAAGGCGGAGGCTGTAGAGATAGGGTGATCATTATCAAACAAGATATTCAATGATAGCGCTTCTTATTACTCCACTTCCACCTCTTCGTAACTATCATGCAGGATAGTGTTCTTGCACCTTCTTGAACAAAACTCGAGTTGAAAGACCGATATACCTAACACCATACGGCCAGGTGAATTGATAAACGCACATAGAGTAAGTTAGTCAACTGCGGGATCTTGTCCTTCAGGTTATTGAACAACATAATGGTCGACTGGTGAAGACTATTCTCAAAGATGCATCAGGGAATGTTCTTTTCAGGGACTGTGATATCCTTCTTTATATGATTTCGGAAGCTAAGTGTACTTGTCCTTTCGTTTAATTGATATCCGTATATTCTTATTTTGTTCATTAGGAAGCTTATATAGCCAAGTTGGATGCACGTACTGGAGCCTCATTGAAATTATCAATTCTTAATCCAGGTGGTCGTATATGGACAATGAGTGCTGGTGGTGGCGCTTCAGTCATCTATGCTGACACAGTGTGTGAATTAGCTGAAAGAGTTAAAGCAGCCGGCGGTGCAAGTCAAGGTGCTAGAGATTTAGCCAATTACGGGGAATATTCTGGTGCACCATCGGAAGAATTGACGTATGAATATTCGAAAACTCTGTTATCTTTAATGACGAATGGAGATCCACATCCAGATGGTAAATATTCACGCATTATTGATGGTGTATTTACTATTTTCTCCTTTTTTCCCCAGTATTTATTGCTTTTTATGTTCACCTCCGTGAATACAGAGTAGACGCAGGTGATAAAGATAACTAACCAACAGCAAACAACAACTGGAACCAATCGCCATCAATGGGAGAGATTTGAAGCATGGTTTCAATCACAGGCCGGCGCGGAACTGATAAAGATGTGAAAGCCAGCCAGCCAGTCAGAATCGGAAAGGCAAGATACGCCTACATCAACACCATTGTTAAGTCACTCAGTTCTTGTGTGTACGGGTCAGAAACTTGCACTGCGAGCCGGTCACGAAAAGGACTTCCAACAAGTTATAGACTTTTATCAACAACTGCCCACTTCGCTGGCTCCATCCTGAAGATCATATGGCCGGTCGGCCGGGCCAGAAAGAATCAGCAACAAGAAACTCTGAGAGGTGACGAACCAACGAAAAGCCGATCGCTCAACAAATATGTAGGAGAAAATGGAGATGGAGGCTGGTTGTTGTTGTTGGTGGTCGGTGAGTAGTTCGGTTATCTTCATCACCACTGTCTTCTCTGTGTTAACCTGGAGTCCTGTCTTCGTTGGCTGCTTCTTCAGTCAATCTGTTGGTTTTAGCCTGCAAGTCTTCCACTTTGTGTGACATTAGACATATGTCATCTGTGGAATCCAGATCTTCTAGAATCTTCTTATCGGTCGTCCAGCGTACTCCTGTCTCCTCTCTGCCTGTGCACAGTTTCCGTTATGGATCACCTGACACGTGGCATTGTCTCTTATATAGCTGTTGAATCAGGTTGATAAATACTTGAGCACCGCATGTCGTAGTGTTGAAGTACTTTACAAATTACTTCTCGGTGAACGTTATCTGTCGAAGATCTTTTCAACGTGGATGAATTTGAGGTGGGACTGCTGTTCTATGCTTTACTCTTTGATAATGACGATGCACAGAGTTGCAATTTGACCAGTACTTGATTTGCCTTTCCTGAATGCAGCTTGTTCCGGTAGAGCTGCCGGAGTTCCGCATCTCGTGCATCTTTATATTCACTTCAGGATGACGTGGCTTTGTATTTTCCTTGGTGTCGACAAAAGCATGATTTTGAACAAAGCAAGAACTACAGTTTTAGCAGAATAAAATGGTACCATCATTGTTTATTTCGTCGCCTTCTCGTCAGCTGCTTACAGGGCAAAGAAAGACATTATTAAATGTATCTACAAAAACAATTTTAACATACTTGCACAGGGTTCATTTTAAACAAAAATCAATCGATCAGTATACGCATACACTAATAATATATATATATATATTTGCAATATTAAACAGTATTCCGAACAATAATTATCATACACAATGAAAACTTCTCAGCATCTCGCATTCGGATGAAAAATATCCAGTTACCAGGCAGGGCAAAGAAAGACTGATAACCGCTTCTTTCTGAAAGCATAAATCAGTTTTCAGGCGCTTGATGGAAATGGCTTCAGCAAACTTAAGGAGAATTGAACTCTTTTGCATATTGATAATTTTGAACGAATTTTCGACATCCACCTCATGATCCGTGTCGAGGAGATGCCTTGCGATGACTGCCATTGTTTAAAGCATTTGTTCCCTTTAGACGTAAGCTTTTTGGTACATACATGTTCAGAAAATCGTAGATATGTCCTTCTTTTGTAGATACATTTAATAATGTCTTTCTTTGCCTTGTAAGCAGCTGACGAGGAGGCAACGAAATAAAAGATGTTACCATTTTATTCTGCTAAAACTGTAGTTCTTATTATATTATTATTATTGTTCCCTTGGGTTCCTAGTGGAACATAGGGCTTCAACTGCACGTCTCCACTTGATTCTGTCTTCTGCTGTACTTCTCACTTGCATCCATGTTAGTCCATACTGTTTCAACTCCTCTTCACACGATCTCCTCCATGTCACCCTTGGACGTCCCACTCGCCGCTTCCCTTTCGGGTTCCACTCGAGCAATGGCCTGACGCGCGATGTCACCCAGCGGCCTCCTCAGCGAGTGTCCAATCCATCTCCACTTTCTCCTGCATATTTGTTGGGCGATTGGTTCTTGTTTTGTTTGTTCCCATAGTTTCTTGTTGGTGATTCTTTCCGGCGGCCATCTGATCTTGAGTATAGAGCCAGCGAAGACAGTTGTTGATAAAGGTCTGCAACAGGCTGTTGGAAATATTCTTTGTGACCCGCCAAGTTTCTGATCCGTACGTATAGAAGAACTGACTGACTTGACGTTTGTATTGAAAATCCGAATTTTGTTGTTGTTGATGTTGAGGAGTGACGAAGATTTCCAGATTGGTTTCAGGTTGATGAATGTGTTTCTCGCCTTCCCGATTCTCGATTTGACATCCTCGTCCGTCCGTTCCTCCTGTAGTTGAGACAATGCTCCCTAGATAAGTGAATGAAGTAACCTCTTTCAAATCCCTCCCGTTGATGGTGATTGACGCTGGATGTTGCTGCTGCTGTTGTTGTTGTTGGTTGGTTATTTTCATAACCTCCGTCTTGTCTATGTTCACCTGGAGTCTTGTCTTTGCTACTTCTTCGACCAGTTTGTCGGTTTTCGCTTGTAAGTCTTCGAATTTGTGTGACATCAAACATAAATCATCCGCGAAATCTAGGTCTTTTAAGTTCTTCACGTCGGTTCAGGATATCCCTGTCTTCTCATTTTCCACTGTCTGACGCATAATCCAGTCCACCACAATTAGGAATATCATTGGTGATAATAAGCACCCTTGTCTGACTCCTGTGTTTACTCCAAACGCGTCGCTGAGTTTTCCGTTGTGGATCACTTGACATGTGCCGTTGTCGTACAGCTGTTGAATAAGGTTGATGAATATTTGGGGTACGCCGTAGTACTTGAGTAGTTTCCAAATTACTTCGCGGTCAATGCTGTCGAAGGCCTTCTCAAAGTCTATGAAGGAAGTTGAGGTAGAGGTTTGATTGCCATTCCATGCTTTGTTCGATGATGATGCGTAGAGTTGCAATTCGGTCAGAACATGATTTGCCTTTCCTGAATCCAGCTTGTTCTGGTCGGAATTCTGTATCCAGTGCGTCCTTTATTCTCTCCTGGATGATGCGACTCAGAATTTTACTTGGTGTCGACAGGATCATGATTCCTCGCCAGTTCTTGCAGAGTCCTAAGTCGCCCTTCTTTGATAGTTTCTCGAAGTAACCTTTCCTCCAGTTCTTGCTTTGTTCAAATTCATAAAGGGGAATAAATGTATGAAAAGCATAACTCACGTGCAATATACTACTTATAGAATCTTGTGAGTATCACTGACCACATCAACAGGATGACATAAAAATGTAGTATAAAACGACATTTACTGATGGGTGATAGGTGGAACGGAACGCGGAAAATAATAATGAAGATATAAGCTAAAGGAAAAGGTTCGAAAATCAAATATATATGTAGTGTATGACTTTAGAATGCGAATTTTCAAGGCCTTTTTTTTCTTACGAACAAGTTGTTGAGACGAAATATTGATTTGTCGACTTCTTTATATGATTGGCTGATAGCTTCTTCAAATTGCATAACCTATATACATACATACATGCTCACGTGACTAGGGATCTTTTCCCTTGTCATTTTCGTTTCCTTACTGACTCCTCCCCTCCCTTCCTCTATCTCTGTCTCATTGACTGAAAGGAAAAGGAAAAAGACAAAAAAAGCCAGAAAATAAGATGAGATGAAATAAAATGAAATGCTCTTTTTGCATAGCGTGATTCGACTGAAGATATTTAAGATGGAGGAGTTGTTTTCCTCACCCTCTCCTCCTGAAAAGTAGGCAGTTTTGATGTTGGATATTGCGTATTGCGTAATGCATTTTTTCTTTAGCCAAGAAAATTTATGACTGCATCTTCTTGTCAAGTTGTGTGTGTGTGTGTGACTTTTAAGTGAGAATAAGGAAATGCTACAAGCAAGATTGGTTTAGAATAAACGCAATAAAATGAATGCGATATTGAAGATTGATGTGAGCGAACACTCTACTCATTTGGTGGTGGTACACACATAGATAAAATTTTTATGCTATATATATAACTACTGATAGGTTGACATGGTGAGTAGTGAGATATCCGAATTCTGGATGGTTATTTCGTCGAACTTCAAGGAAACATATATACAGTCGTTTTAGGAAAGAAGGAAGAAGGGACAAGATAAGGAAATAGCTCTCAGCGGATACACCTGGATGCCAGTAGAATAGAGATATGAAGATGGCGGAACAGAAGTTGAATCAATGCAAAGATGGACAATAGAAAGAGAAGCTTAGTTCAACATACATCTCACTGGATAAAGAAGTGTAGAAGAAGAAGAGTTGTTGGGAAGGACGAAGACAATTCCACGATATACTGGAAACTGAAGGAGAACAGGCGAACCCCTGGTAACGAGCTCAGAACAGCAGTACACCGTCTACAATGGAGAGTCCTCCACTACCTCACTTACTTTAGCTGGTGTTCCTCAAGGTGCTGTTCTTTCTCCTTTTCTGTTTTCTTTTTTCTTACATGACTTGCCCTATTCTGATGTAGCCACTTTTGTCAAGTATGCTTATGACCTCTCTGTCTCTATGCCTGTCAACTCTCAGTCAGATTGTTCCAAATTAAATAACTTTCTGTCGGAAATTAGTCAGTGGTCCTCTTCAAACGGTCTTAAGCTGAATTCGTCTAAATGCCAGGTAGTCAATTTCACTTTCAGATGAAAACGTAACCTACAACAACTAGCTAACTCACATGGCCCCACTATCATTGACGGCGTTGAGGTTGAAATTACATCTAATGTCAAGTACCTTGGACTGAGTGTTTCCTCCGATCTTTCCTGGTCATCTCACATCTTGCTAGTTACTAGAAAGATGTTTCGCTTAACGTTCTACGTTAGGAAATTAACACAGTCTGGTAGAAAGCAGTCCTTGCTTTCTCAGTTTGTCAGTTCTTGTATTCTACCCATCCCTCTTTACTGCTCCCCATTAATCTTTCCTGGATTACTTAAGAAAGATTTTGCTTTGCTGAGAAGGGCACTAAAAGCTGTTAGTAAGGGAAGGAAGTGGGGTATCGTTAAACCAACTGGTTAACATTATTGTGGATAGACATATAATGTCATGTAAGAAACTAGCGAATACTATATTGTCAGACCCTGAGCATCCTCTCTATACACAGCTCTCTCCTTGCATTTCATCTGGTAGAGCTAGAAGCAACTATAGGAGGCTATATGCTAGGACTACCAAGTACAAAAACTCCACAATACCTTATCTGGCACAGCTGTTATGTGATGAGAAGTCCGTTAGGTATGACACGATCAATTTACTGTGGCACTCTAACAATTAGTCCCATTAGCTTTTGTTTTCCTTTGTTCGTTACTATTATATTGTTGTTCACATATTCTATTTCACACTAATTTTATATTTCATATTCCTGTGGTGCATTGTTTAAATATGTGAATGCAACGCTGTTCTTTTTTTCCTCTTTTTATTTCTTTTTATTTATCTATTTTTTGTTGTTGCTTTTTTGTTTTTAAAATCTTATAAAATTTATGAGGTAATCAGATGCAATATTATAATGCACGCTGAAAATTCCACACCTGTACCACAAATACTGTTTGGAATAAAGCTGTTATTATTCCTATTATGTCAGATAACGAGGTATCTATCCGGAAAAGGATCAACGCAGATAAAACCTAAACAAATACATTCAAGAGAACTTAATGACCCAAGAAGAGAAACAAAGAAAACAATAGGCTGATCACTTCAAAAGACTTTAGAATAGACTATCACCTGGAAATCGTCGAGGAATACCACCAAGAGCACTCACAGAACTGCGAGTTGACACCAGTCCTCCAACAAAATTTGAATTCTTGGATGCACTTAAGCTTCTAAAGTCCGGAAAGGCAGCAGGACCAGACGGAATTCCCCCTGAAGCACTCAAAATGGACCTAGAGACCGCAGCGGATATGCTCGTGCAATTATAACAAAATGTTTAAAAGGAGGGAAAGAAAGGCTACTTTGCCAAGCTATCAAAGAAGAGTGGCGTAGGCCCGTGGAAGAACAGGCGCGGAATAATGCTGTTGTCCACGCCAAGTAATACTAAGTTGCGTTATCCTAGAGAGACTAAATGATGCACTGGATGCAGAACTCCGCTAGCCCGGAACAAGTTAATCTTAGTGTTTCTGTGGTTCCTCCTATATTTTTGAATAAATTTTGGCGGGCAGTTGGTTGTTCACTAGTAATATTTCCTTTATTTGTTTAATTTCATTATTTAAATCTTCTGACTTACTAGTTAGGCTCTCTCCTGGCCTAATTATGTAGACATTTAAACTAAGCTTATCTTTACCGATTCACTCCTGCTTATTTTTAAGCTAGGCGTCTATGTGGTCTAGTCCTGTAGCATCATTTTGACATTTGATGGGGAGACAATCACATGCCAAACATTCGAAGATTACTGCTCCTCAGGGTATTCAGAAAACTGCATTTTTTCAACGTCTTCATGACCTAGAAGGACTACATCATCTGCATATTCTAAGTCAAAGTTAGGACAAAGGTGGAAGTGTTTTAGTGAGTGAGTGGTGAATCGTCAAGATTGTCACGATAAAATCTCAATGATTCTTTTGGATCACAATGAAATTCGCCAAACCTGATGGTGAAACACGAACATCTAATTGAAAATCAACTGAGAGATGCTTGAAGGAACATGAAAAATATAAATCCGTAGTCTCGTCAGATTTATCTGAACGTTTGAATGGACTGCGGAAAATTCACAAAACACGATTACTCCTCCTGTGGTGAGAGCTGTCTGCTAGCTAAAATTGTAGACAACAATTTACGTCCCGAATTGGGGTCATGAGAAAAAACAATAACAAAGCTTAACCTTGAGGAACTCACCAACCAATCACACCAGACTGAAAGTGTGTAAATACGATTCGCAGATATCTGGCTTAATTTTCTGAGAATCGGTTACAAAGCATTACAGAATAACCTTCAGCGGGAAAACAACCAATCAGAAGCCGTTGCTTCCCTGCTAACCATAGCCCTAATAATAATGTACATAAAAATTTACAAATATCTCTCGATTTTCTCAAACAAACGATCTGTTACCTGGCCCTTGTCTTCTGTCGTTGCACTCTATCCCATTGCCGATATGGCGGGTTCTTTTTTATCACAGAATTGCCTGATGGCTAGGTGGAATACTGGAACTAGTTAAAAGGCAAGTATCTAAGTTTTCCATATTTTTTTATTTTTCATTTTTATAATTTTATTTTATTATTATTTATTTTCTGATTAATTTAATTATTTAGGCAAAGTTTTGCTGATCGGTGGAGGAATTGCAAATTTTACAAATGTTGCTGCCACTTTCAAAGGTATTGTACGTGCATTGACAGAATTCAAGGAGAAACTTCAAACACACAAGATACGTATATTTGTACGTCGTGCTGGTCCAAATTATCAAGAAGGTCTTCGAGTTATGCGTGAATTAGGTAGGTGATGGTGGTGGTGGTATCGGTGTGTGTGTGTGTGGAGGAGTAATTTTATACATTTGTGATATATGTTGAGTTACTTTATACGTCTTTACGACTGACGTAGGTATATAATATATGGCAACAGAAAAGAATCGATACCAAAGTCAAATAACCTTGAACCAACCAATCAGATCGCTGCTCAGCATTACAAATCGATACATTTCGTTATCTTCGTTGCAAGCTTCGCCTTAACCCCTTAATCATAACCCTACCTTAATCCTATTATTAACTTAAACCTAAATCAGGATGGAACTTACAAGGAAGATTATGAAAAGCATTGATTTTTAATACTGAGCAGCGATGTGATTGGTTGATTCAAGGACATTTGGCCTTTGTGTCCATTCTTTATTGTTGTCATATATATATATGCGGTTAAATGTTTGTTTGATGTTGACGTTCATGTAACTTGTTCACGAATAAACGTTTCTTCAGTTGTGTACAGTTGCTTTGCCCTCTGGATGACTGATGATGATGATGATAATGATGATGGAAAGCGGCAGGATGCAACTTGGAGCTGTTCATTCAGTCAGTCAGTCGTTTTCAGGTGTAAGTTGAATCACCAAATCAAGGAAAACAGCTGTCCAACTGATATGTTATGTTGAAAGATATTTGTTTAAATGTCATTCCAAAATTTCTTTTTTTAGATATTTCGCTTTCCTTTAAGGTTTTGAGTGGAACATAAGGCTTCAACAGCTCCATTCCACACTGTTCTCTGGTGTCCTCTTTAGCTGGCTGGCCGGCCCCACGATAACCTATAAACTGTCATTTCCTCCCCGTGACTCGATCTCCTCCATGTCACATTTGGACTCACGCTCAACTCATCGTTACCCTTTCAGGTTCTACTTGAGTGATGTCATTTAACGATTTCCTCAGTATGTGTCCGACATATCTCCACTTTCTTTCACCTAGCGGTTGAGCAGGAGGAGGTTATTGATAGTTTCAGTCTCAGAGTTTCTTGTTGATAATTCTCTCCGGCCGACCAGACATCTGATCTTCAGTAGGTGAGGCATCTGTTGATTAAAGTCTTCACTAGCCGCCTATTCGAAATGCTTTTTCATGACGTGAACATCAAGTTTCTGATCCATGGAAAAGAGGCAATAACTGTGACTTATGCTGAATGGATGGAGCCGATTTCCAACCTGGTTTCATTGTAAAGAAAAGTAATTATAACGAACAGTTGTATGGTTCCAGTGAATTCCTCTTCTTCAGGCTCTCTACAATTACAAATCCGATAATTTTAGCATAGAGAACAGTGCCAGTTAAAGGCAAATTAGAATTGTATATCAGAAATTGTAGTGTGGGACAATTACAAGATGGAAAATAACAATGATCATTTAGTTTTTGAATCAGGTCCTAGTAGCTGTGAGTTGTCAACGAGCTCGCGTTGTAACTTGATGGTTTTGTGTTCTGACTGACTAATTGGTTTCAACATAGAACTTTGCACAGATGTACAGCAGTTCGAGTTGTCACTCTACCTCCATGTAGCACACAAAGCAAGACAAAAGAGAGTAAAGAGAGATAATAAACAGAAATGTTAGGCAAAAAGAATAGTAATATGGAAGAAAAATAGAATTTTATCGGATATGACAAATCTCATGGAGTGAATGCATCTGCACCAGCCATTGAGAACGATTTTGAGCCATTTCATTAGCAATTGTCTCCAGCCTTCATTGGTTCTTACCATCCCGAGGACCCCAACCAGCCAGTCACGAAGTTTACACCTCCCTGTGTGGCTGGCCTAAACGAACTGTTTTGGATTTCACTAACTGATCGATTATATGTGAAGTAACATGTAGCGTCGAGGAAGGTGATGGCTGGGCATGCGTAACACGTGTCCTGACGAGTGATTTGTCCAAGGGTGACATGGAGGATAGTGCTCCGAGTCTTTATCTACCTCATTCATTCAACAGCCATATGACAATCCTACGTCTCATGTGATGCACAACGACGAACTCAGTGGAGACATCAGTAAAACGAAGTTGTTAACCTACAATCACTCACAATCACATTCTTCATTGTGATGGACTGAATTATGCGTCGAACTGTGGAAAGCCAGAAGATAGGTTATATGCGCTGTACCCATAGAAAGATTAGAAGATATGGATTTTTTTGTGGATAATTTATGTGTGATATCAAACAAACTCTAATACGTGCAGGCGAAAATACACAAGTTTGAAAGCAGAAGAAGAAGCAGCAGCCAGTGAAGACACGACTCCTTGTGAACATAGAAAAGCCGGAGGTGATGAAGATAACCAACCACCACGAACAACACAAACAACTATCAATTATTATCTCAACGAAATAAGTTTGAGAGACAACACAATAAGAAGATGTAGTTTATCTGAAACGTGTAATGTATTGGTGCAGCACATTTTGGACATTTTGATCACACACGTACTTGTCATACACAGTTTTTATAGAAGACAGGAAGGCATGAGTAAATACAATACAGGCCAGATTGTGTACAGATCAAGGTCACAAATAATGGATAGGGAGACGCAAAAGGTGTGGGTAAGAAAGAGAAGAAGAGATAAAGCAGATAAAGAAGGGGTTGAAAATATTATGAAGTAAATTAAACCTTGGTTCTAAATTGGGTTACCAAGGCAGGTTTAAGGTGATAAGAAATAACTTTTGGACACGTAAGACAGGTTTAAGTCTTTTTATGTCTAAGGCTTCAATAAATTTAAGTATGTGGCCCAACCTTGTTTTATATATAGGCTTAAAGGCATTGTTGAAATCAACCTTATGACCCGTCTCCATAATGTGCTTCGCTATAGATGATGTTGGACATCTATTTTCGGGGTCGGTTTTGTCTGGCGATTTCATTTGGTGTTGCAGCCACTTCACTTTAACCTAGACAGAATTGTTTCAACCACAGGCAGACAGTTGGAACAGATGAAGATGTCAAACACAGTCAGAATCGGAAAGGCAAGGTATACCTTCATCAATCTGAATTCAGTTTGAAAATCTGCTCCACTCACTCGGCATAAACAATGAAATTCGGATTTTCAACACCAATGTTAAGTTAGTCAGTTCTTCGCTGTCGGTCAGGAATATGGCGCTCGTGTCACGATAAGCATTTCTAACAGACTGCTGCAAACTTTTATCAACAGCTGCCCACTTCACTGGCTGGCTGGCTGGCTGGCGAGAAAGAGAGAATTATCAACAGGAAACTTTGGGAATGAACCATACAAGGAACAATTGCTTAGCAAATATGCTGAAGAAAGCGGAGATGGATTGCGTATACCCTGAGGAGACAGTCATATGACATCGCACCGTTGCCAGACCGTGACATGGAGGAAATGAGAGACTGTGGGTATTCGTGGAGCCAGTCAGCTAAAGCGGACCTCGGAGAATCGGGCAAAGTGGATATATGTGATGCTGTTGAAGCCCTATGTTCCACTCGATACTCGAGGGAACAATAACAATAATAGCAATATAGATGATATTTTAAAGCCAGTAAACGATTATAAACCCTCATTTGCTTTAACAGTTGTTACTCTGTTATGTTTTTGATAATTCCTAGGTCATACAATTAATGTACCGATTTATGTATTCGGTCCTGAAACACATATGACGGCTATTGTATCAATGGCATTTGGTCTACGTGAAATACCTTCACCAAAGCCTGGCTCTTCGCATACCAACACATCTGATAGCCTGTCGTTGTGTAATCTTAGTACATCTAGTCATCATGACTACAACAAGGTGAGTAATAGTCATAGTCGTAGTAGTAGTAGTAGTAGAACATAAAACGTGTATATTCAATTAATTTTTGTATTCTGATAATGCTTAGATTGGTGGTGACTTGTGAACCACAGTGTGGAGACGTAACTCTGTGGTTTTAACACATTCGACTTACACTTAGCAACGGATTTCAGCTTGAGCAACTGTGTGTGAAGTATCGTCAGCTCTCACATAAAACAAACTTGTTCATGGGTGTCAGCCGGTACACTAACTGACTGACTTTCAACATAGATGATCTCTGCACGGAAGTGCAACAGTTTGCCACAGCTTCGGAACCCCAAAAAATTGTGAACTCCCCAACCGCCCTATGGGGCTCAGACCTGCATCATCACCTTGTATTTGACTGGAGCAAATCGTATACCTCAAACATCTGAAGATTTCTCCTCAAGATGTGTTTAGAAGGCTGCAATTCATCAGCGTCTCTGCTTAGGAGGACTATATTGTAACAACAGAAGACAAGGGCTAGGCAACAGATCGTTTATTAAGGAAAATCAACACATATTTATAGATTTTAATGTACATTATTGTTAGTAGAAAATACAGTCTTTTGATTGGTTGTTTCTCACAGAAAGTTAACCTTGCATCTCTTTGTGGCTGTGTCAAATCATCCATATGCTAACTGTGTCTGCCTACGCAAAGCCTTTGTTCTTATTTTCTCACCACCAATATTGGGGACATAAACATTGACGTCAATTACTGTCTACCAACTTTGGCTAGCAGCCAGCTCACACCACAATACCACCTGCATATTCTTAGTTGACAGAACCATTCCCTTGTGGTTAAAAATCAGTCCCTGAGTTACTGAAGTTGGTTAGGGTTAATTCCATCAGTGAATCAATGATTAAATTAAACAGAAATGGTGGGTGGGGGGTGCAGTGGGAATCCATTGATAGACACTACTGGTTGTCATCACTTCGATTCGCGATTCTCCGTGAGCTCTTGCATGGATACGTCAGTTCGAATAGAGTACCTTCGATGGATGTACTTTCTCGGTACTTCCTTCACAGCCAAACATTTACATGTTACCTCTCAGTCGACCGAATCTAATGCCGCTCTCAGGTCGACAATTATGACGATTGTTGTAAGCCAGTTGTGAGTATGCCTATGTTCCAGAAGCTGTCGAAGGATGAATATATGATCAATAGACCCTCTATTTGATCTAAAGTCTGCCTGATTCTCTCGTGTTTGTTTCACCGGAGCCGTGCTCAATCTACACATGATTATTGAGCCTAGGAACTTCAGATATCGTAATGGTCAAGCTAATCGTCCGGGATAATCAATGACTTACACAAGCCCGATGAGACTATCTATAATTCCCAGACGTGTTGTCTAATACCTTAGTTAACACAGATAGCAATTGAGGTTGGTACTGGGGAGTAACTATTTTCTAACAATGAGCAGTGTTGATCAGTGCCAATTAGTTTTAACTTTGATCCCAAGTGAGATACAAATAAATTTTTGTTTTCATCACAATTTTACTATTCAAGTCATCAAAACAATTAAATAATAGGCTTCGTGTGCTTTTGGAAGTGTGTGGGCCGTTGTTACTTCCCGGCTGCCCACACCGTGGAATTTGATTGGTTCTTCGGGAACCTGAAACAGAGTGTTGCGTGACCGCGGAGCCCAGGGGACAACTGCTTGGGGCCGGTCACACGCGGCCTGCTTTTGTTTGTTCTTTTTCATTTGGTGTGTCTCAGTAGCATATTTATCACTTCTGCCCTGTGACATGGCAGCAGGAATCGTGGTCGTTGTTAATCCAGGCCCCGACCGATCCGGCATGATATTTTGTGATTTTTGTTTGAGTCATAGCATTGGATTGGGTAGCTGCTTTTTGTCTAACCGCTATCCAAACAACCTTTCTGGCATGGTAGGACCTCAAGTGACATAAGTCTCAGCCAGTATAGCTTGTAGGGTCATTGCGGTGTTCAAGCCCGACCACCACGTCAAGGTAGCAGATTTCGGTCGGGAATTAACTGATAGATGTTAATTCATGAATAATTGCGAGCCAGACATTGATGAAAACAAAACACCGTAGTTCAGCAAAGAGTCGCTTTTCGGTGGCGAATTCGTTCATTTAGCTATACAATCGCAATGGTGTAAATACTTATTTTTGTATGTGTGTGTGTGCGTACAATTAAGTTTGTCCGATAAGAATAAAAATTAGTTAGAACGTTGTTTTGCATCATTGAAATATTTCAAAAATTGTGATGAATAATCAAATCGTAATTAGGTGTGGGGGGGGGGGGTGGAGGAGTCTGTCTGTTTTCGACATAGAACTTTGAACATATGTGCGGGTGTTCAAGTCGCCACACTCCCTCCTTGTAGCACACAAAGCAAGAGAAGAATGTAGGAGAAATGCATAATATGGACAGTAAACAGAGGTGTGAGACAAAGGTATAGTAATAACGAAGAACAAAACAGTTTCATTGGAAATCATAAGTCACAAGGAGTGGATGCATCTGCGTTAGCCATTGAGAACGATTTTGAGCCATGTCACCAATTGTTTCTAACCATTGGTTTTTGCTGTCCCGATGACCCCAACCAGGAAGTCTATACCTTCCTACGTGGCTTAGACTAACTGTTGTAGATTTCATTGACTGGTGGCGATTCTCCGTAACCTCTTGCATGGATGCGTCAGTTCGAATAGAGCGCCTACGATGTACTTTCTCGGTATTTCCTTCACAACCAAACACTGTCATGGTACTTTTCGGTCAGCAGAGTGGAATCCAGCCTTCAGATCAAGAAATATGATGATTATAGTAAGTCGGGGATGAGTATGCCTATGTTCCAGAATCTGTTGAAGGGTGAAGGTATGATCAATACACCCTCTCCATGGTCTAGAGCCTGTCTGGTTCTCTCGTGTTTGTTTCACACGAGCACTACTTAATCTATGCATAGTTATTGACCGTAGGAACTTTAGATAACATAGAAGTCAACCTAATCCTCGTATGATTATCACTGGAAGACATGTCTTCCTTCTTGTATGTTGGGATAAATAATGATTTAACATCACTCCGATGAGACTATCTCTGATTCCCAGACGTTTTGTCTAATACCTTAGTTAACACAGATAGCAACTGAGGTTGGTACTGGGGGAAGTAACTATATTCTAACAATGAGTAGTGTTGATGAGGGCCAATGAGTTTTGACTTTGAAAATATACCTAATATCCCCACCGTGATCCCAAGTGAAGTATGATTTATTTCATTATGTAGAGGCAAGTTATACTTACTCTTTTTTACAATACAGAATAGATTGGACGAAGATTTCTACATTCGTTTTCATTTAGTAGTTCCTCATCATCGGCTGGCTCTACACCGTACCACGTTGAAAGCACCGGTTCTTGTCCGATCACCGAAGTTAAGCAACGTTAGGCCCGGTTAGTACTTGTATGGTTGACCGGCTTTTTGTGTGTGCGTTCGTAGCACAGCAGTTAGGACTCTCGCCAACCATGCAAATGATCCGAGGTTCGATCCCCTACCGACGCACGCCACCTGATATCTATTGGTCGGCCTGCAAAATTTAGGCTACCAATATCACATGCTGAAAATTTCATTCTTGTATCAAAAATACAGTGTGGAATCAATCTATAAAAAATATATGGCTTTTTTACATCAAAATGTTTTACCAAACGAGTGGTTATTTGAGTTAATCAATTTTAGGTATAACGGGGTGGGATGCGGGTGAAATTAAGAGGTTAAAAGTCGTCAAAATTATTAACTAATAATAGATGTTACTAACAACACGTCTGAGTTTTGAAGGAAGGAGGAGGGAAAATTAATCATAGAATTCAAGATAAGTTAATTCTTAGGCGTTGGCAACAAGTTGTTACACAATCGAGAAATTTGTAAAGTAACAATGATGACTAGGAAAAATTACGTAAAATACAAACGAGTTAATAAAATCAGCTAGAATTGTGAAAATTAACAAAGTCAAGAGATAGTTACAAGGGGAGGGGGAAAATCACTTTCATAAACTTATTAACTGGCTCAAACAAGGTGTTATGGATTTCATTAACTGATGAAGCCATGTGTTGGTTTGACCACCACTAGCTGGCTCTTTTCCAACCTTATCCATTCTATGTCAGCTAACATTGCCCGTCGTCGAAGAAGGCGATGGATGGCTAGGCATGCGTAACAGATATCATAACAATCTCTCTCAATCAGTGTAACTTTGCAGCCTCATCGATTGATTTCCCCTCCTACCTACCTGCCTACCTAACACTCGACGCCTAACTGCAATATTACTCACCCTATTATCCTCTCACATAACAAGTTAGATAGAACACATTCGTATATGAGGTAATTAAGTAGTAGTGTGGTGTGTGCTACTAACAACAATCATCAGTAGTATATACAGAGGCAAATTGATAGGAAGAAGCCAAAATTGCAAACAATATTTCAAGTTAGTAGCAACAGTAAGAGAAGAAGCATTTATTTCTCAAATCTAGACCTAGCTTGCGTTGTGGTCAGGAATTAATTTCAAGGTTTAACCTTCAGAAGATTAGCAACCAATCAGAACAGTTTATTATCTTCTGACCTAGCCAACCATAAATGTGGCTAAAAATATATAAATATGGTGTGATTTTCCTCAATAAGAATGTCTGTTACCAAGTTTCTTGCCTTCTGCTGTTAAATTTAGTGTCGCTGCCTCCAGACAGTGAAGATCTCATGGCCTGTTGCTTTCGAAGAAGGAGACATCAGGAGCTTCTTCCAGGACTTCGATGCTGTCGCTGAGTCAAAGATCTGATGGCACCAGCTGAGCTAGTGTACGTGACAAGGCAGATATTGAGCACTACGGTACGCACAGTAGAGTCACCGAAATCGAATGTGAGTGGGAAGAGAAAATTCAAGATTTTCAGCGTGAAGTAGCGGCGCTATGAGAATGAGTGTCAGGAAAGACCAATGCTTTGAGTGTGGCAAGCCAGGGCACTAAAGGTTAAAACTGTCTAGATTGGTTACTGATTTTCTGAAGGTTAAGCCCTTGGATTATCTCCTGACCAAAATATAAGCTAGATCCAGATTTGGTTGGAGGATTTCATTATAAGCTGACATCAGTTAGAGAACCATTGAAAAACCTTCAAGTAGTACTTGACAGCCAACTGTTTCATCCTAGTTTGGGACTCTTCAGTGTTACGCACCCGCCACAGGGGGTCGAAGTCAGGACTTTCTGGTTACAAGGCGAGCTAGCTCGTAGACCATTCATCAGCCACTGCCGATTCATGACATAGCTCGACCACTTCACAATATCTTCTTCGATGAGTGGTCTACGAGTTCGCATTGTAACCAGAAGATCCTAGGTTCGAACCCTGGCGATGGGTGCGTACTGATGAAGAGTCCTAAAACTAGCACGAAACAGCTAGCTGTGTAGTACTCCCTGCAGGTTTTTCCAATGGTTGTCTAACTGATGTCAGCTCATTATGAAATCCTTCAACCAGTCAATCAAAGAAAATCCCTACAAAACCAACACTTGGAGATCCAGATTTGAGAAATAAACGTTTTATCTCCTTCTGCTGCCACTGTCTTAAATTATTGTTTTCAATTTTGACTAATTCCTATCAATTCACGCTTTTATATACTACTGGTGCCTGCTATCAGTAGCATGCACCACAGTAGTACTTAACGTTTCATTTATTGATTTACCGTAGTAGTCGTATTATTGATTTTCTTTTTATCTTGTTTTAGAATAAAGACATATCGTCTGTGATGATTAATCAGAGTCATAAAATTTCGGAATATGAGAATCAACAAAAGATGCTGAATCTGCATAAAACACACGAGACATTTTTCACTAAAGAAACCAAGTGTTTAGTATGGGGGTTACAAGTGAAAGCTGTTCAGTCAATGCTGGATTTTGATTATGCTTCAGAGCGTGATAGCCCGAGTGTTGCTGCTTTAATTTATCCTTTCAAGTAAGCGATTTGTTCTGTTCTGTTTGCCTATTTTTTGTTGTTGCCTTTTTTGAAAAAGAGAACTATTTGTTTATGTGTGTGTTTGTTTGTGTGCCATCTTTGATTGTGCGTCATTGGACTCCAGGTGAACATAGACAAGACGGAGGTTATGAAAATAACCAACCAACCAACAACAACAACAACAGCAGCAACATCCAGAGCCAATCACCATCAACGGGAGGGATTTGAAAGAGGATACTTCATTCACTTATCTAGGGAGCATTGTCTCAACTACAGGAGGAACGGACGGACGAGGATGTCAAATCGAGAATTGGGAAGGCGAGAAACACATCCATCAACCTGAAACCAATCTGGAAATCTTCGTCACTCAGCCTGAATCAACAACAAAATTCGGATTTTCAATACAAACGTCAAGTCAGTCAGTTCTTCTATACGTACGGATCAGAAACTTGGCCAGTGTGTCACAAAGAATATTTCCAACAGCCTGTTGCAGACCTTTATCAACAACTGTCTTCGCTGGCTCTATACTCAAGATCAGATGGCCGCCGGAAAGAATCACCAACAAGAAACTATGGGAACAAACAAAACAAGAACCAATCGCTCAACAAATATGAGGGAGAAAGTGGAGATGGATTGGACACTCGCTGAGGAGGCCTCTGGGTGACATCGTGCGTCAGGCCATTGCTCGAGTGGAACCCGAAAGGGAAACGGCGAGTGGGACGTCCAAGGGTGACACGGAGGAGATCGTGTGAAGAGGAGTTGAAACAGTATGGATTAACATGGATGCAGGTGAAAAGTACAGCAGAAGACAGAAGCAAGTGGAGACGTGCAGTTGAAGCCCCATGTTCCACTAGGAACCCAAAGGAACAATAATATAATAATACATTGGTTCAGCGGTAGGTAGCTCGTCAGCCAGGAATACCCCGTACTTATGAATTATAAAAGCACTTAGCTCTAATTCTATGCCCCATTAGAAATCGTTCAAACTCTAGACTAACTAACTAATTCATATGAGATGAAAAATAGACTAAGTGGCATTCAACTAGAGAATGAATGATGAAACAATGGTTAGTTTTGATATAACTAGTCTTTATACTAATATATACCAATCAATATGGCGGCCTTAGAAGCAGTTAAAAAAAAGAACTAACTGTAGATCCTGAACTCACTCATAGGACGAAGCGGCCCATTGAGGAAATTATTTTAGGAATTCAGTTATGCTGTCTCATATCTACTAGCTTTAAATTCCAAGGCAAAATATATAGAGAACAAACGGAAGGTGTAGCAATGGCATGGATCACCAATATCCCCTATCGTAGCAGATATATTTATGGACCGGCAGTAGGGAAAATACTGCTCTTGATACATTTAATCCTGCTCCAAAAATGTGGTGGAGATATGTGGGTGACACTTTCACTTGCAGTGTTAAAAACACAACGTATCTCTCTCTAGCTTCTTGACACATGCATAAACTCACTAGTAGTAAAGGGAATAAAATTCACATTTGAATCGCAAAAAGAACAAGGAGAATTAGCCGTGATGTCAGATTGTAAAATCATCAAACGAACAGAAGAAAGTAAACTGCATATTAGAGTTTATGAAATGCCAGCGCATTCTACTAATAGATATTTAGACTTTAATTCATCTCATCCTTTAACTGTTAAGGCAGGCTTAGTTAAGTGTCTAACAAACCGAACATTAGCACTAAGTAGTACAAGAAAAGACCTAAATGATGAAATAAAACAGATAGAAGAGGCGTTGGTGTTGAATAACTATCGTATAAAATTCATTAGGAGTATGAAAATAAGTGTAAAGTTATACCATATAAGGAGGGGACATCTGAGAGCGTGCGCGTAGGATTCTTAATAAAGCAGCAATTCCACTGGCATTTAAATCTACAAACTGATTCACTCAGGTAGGACAAGCTCTGTAGCTTAAAGGACGCAGTTGACCCAATTAGAAAAAATAGTATAATTTACGAAATACCTTGCATTGACTGCGACTGAGGTCAACTACATAGGTCAAACTAGTAGGTCACGGGTAGTCAGATTGTCGGAACTTAAGAATTTAGTTAAGGTGGGAATGATTAACCCCGTGATGATAAGTAATTTAGAAAAAAGCTCGGCAATTGCAATGCATGCATTAACACACAATAGGGTGGGAGAGGGTTAAAATTCTAAAAAGTAACCTAGGTAGGTGGAGAGCGAGAGAGGTTGATTACTGAATCTTTGTTCAACGAATCTACACCCAACACGTGAAATAGGAATGACTCATCACTCAAACCGGAAATATGGAAAATACCACTACCAATCAAATCAAGCGATGGAAAATAATGGAATTATATAAACGAATTTAGAAAGTTGTGTGAGTAGTGCCTTGATATGATGATGAGTGGCAATAAATTGTTCACAAAACTTCGTCATCAGTAAATATTGCTGTATAACACTGTGAGACTTTATCAAAATAAATTTCACCCATAATGGAAGCTCGTCAGCCACCTTGTCGTGTGGTCCGGGACTTGATCCCCCATTCGATGCGTTCTTTAACTTCGCTATTCTGGTAGCAAAGAAGGAAGGTTGTTTGACATGAGGCTAACAACCTCTTCGTGTTAAAATGAAACCATTGCTACAGAAACTTTAAATCTCTAGCCCCTGATTGACTTCCTGTAGGAGTGTGTTGCAGACTTTGGGCACTAGTCTATTCCTTTGTTCGTTCAAAACTGAATTCTGTCAGCAGTCAAGTTTGAAACATGGCCACAAACAGACTAGATGGCTCGCCATCACGGTGCGGTGTGTGACAGGTGTGCGACTCTCAGACACGGAACATGAGTTCTTTCGAGGCTGCAAATACGCCTTTCTGATTAGGCAATCCCAATAAGCACGAAGCATGTATCGTAGACTTCCATCCGATTATCTTCAACCGTATAGTAACAATGATTCACAGTGCACCGTGGCCACATGGCATGCAAGGTGCTGGGTTCGAACCCACGTGTGGTGACTGTTTACCTATGAAGAGTTTCAAACTAGGCTGATGAAACAGCTGTCCAGTACTCTCAGCTGGTTTCCCAATAGTTCTCTAATGGGTGTTAGCTCATGACGATGACTAGTGTTTGTATATCACGTGTAGTATGTAAGTTGGACGGTGACGCCTAGTCATAATAGATTCATACTATATGGGGAAGTTCGAAGGTGGCTATATATCTATTCCAGCCACTGGGTTGTGAGTTTGATATCTCTCTTTAGCTAATGAGATTTGGGCAACTAGGGTAGTATGACTAGCTCTCACACACACAGTAAATAGATTCAACTCATTGGCAACTGCTTTATAGGAACGCGAGTGGTTATTGATTGATATTACTCATGCAATAAGTGTGTTTGTGTGTATGATTCGTCGCTGTATAGCCAAAATCCCTGCCAGTAGCTACTGTCGTAACACAATCGTCGGACTTGTATATAGCAGTGATTGAATAGGCTATACTGTCAAGGAATAGTGTTCCTGCAGCTCCTACCATGCCAGAATGGTCACTCGGTCATCGGTTTGGCTAAAAGCGGTTACCGCTTTGGAATAGGGTTTGTAATAGCAGCAATGTGTTTCTCTGTGACGATAAACAAGCCGCCTATGCCACTCCTTCACTCTGGAGTTGGTGCTGGGGTGGGTTAGGACAATTCGATTCTGAAAATTTCACATCCTAACTTACATTTTGGCGGTCCCTAACCGGTAGTAATATCTTAATATGGAATACAACCGCACTGATGACCTTAAAACGTCCGTCGGATCTGATACAACTTTTCAAATAAGTGAAGTGGTCAACCCCTCTCCACCACTTCCTAGCCCCACCCCTCCATGTCTAAGCTAGAAGTTGATGCAGTCCAGTTCTATATTATCACCTTACATTTGACAGTCGGGAATCGCACTCCAGATATTCGAAGATTACTGTTTAAGGTATTCAAAGGTTTGGAATCAGGGTTGTAAGAAGCGCCAGACGTTCTCATTCATCCTTTGAATTTCGGTGGAAACACTCCAGCAGCTGTGTGAAGGAAGTGAGTAGAACTTACCTGGAACATAGGGCCTCAAGCTAGTGGCTTGAAGTTTCTGTAGCAGTGTTTAATTTTACACGATGGGTTTGCTAGCCTCATGCTCAACCTTTCCTCTTTACCAGCATTATTTCTGACTCGGTGAGGTAAAGGAGTGCGTCGGTGGCCGGGGATCGAACCCTGGACCATGTGCACGGTGGTTGGCGAACGTCCTAACCTCTGTGCGACCGACGCGTGACCCTACATGAGAGAGTATTTCGAAAAGACGACCAGGTCGTTTATAGGTTCATGTTGAGAATACACGAGGATTCAATGAAGTAATTATGAATAGGAAATCACTTAATGTAATTATAATGACAATAATAATAATTCTTAAATTTCTCCCCCACCTTCTTCACACTCTCAGCGATGATCATCAAATGAAATTCTACTGGGGTGCAAAAGAATTATTTCTACCCGTGTACAAGAATATGTTGAATGCAATGCACCGGCATCCAGAAGCACGTGTTCTAGTGAATTTCGCTTCACTACGTGTTGCCTATGATGTGTGCATGGAAGCAATGCAAGTGGATTGTATTCATCAGTCTTCTAATCTTCTAAGCAACAGTGGTGGTGGTGATACTGTCGAGAGTTTCTTGATGATGACTGGGAATCAACGTGAACCACAAATCAAGTGTATTGCTGTTATTGCTGAGGGGATACCAGAGAATTTTACTCGTCGGTTAATTCAACGATCAAAAGAAAGAAATGTACTATTGATTGGTCCAGCGACTGTAAGTTCTGTTTCTGTAATATTATTGTTATTATTATTATTACTTTGACATTTTGGAACATTTGTTTAAAACTCTCGGTTACCTCGAGGACAGATCTTTTATATTAACAGAGTATTGGTCACACTTATACTCGAATTCATGCAACCGTGTTGGCTGGCTGGATTCAACATAGAACTTGGCACCGAAGTGCAGCACCTCCAGTTGCCACGTTCCAAATAGCACACAAAGGTAGACAAGAAGATGGATGAGTGAAGAGAATCAATGGAGTTTTGACAAGTATAAGAGTGAAACAGAATGAGTAATGGTAGAAAGGAATATGAAAGATTACAGAGACTGAATACATCTGCGTAAGCCATTGACAACGATTTTGAGCCATGTCACCTATTGTCTCCAGCCATTGATTCTTAGAGTCCCGAGGGCTGGCCCCAACCTGGAAGTCTGCATCTTCCTCCCTACCTGACTCAGTTTGACTGTCAAGGATTTCATGGATTGATAGATACCATGTTTTTGTTTGGCCACCACTTACTCCTTTCCAACCTGCACCTATATCAGCTCGTAATTCCCGTCGGTAGGGGGAGGCGATGGTTAGGAATGCGCAGCACGTGACCTAGCCATCTCAATCTGTGTAACTTTATAGCCTCGTCGATTGATTTTCCCTCTTTGCCCAAGACTCTACGCCTAATGTCAACATTACTTACTTTATTATGCCACCTAACGTGAGAAAGAGATCGTAGACATCTATGATCAAAAACAGTCAACCTTTTCATGTATTCAATTCGTATTGGCCATGTTTCGGAGCCATAGAGAAGGATAAAGTGAACTGCTGAGCAGTACACACGTCCCTTGGTTGATAGCTGGATGTCACGACTACCCCAGAGATGGCGTAAGTTAGCGAAAGCAGCTTGAGCTTTTTGGATCCGTGCTGAGATTTCGTCACCAGTCAATCCGTTGGTGCTGATACAACCGTGTAGGAGCTTACTGTGGGAACTGTTGTTATCTGAAGTTATGATAACCAGTGGTGTCCGTCAATGGATGCCCACTGTCCAACCCGTCCCCTTCCTCCTGCATTTCTGTTTAATTTCATAATTGATGTACTAATGGAATTGACGGTAACTAACTTCAGCGATATAGGGATTGACTTGTTGACTTAGAATACGCGGATGATATGGTCCTGCTAGATGAAAATGGTGATAAAATGCAGTAGCGTGTTCTGAACACCTTGAGCAGCAATCTTCGAATGTCTGGAGTACGATTTGCTTCTGTGAAATGTAAGATGATGCTACAAGAATGGAAAACCCATTGACTCCTAGCTTAACGATAGACAGGAGTGAAGTGGTAGTGAGGCATGTTGACCACTTCAATTATTTGTGAAGTTGTATCATCCGCAGAGGGCTGATTTCTGACGAAATCTCAATAGGGATGCAGAAGGGTCGTTTGGCATTTGCCAATATGTGCTACCTCTGGCTTAGTTCGACATGATATCCGGACGGCTATCGATCGAGGGACGTGTGTACTGCTCAGCAACACTTCACTCTATCCTTCTTTATGGCTTTGAGTCAGACATGGTCATTGAAAGTGGAGGAAATGAAAAGCCTGGCTAGCGTTGTCTTTGATCATAGGTGTCTGCGTCCTATCTCTAATATTAGATGGTATAATTGGATGAGTAATATCGAAGTTAGGCGTCGAGTGCTAGGTAGGTGGAAGGGGAAATCAATCGATGAGGTTGCAAAGTTACACCAATTGATGTGGTTAGGACATGTGTTACGCACTCCTAACCATCGCCTTTCTCGATAAAGGGCAATGTTAGCTGACATAGAACGGATGAGGTTGGAAAAAAGAGTTAGTGATATTGGTGGTCATAGCAAAACATGGCTTCATCATTCAGTCAAATCCACAACAGTTAGTATAAGCCGCGAACACTAAATAATACTCATAGTACAGATATGGAATTTTCAGCATGTCGTACAATATTGCATCTAATTTTCTCATTACAGGGTACTTACATAGATAATATTATTAAAAATATGAATGTAAAATTAAAATTTTGAGTGAAAATATTCACAACAATATATTGATGAAAGAAAGGATAAAATTCGCCGTTTATTTCTCAGTAGATGAGTCATGCCATTCCTTGCACTTTTGCCATCACAAAAAATATGTGCCTGCCGAGTAACGTATCGTAGAGTTTTTAATACTTAGTCGTCTGAACATAAACTCTCTTATAGTTGCTCCTAGTTCGCCTACCTGATGAGATGCAAGGAGAGAAATGTGCACAGAGGGTCTGATAAGTAATTTAAGCTCATTTTTTCCATGAGTCCATTTGTTTATCTGCAACAGTATTAACGGGTTGATCTAGTGACATCCCAATCTCTCAACTGATAAGAAGACTCTAAAAGATCTAGATTTCGCGCGTGGATGTTTTATGTTTAATGTCACCTAAACTCGAAGACTTGCAGGCTGGCGAAAACCAGCAAACTGGCTGAAGAGGCGGGCAGCGAAGACAGGACTCTAGGTGATAAACATAGAGAAAACGAAGGTGATGAGGATAACCAACCAACCAGCCAACAACAACAACCAGTACCAATCACCATCAACGGGAGAGATTTGTCAGAGGTTACCTCCATCACTTATCTACGAAGGATCGTTTCAATCACAGGCAGTCAGAACGGATGACGATGTCAAAGCCAGCCAACCAGCCAGTCAGAGAGGATCGGAAAGACAAGATACGCCTTTATCAACCAGAAACCAGTTTTGAAATCTTCCGCTTCACTCATTCAGCTAAAAGAACAAGATTCGGATTCTGCTCAACACAAATGTGAAGTTAATCAGTCAGTCAGTTCTTCTCTACGGGTCAGAAACTTGCACCGCGTGCGAGTCACGAAAAGGATTTCCAACAGCCAGTCACAGACATATATCAACAGTTGGCGGCTTCACTGGTTCTATACTTAAGATCAAATTGCTGGCTGGCGAAAGAAAGAGAATTATTAACAAGAAACTGTGGGAGGTGACAAACCAACGAAGAGCCGATTGCTCAAGAAATATGCCGAAGGAAATGGAGATGGATTTGGAATCCACTGACGAGGCTGTCAGTCGAATGACATCGTGCTCATTGCAGACAATCGCTCGAGTGGAATGCCAATGTGAGGCGATGAGTTGGTCGTTAGTGCGAGGGTGACATTAATGAGATTGTAGGAGGAGGAGGAGATGAGAGATTATGGTCAATCATGGATCCAGATGAAGAGGACAGGAGAGAATAGAACCAACTAGAGATGTCGAAGCTGTTGAAGCCCTCTGTTCCACTCGGAATCCAAAGGAATAATAATAAAATAATCACACTCCTGATGTCTTTTAGTGCCCTTCACAGAGTGACAAGGTCTTTCTGAATTAGCCCAAGAGGAGCAATGAAGAAGAAAAGGTAGAATATTGCATTAATTAACAAACTGTGTAGCAGTAGAGACTTCATCATAGATATGCTAATGGAAGTATCCTTAACTGAACTTAACGACTTAGGAGTCGACCTGTTACCAGGGAATAGTTTTATGGACTTAGAATATGCAGATGACATAGTCCTCTTAGGGGAGGATGCTGACAAAATGCAGGGTCTTCTGAACACCTTGAGCAGCAATCTTCGTATGTCCGGCATGCGATTCGCCCCTGTAAAATGTAAGATGCTGCTACAGGACTGGACTACGTTAACTCCTAGCTTAGTGATAGCGAGTGAAGTAATAGAACATGTTGACCACTTCACCTATTTGGGAAGTTGTATCAGCACCAACGGATTGATTGATGACGAAATCTCAGCACGGATCCAAAAAGCTCGGACTGCTTTCGCTAATTTACACCATCTCTGGCGTAGGCGTGACATCCGGCTATCCACCAAGGGACGTGTGTACTGCTCATCAGTTCGCTCCGTCCTTCTCTATGGCTGGCTCTGAAAGATGGCCAATACGAGTTGAAGACATGAAAAGGTTGACTGTTTTTGATCATAGATGTCTACGATCTCTTTCTCGCGTTAGATGGTATAATAAGGTAAGTAATGTTGACGTCAAGCGTAGAGTGTTGGACAAAGAGGGAAAATCAATCGACGAGGCTATAAAGTTACATAGATTGAGATGGCTAGGTCACGTGCTGGACATGCCTAACCATCGCCTCCCCCGACGGACGGGCATTACTAGCTGATATAGGTACAGGTTGGAAAAGAGTAAGAGGTGGCCAAAGAAAAACATGGTATCTATCAATCCATGAAATCCTTGACAGTTAAACTGAGTCAGTTAGGGAGATGCAGACTTCCGGGTTGGGGCCCACCCTCGGGACTCTAAGAATCAATGGCTGGAGACAATAGGTGACATGGCTCAAAATCGTTGTCAATGGCTTATGCAGATGTATTCAGTCTCTGTAATCTTTATTGATATTCCTTTCTACCATTACTCATTCTGTTTCACTCTTATACTTGTCAAAACTCTATTATTGATTCTCTTCACTCATCTTCTTGTCTACCTTTGTGTGCTATTTGGCACGTGTCAACTCGAACTGCTGCACTTTGGTGCCAAGTTCTATGCTGAATCCAGTCAGATAGACAAAGACAGGCAGGGACTGACTGAGTGTTACCAGTTTATCTTAACTTCCTCAGTGAGAACGTGAATCAAAGTAACATTCTAGAAATCAACATAATGTAGTGGTAATAAATAAAATGCGCATATACACATCTACAGCGTCGTAGTGAGAGTGTTTCACGAATGTGTGTGTGTGTGTGTTTACCTTGACTAAAAATCTATATATTTAATCGTAGATTGTGATCATTGATCTGTCTGTCTATCTGTCTGTTTGTTTGTTGTTTTTTAACTGTTCAACTGTCTATTGAACACACCATTGGAGGACCAACTTCGTTAAGTATTGAGTACACTACATACACCGTTAACCTTGTACACAGTTCTTTATATTTTATATATTTCAAAATAAGTAAATGCCATAGAGAAGTTTGTGGCATTGACAAGGCTATGTATGTTTTTTTGTGTGTGTGTTGGTTTCTTAAGTAATTGTGGCTGATATTCTTGGTCATATTTACTAAATTACTGAGCTTAAAAACAGGCAGAGAGTACTGAAGAGCTGTTTTGTCCTACTTCGAGACCCTTTGGCAGAACCCATCCACCACAGGGGTCTGAACACAAGACCTTTTGGTTAAATGGTGAGTTCTCGTAGATCATTTAGCCACACTGGGGACCCAACTCAATGGCCAACTCATGAATTCTAACTTCTGCCAGTTGGTGATTGTTTAACCCGACTGGTACACTAGCCACCAATGTCATCCGTGGAGAGTATTTGTCCTGAATCCTGACGTAGTAGACTCTCCCCCCCCCACTGGTTGGTTATGACTTCTCACTAGAACTCCCGGCAACTAACTTCGTCCTGCAGCCAATCAGATTAATTCTCAACAAGAGTTAGTTTGTAGGCATTCTATTTGATGACAACCAGTGGTATCCACCAATAGATGCCCACTGTCCCCCTCCTCGCATTTCTGTTTAATTTCATCATTGATGTATTAATGGAATTGACCGTAACTAACTTCAGTGACTTAGGGATTGACTTGTTGACTTCTGAATATGTGGATGAAATAGTCCTCCTGAGGGAAGATGCTGATAAAATCCAGTAGAGTGTTCTGAACACCTTGAGCAGCAATCTTCGAATGTCTGGAATACTATTTGCTCCTGTGAAATGCAAGATGATGCTACTAGAATGGACAACCCATCGACTCCTAGCTCAACGATAGGCAGGAGTGAAGTGGTAGTGGGGTGTGTTGGCCACTCCACTTATTTGGGAAGTTGTATCAGCCCCAGTGGGCTGATTTCTGGCGAAATCTTAACACGGATGCAGAAGGATCGATTGGCATTTGCCAACATATGCTATCTCTGGCTTAGGTAGACATGATATCCGGTCGGCTATCGATCGAAGGAGGTGTGTACTGCTCAGCAGCACTCCACTCTATCCTTCTTTATGGCTTTGATTCAGACATGGCCATTGCAAGTGGGAGATATGAAAAGCCTGGCTGGCGCTGTCTTTGATCATAGATGTCTGCGTCCTATCTCTAATATTTGATGGTATAATTGGATGAGTAATATTGAACTAGACCTCCCGGCAACTAACTTCGTCCTGTAGCCAATGAGATTATTTCTCAACAAGAGTTAGTTTGTAGGCATTAGATTTGTTTCAAGTGTGACCACTCACGAATCGATATCAGTTAGAGAACCATTAAAAACGGGCATGGAGTACTGCACTTCCTAATTCGTCCAAATGTGCGGCTCATATCCAGTACGCATCCGCCATATGGGGTTCGAACCCAAGACCTTCCAGTTACAAGTCAAACGCGTAGACTGCTCATCCACTATGACCCTATTCAATGGCCAATCCATGAATTCTACTTTCTACCATTCTTTGGTTTGTTCAATGCTTCTCTAACTGATATCAGCCTGCCGCGGCAAACTTGAAACAAACCAACGTTTTCTCCAACGTTTCCATAACCTGGCTCCACGTCTGCTCATATACTTTCATCTCCTTTTCGCCTGACCTCCTCCTCCATTTCACCCTCGCAGTGACGACCAACTCGCCGCTTCCTATTCGGTGCCAAATCTCTGATCCGAATAGCAAGTAACACTGACTTCACATTGCAGTTGAAAATCCGGATCTTAGTTTTCATGCTGAGTGGTAAGCACTGTTGATCTTCACACAGACTCTGCGAGTAGTGGAAGCTTGTCTTGCTTTCCCCGATCCTCGTTACAGAAACTACAGTACGAAGAATTTTTGTTATTTGTATAAATTATGCAGATATATGTTCAAATCTATGTAATTGTTTCTGTCGAGTGCCTATTTATTTTCACACTTCTCTGTTTATGTATATATTACAGGTGGGCGGTTTAAAGGCTGGTTGCTTTAAAATTGGGAATACAGGCGGAATGACGGACAATATACTTGCTTCAAGACTTTATCGTCCAGGAAGGTTAGTTCATCGCATTTTTTTCTCTGGTTTTTCTTCCTTATTTGATAACACAATGAATTTTATTATTATTATTATTCCATAAAGATGCTTAAAACTGGAAAAGCAGCAGGACCAGATGAAAATCTCTGCAGAAGCATTGAAAATGGACTCAGAGACATCAGCGGACCTGACGACACCATTAATGAAGAAGGTGTGGAAAGAGTGCAAGGATTGGAAGACTACCTATTCTAACTGCTAAAGTAAGGCACGGCATTATGCTCCTGTCTATCCCAAGCAAAATACTTAGCCGTATCATCCTGGAGAGAATCAAACACGTCTAGGATGGAAAAGTTTCGACCAGAACAGGCTGGATTCAGGAGGCACAAGTCATGCATCGATCAAATCGCCACATTACGGATCATCATTGAACAGAGCTTGGAATGGCAGTCACCTCTCTATCTTAACTTCGTCGACTTTGAAAAGGCCTTCAACAGACAGTGTCGATCGAGAGGTGATTTGGAAATTACTTCGCGACTATGGGGGTGCCGCCAACAATTATACATCTCATCCAACAGTTGTACGACAATGCTGCATGCCAAGTAATGCACAATGGGAAACGTAAGGAATCCTTTGAAGTGAAGACGGGAGTAAGACAAAGCTGGCTGGCTGCCTACTATCTCCAACGATTTTCTTGATTAGGGTAGACTGGATAATGCAACAGACACAGGGTAATGAAGAGGCAGGCATAAAATGGATCCAAACAAAACACCTGGGGGATCTGGACTTCGGCGATGATATATGTCTGGTTTCCTACAAACACTGGAAGATATGCAAGTGAAAAGCAACAATTTGCCAGAAGAAGCATCAAAGATAGGACTTCTGGTGAACATAGAGAAAACAGAGGTGATGAAGATTTCTGGCCAACACCGACACAACAACAACAGACAACAGTCAGCATAAATGGGAGAAATCTGGAGGAAGCGACCTTTACCTACCTACCTGGGAAGCATCGTTTCATCTACAAGGGGACGGAACTGATGAGGATATGAAAGCGAGTATCGGGAAAGCAAGTCAAGCTTTCATTACTCTCAGGTAAGTGAGTGTAGAGATCAACAGCACTACTCGGTATGAAAAATAAGATCCTGATTTCCAACTGCAATGTGAAATCTATGCTACTTACTATACGGATCAGGGACTTGGCATCACGCCGCGTCACGAAGGGCACTTCGAACAAACTACAGACCTTCATCAACAGCTGTCCTCCCTCACTACTACTCGAAATCAGATGGACAGCCCGAAGAGATCAGCAACAGGGATCTCTGGCAATGATAGAACCAACCCAGGAGGAACCAACTGTGCAACAAATATGCAGGAAGAAATTGTTGGGGATTGGCCATACTCTGAGAAAACAAAGCATCAAGTGAGTGATATCACACGCCAGGCCAACGCTCGAGTAGAACCCGAATGGGAAGCGGCGAGTTGGTCGTCAGTGCGAGGGTGACATTGAGGAGGAGGTGATGCGAAGAGGAGATGAAAGCATGTGGGCAGGCGTGGGGCCAGATGAAAACGTTGGCGGAGAACTGAACGCAATGGGGCCGTGTGACTGAAGCCATATGTTCCTCTAGGAATTAAAGCAAACAATAATAATAGTAATTCCTTTGCGTTCCAAGTGGAATGTCGAGCTTCGTGCTTGAGGTTTGAAGTTTTGCTAACACAGATTTCCTTTTAGACAGGGTAAGGTTCCTCGTCTATCATCCTACGTCCCATCTTCACCTGGTTTATTAGTGGTTAAGCGAGGTTTAGGAGTCTGTTCGTTACCGGGGATAGAACCTCGCATCTCATATGATGTCATGGTAGGTGAGTTTGTTCTACCACTGAATCATCGACACAGAATGAATTTTATTGTCTACTTTGTTTCTGTTGTTGTCGTTTTCAGTATGCTTTGTGTAATCTTATCTGTGGGAGTCTTTAGATAGTCAAGAGTAGTCATTGCTGCTATTGCTTGATCTAACAAGTTTCTGTGGACTGACTAACTTACTGTTTTCAGCAGTGCACCAGTTCGAGTTAGCACACTCCATGTAGCTCAGAAAAGAAGAAGAAACAAGGTGATCCGAAAGAACGATAATTTACGCAGAAATGTGGGGTATGAAGAATAGCAACATGGAAAAACCATACGGTTTAATGGATATGAGAGACCTCAAAGAGTGACTACCTCTGTGCCAGCCATTGAGAACGAGGATTTTGGACCATATCATCACCAGTTGTCTCCAGCCTTCATTGATTCTTATAATCCTGTTGACCCCCTACGTCGACAGGAAGTGTACAGCTCCCTACGTGATTGTATCCCTCCTGAGATTTAGTCAGCAATCAGCCTGTCGGGGCTAATGGAATTTCCAAATAAGTGATGTGATGTTCTAATGTAATGTTGTCTGCACCTTACATTTGACAGGTGCAAATCGGATCCCACATATTCAAAGATCTCTGCTCAAACTGTTCGGAAGACTCTGCATTTTATCAACCACACTTCACCTAGTAGGATTGCTATATCATCCGCATATTCCTTAGTGGTAAAACAATGCAATCCCTAGTTCTCTGAAGTCAGTTCCCACACTCCCTAGACAATGCTTGTGGAGATTATAAGTAGTATAAGAATTGATTGTTTATACACAAATTTTATCAAAATGTTATCATTACTAGTACTGTGGCGTGTGTTACTGATAAAACTTATGAGTAGTATATGAAGAGACAATCATCGGCGAAGCCTGTTTTGCTGGGAATGCTGCTGAAAAGTTGGGCAAAGGCCACATACAACAGTGTGGGGCGGTCAGGTGATAAAGAGACCTGGAAGATATTGATTGAACGATTGGTGGTGGATTTCGACGGCTCGATGGACAACCAGCAGGCGATGCAGCAGTTCCGTGTCGCGAAGCTGGGACCTGATGGAGAAGCGTTAGTGTTGGCGGTAAAGCTGACAAATCTACTAAGTCACTCATAAATCTTATCAGTAATACATGCCACGTGCGTCGGTGGCATAGTGGTTAGAACGCTCGCCGACCATGCACATGGTCCAGGGTTCGATCTCCGGCCGACGCACTCCTTTACCTCGCTAAGCCAGAAATAATGCTGGTGAAGAGGAAAGGTTGGGTATGAGGCCTAAACCCCATCCTGTAAAATAAACACTACTACAGAAACTTCAGACCACTAGCTCGAGGCCCTATGTTCCACTGGGGAACGTGAAGAAAATAAAAAAAAATAAAATTAAAAAAATAATACATGCCACACTACTCCCTCTCCTAATACTAATACATATTTAATCTCTTCTTCAGTGTCGCTTATGTCTCCCGATCTGGTGGAATGTCCAACGAACTCAATAATATCATCTCGATCAATTCAGATGGTGTCTACGAAGGTGTAGCTATCGGTGGTGATCGTTTCCCTGGTTCAACATTTCTTGATCATATTCTACGTTATGAAAGGAATCCTGAAGTTGGTATGATTGTTGTATTGGGTGAAGTAAGTAGTGTACAAGGGAGGAGAAATTGATTGAATTATTATTGATCTCTTTGCCTATTTTTCTCAACAGGAAGTAAGAATACTTTTTTTTAATTTGTCTAACAGAACTGATTAGCGAGGCATCATGCTCCTGTCGACGCCAAGTAAAATCCTGAGTCGCATCATCCTGGAGAGAATCAAGGACGCACTGGATACAGAACTCCGACCAGAACAAACTGGAATCAGGAAAGGCAAATCATGTGCTGACCAAATTGCAACTCTACGCATCATCATCGAACAAAGCATGGAATGGCAATCAAACCTCTACCTCAACTTGATAGACTTTGAGAAAGCCTTCGACAGCGTTCACCGCGAAGTAATTTGGAAACTACTCGAGTACTACGGCGTACCCCAAATATTCATCAACCTTATTCAACAACTGTACGACAACGGCACATGTCAAGTGATCCACAACGGAAAACTCAGCGAAGCGTTTGGAGTAAACACAGGAGTCAGACAAGGGTGTTTATTATCACCAATGATATTCCTAATTGTGGTGGACTGGATTATGCGTCAGACAGTGGGAAACGAGAAGACAGGGATATCCTGGACCGACGTGAAGAACCTAGAAGACCTAGACCTGGATTTCGCGCGTGGATGATTTATGTTTGATGTCACACAAAATCGAAGACTTACAAGCGAAGACCGACAAACTGGTCGAAGAGACTGGCAGCAAAGACAGGACTCCAGGTGAACATAGACAAGACGGAGGTTATGAAAATAACCAACCAACCAACAACAACAACAACAGCAGCAACATCCAGCGCCAATCACCATTAACGGGAGGGATTTGAAAGAGGTTACTTCATTCACTTATCTAGGGAGCATTGTCTCAACTACAGAAGGAACGGATGAGGATGTCAAATCGAGAATCGGGAAGGCGAGAAACACATTGATCAACCTGAAACCAATCTGGAAATCTTCGTCACTCCTCAACACTCAACAACAAAATTCGGATTTTCAATACAAACGTCAAGTCAGTCAGTTCTTCTATACGGATGGATCAGAAAGAATATTTTCAATAGCCTGTTGCAAACCCTTCCCCATTTTCCTCGCTAAGCCAGTAATACGACGACTGGTAAAGAGGGAAGGTTGGGCATGAGGCAGGCAACTCCATCCCGTAAAAATAAACACCACTGCTACTGAAACTTCAAGCCTCTAGCCTGAAGCCCTATGTTACACTGGGCACGTGAAGGAATAAAAAAAATTGCCAGGTTTTGATTTGACCAAGTCTACTCTAACACTTTTTCCGACGTATAATCCCTGTGTCACCTAAGATTTCTCGTTGAGGAAGGCAGGCTATGACTCTTAGCATGCACTACAATACGTGTCACATCTCCATTTTAAAGCTACAATTATAGAATTTTTGCAACCACACATCCACTGCTCATCCATCTAATATTTGCTTAACTCCATAGTTCTCATGCTTATGATATCCTTTTAATAAATGGTCTCCAAAAGTCATACGAATGCAAGAAAGTTGTTTTTTAGTTCATTTTGAGGCAATCTCACAGAGATTTAGTTTATCAAATCACTATTCATATAATGAGTAAAGGTCGAAGGTGAAACGAGAACTTTTGCTCATGACAGGATTCGAACTAGCGATGTCCGAATAAAAGTAGTCCGGCATCCTATTAGATACGCTACGCGCCCTCACGTACACAGTTAAATTATCAAAGCTCGTGATTGAAGTTCTATGTTCCACTGGGAAAGTGAAGGAATATATGTATATATGATTTGAAGTCTGATCAGGGATCGATATCGGTTAGAGAACCACTGAAAACCAGCTGGCATTGGAGGGGGATAACTGTTTCGTCCTACTTTTGGATCTATTCAGCAGTATTCATCCATTTTCCCCTATCTAGAATGGAATTCAGGACCTTCGGATTCACAAGATAATGTGTGTATACACATACTTTATCAGTGTGATATAGTAATTAAAGTCAGTCTGAAAATGAACCAATCAGAATATGGCCCACGTAAAATAACGCCCACTGTTTTTTTATTGATTGATCATGATTATTGACTAATTGATATATATATATTCTTCCTTGGTGATATTTTAAATCATACATTATTACTGTTTGAAATATACTACTGTGGGTGATACTGAAAAAATAGACTTAGCAGTTCGCCATATCCTCCTTTATGGCTGTGAGACGTTGTCATTGAAAGTGTGGAAGACATAAGAAGGCTGGCTAGCTGTCTTTGATCATAGGTGTCTTTGTTCTATCTTTGTTCCAATGTTTGGCGGTATAATAGGTTGAGGAATATTGAGGTTAGGCGTCGAATGTTAAACAAGGAGGGAAAATCTATCATTGTTTGTAAAGTTACATCGACGGTGAGATGGTTAGTACATCCGTTACACATGCTTAGCCATCGCCTTCCTTGACGATGAGCAATGTTAGCTGAAGTAGGATCGATCAGGTTGGAAAAGAGCTAGTAATGGTAGTCAAACCAAAACATGGCTTTATCAGTCAGTGAAATCCATAACAGTTGGTTTAAGTCAGCCACGTAGGGAGGTGTAGACTTCCTGGTTGGGATTGTTGGGTAGGTGATTTGGCTCAATATCGTTCTCAGTGGCTGGGGTACATGCATTCACTCTTCGTGATTTGCCAGTCATAACCAATGAAACTATTGTTCTTGCCTCACACTTCTGTTTATTATCTCTATTTACTCCCTTCTCTTGCTTTTTGTGCCTGATGGAGGGAGATCGGTAAATGACACTGCTGAACATCTTTGCGAAATCTCAGCACGAATACATAGGGTTAGTTTCGCATATGCCACTTTACGCCGTCTCTGGCGTAGACGTGATATCTGATTGGCCGTCATCCAAAAGGCGTGTGTACTGCTCAACAATTTGCTCTGTCCTCCTTTATGGCTGTGAGACCTGGCCATTGAGAGTGAAAGACATGAAAAGATTAGCTGTCTTCGATCATAGGTGTCTGCGTTCTATCTCCCGTGTGAAGTGGTATAATAAGGTGAGCAATATTGAGGTTAGGTTTCGAGTGCTAGGTAAGGAGGGGAAATCAATCGACGAGACTGTGAAATTACATCGACTGAGATGGTTAGGACATGTGTTACGTATGTCTAGTCATCGCCTTGCTCGATGACGGGCAATGTTAGCTGATATAGGGTCAGGCTGGAAAAGAGCTAGCGGTGGTCAAACCGAAACATGTCACCAGTCAATGAAATCTACAACAGTTAGTCTAAGCCACGTAGGAAGGTGTAGACTGGCTTCCTGGTTGGGGTCCTCGGGACGGTAGAAACCAATGGTTGGAAACAATTGGTGACATGGCTCAAAATCGTTCTCAATGGCTGGCTGGCGCAGATGCATCCACTCCTTGTGACTCATGATTTCCAATGAAACTATATTGTTCTTCGTTACTACTATTCCTTTGTCTCTCACCTCTTTCTACTGTCTATATTATGAATTTCTCCTACTTTCTTTTCTTCTTTTGTGTGCTACATGGGAGGGATGTGGTGACTTGAACTGCCGCATATCGGTGCAAAGTTCTATTTCGGAAACAGACAGACAGACATCTTTGCGAAGTTCTATGTTGAAACCAGTTAATGAGTGAAAATGAACTTTTGCGCTCATTTCGTTTTGTGTTGGCGCTTAAGTAAAGCAGGCTGGTTGGCGGAGATGGGGAATAGACAGCTGTTATATAGCCTTGTTGGCGTAGTCGGACGGTATTCGTGATCAGCGCGTTTGTATTCAATAGTTTAGATTCTCTTCTTCGGCACCATGACAATTTTTATTGACGTATTTATTAATGAATGTTGTGTAATACGTCCCTAAAAACCCATCATCATAAAGCCATCATCTCTTTCTTCCTTTGGTTTTACTTTTATTTTTTAAAATTTCCCACATATCTCTGACCTCTTAGGTTGGTGGTGTTGAAGAATACGCTTTAATCGATGCTGTGAAATCGGGTAAAGTGAAAAAGCCAATTGTAGCCTGGTGTATTGGTTCGTGTGGAGAATTATTAGCCGCTGTAGATGATACAGGCAGTGGATCAATTCAATTTGGTCATGCTGGTGCATGTGCTAATTCCCTGAAAGAAACAGCTACAGCTAAAAATCAGGCGTTGGCTGACGTTGGCATACATGTACCCTCATCATTTGATGAATTGGACCTGTTGATTAGGTAAGTGAGTTTTAAAATGGATATTTTTGTTCATTTTGTTGCATGGCTGGCTGGTCGTTTCTCCCTCTGGTCTCTCCACTCTTATTCTTTGTGTGTGTATGTGTGTGGTGTTTTAGCTACTGAGCTGGCTGGTTGATTTAAACTGCGAAGCTTTCATTATCCTTCCAGACGAAATCCTCTTTCAGCGCAGGGTTTTAGTATAAAATGAACTCATTTGATGAATTCTCCATGAATGCTGATATAATTGTGTCTCCTGGCAGCAACCATCTTTGTGACTGGTAGTTAATAGACGTCTCTATTGATCGTATTTTTATTGACTTGGAGTTCAAACTTTCTTGTTATGTGATGTACTTGTTATTAGCTGGTAGATTTTTGGTTTATATTCACATGTTTGTTAATCGCTGACTGATTCACCTGAGTACCAGGCTTCTAGAAATTCCCTGGCAGTATTTTTGGTGTTTCCTCTGTGTTTAAAATTTCTACATTATCCCGATCACCTAATTGGTGTCCATAAGTACCCACATGTATTGATATGAAAGAATATATACCATGTCTGTTTACAGCCAATTGTGTGTTCCTGGTTTATATAAAAGAAAAGAAGGAGTTCAGCGAAGAGACTCTTTTCGGCGAATTTATTCACTGAGCTGTACAATCGCATTTATATACAATTTTGTTTGTGTGTGTGTACGTTAGATTTATAAAGTTTAGATAATTACGTAATATAAGTATTATTTGGCTTGGAAACAAACGTTAATTAGATAGAAAATAAAATAAAATTGATTAAGTGAATCGGATGACGTAATACAATTGAGTAGAATTCAGAGTAGGTCAGGTTGACAACAGTGTTAATGAGTGGTGGTTAAAATTAAATAAGGGTCGGGGTAGGGAATAATACAGTTGGAAGTTAAGTAAGTTATTCGGATGAGGTAATATAGTTGACTAGAAATTGGACGTGGGTCGAGTTACCAACATTATCAATGAGGGTAGAGATTACAAAAGGGTGAGGTAGAGAATAATACAAATGAAGATTTGAAATAATAAAATGCAAAAGACAAAATAATACAATCAGTAAGACTGAAATTAAGAAAGATCACGTCCATTGTTGATTTAATGAATGAACGAATTTCTTTTGTATGCAGAGTTCAGGATTTAGCAGATGAATTGCCATTGCTTCTGAGATGTGAAGAAGTTTGATTCGTACACTTTTGGCAAGATTGCCTTGTATTGTTGGGATAACTTTGAAGTTTATATGTGGTTTGACTTGGTGTCCTGAATCGATCAAATGTTCAAGGTTCGAGCTACGGGGGCATCGGTTTTCTCCTTTATAAAATCATGAAAGTAAAAAAAATTGTAAAAAAATTTGTAAAGAAAATTATATTTGTAATATCTCAGCGATATCGAAATGAGTAATTCCAACGTTTCGTTCGGCAATCTGGTCCGAACTTCTTCAGGGAAATTAATCGAAATTAACATAACAGAGGTTTTACATATAAAAGGCACATCTTTTTAAAAACTTTGTCCAATCATGATTCATAAACACAAGTGTTAACAAGTATGATAAACAAAATTGTATGAGCTGTGATCAAAATTTGACCTCGGACTTACAAATATTGGTCTACCTTTGTCAAATTTTGATCACAGCTCATACAATTTTGTTTATTATACTTGTTAATACTTGTGTTTATGAATCATGATTGAACAAAGTTTTTAAAAACAAAAGATGTGCCTTTTATATATAAAACCTCTGTTATGTTAATTTTGATTAATTTCCTTGAAGAAGTTCGGACCAGATTGCCGAACGAAACGTTGGAATTACTCATTTCGATATCGCTGAGATTTTACAAATGTCTACTTCTCACTCGGCGCCCAAATATTTTAGAACTATTCGGTCAAATCTTGACGACAGTTCATTTGGACATGAAAGTTAATGTTCGTTGACGCGTTTGGATAGTGAACGCTGAGTACGGCCGATATACCTGGCTCCACACGAGCAGGTGAATTGGTAGATGTTCCTGGTTTCTCATTTGAAGGGGACGCCCACTTTGTCCGATGTGATGTCTCTTACACTTCACACATGCAATTTGTATTCTGTAAATGTTATTAATTTCATCTTCTTGTTCTGTTGGATCTTTTGGTTCGCACAATATCGAATGAAGAGATTGTTCTGGTTGGCTGGCTTACTGCCTTGTGTGCTATATCTGTTTCAAACTGTTTTAATATTCTAGCTGTTATTTCAGAGAAATTTTTTTATATTTGACAGGATGAATTTTCCTGTGATCTTTGATGTTGGCTTGTTGTTGTTGGTGTTATGACTCGAGTTTAGCCACTTTTGATAAAATTGTGTGAGGATACACATTCTTTTTGAAGACGGTTAGTTGGTATTTCTCCTTCATTCTCTTCAACACCGGAGTATTGCTACACTGTGTTTGAATTCTGTCGGACAGTCTCTTGATTAAGTGAGACATCTAAGAATGGAATTTTGTTGTCTAATTCCACTTCTCCTCTTGTGGTGAGTATATTCAAAATCGTATAATCAACATAAAGTACCCATAGATTTTTGGTTTAATTATGGGCAAGGTGGGCTATTAATTCAAATCTTTGCATAATGGTATCAGCTTTTAATCCAGATTATGGGTGATCCCATTGTTGTCCCCTCTAATCTGTTCGTATTTTTGATTATTGAATTGGAAGTATGTTGTAAGACAGAATTCTATGAGTTCAAATCAACCAGCTCAGAGAACATAACTAATTCACAATAGCATCCATCTGAGCTACAGACAGACCTTCTCCATTACTAACAAGATTTTCTGAGTAGTGGTAGTCTATTGTGTGAGTGTGTGGTGTCTTCTACCAGGGGTATTGAATTGAAAGGCGACAGATTAAGTTATACAGAGAGAACCATAATACAACGGACATGTGTAGCTAGATGGACGGTACTTTTGTAACAACAGAAGACAAGGGCCAGGCAACAGATTTAAGTTGGTTCGGTCTTATTGGTTCTAGGGGTTTTGTTCGTTTGTTTTGCTGTCTGGAATATCGGCGCTTGCGGATGTTCACCTGTTTCTCTTTGTTTGCCATTTCGATTGTGTCTGCGTAACCCCATCTCAAAGTGACCATATGTGGTCCTTCCTACTTTGGAAACTGTTTGGCTGACCCTGTCGCACATTCGTCAGTATTTCGCCCCATACTTTCACGTGTTGCTTTCTCCCGACCTCCCAGCAGCGTCCCAAGTAACAGCCTCATCACTGACAGATCTTTGAACGCCACTCAACTGTGCAGAATCCTCGAAGTCCTGCCTGAAGTTCTATATGTCTCCATCGAAAACTGCAGAGCATAGGCTTTCCATTTGTCGGTAGGCAGCGACACCAAATGTTATAGTAGAAGACAAGGGCCAGGCAACAGATCGTTTATTGAAGAAAATCAACACATATTTATAAATTTTAATGTACATTACTGTAGATTATTGTTAGTAGAAAATACAGTCTTTTGATTGGTTGTTTCTGACAGAAAGTTAACCTTGCATCTCTTTGTGGCTGTGTCAAATCATCCGTATGCTAACTGTGTCCGCCTACGCAAAGCCTTTGTTCTCATTTTCTCACTACCACCAATATTGGGGACATAAACATTGACGTCAATTACTCTCTGCTAACTTTGGCTAGCAGCCAGCTCTCATCCCACACTTTTATCTTGTATCTTGCATATAAGAATAATAAAATCAATTCTGAGGTCCTTCTCAAAACCGTTTAATATTACTAAACCAAAAAATTTAGTTCTTATATGAGCACAGAAAATGACAATACCTTGTAATTTGTTAATGTCGTGACTTGATCAAGAAGGGAAGATGGCGGTATTAAGCGGCGTGGGCGGGTGTGCGGTTCTGGAAAAATCATCACTTGGTCAATACACGCATTTCGAGTTGTTTTTCTGCCATTTAGCATACTAATGAAATATTATCAGTACTGCACAACCGATGACAATCCATAAATAGAAATGCCTGCAAACGGTGCGGAGAGAAAACGAATGTATGTATGTATGTGCGTGTATGTGACTTTATCGTTCAAAGGAGACACAGCCACTGAATTACTGACTGGCATTGAAACTCCTTGGGGTGCCACCGACAATTATGCATCTCATCCAACAGCTGTACGACAATACTGCATGCCAAATAATCCACAACGGGAAACTTACGAAACTCTTCGTAGTGAGGACAGGAGTAAGACAAGCTGGCTGCCTACTATCTCCAATGATTTTCCTGATTGCGTTGGCCTGTATAATGCGACAGACAGAGCGGGTGATGAGGAGACAGGGATAAAATAGACGTACACAAAAAACTTTTAGGATCTGGATTTCGACGATGTGATATATATCTGATTTCCCACAAACTGGAACATATGCAAGTGAAAAGCAACAAGTTGGTAGAAGAAGCATCAAAGATAGGACTCCAGGTGGACATAGAGAAAACAGAGGTGATGAAGATTCCTGGCCAACACCACCACCAGCAACAACAACAACAGACAACAATCAGCACAAATGGGAGGAACCTGAAAGAAACAACCTCTTTTACCTACCTATCTGGGAAGCATCGTTTCAACTACAGGCGGAATTGACGAGGATATCAAAGCAAGACAAGCTTTCACTACTCTCAAGTCAGTGTGGAAGTCAACCGCACTCAGCATCAAAAATAAGATCCGGATTTTCAACTCCAATGTGAAGTCAGTGCTACTCATTATACGGATCAGAGACTTGGCGCGTCATAAAGAGCATCTCAAACAAACTACAGACCTTCATTAACAGTTGTCTTCGCTCAATACCCAAGATCAGATGGCCGGTCAGAAAAGATCAGCAACAGGGATCTCTTGCAATGAGTGAACCAACCTAGCAGGAACCGATTGTGCAACAAATAGGCGGGAAGAAATGGAGATGGATTGGCCATACTATGAGGAAACCACCAAGTGACATCACTAGACAAGCCCTTGAGTGGAACCCGAAAGGTAAGCGGCGAGTTGGTCGTCAGTGCAAGGGTGACTTGGAGGAGGTGATGTGAAGAGGAGATGAAAGCGTGTGGGCAGACTTGGAGCCAGGTGAAGATTCTAGCAGAGAACCGAACGCAATGGAGATGCACGGCTGAAGCCCTATGTTCCTCTAGGAATTAAAGGAAACAATAATGTAATAATAATAATGATAATTGAAACTCTAAAGATGTAATAGCTAAAACATTCTTTGCTACAACACCATGTTCAGATGAAGAATAAGCTATTGAGTCTGGCTAATGCAATATGCTTTTACAAATTTGGTTACAGGATTTCACCATGAGCTGACATTGGTTAGAGAACCATTGGAAAAGCAGCCACAAGGAGTACTGGACAGCCATTTCGTCCTAGTTTGGGACTCTTCATCAGTGCGCACCCACCGGGGTTTGAACTCAGGAGCCTCTGGTTACAAGGTGAGCTAGCTCATAGACCATTAAGCCACTGGGACCCGGTCCAATGGCCCATGAATTCTAATTTCTGCCAATTCACGATATAGCGCAACCGCGCTAGCCAATGTCTTCTGTGGTGAGTATTTGTCCTCACACCCGAACTGCTGCACCCTACTGGTCACGACTTCCCACTAGAACCTCTGGTAAATACCTACCTGAATAGGGTCAGTCGTCGCCAGTGAGCATCTCATTAATATACAAGTATTGGTTTGTAGGGATTTAGTTAATTGGACGAAACAGCTGTCCAGTCCTCCCTGCAGGTTTTCCAATGGTTCTGTAACCAATATCAGCTCATGATGAAATCTTGTAACCAATCAACCAAATCCCTACAAACCAATACTTGGATTTGCAAATTTAACTATTCTTGTTGAGAGAGAGAGAGAGACAGTTACATAGACAGAACACGACTCGGGAAGCTTAATGTCACCTTCTTAAGCATTGTGTTGCAATGCGACTACTTGGGAAGCAGTTGTAAAGTTACTCGAGGTGTTGTTCTATATTAGCACACTGTATCAAATTGATAAAAATTCTGCCTTTCCAATTCTATACAAGGTGTATCATCCTGAGTTTGTATGCCTGCTGACTGCTAATCTTAGATAGCTGAGACAGTTACTATGAGGACATTTTTAGTCCTATGTTTGTATTCAGAAAAATTCCATTCAGTCACACCCACCCCCTCCTTATGGCTTTCATACTCAACCTAGAATAACTATCTCTTCTAGTACTGTTAACTTTATTATGAATATCATAGTGTGCCATAGTTGTATCTCTCTCCTAATGTAAGATGATGCTACAAAACTGGACTGGACTGGACTACATTGACTCCTAGGTTAGGTATAGGGAGCGAAGTAGTAGAGCGTGTTGATCACTTCACTTATTCGGAAAGTTGCATCAGCCAGCGCCAACGAATTGATCGTTGACGAAATCTCAGCACGGATATAGAAGGCTCGTTTCACATATGCCAATTTACGCCACCTCTTGCGTGGAGGTGATATCCGGCTGGCTATTGGTCAAAGGGCGTGTGTAATGCTCAGCGGTTCGCTCTGTCCTCCTTTGTGGCTGTGAGACCTGATCACTGAGAGTGGAGGACATGAAAAGAATAGCTGTCTTTGATCACAGGTGTCTACGTTATGTCTTCCGTGTGAAGTGGCATAATAGGGTGAGCAATATTACGATGAGGAATCGGTCAATTGCTGGGTAAGGAGGGGAAATCAATAGACATGGTTGTGAAGCGTCATCGGCTGAGATAGTTAGGACATGTGGTACGTATGCCTAGCCATCCATCAACTTCCTCGACGGGCAGTGTTAACTGAAATAGGGTCAGGCTGGAAAAGAGTCAGTGGTGGTCAAACCAAAACATGGCTTCATTAGTCAACGAAATCCACAACAGTTAGTTTAAGCCAACCACGAAGGCAGCTGTGGTCTTCCTAACTAGTTGAGGTCTTCGGAATAATATGAATCAATGAAGGCTGGAGACAATTATCGGTGATATGGCTGAAACTCATCGTTCTCAATGGCTGGTGCAGATGCATCCACTCCTTGTGACTTATAATACCCAATGAAACTGTATTGTTCTTCGTACTTCGTGGTGGGTTATCAGCGGTTCTCTTATTTATATGTATCCATGATTGAACACGTACTGTGGTGAGAGCTGTCTGCTAGCCAAATTAGTAAGCAGTAATTTACGTCAGTGTTTACGTCCCTAATATTGGTGTATATGTGTAAAACTTGGGCACACTGTGGTAGTAAGTAATTCCATATTAGTTTGTTTATTAGATGTATCACACAGTGATGAAACAGTATTATTTACTGGATGACGTTTCGAACAAAATTTATTACTGTTCATAATCATATCATCAATTGTAATCACACGACTTTGAAACTTGAGTTTTATAGTTTTTTTTATTCTCTCTTATTTGTCGTCGTTGGGGTAGTAGAATTTTCTAGATATCTGGGAGAACAGGTGATGAATCATTCCTATTACATGTATTTGTAGTTGGTTCGATAAACGAAGCTTCTGTTATCAATCTGTCCCTCCACCCACCCTGTGACATTAGATTTTAAAACTGTCATCCTATCCCATCAAGCCTATTGTATGGTTGTGTGTATTTGCATGTATTGAGTGCTATAGCTGAACTATTCTCTCTCTAGATTTCTTGTCTTATTTGGATCAACCAATCTAGATTTTGCTAAGTTTTTATGTTCAGTTCCATACAAGGAAGGAACCTCGGAAGCCTTATGCAGAATTCTTAACAAAGCAGGAATAAAAGTGGCTGGCATTCAAACCCACCACGAACTTAATTAGAAACAAGCTTTGTCGGTCAAAGGATCAATCCTGTGTAGCCTTTAAAACAAAACAATTTAGTTTATCTAATACTCTGCCTGCAATGACTGTCAGGTCAAATACATAGGTCAAACTAGTAGAAAAGGCGCAGTCACAATACCTGAATATAAAATCCTAGCAAAATCTAGATTAGTTGACACGAATAAGATAAGAAATCTAGAGAATAGTTCAGCTATAGCACTACATGCAATTACACACAACCATACAATAGGCTGGTTGGGATAGGATGACAATTTTTTCAAAATCTAATGTCACAGCAGGGTGTAGGGAGGGAGAGATTGATAACAAAGAGAGCTTTGTTTATCGAATCAACTGATAGGGAATACATGTAATAGGATTGATTCATCACTTGTCCCCGATATCTGGAAAATTCTACTACCCCAACGACGACAAATAGGAGAGGACAAAGAAAACAATAAAACTCAAGTTTCGAAGTCGTGTGATTATAATTGATGACATGATTATGAACAATAATGAATTTTGTTCGAAACGTCATCCAGTAAATAATACTGTTTTTTCACTGTATGATATATCTAATAAACAAACTAATATGGAATTCCCTAATATTGGTCATGTGAAAACAAGAACAAAGACTGACTCAACAACCAATCACAGCAGACTTTGCGTAGGCGGATACAATTAGCAGATAAAGGATCCGACCTTCAAGAAACAGCCACAAAGAGAGAAACAACCAATCACAAGACTGTGTTTGTCTGCTAACAATAATCTGTAATAATGTACATTAAAATCTATCAATATGTGTTGATTTCCTTAATAAACGATCTGTTGCCTGACTCTTGCCTTCTATCGTTACAGTATCATATATGCATTACATACTAGTGAATATGTAATTTTTTAGAAAGGCTTTTAGGCATAGCTTTGCTAGTCTATTTGTTGTTAGTGCAATAATGATTATGAAATCTATATTATTATTTTTTACGATAGAAATTGTTTACTTATATGTAAATTAATGTTTTCTGTTCTACATTTAAGACTTTATGCATGGTCGATTTATTAATAACTATTATTATTATTACTTATACAACTAATACTTTTTCTTAATTACTCAATTCATTCTTGCTCAAATGAGTAACAACAACAACAACAAATAGAGTAGTAAAAAATAGAACACCTGATTGTATCTAGATTTCGTGCTTGCCGACACTCATCAGCTGCGATTGAAATCATGTAGGGGCAGTCTCTCTCTCTATCTTCTTTTCTTTCTTCTTACATATGACTTAATTCTTTTGAATGTAATCAATTTTGATAAATACGCTGATTGATGATCTCATTGTCTCGTTGGCTTTTTTTATAGTTACTTTTTCCCATAGCTGACTGTCCGAAATTGTCAATAGCTTCCTTATTGGACATATAATCAGTGATGTAACTTGTTACTTGAGTGCTCACAGCGTTATACAGTAATATTTGCTGATGACGAAGTTTTGCGAATAATTCATTGCTGCTCATCATCATACCAAGACACTACTCACACAACTTTCGAACTTCGTTAATATAATTCCATTATTTTTAATCGCTTGACTTGATTGGTTGAAGTATTTTCCATATTTTCGGTATGAGTGATTGCACGTGCTGGGTGTGTAGAGTGGATGAACAAGGATTCAGTAATCAACCTCTCACGCTCTCCACCTACCTATATTGCTTCTTAGAATTTTAACCCTCTCCCACTATGCCATTGTGTGGTTGTGTGTTTATGCATGCAGTGCAATCGCTGAGCTTTTTTCTAAATTACTTATCTTTTCAGGGTAAACCATTCTTACCTTAGCTAAATTCTTATGTTCCGACAATGTGACTTCCCCCTCCCAATCTACTAGTTTGACCTAAGTACTTGACCTCAGTCACAGCCAATGCAAGGTAGTTTGTAAATTATATCATTTTGTTTAATCTTCAGGGTCTTTTAACCTACAGAGCTTGTCCCTGAGTGAGTTTGTAGGTTTGAATGGCACCCTAATTCCTGCTTTATTTAGAATCCTGCGTAGGGTTTCAGATGTCCGCTCCTTATATGGTAAAACCACGGTACATCCCTTATATCCTCTCTTATTTATGTTGTCATTCCTAGCTTCGCAATTATTTTTATTTTGCTTTTGACATTTACTGATCTTCCTAATGAATTTATAGGATAGTTACTTGATAGCAACCAGTTATTATTCTATCTGTTTCATTTCATCATTTAGGTCTTTACTTGTACTACTTAATGCCATTGCTTGGTTTGCTAGACACTCAAATAAGCCTGCAATAGGAATGACTCATCACTCATAACAGAAATATGGAAAATCCTCCTACCAATCAAGTGAAGCGCTGAAAAGTAATGAAATTATATGAACGGAGTTAGAAGCTTGTGTAAGTAGTGTCTAGATATGATAATGAGCAGCAATAAATTTTTCTCAAAACTTCGTCATCAGCGAATATCACTGCATAACAACACTGTGTGAGACTTTATCAAAATAAATTTTACCCAATAATGGAATTGTACTCTACCACACAGTGCTGCACAGGTTCTATTCTTGTATGTTATTAGTTAGATGGTCACACAGTATGAATCCTTGCAAATGTCAGGCAGTTAATTCCACTTTCAGTTATCAAGGTGTGATGTAGACGAACCTCGGAATAGGTCTATCCTCTAGCCTCTTTTGGTTATCCCATAATAATTTTCTCGATTTCGAAGCGAAATGTTCCGTCTAAGATGAGGTGTCATTCAATCTTTCGCTCTCTGTACTTTTATACGTTGTTAACTGTTGCATCTTACTCGGCTGTTTTTTTATTGCTCACCATAAGTCCTTCCTGAGATACTCAAAAGTTTCGATGTCATATTGGTCAGGGTAATGGTAATAAGGGGGTTGTAAGTAGGGTAAGTTGTGTGCCACTTAGTCAGCTCGTTACGACTGTCATGGTCGTCAAGCGACACCTGAACTCATGTGAGAAATATTTGAAATTCATATTGTTTGACCATGAACACCCTTTGTATTCACAAGTCATTTCTTCCTTGTATCTCATCTGGTACAACTAGAAGTTAGCGATAGCATATTTGGCCTGCCCTCCCACGTTCTATATGGTAGAGACACTCACTGTTATGCGTGAAACTTATGAAAACTTACTGTTGTTATTATTATCTAAATAAATAGCTCTTTGAACTTCTTCTATTTGTAATTTATGGTGATACTATTTTAATTTTCTTAATAGTTTAGTTATTATTATTATTACCATCATTTTACATTTTTTGTGCATTTTTGACTTTATAGTTACTGATAATAGCGAAAACCTGCTATTATTAATACTGTTCACTTATACTCTCTGTTATATTTTATTTTTGTTTTTGCTGTGTTGTGTTGTTGAGTAAATTAGAGATGCAATATTGTACTACATCCCGAGAATTCCATATTTTACTTCAATTGGACACTAGTCACTGACTAGTGTAATCTGTCTAGCACTCTGACTACAGCACTGGGTGACGCGGGTTCGAATCTCAGACAGGGGACATGAGTTCCTTCAAGGTAATTGCAGATACACCTTGCTGAATGATTGGTGAGTGCCAACTAGCGTGAAACCTAGGTGAAGTAGGGCTTCCTCTTCGCAATTGCCTCCAAACATTTGAATATCATCAAATCAATGTGCACCGTGATGGTGAGCCACCTAGTGTGGCATGGTGACCACATTGCAAACCTTACTGATAGAATTCAGTCTGCACTAAAGAAAGAACTAGACACATTACACTAGTTACTGACTAGTGTCCAGTCGAAGTACAATATGGAATTCTCAGGATGTAGTTTATTTATTTATTTAAACGCAGAAGAAAAATCTTGGTACAATATGGCACCAAGAAAGATGAGCCACACAAGAAAAATAAAACAACATTGATTAAAAGTAAAATATAAGTAGGAAACGGATAAAGAACTTCATCTTGAAGGAAAATAGTCATGTTTAACAAGTTCAAACAGTATTCGTTAACTATCATCAGGATGGGAAGAAAGAAGGAAATTGCAACACGTTCGCCATTGATTACGATTCTTGGCCATATACGATAACTTTTCGAGCTATCTCACGGAACCCAACCGATGTTAATCTAGCACAAAAATCCTTCATCCCACGAAGTCACATCATGGACTGACCACCCATCCGCCTTTTCCATCCCGTCCCAGGACTAGCGAACAGAGACCTGTACGGAAGCTTCTGGGATGACATTCGCAGCACATGTCCAAGCCCCCGGAGTCGGTGTTTCCGGATGACAACACTCAATGAATGGTGATCTCCACTGTGTTCAAACACACGCAGCCGAACCTCAGAATAGCTCACGCGATGATGCCATCGAACGCAAGCAATCCTGCGGAGACAACGATGATCGAACACGCAGAGCCGCCGCACATCCTCAGCTTGGAGAGACCAGGTTTCACAGGCGTAGAGCAAGACAACCCGCACCGAAGCATTGTATACCTGACCCTTGACAGCCAGGCTAACGTCGCGACGGCGCCAGAGGTGGTTAAATTTGATGTATGCCACCCAAGCCTTCATTATACGGTTGGAAATCTCATCCGTCACTCCTCCGCCAACACTAACACGACAACTCCGGATACACAAACTTATCAACAACTTTAAGCGGTTCACCCGCAAGAGTGAGTGTAGGTACAGGCTCCTGCCAATCTTGTACCAGTACTTTGCACTTAGACTGTGCAGAGCACATACTATACTTACAGACAATATTGCATCTCTAATTTACTCAACAACACAACACAGCAAAAACAAAAGTAACATAACAGAGAGTATAAGTGAAGAGAATTAATAATAGCAGGTTTTCGCTATTAACAGTAACCATAAAGTCCAAAAATGCAGAAAAAAAGTGAAGTGATGGTGATAATAAAAATAATAATAATAATGCCAATAACTAAACTATTAAGATAATTAAAATAGTATCACCATAAATTACAAATAGAAGAAGTTCAAAGAGCTATTTATTTAGATAATAATAACAACAGTAAGTTTTCATAAGTTTCACGCATAACAATGAGTGTCTCTACCATATAGAACGTGGGAGGGCAGGCCAAATATGCTATCGCTAACTTCTAGTTGTACCAGATGAGATACAAGGAAGGGAAGACTTGTGAATACAGAAGGTGAATATAAAATGTTACATAACATGGTGTGAAATTTGATGAGATAGAATTAAATATTGTTAAAAATAAAAATATAAGAATTAATAATTTTGGGTTTAGAATGTCAATTGGGTCAAGTGGAAAGGATTCAGAGTGAAAATAGTACTAATAATAAAGATAATAATAATAATCGTAGTAATAAGGGAAAAGTACATAGAATAACTAAATAAATGAAAATGAATAAACGTCTATCCCTCTACGGCCAAGGCAGAAGTAGGGATTGTACATACTTCTTTTGTGCACAAAGTTCTGGCTTAAAGTCATGAATTGCCAAGGCCTCCACTGTCTTTAGACGTCTGTAACGAAGAAAACGCGGGAAGTTAGCATGGATTCTATATATGCTCGTAAAATCATTGTCAGGGTTGACAGAGTCTGGTATCTGTGTGAAAGAACATACCCCAGCATGGATTTACAAGGTAGAAAGGAAGTGTGTGCGAAGCTCTATTCTGGAACACTTGATCGACTTCTGTCACTCTGACAACCCTAACCATGATTTCAAGGTAATATGTAGAATCCATGCTAACTTCCCGCGTTTTCTTCGTTACAGACGTCTAAAGACAGCTGAGGCCCTGGCAATTCATGACTTTAAGCCAGACCTTTGTGTACGAAAGAAGTATGTACAATCGCTACTTCTGCCTTAGCCGTAGAGGGATAGACATTTATTTATTTTGTTTATTTAGTTATTCTATGTACTTTTACCTTATTACTACGATTATTATAATTATTATAACTATTCTCACTCTGAATCTTTTCCACTTGACCCACTTGTCATTCTAAAACCAAAGTTAATAATTTCTATATTTTTTATTTTTACAATATTGAATTCTATCTTATCAAATACAGAAGGTTTTGAAGGTCAGACGATATGGATTTAAAAATATTTCTCACATGAGTTCAGTGCAGTCTCTTGACGACTATGATAGTAGTAAGGAGCTGACTATGTGGCACACAACTTACCCCACTGACAACCCCATTATTACCATATGACATAGATGCTTTTGAGTACCTCAGGAAGGACTAATGGTGAGCAAAAGAAAAACAGCCGGGTAAGATGCAACAGTTAACAACGTATAAAAGTACAGAGAGCGAAATATTGAATGACACCGCATCTTAGACGGAACATTTTCTTAGAAATCGAGAAAATTGCTATGGGTTAACGAAGAGAGACTAGAGGATAGAACCATTCCAAGGTTCGTCTACATCACACATTCATAACTGAAAGTGTGATTAACTGTCTAACATTTGCAAGGATTTATACTGTATGACCATTTAACTAATAACATACAAGAATAGAACTTGTGCAGCACTGTGTGGTAGAGTATAATTCCATTATGGGTAAACTTAATTTTGATGAAGTCTCACACAGTGTTGTTATAGAGTGATATTCGCTGATGATAAAGACTAGGCCTTGAGGAATCCTTTACTCTCATCTACCGGGTACCAAACATATTGCCAAAGACATCGAAGCACCGAATGTTGGAAATAGCAATTCACCTGAAACAGCTGTTCCTTGTGTGTGTATGTGTGTGTGCAGAAGAAGCAAGTCCAGCCAATAATTCTGCCTTGGCCTTCAGTGGAGATTATAAATTCATGAATTTGTTTTATTATTGTTCCTAATTTAACTGATATTCATTCAGTGTGTTGTTATGTTGATGGTATCGAACTATAATCCACTGATATTATTATTATTGAATCGATGTTATTTAGAAAACATTAATGTTGTTAATAGTAACACTAATGCGAAAAGGCACATTCTTTGTTAAGTAACCATTCTTTTGAAGAAATTTTAATTTGATCCATGTAAATATGATGCATTGCTCTGAAACAAATTGGCGCAGATGCATTCACTTTCTATTTTTTTTAAATCTTTCCCAAATTCATTATAAACTTGTGTTCATATTGATCTTCGCCACAAACGTTGAAGAAAGCTGTCCAACTCTTGTTTAGAGATAACCTTTTGCTTTGGTTAAACAAGCAGAGAGTACTGCTTGTGATATTAATAGCTTGTTGCATATACTCCATTTAATCAGTGTTGTATACCATCATTATACTATTTCCTTTAGTTTGAGTAAGCTGATTTTGTTTTAGTGTAGAGGGAAAGACTGTAGTTCTGAAGCAGAATTTGAAACCGAATACTCGCCACGGACGACATTGGCTAGTGGTCGCGCTATGTCGTGAATTAGCAGAAGTTAGAATTCATGGACTGGCCATTGGATGGAGTCCCAGTGGCTCATTGGTCTACGAACTCGCTGGCCTCGTAACCATAAGGTTCTGGGTTCGAATCCTTCGGTAGGTACTTATGAAGAGTCTCAAATTAGGACGAAACAGCTGGCTGTCTAGTACTCCCTGATGGTTTTCCAATGGTTCTCTAACCAATGCCAGCTCATAATGAAATCCTGTAACCGGCGATCAACCATATCTCTACAAACCAATGATTATGGACTCTGGAAATTTACCGATGGTGTTAAGATAATAAACTGCTAATAAACTTTTCTTCCTCGAGGTAGATATTCCTGTCAGATGATGTGAGTATCTTTCCAAATCATCAGGTGAATTAGGTCTGAAATAGAAGTGGCAATCAGCCGGGTAATGTTCTGTCGTGCTGCCTTGTGTCTTCGTGTGTGTGTGTGTGTGTGTGTGTAGGTGTCATGGATTTTGTTCTCATATGCTTTATCCCTAATGATAATGAATACAATTCTAATTTTTATTTTTAGGTATCTAATCTCTCTCTTTTTTTCTAATCTCATGAATGTACTATTCAATATTTAATTGAATTTTATTATTCTCCGATTTTTTCCATATTCATGTGATCTCAGACGTGTATTCGATGATCTTGTGCGCAGTGGTCAATTGATACCGAAACCAGATCATTCACCTAGAACTGTACCAATGGATTATTCATGGGCAAAAGTAAGTTTAAGACAATCTCGTCGTTGTTGTTGTTTATGTTTTTTTATTAAGCGAGAGTCTTTTAGGCACTACTCATCAGTAAGTTGTAGCTATATACCTCAAAGTTCAGCTGCGAAGAAGGTTTTCTTCAGTGAGTGGGACAGGCGGTTTTTCATTCTTTCTGACAATGAGTCTCCATTGAATTGTAGCTTCAGGTAAAGAAGTTTTTTGCGTGCAGAAAGTGTGAGTGGTTTAGGTCACATAGATTTTGTGATGAAATGTTCTGGGTAGCCATTTTCTAAGAGGATTCTTTTCACAGTGTTAAGCTCTTCTTCCATGATACCAGAGGGTGCAAAATGCTGTGGATTCTGTAGCTCAGTGAATGGATTAGGTTTTGTTTTGTTTTGTTGTATATAGGGGCGACCATCTGTCCGTTCCGTGTTGGTTTTCTGTAGATGGATCTTTTTAGTATTCCACCTTGTTCATCTTTTATGTTAATTCGATGTCCAGAAAAGACATTTTCGTATCGGATTCCTTCTCTAAACCAGGATATCTCCTCATCGTTGGAGAGAATGGAAGTGTCGTCCACATTATTATTATTGTTCCCTAGTGCAACATAGAGCTGCAGCTGCACGTCTGCACTTGCTTCTGTCTTCTGCTGTACTTTTCAATTGCATCCATGTTAGTCCATATTGTTTCAACTCTTCTTCACACGATCTCCTCCATGTCACCCTTGGACGTCCCACTCGCCGCTTCCCTTTCGGGTTCCACTCGAGTGATGGCCTGACGCGCGATGTCACCCAGCGGCCTCCGTAACGAGTGTACAATCCATCTCCACTTTCTCCTGCATATTTGTTGGGTCTGCAACAGGCTGTTGGAAATATTCTTTGTGACCCGCCAAGTTTCTGATCCGTACACAACAACTGACTTGACGTTTGTATAGAAAATCCGAATTTCGTTGTTGATGTTGAGGAGTGACGAAGATTTTCAGATTGGTTTCAGGTTCATGAATGTGTTTCTCGCCTTCCCGATTCTCGATTTGACATCCTCGTCCGTTCTTCCTGTGGTTGAGGCAACGTATCTCTTGTAAAACTGAAAAAATCTGCAAGCAACAGGCCAAGTGGAGTGAGCCCAATAGCTATACCATCATTTTGTTGATATATTTCATTATTGTCAGAGAATTGGACCTTTTTATAGGGTGCTTTTCAATAGGAGTTCCTTCAAATATTCAGTAAGGTATACCAATGTTCATATCCCCTTTGAATCAATATATTTTCACGTATTATATATAGCATTTTGCAAAAATGTTCATTCAGACACCTATAAAACACAAAATAATCGAGCAAAGAATATTCTTTTCGATAATTTCCTCTTCCGGCTCTACAATAATATGCATGTAGGTTAATATACATAAAATATTCTAGATTAGTAGTTAATAACAATATTAGCGTTTTTTAAATAATGTTGATTTGTAAAGTAAGATCACGATGGAATCACAGTTCATTAAAGATGCTTAAATAATAATAATAATAAAGATATAATAGCGAAAAGAATATCAACTAAAATTAGGAAAATTCCACAAAATTGAGGATCATTCAAACCTAGATGGCCAAGCGGGTAAGTATAATGTCTGAACTCACTTCTTTTGGATGCACAAATTAGGCTTCTTAGTGTGGACCCCAACAGCCAGCCTCAGCAATATTTAGTAGTCGAACTCTTAAGGTAAAATTGAGATTCGTAGGTATGCGGTAAATGACCCTGAATGCATGGTTAACGTCAATCTTGTGTTCTATATCCACAAGATGACACAGAATAGCGCTGCGAATAGATTTTGTTTGTCCTTTACTTAACCACTATGCAGGGTGATGTTCGGAAATTCGACGCGAAACACGCCTAATTATACGGCCTATGTAACTGGCTCACTCCACAGGAACAGTTAAATTGGTATATACACATGGAAAAGGCGAAATTAGGCAGTTTGTCTTTTATTCCAGAAGAGGAGTGGTTTTAAAGATATACAGCGTAATTGAGCAGCAGGGAATGCTCTTTTTACCGCATTTCTAAGGCACTGTGTTAGTATCTCACTGGTGTTGTCTCCTAGGAACTGCATCTGTAAGAACAAAGCCTTTTTTGGAACTGTTGCTGAGGCTGTGGGGATCCATATTAATAAGCCTAATTTATGCATCCAAAAGAAGTTAGTTCAGTCATTATCATTACCTTGGCCATCCAGGTTTGAATAATCCGGAATTTTTGTGGAATTTCCCTAATTTTAGTTGATATTCTATTTGCTACTATATCTTTATTATTATTATTATTTGTGTATCTTTAATGAACTGCAATTCCATCGTGATCTTACTTAACAAATCGACAGTATTTAAAACAACGCTAATATTGTTATTGACTACTAATCTAGAATATTCTATGTATATAAACATGCATATATAATTGTAGAGCCGGAAGAGGAATTTATCGAAAAGGGTATTCTTTGCTCGATTATTTTGTGTTATATAGCATATTGTTTCAGTTGATGGGATGTTCGTAAGCAATAATACCACTATATTTCTTAAGTAACCTCTGTCTATTTATCGCAATTATGATGCGGGTGTTTCTCGTTTAATCTCTCTATCTCTATTTCTCTCTCATCGCTCTGTATGCTTTAAGTCACAAGTGTATCAAGTTTCTGTTTACATATTTACCTCCTTTTTGTTTGTTTGTTTATTTGTCTGTTTATAGTCCGTTGTTTTTGATCTAAACCAATTACAAACCCCTCTACTGAGTTATATATTTCTCGATCGATTCAGCCTTTTTATACACTCACTTGCGTCGACTACTCTATTTCTCTTAATTTCTTTTTTTCTTGTGATCTATGACAATCTTCAAATAGGCGTGTGTATGTGTGCAAGTGTATCTTTTCCTCTGCCCTGTTGCTTAGTTCCTCTACACACCCATTTTTCCTTCTTCTCTTCCTTATTTTCCTTCCTTATTCTGCCTACTCAATTTGTCGAAGTTATGAAAAGAGTAGGCTAGAGATTATATATATATATATACTATTTTCCCACTTGATGTGTCATTTTTTGGCAATTAATTTCGTTTAATTGAATTTGAGATTTTCCCGTCGATTGATTGATTGGACCGAAGTGCTCGGTCTCAGGTTGACATGTCGGCTTCTTGTACAGATGCTTCGACGATGTCTGGGCACTTAATTAGTATTTCATTGGTGGATGGTGACTAGCAGTGGAATCCAGGATAACGCACATTTCGTCCTATTTGGGACTCGTCCTCCTGCCGGATGTACCTGCATTCCACAGTGAGTCAGTGATGATGTTCCCACCGAGGCTCGAACCCAGTACCCTTAGTTTCAAACGACATGTCAACCTGAGACCGAGCACTACTTCGGTCCAATCAATTGACGGGAAATCTCAAATTCAATTAAATTAATATGACCCATTGCACAAGAGGTGGCTCTCGTGGCCCAAGTGGTCTAGTGGATAACGCTTTGGCGTTTGAAACTAAGGGCACTGGGTACATCCAGTGACGAGTCCCAAATAAGACGAAATGCTCATCCTGGATTCCACTGCTAGTCGCTATCCACAAATTAAGTTAATTTCGTTTATCTAAAAATCTAATTCTCTTTCAGTGTATTAGTATGACGTAACAGAACTCCTTTACCGTGTGGGAACGTAGGGCTTCAAAAAGGCATCTGAACTTTGTTCTATTTAGTCCTGTTCTCTTCATCTGGGTCCATGATTGACCATAATCTCTCATCGCTTCCTCCTCCTCCTCCTCTTCCTCGCCACAAGATCTCCTCCTCCATGTCACCCTCACATCGATGACCCACTCATCGTTTCCCATTTGGATTCTATTCTAGTGATAGCCTGACAATAGCACGGTGTCATTCGATAGCCTTCTCAACGTATACCCATTCCATCTCTATTTTCTCCTACATATCAACCTTATTCAACCACTGGACGACAACGGAACATGTCAAGTGATCCACAACGGAAAACTCAGCGAGCCGTTTGGAGTAAACACATGAGTTAGACAAGGGTGCTTATTATCACCAATGATATTCCTAATTGTGGTGGACTGGATTATGCGTCAGACAGTGGGAAACGAGGAGACAGGGATATCCTGGACTTATGTTTGATGTCACACCAAATCGAAGACTTACAAGCGAAAACCGACAAATTGAATGAAGAGGGTGGCAGTGAAGAGAGGACTCCAGGTGAACATAGACAAGACGGAGGTTATGAAAATAACCAACCACCACCAACAACAACAGCAACATCCAGCGCCAATCACCATTAATAGGAGGGATTTGAAAGAGGTTACTTCATTCACTTATCTAGGGAGCATTGTCTCAACTACAGGAGGAACGGACGAGGATGTCAAATCGAGAATCGGGAAGGCGAGAAACACATTCATCAACCTGAAACCAATCTGGAAATATTCGTCACTCAGCCTGCATCAACAACAAAATTCGGATTTTCAATACAAACGTCAAGTCAGTCAGTTCTTCTATACGGATCAGAAACTTAGTGGGTCACAAAGAATATTTCCAACAGCCTGTTGCAGACCTTTATCAACAGCTGTCTTCGCTCTATACTAATGAAGATCAGATGGCCGCCGGAAAGAATCACTAACAAGAAACTATGGGAAGAAACAAAACAAGAACCAATCGCTCAACAAATATGCAGGAGAAAGTGGAGATGGATTGGACACTGGCTGAGGAGGCCGCTGGGTGACATCGCGCGTCAGGCCATTGTTCGAGTGGAACCCGAAAGGGAGGCGGTGAGTGGGACATCCAAGGGTGACATGGAGGAGATCGTGTGAAGAGGAGTTGAAACAGTATAGATTAACATGGATGTAGGTGAAAAGTACAGCAGAAGACAGAATCAAGTGAAGACGTGCAGTTGAAGCCCTATATTCCACTAGGAACCCAAGGGAACAATAATAAATAAATAATAATATTTGTTGAACAGTTGGCCGGCCATTTGATCCCCAGCATGGAGCGAAGACAGCCTAGTTTACTAGGTCGCTAGTTTTCTAACCAGTCGCAAGCCTGTGTAAAAAGAGGGAAGGTTGGGTGTGGGGGGTTAGTGACCCTACCCCATAAAATCAATCAAACTATCACAGAAACTTCATTAACGCACAATAAAAATATTAAAAATGCACAAAATATGATTCTATAATGTATTCAAATTCAAACTTTTGCACATATGGGCATAAACATGTCCAAATAAACTAGTTCCTCTCACTTATAATCCCCTTCTATCTTTTAAATAACTTAGTAACATGTCGTTTTCAGCTGTCAGTCTTTTGAAATTTTAATTAATCCGTCAATTATATCGTTAGCTATTTTTAAGATACATCATTGTTGAATTTCTTTTCAACAGTTGTGACAAATTGATGTTTTCATAATAAGTAAAAAAAATATGAGGAAATTTTCTGATGTCTCAAACTGGGATGAAACAGCTGGCTTTCCAGTACTTGCTGGTTTGATTTCTAGTGGTTCTCTAACACTTGGTAGTGTCTGTGTAAGTGTAGGTGAGAGTGGGGAGATGGGGGTTGTGTTGGTTCGATGCTTCATTTGAAAATAAGTGATTTCAAGTTATTATGGTTGATGGTGTAAGTAGCTATTTGGAATCCAGTCGATTGTCATTTCGTCCTTTTTGGGACTTCTTCATCTGGATGTAGTTGCATCCCCCATTGAGTGAACGAGTGAATGAATGGTGTTTCTATAGAGACTGAAACTCGGCACTCGTCGTCACACGATATGTGTAGCTGCCTGTGAACAACTGAGTGGAAATGCAAGTTGTTCTCATTTCCTTGTGAGCATTTCGTCTCACTGGTTGTTGCACAACAGAGAAAACGCGTTACACCCTAATGGATGAATGCGTTTGTGGTTAGAAAGCATTATTACCTTCAATATTATTATCACTATTATTACTTATTACTCATTATCAAATAGTACATTCATTTGAGAGTTTGGTTTTTTAGTTGACACTTTTGAGTTATTCTTTTGTCTTTTTTTTGCTTTTTTGTATTGCAGGAATTAGGTCTGATTCGTCGGCCAGTTGCATTTACCTCGACGATATGCGATGATCGTGGTGAAGAATTGCTATATGCTGGATTGCCTATTAGTCAAGTGATTGAAGAAGAATTGGGCATTGGTGGAGTTCTTAGCCTGCTGTGGTTTAAACGAAGGTTGGTTATTCATGCGACATTTTTTCACTCTGCCTTCCCCCTCCCCACTCCCGATTTATTCCCCATTACTCTTCTATATATGAATAAATTTTCAAGTATTGGTTTGCAGTGATTTGGTTGGTTACAGGATTTTTCACAAGCTGATATCGGTTAGAGAACCATTGGAAACTAAACCAAGGTGTACCGAACAGGCGTTTCGTCCTAGTTTTGGACTCTTCATCAGCAAGGTTTCAATGGTAACTGAACCTAGGATTCTCCATTCAGCCACTGGGATCGGACCCAATAGTGCGTGAATTCCGACTTTTGTCAATTCGCGATATATGCCCAGTATAACCGCCAACCAGTGTCATTAGCGGGTAAATGTTCTCTTACCTGACTTGGTATTGACCACGCTGGTTACGACCTCTTACAAAAACCCCTGGTAGTTTCCTGTATAGAGCCACTCGCTGCTTTACATGGGATCAATTATCAAGTATTGCTTTGCTGGGGTTTGATTGCTCACACGTTTTTTCTTCACGAGTTGACATCAGTTAGAGAACCAGGAAGAATTAGACAGCTGGCTGTTTCATCCTGGTTCGTAACTATTCAGCAGTAACCGGAAGGTCCTTGGTTAGCACCCTGGTAGGTGCGTATTGCCGATGAGTTCCAAGCTTGGACGGGGATCAGCTGTCCAGCACTCCTTGCTAGTTTTTTTATTGGTTCTGTAACTGATATCACCAACTCGCGATTTATTTTCTTGGCAAATAAATTTATGGAAATTCAAGTGTTGGTTTGTAGGGATTTGATTGGTTGCAGGATTTCATTATGAGCTGACTTCGGTTAGAGAACCATTGGAAAACCTGGGAGTACCAGATGACTGTTTTGTCCTCCAAAGCCTCAGGATGGTCGGGAGTGGGTGCCTTGCGCTGCGGGTTGGCCACTCCTCCGCACACCTCTTGAAATGCTCCCATATCACCGGGCGTCTTACATAGCCTCTCCTGAGGAAGTCCTACTCACTGCCTTCACGTGGCGGAGGTGTTTTTCACCAAAGTGAGAGGGCGAAAGTGGATGCCCGGCGCTCTTCACCGGGTTGACTGTCCATTGGATGACAGTCTAGGGGAGATGGCTAAACCCTGATTCCAAACCTCCAACGACTGGCGTATGAAGCTCACTGGAGCTCACCGGCAGACGTATGGACAAAGGGCTTGTTGGATGTCTGGCCCCATTCAAAAAGGCGTATGAACCGAGCTCCGGTCACCGGCTGCCAATGGATAGTGGACTCCCTACTCCACTCCTACTGCCTTGTAGGTCACACTTGGTTGTGTAAAGGCTAGAGCTGCACTCTCAAACAAAAGGCCGGGCGATTCTGGGGACATCACTCGTACCAAATTCCCATGAAACTTCATGAACTCTCTTACAAATAACCCTGTCGCAAAACCTTGCAACAGATCGCCGCGCCTGGGCAGCGATGATTCGAGATGTTCATGAATCCGACTCATCCTTCCGTAGGAGATAGCCGAAGTAAAGTAAAAGTTTGTCCTAGTTTGGGACTCTTCGGCAGTACGCACCCACGACCTTCTGGTTACAAGGCGAGCTCGTAAACCATTAAGCCACTGGGACCCTATCCAATGGCCCATGAATTCTAACTTCTGCCATTTCACGATATAGCGTGACCACTACCTAATGTCTTCGGTGAGTAATTGTTCTCAAACCCGACCTGCTGCACGCTACTGGTGCAGCAACTTGCCTTATTCAGGTAGGTAGTTACCTGGTGTTCTAGTGAGAAGTCGTGACCAGTAGAGTGCAGCCGGTAGGGTGTGAGGACAAATACTCGCCACGGAAGACATTGCCTAACGGTTGCGCTATGTTGTGAATTGGCAGAAGTTAGAATTCATGGGCTGGTCATTGGATCGGGTCCCAGTGGCTCAATGGTCTATGAGCCAGCTCACCTTGTAAGCAGAAGGTCCTGGGTTCGAATCCCGTTGTGTCCGTACTACTGAAGAGTCCCAAACTAGTACGAAACAGCTGTCCAGTACTCCCAGGTTTTCCAATGGTTCTCTGACCGATTTCAGCTCATGATGAAATCCTGTAAATTTATGGAACTTTCCGCTTTCCAAGTGCTAGTCTTTAAGGATTTGATTGACTTGAAGTTTGACCACCACGGATTGATATCAGTTAGAGAATAATTGAAAACTAGCAGGGAATACTGGAAAGCCGTTTCGACCCAGTTTGGGAGACTTCAGCACTATGCAGTCATGACTCCTCCATCAGAACGTACAGGTTATGAAGTGGTCTTGTTGACCATTGAGAGTTACTGGGACGGAATTCCAATGAGCACTCCATGAATTCTAATTTCTGTATATTCAAGTCAGCCATTGTGCTGGAAAAGTGAACCTCACTGGTCACGATTTCTGACCGCAAAAGTCTAGGGGATTTCGTTCTGTTTTAGTTGGTAGTGTTACTTTTCAATGAAGTTGTGGAGCAGTTGATGGTGTTGATGGTAATAGTATTCAGAGTTACATTACTACAGAATTTGAAAGGTAGCTTATGTCTTCTAGTAGTTTTATTGCCTACATACCTCCATGAAGTTTAAGCAAAGGGTAGGATATTTTCAGTTATTGGTTTGTAGAGATTTCGTTTGATTGGTAGGAGAATTTCATCATGAACTGACATCGGTTAGAGAACCATTGGCGAACCAGGAGAGATAGTACTGGGGAGCCGTTTCGTCCCAGTCTTGAACTCTTCGTCAGTGTTTATGAGGCTAGCGAGCTCGTAAACCATTAAGCCACTGGGGCTCGATCCAATGGCCAGAGCATAAATTCTAACTTCTGCCAATGCACGACATAGCGCGACCACTTAGCCCATGGCCAGTAGGGTACAGTAGGTCGAAGGTGAGAACAGTTACTCATCGAAGAAAACAATGCTGAGTGGTCGGGCTATGTCGTGAATGAGTAGGATATTTATCAGGTCTATTCCTCACATGCAGAAAATCCCTACAAGCTAACTCTTGAAAGTTCATCTGCGGCGGGAGGGTGTATGTCAAAGAGGTTGGTGAGTTTTGACTGTTTGTTTCTGTCTTGTATACGCTACCTTCAATCACCAATTCATTGAAGGAGCAGAAGTCTGCGAACAGTTTTCTCCATTGTTATTCATTCATTTCGCCAAGCGAGAGCCTCATAATGAGTTCTCTTTCAGTGTTGTCTCCTCCCAGTTCACCTGGCATTCATATCGCCCATAATGATTTTAAAGTCACTATTTAGGATGTTGTCCATTACTGTTTGCAGTTGTCTATAGAAATCTCCGTTCTTCGTTTGTTCTGAGTTGTTTGTAGTACTGTGCGTAGCATTGGATAATTGCAACCTTCCTTTAGTTTGAGTACAATCTTACTGTCATGATCCTGGATGAAATTTGTTCCCACTGCATTATACATTTGGCTGCCACTGGTGACATCATGATAGCCACTGACTGTCTCAGTAGGCTTGTGGTTGTTGTCTAGATGACCAGACCTGAGTGGATTTCTGACTCTTCAGTTGACAATGTTGTCAATCCACCTCCATTCCATCTGCTTTTGCGGATATCCAGTACTTCTAAGCCATATCTTCGCATCTCTTTGGCTATCTGGACAGCCTTCCCAGCCTAGCCTCGTACATTGTACGGACATTCCACGTCCACATTCTTGCTTTTATCGATAGAAGACACATTGGTTGACTGGCTTCCCCAAAGGCTTTCGCCTCTCGGATTCCAGGGAAGAATAAAGTTTGTTTTTATATTTTTTGTAATACTTCAATATTTTTATTGTGCGTTGAAGTTTCTGTTGCAGTTTGATTGGTTCTGTGATGTAGAGTCGCTAGCCACACACACCCAACCCTCCCTCTTCATCCTGGGCTTGGAACCGGCTAGAAAACTAGCGAGCTAATAATAAATTCGGTGACGTTGATAGTTGTACAGTTTGATAACAAGTTCGTTTTTGGAAAGAGCCCCTTCCTCGCTGAATCACTTTCGTTTTGTAGAAACTGGCTGAAGATTATGAAGTGCTTCAAGTCCTTACTTATCACAGTCTCAGTCCACAGCAATATGATGACCTCACATATCGGGCGAATGCGTTGGTGGCATAGCGGTTAGGACGCTCGCCGACCATGCACATGGTCCGGAGTTCGATTCCCGGCCACGAACACACTCCTCCTTTACCTCGCTAAGCCAGAAATAATGCTGGTGAAGGGGAAAGGTTGGGCATGTGGCTAGCAATCCCATCCTGTAAAATTAAACACTGCTACAGAAACTTCAAGCCACTAGCTTAAGGCCCTATGTTCCACTGGGGAACGTGAAGCAAAAAAAAAACATATCGGGTGGTGTAGAATGGAAAATTCAGCGAGGCGTTTGAATTGAATGCCGGGGGGTAACACAGGGCTGTTTCGGCCTACTATCACCGATGATGATATTCCTTGTGAGAAGTGCTCTGAACACCACTCATAGAGTTGACACACTTCACTTACTGTGTTTAGAAGTTTAGTTAAACGTGTTTTTTTTCAAATTAATTTCATGATTGTTCTGTATTACCCTGTATGTATTTTCTTTTCTTCCATTGTACACACCATTATTAATAGATTACCTGAATATGCAAGGAAATTTCTTGAACTTTGTTTGATTATCACAGCTGATCATGGTCCAGCTGTTTCTGGTGCGCATAATACAATAGTGACAACACGAGCTGGTAAAGATTTAATCTCAAGTCTTGTCACAGGTTTATTAACCATTGTAAGTTGTATATATATATGTGCGTGCGTGTGTGCATGCCTGTGTGTTAGTCCTTTTTCCCTGATATCAATGGATTTAGTGCATTTTACCAGTGTCTAACAACTGACATATTCATCATGAGTTGACATCAGTTAGAGAACCAGTGGAAAGCATGCAGGAAGTACTGTGGACAGCCAGCCGTCTCGTCCTAGTTCGGGACTATCCATCAGTACGCACCCACCGAGGTTCGAACGGATCACCTGGTTACAAGGCAAGCTTATGAATCCCTACTTCTGCCAATTCACGATATGACGGGACCACTGGTCAATCAATCAAATACCTACAAACCAATACTTGAATATCAATGAGATGCTCACGATCGACAACTGACCCTATTCAGGTAGGTAGTTACCTGGGGTTCTAGTGAGGACATTGGCTAGTGGTCGCGCTATGTCGCAAATTGGCAGAATTTGAAATTCATGGACTGGCTATTGGATCGGGTCTCAGTGGCGGATGAATGGTCTACAAGCTCGCTAGCCTTGTAACCAGAAGGTCCTGGGTTCGAATCCCCTGTGGTGGTGGTGGTTGCCCAAAACTAGTCTAACGAAACAACTGGCTGTCCAGTACTCCCAGGTTTTTTGTTTCAATGGTTCTCCAATTTATGTCAGCTCATGATGAAATCCTCCAACCAATCAATCAAATCCCTATAAATCAATACTTGAATGAATAACTGACATATTTCTTGACGTGAAGGTGGGGTATTTGGCTGTGCTGACGGACAGTTACTATGGAAATGTTCGGCGATGAAGCCTGTGTCGACAAAGTGATAATGATAACATAAATAAGAGAGAATATAAGTCATCTCATGTTTGTACCTCATAAGGAGGGAACATCTGAAACCCTACTCAGGATTCTAAATAAAGCAGGAATTAGGATGGCATTTACACCTACAAACTCACTCAGATAGGATAAGCTCTGTAGGTTAAAGGACCCTGTAGGTCGACCGAATTAGACAAAACAATATAATTTACAAAATACCCTGCAATGACTGTGAGGTCAGCTCTACATGGGTCAAACTAGTAGATCGGGAGGGGTGTAGTCACATTGTCAGAGCATAAGAATTTTGCTAAGGTAAGAATAGTTGACCCAGAGGAGATAAGTAATTTAGAAAAAAGCTCCGTGATTGCACTGTCTGCCTGTCTGATTTCAACATAGAACTTTGTACGGATGTGCAACAGTTCAAGTTGTGCCACACTTCATGTAGTACATAGAGCAAGAGAAGAAAGTGAAAAGGAATGCAAAATAGAGACAGAAAACAGGGATGTGAGAAAAAAGGAATAGCAATAACGAAGAATAATACAGTTTTATTGGGTATTATAAGTCACAAGGAGTGGATGCATCTGCGACAGTCATTGAGAACGAGGATTTTTAGCCATATCATCCACCAATTGTTTCCAGCCTTCATTGGTTGTTACCTTCCCGTTGACTCGACCTCTCTGCATGCATTAATACACAACCACACAATAGGGTAGCGGGAGAGGGTTAAAATTCTAAGAATTAATATAGGTAGGTGGAGACCGTCAGAGGTTGATTACTGAATCCTTGTTCATCGAGTCTACACCCAAGTGACTCATCACTCATACCGGAAATATGAAAAATACTACAACCAATCAAGTCAAGAGATGGAAAATAATAGATAAAGCAATAAGAAGACGTAATTTGTCTGAATCGTGTAATGTATTTGCGCAACGCATTTCGAACAATCTGATCACACACGAACTTGTCATAGGAATATATATGAAATTAATAAAGAGGTAAGAGGTGAGGAAATATACTTAGGTCAAGTTTAAAGGACATATTCAAGGTCAGAATAACAGTGAAGATCACCAAACCAAATAGCAGAGGTAATAGTGTAACAACAGAAGACAAGGGCCATGCAACAGATCGATTATTAAGGAAAATCAACATGTATTTATAGATTTCAATGTACATTATTGTAGATTATTGTTAGTAGAAAATACAGTCTTTTGTTTGGTTGTTTCTCACAGAAAGTTAACCTTGCATCTCTTTTGGCTGTGTCAGATCATCCATATGCTAACTGTATCCGCCTACGCAAAGCCTTTGTTCTCATTTTCTCACCACCAATATTGTGGACATAAACATTGACGTCAATTACTGTCTACCAACTTGGCTAGCAGCCAGCTCTCACCACAATAGTACATGCCACTCTGGTTGGTATCGAAACAAAATTTACTAAGGAAGGTTTGGTGTGATGACGAATTGTTTTTGAACGCATAAAGATGACGTAAACTTCCCAATTGTCAGCTAGGACTTCCACAAACTTTAGGATACTCCCCAAACACGTTCTATAGATAGGTTTAAAAGATCTGTTAACGTCAATTTTATGTCCTGTCTCTATAATATGTTTCTCAATAGTAGAGCTAGGTGTCCTGTTCTCACCATTAATGTGTTCTGAAGATTCCATTTGTTTCTGGAGCCATTTAGGAATATGCTCTGAAGCCAGCCCTTACTTGCAGAGATCGATGAGTCCCCCTTCCCATGTATGTGTGTCCACACGTACATTAAAATCGGTAAATACAGTGGGATGTGACATTATTTTTCGCATGTTCGAAGGGCTTAGATAGATATATTGGCTTTACATTCTCTATTATTATGATATTGGCAGCATAAAAAGTCTTTTTGACAGCAGCGTTCAGTCTTTGTCTAGTTATCAAGCTGCTTTGATGCCCCATATAGGGTAGTTCGATGCACACGTCTTTCTTAGGAGTGATTTGTAAAGTGGGTCTTGGTGTTCTGACTACTTTATATCTCCTGATGAACTTGTCTGGATAATTGTTATCAACCAGAGTTTGTGTCAACTTTCTTTCTTCTTCATCAAGCGTGTCTGTCTTCAGTGCATATTCGTTGGATTCTACTGAAGAGGCACCTTGCTCACTAAGGCTCTTTTCTACCGAACGATAGTCATATTAATATTATGATGAATAAGAATATGTACTCTTTTGATGTAAACTCGTTATTTACTACTAATGTGCCTTTGCTCAAAACAGTTGACATTTTGTTGTTGTGATTACATTTCCACACACACAATTTTTCCATCCCTTTCCCTATATCTTATTTAAGGGATTTATTACTTCTATGTACTAACAAAACAAAACATGCCCTGGATGAAAAACTTCGACCGGAACAGGCTGGATTCAGGAGAAACAAGTCAAGCATTGATCAGATCGCCACATTACGGATCACCATTGAACAAGCTTGGAATGGCAGTCACCTCTCTATCTCAACTTGATCGAATTTGAAAAGGCCTTCGATAGTGCAGCGCCGATCGAGAGGTGATTTGGAAACTACTTCGCTACTACGGGGTGCCACCGACAATTATACATCTCATCCAACAGTTGTACGACAGTGCTCCATGCCAAGTAATCCACAATGGGAAACTTACGGAATCCTTCGAAGTGGGGACAGGAGTAAGACAAAGTTGGCTGCCTACTATCACCAATGATTTTCCTGATTGCAGTAGACTGGATAATGTGACAAACAGCGCGGAATGAGGAAACAGGCATAAAATGGACTCACACAAAAAACTTGGAGGATCTGGACTTCGCCGATGATATATGTCTGATTTCCCACAAACTGGAAGATATGCAAGTGAAAAGCAACAAGTTGGCGATAGAATAAGCACCCAGAGAAGATAGGACTTCAGGTGAACACTGAGAAAACAGAGGCGATGAAGATTCCTGGGCAACACCACCAACAGCAACAACAACAGACAACAATCAGCATAAATGGAAGGAACCTGAAAGAAATAACCTCTTTTACCTACCTGGGAAGCATTGTTTCAACTGCAGGTGGAACTGACGAGGATATCAAAGCAAGATTATATATATATATTCCTGAAAGGGAAGCGGCGAGTTGGTCATCAGTGCAAGGGCGACTTGGAGGAGGCCATGTGAAGAGGAGATGAAAACGTGTGGGCAGACTTGGAGCCAGGTGAAGACCCTAGCAGAGAACCGAACTCAATGGAGACGCACGGCTGAAGCCCTATGTTCCTCTAGGAATTAAAAGATACAATAATAATAATAATAATATACTAACAATGTTAGGTTTACATTTGAAGGCGATTGTTTCGTGAGTACCTTGATATGATTATGAGTAGCAATGATTTGTGCTCAAAACGTGATCATTAGTAAATATTACTGTATAACAACACTGTGAGACTTTATCAAAATGAATTATACCCACAGTGCACAAGTTCTATTCTTATATCAATAGAATAAAGCTGTGCGTCGGTAGCACAGTGGTTAGGACTCTCGCTGACCATGCACATGGTCCGGGGTTCGATCCCCTGCCGACGCACACCCGATATCTATGGTTGGCCTGCAAAATTTGAGCTACCGATATCCATGCTGAAAATTCCATACTTGTACTGAAAATACGGTGTGGCATCAAGCTGTAACCAAAAATAAAAAAATAAAATTAAAATAAAAAATATTATCATTATATAATCACTATTTAGAAAAAAATTATTTTTTCCCTAATTTAGGGTGATAGATTTGGTGGTGCATTAGACGCGGCGGCACGTCAATTTTCAACTGCTTATGACACGGGCCTATCACCTGTTCAATTTGTTAATCAAGAACGTCAAGCATCACGTTTAATTATGGGCATCGGTCATCGGATAAAATCGATCACAAATCCAGATAAACGTGTCCAACTGTTATCAAATTATGTGCATCAATATTTTCCAGCTACACCGATTATTGATTATGCATTTGAAGTAGAAAAGGTGACCACCTCTAAGGTATGTGTTGTTGCGTATTTGTTTTTGTTTTGTGAATGCATTTTGTGCCAGCTATTGTGAACGATTTTGAGCCATATCATCGCCAATTGTCTCCAGACTTCATTGGGTTTTACCATCCCGAGGGCTCCAAACACACTGGTTGAAACTTGGTGCTATGGATTTGATTGACTGATGAAACGATGTTTTGGTTTGACCACCACTAGCTTTCTCTTTTCCGAGCTAATTCATCCTACATCAGTGGCTAACATTGCCCGTTGTCGAGAAAGGCAATGGTTAGACATGCGTAACACATGTCCTAACCATCTCTGTCAATCGGTGTACCTTTACAACCTCGTTGGTTGATTTCCCCTCTCGACAGAAGCCTAACCTCAGTATTGCTGACCTTATTATACCGCCACTTAACAAACAGGAGATAGAATGCAGGCACCTATCATCAGAGACAGCTTACCGACCTTTTCATGTCTTCCACTTTCAATGACCATGTCTGACTCACAGCCATAAAGGGAGTGTAAGATCAATTCAATTCCCATCCTTGAATCAAGTCAACCTGTCCCGGATCAGCCTAGTGTTGCTGCAACCCCATTATCCCATGCCTAACGTGTCTATCCCCTCTCGTTTAATGAACTGTGTGTGTTTTTACATCCATCCCTTTAGTCAGACAGTTGAACTCATGACCCAATCAGAGTATTTTTGTGAACTGTTATTTTGCTGACCCATGTCTTACTTTGTACTATTCTGTCGAGTTTATCTTATTTATTGATCTTCATCTGTATCAGCCTACCTGGTTAAGTAGCCATTTAAAATCTATCTTTGTGCCTATGCTCTGTCTATCTCTTACTTGGGTTTATTCTCCTACTGACTGCTTACCTGAACGGTCGTGTCTGATCCAGCTAGTTCGCAATTTTGGCTTTAACGTTATTCCGCTCTGATACCGGTACCTTGCTTTCTGTTAAGCATTGTGCTTTGTACTCTTGAAACCGTTAAGGTTTGTTGTATATATAATTATTGATTTGTTTATTAATTGTACCGTAGAAACAGTGACCGGCTTCTTGTTTGTTCTGGACCGGGATAGCCTTTATCTACGCGTGACTTCATTTCAAGCGATATTGCGCTTACAGGGAAAATGAGCGGACTGTTGAGCAATACACACGTTCTTCGGTCGACCACCATCATCGGTATACCATGTCTACACATAAGATGGAATAAGTTTGTATATGCGAAACGAGCCGTCCGTATCTGTGCTGAGATTTCATCAGTGATCACCTCGTTGGTACACTGGCTGATGCCACTCCCCAGATAAGTGAAGTGGTCAACATGCTCAACCAACCACTTCACTTCCTGTCCATCTTTAAGCTAGGAGTCAATTTAGTCCAGTCCTGTAGTTGTATTATACCACACCACTCATATTCACCAGCAGTGAGGTGATCTAAACACCATACGATGGATTGATATACTACTGATTGTGGTTGAGTCGTATGAGTAGTTGTGTACCACTGGCCGATTGTTTGACTAACTGACTGACTAGCTTCAACGTAGACCTTTGGCACAGATGTGCAGCAGTTCCAGTTGCCACACTCCTTCCATGTAGCACTCAAAGCAAGAGAAGAGAGTAAAGAGAGAGATAATAAATAGAAGTGTGGGTGAGTGAGGGAAAAAGAATAGTAACATTGAAGAAGAAGAATAGAATTTTATTGGATGTAATAAATCACAAAGAGTGACTGCATATGCGCCAGCCATTGAGAATGATTTTGAGCCATATCATTACCAATGGTAGGTTTCCAGCCTTCATTGGTTCTTACCACCACGAGGATCCCAACTAGACTAGCAGTCTGCACCTCCCTGCGTGGCTGACTTCATCTAACTGTTGTGGATCTCATTGACTGATTCTATGCTGTCGTTTGACCACCACTAGCTTTCTCTTTTCCAACCTGAGCTAACATTGTCCATCGTGGAGGACTGCAATGAACGGCTATGCATGCGTAACATATATGTCGTAAACATCTTAATCGATAAAACTGCTTCACAACGTTGTCGATTGATTTCCCCCCTCCCACGTACCTACCTAGCAGTCGACCGATGCCTAATCTCAATATTACTCAATCTAGTAATACTGCCTAGCACACATGGGAGATAGAACGCAAGCATCTATGATCAAAGACGGCTAGTTTTGTTTTGCGTATCTCCCACTTTCAATGGCCGTAAAGGAGGACGTAAGGAACTGCTGAGTGTCACACACACACACCTTTCGTTCGACATCCAGCTGAGTATCGCGTCTACGGTACAGAGATGGCGTAAATTGAAATATGCCAAGTGACCTTTCTGTATCCATGCTGAGATTTCGTCAGCGATCACCCTGTTGGCACTGGCTGATGCAACTTCCCAGATAAGTGAAGTGATCTACATACTCGATCAACCAATTCACTCCTGCCTGTCTTTAATCTAGGGGTCAATGTCGTCCAGTCCTGTAGTTGTCTTATACCGCACCACTCATATTCACTAGCAGCAGTGTTTGCTAGCCAGCCAGATTGAGATGATCTAAACACCACGGGATGGATGTCTCGCTGGTTTTGGGGGTCGAGTTCCTCATCATCGGCGTAGCTGGTTGGACTCAGCTCAGAGATAGTGGAATCAATAGTTCAAACCACACCCGATTTCTAGCTAGCTGCTTGATGGAACTGGTAGAATATGGACACCAGAGTGATGCGCCCTCCCCTCACACACACAGCAATAGTGCAACAACAGTATATAAAGAAAGTAGGTAGCGGATGAATGAGGGACGCTATCCAGAAATCAAACAGCAAGCAGTGAATATTTGTCGAGATCATTTAAACATTCATCACTTTGATATTAAATGGTTGAAGGCAATCAGGAGGAGGCCCTACCTGACCTAGGTTTCATATGAGTTAGCCCTCACCAATCATCAAGGAGTTTATCTTCAGCCTTGAAGAAACTCATGTTTCCTGTCTGAGATTCGAACCCCACGTCATCCAGTGCTACCTGCAATCATAGATGTTACCACTGAGCTCTTAGGATACGTGATTGACCTCCTCTGTAGGACTGTACCGTCTCTGACGCTGGTTTGAATCTCAGACAGGAGACATGAATTTCTTCAAGTCTGCAGATAAACTCCTTGCTGATTGGTGAGTGCTAACTCAAATGAAACCTAGGTCAGGTAGGGCCTCCTCCCTATTGCCTCCAACCGTTATGTAATATCAACAATTCACAGTGCTGTGCAGTGTGATGTCGAGTCACCTAGCTTACTGGCGGCCAGATTGCAAACATGACTGGTAGAATTTAATTTGTATCAAGCAAACAAAGCACTAGACACATTACACTAGTCAATAGCTAGTGTCCAAACAAGGCATTCATCATTTTATGTTAATTTCAGAAAGGAAACATAACCTCAGTATGTTCGCCATTGATTTTGACTGTTGGCCGCATTTGCAACTACCAAATCCGAATTGTCTTAGTCTGAACGCAAGGAGTCGATTTCTGCTTCCTACTGTGTATACCTGTCCGAAACTTCTGTGAGAGAGACACATAATCACTAAATAATTGGAATTTACGCCTGGTTATCAGCAGTGCCGTTAGGTATCTAGCTATACAGGCAGTGTAGGTTTCTTCTAAGCACAAAACGTAACACTCTGAATCAAACAGAATGTTCCTAACAAGATGGGATCAAAAACTCTGTCCACAATTCTCACACACAATCCAAAATTCTGTCTGTCTGTTGTCTGTTTTCGACATAAAACTTTGCACCGATGTGCGGCAGTTCAAGTCGCCACACTCCATATACCACACAAAGCAAGAGAAGGAAGTAGAAGAAATGCATAATATAGACAGTAAACAGAGGTGTGAGACAAAGGAATAGTAATAACGAAGAACAAAACAGTTTCATTGGAAATCAAAAGTCACAAGGAGTGGATGCATCTGCGCCAGCCATCGACAACGATTTTGAGCCTTGTCACCAATTGTTTCCAACCATTGGTTTTTACCGTTCCGAGGACCCCAACCAGGAAGTCTACACCTTCCTACGTGGCTAAGACTAACTGTTGTAGATTTCATTGACTGGTGTCATGTTTTGGTTTGACCGCCGCTAGCTCTTTTCCAGCCTGACCCTATATCAGCTAACATTGCCCATTGTCGAGGAAGGCAATGACTAGGCATACGTAACACATGTCCTAACTATCTCTCCCAATCGATGTAATTTCACAGTCTCGTCGACAGATTTCCCCTCCTTACCTAGCACTCGACCAAGGCCTAACCTCAATGATCCTCACCCTATTATACCACCTAACACAGGCACCTATGATCAAAGACAGCTAATCTTTTCATGTCCTCCACTCTTAGTGGCCATGTCTCACAGCCATAAAGGAGGACGGAGCGGACTGTTGAGCAGTACACACACCCTTTGGTCGATAGTTGAATATCGCGTATACGCCAGAGACGGCGTAATCTGGCGTACGCGAAACTAACCCTCTGTATTCTTCGGTCGACCACCATCGGTATACCACGTCTACACATGAGATGGTATAAGTTGGCATATACTAAACGAGTCTTCTGTATCCGTGCTGAGATTTCGTCAGCGATCACCCCGTTGGTACACTGGCTGATGCGACTCCCCAGATAAGTGAAGTGGTCAACATGCTCTACCAACCACTTCACTTCTTGCCTATCTTTAAGCTAGGAGTCAGTCTAGTCCAGTCCTGTAGTCGTATTCTAACACACCACTCCTATTCACCAGCAGTGAGGTGATCTAAACGCCACAGGATGGATGGATATACTACTGATTGTGGTTGAGTCGTATGAGTAGTTGTGTACCACTGACCGATTGATTGACTAACTGACTGACTAGATTCAACGTAGAACTTTGCACAGATGTGCAGCAGTTCCAGTTGCCACACTCCTTCCATGTAGCACTCAAAGCAAGAGAAGAGAGTAAAGAGAGAGATAATAAACAGAAGTGTGAGTGAGGGAAAAAGAAAATTAGGATACTTGTGCCCAAGATGATATGGGTGTCTGGTGGTGCCAGTCGCGTTAAACAATCACCACTTGGTAAAATTTAGAATTTATGGGCTGAGCATTTAGTTGCGTCCCATCCAGTGGTTGATGAATGGGTTTGAACCTCGATGATGGGTGAATGGTACATACGATGTGTTCCAAACTAGGACGAAACAGTAGGCTGTCCAGCACCCCCTGTTGGGTTTTCAATAGTTCGTGATCAAATTTGAAACAAAATGTGGTAGCCCAATGAATAGTGTTCTTCACACAGTTTTTCGTTTTGTTCCTTAAACTATTTATGTACTGATTGCATAGATGGCTAATTGCATAATCGTTATTTTAATTAGTGGGTGATGGATGGTATTTTGTCTTTTTGCTTTCTATTTTAAAAATTTAGCGTCCAAATTTAATTCTCAATGTTGATGGAATGATCGGTGTAGCTATGGTGGATTTACTAAGAAATTGTGGTCATTTTACAAGGTTAGTTAGTTAGTAGTAGTTAATTTGCTGTATCAAACAGTTACTGAATTGAAAATATGTATGTATGTGTATTGAACTTTGAAAATATTATTATTATTTCCTTTAATTCCTAGAGGAACATAGGGCTTCAGCCGTGCGTCTCCATTGCGTTCGGTTCTCTGCTAGAGTCTTCACCTGGCTCCATGTCTGCCCACACGTTTTCATCTCCTCTTCACATGACCTCTTCCTCCTCCATGTCACCCTTGCACTGACGACCAACTCGCCACTTCCCTTTCGGGTTCCACTCGAGCAATGGCTTGTCTAGTGATGTCACTTGATGGTTTCTTTACTCAGAGTATGGCCAATCCATCTCCATTTCTTCCTACCTATTTGTTTCACAATCGGTTCCTGCTGTGTTGGTTCGCTCATTGCCAGAGATCCCTCTCTGTTGCTGATCTTTTCTGGCCGGCCATCTGATTTTGAGTAGTATTGAGCGAAGACAACTGTTAATGAAGGTGTATAGTTTGTTTGAGATGCTCTTTATGACGCGCAGTGCAAGTCTCTGATCCGTATAGTAGCACTGACTTCACATTGGAGTTGAAAATCCGGATCGTATTTTTGATGCTGAGTGTTGTTGATCTCCACACAGACTAGAGACAAATGAAAGCTTGTCTTGCTTTTCCGATCCTCGCTTCGATATCTTCGTCAGTTCCGCCTGTAGTTGAAACAATGCTTCCCAGGTCGGTAGGTAGAGGAGGTTGTTTCTTTCAGGTTCCTCCCATTTATGCTGACTTTTGTCTGTTGTTGTTGTGTCTGGTGTTTCCCAGGAATCTTCATTACCTCTGTTTTCTCTATGTTCACCTGAAGTCCCTCCTATCTTTGATGCTTCTTCTGCCAACTTGTTGCTTTTCGCTTGCATATCTTCCAGTGTTTGTGGGAAATCAGACATACATCATCGGCGAAGTCCAAATCCTCCAAGTTTTTTGTGTGAGTCCATTTTATGCCTGTTTCCTCATTGCCCGCTGTTTGTCGCAATCTGAGTTCATGATTGCCCATAATTTCTGATCTCCTGCATGTCACCCTTGGATCCTCGTCCTACATTCTTCGTGTCCTATTCACCTTCCAATCGAGTGATGGTCTGGTGCACTATGCTTTCTTATACTTTATTCCACATGTATGTTAAGCGATAGGTTCTTGTTTTCCGCTTTCAGTGGCCAGGTCTCACAGCTGTCTTCCTTTATGGTTGTAAGACCTTGCCATTGAAAGTGGAGGATATGAAAAGGTCGGTTAGCTGTCTTTGATCATAGGTGCCTGCGTTCTATCTCTCGTGTGAATTGGTGGTATAATAAGGTGAGCAATATTGAGGTTAAGCGTCTGTCGAGCGTTAGATAAGGAGGAAGTTGTGAAATTGCATCGATTGAGGTGTTCAGGACATGTATTACGCATGCTTAGCCTAGTCGTCACCTTCGTCGACGACGGGCAGTGTTAGCCACTGGGACAGAATAGATCAGGTTGGAAATGAGCTAGCACGTAGTGGTCAAACGAAAATATGGCTTCATCAGTCAATGAAATCCATAACAGTTAGTTTAAACCAGTCAAGTAGTGTGGTGTAGACTGCCTCGAGACGGTAAGAATCAATAGAGACTATGAGACAATTGGTGATGATGTGGCTCGAAATCCTCGATGTCAATGTCTGGTGTAGTTGCATCCACTCCTTGTGACTGGTGTGGTTCTTCGATATTACTATTGTTTTTGCGTCATTTCTCTGTTTACTGTCTCTAATCTGCATTTCCTTATACTCTCTTCTGTTGATTTTTGTGCTTTATGGAGTGAGTGTGGCGACTCGAACTGCTGTTTTACATCTGTGCAAAGTTCTATTTTGAAGCCAGTTAGTCAGTCATAGGTTCTTTATTGGTTTATTCCCAGCGTTTCTTGTTATTGATTCTTTCTGACTTGTTATCTCATCTTCGACGGGGAGTCAGCAAAGGCGTCTTATGATAAAAGTCTGTTGTGACCTGTGGGAAATGCATTTCGTATCCAATTCCTCTGACCCATATAGAAGAAAAGAACTGACTGACTGACTTAACATTGGTGTTGAAAATCCGAATTTTGTTGTTTGTATGCTGAGGTGTGGAGTGCAGAAGATTTTCCAACTTGACTTGCCTCTCCGATTCCAGCTGGTATTTGCCTCCTCATCCGTGTAAGGAGGAGAATGATCTCTTGCAAATTTTTCCTGCTGATAGTGATTTCTGACGGTCATTGTTGTTGTTGCTGTTGGTTGGTTGGTTATTTTCATCACCTGTGTCTTCTCTATGTTCACCTTTGAAGTTTTTTCCTCACCGACTGCTTCTTGTGTGACATTTGACATAAATCATCCTCACGCGAAATCCAGGTCTTTTAGAGTGTTCTTATTGATCAGTATAACGTACTCCTATCTTCTCACTCCTGAAGCACTGTGTCCCAGTATAATCCAGTCCACCACAATCAGGAATCTCATCGATGATAGAGAGATTTCGCGTGCGCTTCGGATTGTGAGGGTGATTGGTACTTCCTGGCTGTGCCCACACCGTGGAGGTTGGTTGCGTGACCTCAGAGCCCAGGGGACAACTGCTTGAGGCCGGTCACACGCGGTCTGTTTTTGTTTGTTCTTTTTTATTTGGTGTGTCTCAGTAGCGTATTTATCACTTCTGCCCTGTGACACGGCAGCAGGAAAGCGCGGTCGTTGTTAATCCGGGCCCCGACCGATCCGGCATGATATTTTGTGATTTTGTTTGAATCATAGTATTGGATTGGGTAGCTGCTTTTTGTCTAACCGCTATCCAAACAATCTTTCTGGCATGGTAGGACCTCAAGCGACATAAGTCTCAGCCAGTATAGCTTGTTGGGTCATTGCGGTGTTCAGGCCCGACCACCACGTCAAGGTAGTAGCTTTCGGTCAGGTCATCGATGAGAGTAAAGAGGCAAGCTTGTGTTACTCTTGTGTTCACCTCAAACACCTCGCCGAGTTTTCCGTTGTAGATCATCCGACATGTGGCGTCAGCATATAACAGCTGTTGATTGACGTTGATGTGGGTTTCCGGGTTCTCCATAATCTTGAATTAATTTATAGAAAATCAAAACAAGTGATTCAACGAATTCACTGAATTATTAATTATGAGATCTAAGACATATTTTTGTATGTCTTAGATGATGATGCAACATTGAGAAGCCCAGAGTTTATGGATAGCGAGAAATGAATAATCAATATTGTTATTATTGTTGTTAAGGTCGCATGATTTTGTGAAGTTGAAACTTTAGCGAATCATATGGTCTTCGGTTAAAAGGTTATTATAATATTAAATTATATATTTAATAGTAACTAAAGTTCTAGGCTCAAAAATCATGCTTATACTAAGTGGTGCTCTGGAGGCACAAACATGAAAGAACCAGACAGACTTTAGGCCAGCACGAGGGTGTATTAATCATATTTTTTCACCGTTCGACAGATTGTGGAACATAGGCACAATTACCACAGGCGTCCAACAATTGTTATAATTCTTGATATGAAAGTGGTATTCGATTTTGTCGACCGAGACGTACTATGGCGATGTTTAGATGTAAAGGGAATGCCAAGAACATGCATTGCACTGATCAAGGCACTCACTCTACTCGAACTCATGAAGTCAGCCAGGTGGGCGCCTACGGAGAGTTGTCATCTGAAGTGGTGACAACTAGTGGTGTCCGACAGCGAGGGATGCCCACTATCCCCATTTCTATTCGATTTCACCATAGATGTATTAATGGATTTAACCCGAACTGACTTCAGCGACTCAGGGATTGACTTGTTACCATCAGGGAATAATCTCGTTGACTAAGAATATGCAGATGATATAGTCCTCCCTCTTAGGTGAAGACGCTAACAAGATGCATCAGAGTCTTCTGGATGCCTTGAGCTGCAATCTTCGAATGTTCGGCATGAGATTCCCCCCCCCGCCGTCAAATGTAAGATGATGTTACACGATTCGACTACATCGGCTTCTAGTTTGAGAACAGGGAGTAAAGCGTTAATTTGGGAAGTTGCGTCAGCCAGTACCAGCGGGTTTGTCACTGACGAAATCTCAGCACCGATACAGAAGGCTCGTTTTGCATATGCCAACTTATTCCATATCTTACATAGACGTGGTATACTAATGTTTGTCAACCAAATGGCTTCTGTACCGCTCAGCCGTTCGCCCTATCCTCCTTTATGGTTGTGAGTCAGACATGGTCATTGAGAGTGAAAGAGATGAAAAGCCTGGTTAGCTGACTTTGATCATAGGTGTCTGCGTTTTATCTTCCGTTTGAAGTGGTATATTGGGGTGAGCAATATCGAGATTAGGTGTTGGGTGTTTGGTAAAGAGGGGAAATCAATCGACGAGTTTGTGAGTCTACAGCGATTCGGAGAGATGGTTACGACATGTGTTACTTATGCCTAGCCATCGCCTTACTTGATGACGGGCAATGTTAGCCACTGACATAGGATGGATCAGGTTGGAAAGGAGGGAGCGAGTGGTGGTCAAAGCAAATCATGACAGCAGTCCATGACACCTTTAACAGTTAATTTAAGCCAGGCACATGAAGTGGTGTAGGCTTTCTGGTTGGGTTCTCCGGGATGTACACTACTGGTGATATGGCTGGCTCAAAACCGTTGTCAATGGCTGGCGCAGATGTATTCACTCCTTGTGATTTTCATTCCAATAAAGCTCTTTTGTTCTTCCGTACTATTATTCTGATAGTTGGAAGCCATCAGCAGGAAGCCTTGGACCTGGCTGGGTTTCGTGATAGTTAACACTCATCAGTCAGCAAGGCGTTTTATCTGCAATAACCTTGAAGGAACTCATATCCCCTGTCTGAGATTCGAACCCGCGTCACCCAGTGCTACCTGTACAGTCAGAGACGTTACCACTGAGCTAGCTATTTGGGCTTGCGATTGACCTCCTGTAGGACTGTAGTGGGTATTTTGATTGGACACTAGTAACTAGTGTGACGTGTCTAGTCCTTTCCTTGGTGCAGACTGAATTCTATCAGTCAGTCAGGTTTTGCAATGTGGCCACCATTCTAGGTAGCTCACCATCACGGTGCACATTGATTTGATGATATTTGATAGTTGGAGGCAATCGGCCAAAGGAAGCCTTGGACCTAGGTTTCGTGCTAGTTGCCACTTATCAGCAAGGCGTATCTGCAACCTTGAAGGAACTGATGTCCCTTCTGAGATTCGAACCCGTGTCACCCAGTGCTGCAGTCAGAGACGTTACCACTGAGCTATTCTGTCTTTTGAATCTCTCCTTACTCTTTTTTCTTGTTTTATGTGCTTCAAGGAGGGTGATTGGCAACTGGAACTGCTACACATCTGTGCAAAGTTCTATGTTGAAACCATTCAGTTATATTATATTTTATGATGATTTTGAGGTTAATTACATATAGGTCAAAATAGTAATAGATTGGGGTCAATTGGATTATTGGAACAAGAAATTCATTTAGCGTGATTGACTCTACGAGGTTAAATAATCTAGAAAAAAGTTCGGTTATTGCAGTGCATTCACTTGCATGGAGTCACATAATAAGTTAAGTGGGACAGGGTGGAAGTTTTAAAAATTAATATAGTTCGGTGGAGACAGAGAGAGAGGAGATAATCACTGAATCTTTGTTTATCGATTCAACATCGCACACATGCAGTCGAAATGATGCAACACCTATACCGGGAAGATATGGAAAGTGGCAACAGACAACAAGGGGAAGATGCGGAGACAGAGAGAAAAAATATACATATTAGGCGAATTATGGTATTATTATTATTATTGTTATTGTTATTGCTTCCTTTAATTCCTAGAGGAACATAGGGCTTCAGCTGCACGTCTCCATTGAGTTTGGTTCTCTGGCTCCATGTCTGCCCACACGTTTTTATCTCCTCTTCACATGACCTCCTCCAAGTCACCCACTCTTGCACTGACGACCAACTCGCCGCTTCCCTTTCGGGTTCCACTCGAGCAATGGCTTGTCTAGTGATGTCACCCACTTGATGGTTTCCTCAGAATATGGCCAGCCAATCCATCTCCATTTCTTCCTGCTTATTTGTTTCACAATCGGTTCCTGCTGTGTTGGTTAGGTGAATTGTGGTGCCATGTGCCCAAACTGATATTGGATAATGAGCAGCAATAAATTGTGCTCGAAATGTCATCCAGTTAATAATACTGCATCACCGTTTGTTATACTAAACAAACTTATCGAATATGGAATTATATTCTGCCCCAATTCTACACATACATTAATTATTATTATTCCCTTGGGTTGCGAGTGGAACGTAGGTCTTCAACAAGATATCTCCACTTCGTCCTATCTTCTGCTGTTCTCTTCATCTGGTTCCATGATTGCCCCTAATCTATCATCTCCTCCCACGATCTCCTGCGTGTCACCCTCATACCGATGATCCATTCGTCGCTTCCCATTGGGATTCCACTCGAGAGATGGTGTGGTGATGGCGTGATGTCATTCGATGGCCTCCACAATGTTCGCCCGATCAATCCCCATTTCCTGCCACAACGTATTTTTTGAGCGATCGGCTTTTTGGTTGGTTCGTTGTCAGCCAGAGTTTCTGATTGCTTATTCTTTCTCGCCTGCCATTCGATCTTCAGTACGAAGCCAACAAAGTGGGCAACTGTTGATAAAAGTCTGCAACCTGTTGGAAATCCTTTTCGTGCAGTGCAAGTTTCTCACCTATATAGAAGAATCGACTTGACATCGGTGTTGAAAATGTGGCTAGCGGCGATCAAACCAAAACATGGCACCAGTCAATGAAGTCCACAACATTTAGTTTAAACCACATAGGAAAATGTGTAGACTTCCTCACTGGTTGGGGTCCTCGGGACAGTAAAAATCAATGGCTGGTGACAATTCGTAATGATATGGCTCAAAACCGTCGCTATCAATGGCTGGCGTAGATGCATCCACTCTTTGTGACGTATAATATCCAATGTAACTATGCTGTTCTCCCATACTACTATTCCCTTGGCCTCATATCTCTGTCTCCATTTTACATTTCTTCTACTTTCTTCTCTGGCTTTGTGTGCAATATGCAGTGTGGCGACTCGAACTGCTGCTGTACATCTGTACAAAGTTCTTTGTTGAAAGCAGACAGACAGACAGTTTAAAATCCGAATTTTGTTCTTTATGTTGCGGAGTGCAGAATATTTCCAAACTGGTGTCAGGTCTTCGCCCAGGTTGTTAGTTTTCGCCAGCCTGCAAGTCTTCGAGTTTGTGTGGCGTTAAATATAAGTGATCCACGCGCAAAATCCAGATCTTCTGTAGTCTTCTTATCTGTGGTCCAGCGTATTCCTTTCTCATCGCCTCCAAGAACAATCTGACGCATAGTTCAGTCCATCATAATTGGGAATACCGTCGCTGATAATAGGCAGTCAGCTTGTCTTACTTCGCGCCGAATGTCTCGTCGTGGATCGCCTGATACGTGCCATTGTCATATAGCCAGCTGTTGAATGAGGTTGATAAAGCCTTGTACACTGCACGCCATAGTTTTGAAGTAGTTTGTAAATTCCTTCTCAGTCAACACTGTCTGTCGAAGGCCTCTTCGAATTCCATGAAGCAAGTTGAAGCAGAGTGAGGTTTGACTACCAGCATTCTATACTTTGCTCTGTGATGACGATGTGTAGAGTTGTAATTTGATCAGCACATGATTTGCCTTTCCTGAATCCAGCTTGTTCCAGGCCTGTCACTTACATTAATTACAAACGTACGTAGTTCTAAGGACTAATGTGGTGAGAGCTGGCTACTAGTCAAATTGGTAGACAGTATTTTACGTCAATGTTTATGTCCCCAATATTGGTCGTGAGAAAAATATGAACAAAAACTGACTCAACAATCAATCACAGCAGGCTTTGTTTGCGTAGGCGTATACGATTAGCAGATAGGTGATCTGACATTCAAGAAACAGCCACAAAGAGATGAAAGATTAACTTTGAGTGAGAAACAACCACCAATCAGAAGACTGTGTTTGTCTGCTAACAATAATCTATAACAATGTACATGAATATACATAAATACGTGTTGATTTCCTTATTAAACGATCTGTTGCCTGGTCGTTGTCTTCTGTCGTTACACTAAGGGAATATACAAGTTTCTATAAAAGTATGTACTACTTATAGATTGGGACGAGTAATACTTGCATACCACAATACTCATATCAGCCAGCAGTGCTTGCCAACCAGTCAGATTGAGGTGATCTAAACATCATAGGACGGTCGTTTTGCTCGTTTGCTGTTGAGCTCATTTTCTCAGTGGTATACCTAGCCAGTTTGATTACTCAGCTGAAAAAGCCGTATCCGTTCAAATCACACGCAATTTCTGGTTAGCTAGTTAACTAACTAATACTTGGTCAAACTGATCATGGCATAAGATGACATTTACAATTGGCAAATTGATTAGCGATTTGCAATGACCTGGATTTCTTGGATGATTTATGTTTGATGTCACACAAAATCGAAGACTTACAAGCGAAAACCGACAAAAACTGGTCGAAGAAGCAGCCAGAGAAGACAGGACTCCAGGTGAACATAGACAAGACGGAGGTTATGAAGATAATCAATAAACAACAACAACAGCAGCATCAGCAACATCCAGCGCCAATCACCATCAATGGGAGCGGTTTGAAAGAGGTTACTTCATTCACTAATCTAGGAAGCATTGTCTCAACTACAGAAGAAACGGACGGACGAGGATGTGAAATCGAGAATCGGGAAGGCGAGAAACACATTCATCAACCTGAAACCAATCTGGAAATCTTCGTCACTCAGCATCAACAACAAAATGATTCGGATTTTCAATACAAACGTCAAGTCAGTCAGTTCTTCTATACGTACGGATCAGAAACTTGGCGGGTCACAAAGAATATTTGCAACAGCCTGTTGCAGACCTTTATCAACAACTGTCTTCTTCGCTCTATACTCAAGATCAGATGGCCACCGGAAAGAATCACCAACAACAAGAAACTATGTGAACGAACAAAACAAGAACTAACCGCCCAACAAATATGCAGGAGAAAGTGGAGATGGATTGAACACTCGCTGGGTGACATCGCGAGTCAGGTCATCGCTCGAGTGGAACCCGAAAGGGAAGCGGCGAGTGGGATGTCCAAGGGTGACATGGAGGAGATCGTGTGAAGAAGAGTTGGAACAGTATGGATTAACATGGATGCAGGTGAAAAATACAGCAGAAGTCAGAAACAAGTGGAGACGTGCAGTTGAAGCCCTATGTTCCACTAGAAACCCAAGGGAACAATAATAATAATAATGACTAGGGAGAGAGAGAGAGATAGAGACTGTTGGTGGTGATGATATGGGTCAAAATCGTTTTCTCAATGATGGTTTGCAGATGCACTCACTCACTCTCCCTCTGTAATCACTCCCAGATCCATTGAATTCTCATCATGTTAGATGCAGCAGCAGTATCAAGATGGGAACTTTCATCTATCTATCTGAGCTGCAAATCTTCTTCATACCCTAGAGAAAGGTGGGGGAGATAACAGCTGGTGACATTCTAAAAATGTTGACCTAATAGAGCAGTTGAGAGAATATTTCCTTCTTCTTAACTAAACCAGTACTCAATCACACAACGAGTCAAGGAGAAATGACTAAAGATGGCTTAATACACACAAGGGTTATAAGGTTGATTTCAATAATGCCTTTATTATAAATGTTCCCTTGGGTTCCTAGTGGAACATAGGGCTTCAACTGCACGTCTCCACTTGCTTCTGACTTCTGCTGTATTTTTCACCTGCATCCATGTTAATCCATACTGTTCCAACTCTTCTTCACACGATCTCCTGCATGTCACCCTTGGACATCCCACTCGCCGCTTCCCTTTCGGGTTCCACTCGAGCGATGACCTGACTCGCGATGTCACCCAGCGAGTGTTCAATCCATCTCCACTTTCTCCTGCATATTTGTTGGGCGGTTAGTTCTTGTTTTGTTCGTTCACATAGTTTCTTGTTGTTGGTGATTCTTTCCGGTGGCCATCTGATCTTGAGTATAGAGCGAAGAAGACAGTTGTTGATAAAGGTCTGCAACAGGCTGTTGCAAATATTCTTTGTGACCCGCCAAGTTTCTGATCCGTACGTATAGAAGAACTGACTGACTTGACGTTTGTATTGAAAATCCGAATCATTTTGTTGTTGATGCTGAGTGACGAAGATTTCCAGATTGGTTTCAGGTTGATGAATGTGTTTCTTGCCTTCTCGATTCTCGATTTGACATCCTCGTCCGTTCCCATATATATAAAACAAGGTTGGGTCACATGCTTAAATTTGTTGAAGCCTTGGCCATAGAAAGACTTAAACCTGCCTGTTATTACTTTAAACCTGTATTGGTAATCCAATTTAGAATTCAGGATCAATTTACTGGGTGCATCGGTGGCAATAACGGTCAGGACGCTCGCCGACCATGCACATGGTCCGGGGTTTGATTCCCGGCCGACGCACTCCTTTACCTCGCTAAGCGAGAAATAATGCTGGAGAAGAGGAAAGGTTGGGCATGACGCTAACAACTTCATCCTGTAAAACAGACACTGCTACAGAAACTTAAAGCCACTAGGTTAAAGCCCTATGTTTCACTGGAGAACGTGAAGGGAAAAAAATCTATTAACTTCATAATATTTTCAACCCCTTATATGTTTTGTCTCTTTTCTTCCTTACTTACTCACACCTTTGCATCATCCCCCTACTCGCTCATTATATGTGACCTTAACCTGTACACAATCTGACCTGTAATGTAATAATTCATGCCTTCTTGCCTTCTATATATGTGTGTATGAGGCTGTGAAGTTACATCGACTGAGATGGTTAGGACGTGTGTTACGAATGCCTAGCTATCCATCGCCTTCCTCCACGACGAATAGTGTTAGCTGACATAGGATGGATTAGGTCGGAAAAGAGCGAGTGATAAATAAGAAATAATTGAAGATGAATGCTTCAGCATTGTGTGTGATACTTTGATCGAAAATGGCTATCCCGACAAATTTATCAAGAAAGACATGACAAAGAAAGCGGCGAAAAAGGACTATTCACTGTCTGTAAACAAGAAGCCATTTTATATACACGACTACAATTCATGGGCTGTGTACCAAGCGAGATAATTACGAAGATATTAAGAAAATCAGTTCAAAGAACTTTTAATGCTAGCGAACTACACATCTTATTCTCTACACGACCGATGGTGCTACCTCGATTGAAATATGAAGTACCTAGACTAGCCACTTCCAATTGTATCTATCAATTCAACCGCGCTTGTGGTGGAGCGAGTTATATTGGCCATTGCTCTAGGAACTTGATTTTTTGTGCTCGAGAACATATCCCACTATGACTAAGTAAAGGTGTAGTGAAAACTATTAACAGTTCGATATTAGACCATCTGGTGCAAACCGGTCACAAAGCCAGCACTGAAGAATCCTTCTCTATAATCTACCGGGTGCCTAACAAATTACGTAAATCATCGAAGCACCGCATGCTCCAAACAGCAGAGGCTATTGCAATTCGCCTCAAACAACCAGTGCTCTGTGTACAAAAGAAACAAGTCCAACCCCTACTACTGCCCTGGCCCTCAGTAGAGACTATAAATTAATGGATTTGTAATATTATCTTTCATAATTCTTCTGACATTCAGCTTATTTTATGTTGATGCTATTGAGCTGTAATCTATCAATATCGTTGATACGATATTATTTAAACATTTATGTCGTTCATAACACTAATTCATTCATTCACTATAATGTGTATATAACTGTAGAGCCTGGTGAAGAAGAGGTTTTCGAAAAGAGTACTCTTTGTTCAGTATCCATTGTTTTGAAAATCTACAACGGTTAGTTTGAGCCAACCACATAGGAAGGTGTAGACTACCTGACTGGTTGGAGTCCTCGGGACGGTTAAAGCCAATGAAGGCTGGAGACAATTGGTGGGTGATATGGCTCAAAATCGTTCTGTGACTTATAATACTCAATAAAACTATATTGTTCTTCGTTATTACTATTCCTTTTGCCTCATATCTCTGTTTACTGTCTCTATTTTGCATTTCTTTTTACTTTCTTCTTCTCTTGCTTTGTGTGCTACATGAAGTGAGTGTGGCGACTCGAACTGTTGCTGTACATATGTGCAAAGTTCTATGTTGAAACGAGTCAGTGAGTTAGTCAGTCAGTCTGTCCACTTTTCCCCCACGTGGACTGTGGACTGACTGCCTGTCTAACTTACTGTCCACTTTCCCCATTTCTGTTTAACTTCATCATAGATATGCTAATAGAAGTATCCTTGACTGAACTTAACGACTTAGAAATCGACTTGTTACCAGGGAATAGTCTTATGGACTTAGAATATGCAGATGACATAGTCCTGTTAGGGGAGAATGGTGACAAAATACAACAGAGTCTTCTGAACACCTTGAGCAGCAATCTTCGTATGTTTGGCATGCGATTCGCCCCTGTAAAATGTAAGATGCTGCTACAGGACTGACTGGACTACGTCAACTCCTAGCTTAGTGATAGGGAGTGAAGTGATAGAACATGTTGACCACTTCACCTATTTGGGAAGTTGTATCAGCACCAACGGATTGATTGGCTTGACATCCGGCTATCAACCAAGGGACGTCCTTCTCTATGGCTCTGAAACATGGCCAATACGAGTTGAAGACATGAAAAGGTTGACTGTTTTTGATCATAGATGTTTACGATCTCTTTCTCAAATTAGGTGGTATAATAAGGTAAGTAATGTTTACGTTAGGCGTAGAGTGTTGGGCAAAGAGGGAAAATCAATCGACGAGGCTATAATGTTACATAGATTGAGATGGCTAGGTCATGTGCTGCGCATGGCTAACCATCGCCTTCGCCGACGGACGGGCATTACTAGCTGATATGGGTACAGGTTGGAAAAGAGTAAGTGGTGGCCAAATAAAAACATGGCCTCATCAATCCATGAAATCCTTGACAGTTAAACTGAGTCAGGTAGGGAGGGAGATGCAGACTTCCGGGTTGGGGCCCACCCTCGGGACTCTAAGAATCAATCAATGGCTGGAGACAATAGGTGACATGGCTCAAAATCGTTGTCAATGGCTTACGCAGATGTAATCAGTCTCTGTAATCTTTCACTCTTATACTTGTCAAAACTCTATTGATTCTCTTCACTCATTTTCTTGTCTACCACCTTTGTGTGGTATTTGGAACGTGGCAACTCGGAGTGCTGCACTTCGGTGCCAAGTTGTATGTTGAATTCAGACATACCAGGCAGACAGTCAGTCAGCGTATTTCAAGTACGTGTATGTGTGATCAGAATTATTCGAAATGTGTTCCGCAAATATATGCACATTAATACGTTTCAGATAAACTAGGTCTTTTTTTTCGATGGTTTTGTCGTAACTATATTTTTGTTCTGAATAAATTATTATGCGACAGTATTCAAAGTTACACATAGATGTGTATAATCAAGCATGTTCTAAAAACGGAACAAAGAGAAAATTTTTCTTGTCATTTTTTTATTATCTTCTACGAACAATCAATTTTTCTTAAATTCTTTTCTCTACAAACTTTAAAAAAAATTTTATCTTTGTTTTCTACGCAATATATAGAGAGGAAGCTGATGAATATGTCAATATTGGTACATTGAATGGTTTATTTGTCTTGGGTCGATCAATCGGTTTTATTGGTACGTTTTAATTGGTTGTTTTTTTTCTTTTGTATACACACGGATTATGGTTGTTTGTTGTTGTCGTTTCTATTGATGATTCTAACTGTTTTGAAGTTTCAAGATCACGTATGGATTGATATCAGTTAGAGAATCTGATGTTTTGTCCCTCTCCTCCGTGGTTTGGGGCTTATTGATAGAATGCATCCAGCTACCACAAGGGGTTCGAACCCTGAACCTTCTGGTTACAATGCAAGCTTGTTAGATCATTCTCAGAGATCTGACGTCTCAATGATCAACCTGTGAATTCTAGCGTGACTGGCACCAGCCAATATCATCTTAGGCTCCAGTATTTGACCTCACTCCCGACCGGGTTAACCATCCCCCTACAAACAAACTTATGAAAGTTATTCAGCAGGATGAAGTTGCCTGGAGTGAGTTCTAGTGAGAAGAGTTGTGACCAATTAGTGGAGTCCGCCAGATCAGTCGGAGGTGAAGACAAAAGTGCTCGCCACGGATGATATTCGCGGGTACCCGTTGCGCTAAACAATCACTAATTGAACCAAGCAAGAACTACAGTTTTAGCAGAATAAAATGGTGGTACCATCATTGTTTATTTCATTGCCTTCTCGTCAGCTGCTTACAGGCCAAAGACATTATCAAATATGTCTACAAAAACTATTTTAACATACTTGCACAAAGTTCATTTTAAACAAAAAATCAATCGATCAATATACGCATACACTAATAATATATATATATATATATTATTATTATTATATTATTGTATTAGTACATTATCAATCTCAGTTCATTATGACAACAACATATTGGCATGTCGGTAGCAAAGCCAAAGTTGAACAGTGTTTGAAGCTGTTAGAGAAGTAGGTGCTATCATATTCACTGGCGTAGACGAAAAAAGAAACAAAACACATAACGGAAAAATAGAGAGAGAAAAGGAAAAGAAAGAAAGAAAATGTTGTACCAATAAATGATGTGAGTTGGAAAGACGAGATCCAGTTGTTCTACTGACTATTTAATGAATTAAAGGTGTCACGCCTAATGCTTTCTTTATCGCACAGAACACGAGCCAAGTAGGGTATGGTTGAATTTTTCGTACTTGCTGATGCGAGCATATAGTTTTCTATATAGGCTTCTGGCTTTGCCTGATGAGATACAAGGGGAGAGTTGTGAATGAAGATTGTGGTGGCCCATTTTTCACATTAGTCCATGTGTCTGTCAACCACAATATTAACAAGCTGGTTGACCTTGGCGGCCTGTTCGAATTTTTTTGGGCCTGCTATTATAATACCTATATATTGCTATTATTATAATAAAAACAAATTTTGTAATTTGTAACTTCAATCCTTGAAACGACATGAAGACAAAGGCTAGGCAACAGATTGTTTATTGAGAAAATCAAGTGATATTTTTAGAATTTCATGTGCATTATTATCAGTGGAGAAGAGAAACTTCTTCTGATTGATTGTTTTCTTGCTGAAGGTTATCCTGTAGTGCTTTGTGACTGTTTCTCAGAAAATTAAGCCATGTATCTGCGAATCATATCTCCACACGTTAAGACCGCTGTGATTGGTTGACGATTTTCTCAAGGTTAAGCCTTGTTATCGTTTTTCTCATGATCCTGATTCAGGACGTGAACATTGACGTAAATTGTTGTTTACAATTTTGGCTTTTTCGCATTCAGCTCTCACCACACCCTGTTCCCCTTCAAAAATCACACAGTAAAACAGTATTAGTGTCTACTGGATGACGAAGTTGATTCGATAAATAAAGCTTCATTTATCGATCTCCGTCTCCACTTTGTTACATTAAGTGTGAAGATTGTTATCATTACTTCATCCTATTGTTATAGTTGTGTCTAACTGCATTTAGTGCTATATAGCTGAGTTACTCTCCAGATTTCTTATCTTATTGAGGTGAGAATGTTTATCAACATCTGCCTCCATATCTCTTGCTTCATACTCCGAAGATTAGATAGCCGACTAGAAAGAACAAGCAAAACGAAATTCTTGAAACGAAACCAGTCAAGAACCTGTTGGTCAATAATTATGTTGAAAGAAATGGAGATGGACTTGGCACATGCTGAGGAAACCGACTGTTGGATGATATCATGCACCAGTCTATTGTTTGATTGGAACCTGAATAGGATGTAAGCGACGAGTTAGGAGTAGGTCCAAGGGCGATACATGGAGGAGATTGTGTGGGGCGGCGATGTGACCTTATGCACAACAGTGGGGCCAGTTGTAGAGGACGACGTAGGACAGGGTGAAATAGAGATGTGGCACTGCTGAGGTCCTATGTCCCAGTCAGAACCTACTGGAAATAATAACAATAATAATTGGTATTAGATGATTGGAGGCAGTCGCTAAGAGGAAGCCCTACCTGACCTTAGTTTCGTGCTAGTTAGCACTCACCCTTCAGAAAGGCGTTTATCTGCAGCCTTGTAGGAGCTCATGTCCCCTGTCTGAGATTCGAACCCGCGTCACCCAGTGCTGCTTGCAGTCTGGGACGCTACATTCTTACAGTAGATTAATCACAAGCTCGAATAGCTCAGTAGCAATGTCTCTAACTGCAGGTAGCATTGGGTGACGCGGGTTCGAATCTCAGACAGGGGACATGAGTTCCTGCGAAGCTTCACATAAACGCCTTTCTGAATGGTAAGTGCCAGCTATCACGAAATTTAGGTCAGGTAGGGTCTCTTTCCGGTTTCCCCCCAACCGTCTAATACCAACAGTTCACAGTGTCTTGGGGAGCAGTGGGATCTGTTAACTCAGATGGTTATAATGCCGCCAGCCATAGGGTTGGTTGGAATCCAACTATGGCATTGATCAATACACGAATGAGTAACAGTCTACCAGAGCAAAACAAATATCAGCCTATGTCATTACTATATAAAATGTACCAGCACAGAGGATATGAGTATTTTGGTATATGGCAACTCGATACATATATATGTATATATATAGACGATATACAAATTTTTATCAATATTCTTTATACTACTTACAAATTTTGTAAGTAATACAAGCCATACAATAAAACTTTTTTGTTTCAATTTCTTCCCTATTTGATTTATTTTTTTTTTTTACAGGTCATTATTTGGATCAAAAACGTTTACATCAAGGCCTGTATCGTCATCCATGGGAGGATATATCCTATATGCTACCGAAAGATCTGTAATCACGGAGGCATAGACATCCGTGCACACACAAGCACACACAAATAAGAGAAGTATTAAAAGCTCTATAATACACGAAAAAGAGGCAAAAATTATTAAGTGTCTATTCTCTATTTCTGCGTGTGTGTCTCATTGTTACTTAATTTCTTATTATTATTACTATTATCATTATTTATCTTTATCATGTCAAGTGGAATGCATTTCCCTCACTTGCCCCATCGGCCCCATACCCTGCCTCACTCCATTTTGTTGTATCTCTCATTCATTTGCCCTCCTTCTCTTTTTCTCTCTCTGTATGTATCTGAGTAGAGTGTTCTGTTGAAGAGGAGTGAGAGGGAGAGAGAGGGTTCGATGAAAGTTGGGGGTTTTAGGAGCAGAGATAAAGGATGTAAGGGTTTGGGAGTTGGTATGGGATAAGAACTCGAAACAACATAGCAATAGGTGTCAAATGATGGGTGTCCGCGCGAGAGGGAGAGAGAGACAGGATGAAAATAATCTTTATTCGACTTATTTATTTATCAACACCATCATCCTCATATAGGAATTATCGTCATTCTCATCATGGGAGGTATTCAGTCATTCCTTCTCCACTACTATTATTATTAGTTCTATTATTTATAAGATGGGGAGTTTTCCATAGTTATTTCCACATTCTCTCATCCATTGTATCGTTTATCTGTTTATTTTATCCACTACTTAATTCTACAGTCTTACCAATCATGTGCCCTCCCCTCCCGCCCCTGTTGACATCTCTCTCCTACTCCTGCTCCTTCTCTACTGTGCTATTTACTCATCTCTATCATTTACGATTGAAAAGAGACATAGGGGATCTATGAATCTGTCTAGGCGCCTATTTATGGACTTCCCATCTACTACTAATCTTTGAAATACTTCAAATGGTTGTGCTCTATCTATCTATCTGTCTATGGTTGTGAACACTGCACTGCACTGCACTACACAGCACTATTACTACTACGTCGACAACGACGCCGACGACTGCTACTGCCTAACACACTACCATTATGTGAGTTGATTATATGAAGGAAAGATTTATGAAGGCTTCAACTGGAAGAATGACAATATAAGTAGTAGTATTCAGTAGTATATATGTCTGTGCGTGTGCGTCTGTATGTGCATGTGTATTTTCTAATAAAGCTCGCTCCCTTTTTCTACCTGCCTATTTGACTACTTGTTTGTTTCCGTGTTTTTTTTAGAAAATTTATAATAGAAATAAGTAAAAGTTTGTCTATTTATTGATTGATTAGAGAAACTTTATTTTTTCAGAAATAATCTTAGATATATATATCCATTAGTGTATGTTTTTTTGTCTTCAGAGAAGGAGTGCTCATCGAGTGGATTTAGGTGGGGTTCTGAATGGTAGACTCTCGTTAAACATCTATCTATCTATCTTCGTATCTTTCGTCTATCAGTCTCTTATCTCTCCCTATGTCTGTCTTATACGCACTCTAATACCCCTCTTATTTATTTATTTATTGATGTAATAGCGGAGAAAATAAAATAGTATTTCTGCTCATTTATCTGTGTTGCTGTTTCTCTCTTTTTTTCAATTACTCCTATTGAAGTGCACATTGCATTATTGCTGAATAACTGTTATAATAAAGTGTTATTTAGTCAGAGAAATAACAACTTTCAATGTCTTTTTCCGATGTCTTACTTATGATGCGTTTTTTTGTGTGTTTACAGTTCAGCTACTGATATGATTTATGAGTAGTATGTAGATACAGAATAATAATATTATCATTATTGTTCGCTTGGGTTCCCAATGGAATATTAGGCTTCAAGAGCACATCTTCAGTTTTTTCTACTCTCAGCTGGCCCCACGATTACCTATAATCTCGAATGCACGTCATACTCGTCGTTTCCAGTTCAGGTTCCACTGGAGTTATGGTGTGATGTCATTCGACAGTCTCCTGAATGGCGCATGCCTAATCCATGTTTCGTTTCATCTACAATATGAAAAAGAGAAGACGTTCAGCGAAGAAACTCTTTTCGACGGTGAATTCGTTCACATAGCTTTACAATCGCATTTTTTTTCCTTCACGTTCCCCAGTGGAACATAGGGCTTCAAGATAGTGGCTTGAAGTTTCTGTAGCAGTTTTTATTTTTACAGGATGGGGTTGCTAGCCTCATGCCCAACCTTTCCTCTTCACCAGCATTATTTCTGGCTTAGCGAGGTAAAGGGGTGCGTCTGTGCCCGGGGATCGAATCCCGGACCCTGTGCATGGTCGGTGAGCGTCCTAACCGCTATACCACCGACGCACTACAATCGCATTTATTTATAATTATTTGTGTGTGTGTGTGTGTTTATATGAGGTTTGCCAAGTTTAGATAATTGATCAGGTAATACAAGAATGATCCAATAAAGAAACAAGGTTAATCAGACAGCAACTAAAGTAAGGTTGAGTTAGTAAGTTAGATGACGTAATATGATTGACTAAAATGTTTCAACTTAGGTCATTTTAGTCAATTATATTGCGTCATCTAACTAACTTACTAACTCAATCTTACTTTAGTTGCTGTCTAATTAACCTTGTTTCTATATTAGATCATTCTTGTATTACCTGATCAATTATCTAAACTTGACAAACCTCATGTACACACACAGACAAAATAATGATATATAAATGCGGTTGTACAGCTATGTGAATGAATTCACCGTCGAAAAGAGTCTCTTCGCTGAACGTCCTCTCTTTTTCATATGACTCAATGGGGATTTTTTAGCTACTCATCTACAATAAGAGGTTCTTGGTTGGCTGGTTGGTTCCCATAGTTTCTTGTTGTGGAGTATTTTTGGCTGACCATTTGATGCTTAATATGGAGCCAGTGATGGCAATAGATACAGATAGTTAGACGATAAGGGTAATTCACATGACTCTGTCACCAATAGATAAATTGACGTAGGCTAAATTTATCAATCAATAAAAAAGAAGAGTCACATGGAGAAAAGGTCATCTTTCAGGTCAATGAAATAATCAATATTACTACAGCCAATCCCGGTAAAAGTATTTCCAGTAGAGGTGTTACTGATAAACACACGGGGAATTCTCAAAGTTCAGCTACAAATTGTATAGTTGGCACTATGTGAATGTTGTCCAGAAAGACAGTGATACATAGAAACACAATACAGAGGACAAAAGTGACATCGATGATATGTACAACTTCCAGGTCTCCTGTCCATCTGGTAGCTCCACTCTGTTGTATATCGCCTTTTGGTGACCTTTCAGCGGCGTCTTTAGGACAACTATCTTCTCTGTTGAATCCGCAATGCCTACCGACCCAGCAACAGCATTGAAGTCATTCAAGGAGCTCTTATTATCTCCGTTTTTGAAAGCTGCAGGCCATGGAATCTTCATTGTCCTGAGGCAGAAATAATAATAATTTGCTTTATTCCAAAACAGTACTTGTGATACAGAATGGAATTCTCGGCATTTTTACTGCAGTATTGCATCCAGTTAGTACATTATCAATAAATAGAATTCTACACAGATTAAGGAAATCTCATTATAATAAAGATTTTTGTATTTTCCAATGAATGAAAAACAAAACGATATTGTTTTTACTGACGTTTCGCTATTTAATGCTAATAGCTTCATCAAAGTATGATAAGGAAATCTCAGTTCATTATGACAACAACATATTGGCATGCCGGTAGCAAAGGTAAAGCTGAACAGTGTTTGAATGTGTTAGAAAAGTAGGTGCTGTGATATTTACTGGCGTAGGCGGAAGAAAGAAACAAAGCATCACATAACGGAAAAAAGAGAGAGAGAGAAAAGGAAGAGAAAGAAAGAAAACGTACCTATTAGTGATATGAGTTGGAAAGACGATATCCAGTTGTTCTACTGACTATTTTATAAGTTATAAGTATCATGCCTAATGCTTTCTTTATCGCATAGAACACGAGCTAAGTTGGGTATGGTTGAAATGGTAGAATACAAGAGTATTTGGCAACGGAATTATTTATTGGCAGCTTGATGTAAGACATATACGCAAAATTCGTTTACCACACACTGAAATCAAAATTTGCGCATGTTTTCCGTATTGCGCTTCTTTGTCTTTGTTTCATGTCTTCTACTACTTTAAAATCTTATCGGTTGCATATGCCATTGTAGTATATTATATTTATTCTCTTGGGTTCCGAGTGGACAACACATATCCACTTTGTTCTATTCTCTGCTGTCCATTCTAGCTGACTCCATGATTGCCCGTAGTCTCTCATCTGCTTTATGTCACCCTCGCACCGACGACCCACTCGTCGCTTCCTATTGGGATTCCACTCGAGCGATGGCCTGCATTGTGCACGATGTCTTTCGACCAACGGTCTCCTCAACGTATGCCCAATCCATCTCCACATATTTTCGCCTACATATTTGCTAAGCAATCGGCTCTTGTTTGGTTTGTCACCTCTCAGGATTTCTTTTTACTTATTGCTCCTGGCCTGCCGGTCATTTGATCTTCATAATGAAGCTGGAAAAATAAGCAGGCTGTTGGAAATCCTTTTCACGGCTCACATGCAGTGAAAGTTTCTGATCCGTGTAGAAGAATTAACTGAATGACTAAACATTTGTGTTGAAAATCAGAATCTTGCTCTTTATGGTGAGACCGAGTACAGAAGATTCTCAAACTGGTTTCAGGTTGATGAAGGCACATTTTGCCTTTCCGATTCTTCGTGGATAGTTTTGATATGTTCATCCGTTCCGACTGCCTGGGGTGATAAGTGAAGGCAGGAAGTAACCTCTGTTGAATCTTTTGCGTTGATGGCGATTGGTGCTGGTAATTATTGCTGTTGGTCGGTTCGTCAGCTGGTTGTTTGTCTTCATCACCTCCGCCTTCTCTACTTTCACCTGATGTTCTGTCTTCGCCGACTGATTCTTCGGCCAGGTTGCTGGTTTTCGCCTGCAAGTATATTGCATAATATAAAGTGACACTTAGTGGTGTAGTTTTGTTCTCTGAGCTGTGGATGGTGGTTCACAGTGTTGCGAAACTTTCATCATTGTCTTTCTGGAACAACGCACAATTTTCTGCTAAGCTTTTAGAATTCTGCACGAGTTTGTCAGTCAGGCAGTAGATGTCCCCAACTTAGTGTTGTGTACAGTTGTGGCACGTGCTACTGACAAGCTTTATCAGTAGTATATAAATAAAGAGACAAACAGCGGAGAGGTAGATTTGACGTCATATATAGAGGTAGGAAATGAGCAACGAGTATTGTGCCAAAACATGCGAGAAACGAATAGAAAACAAAGAAAGGCAATACGAAGGAAGGGCAGAAGTGTCAGAATACGGAAGATTTGTGCAAATGACGATTTGAATCAATGCGGTATACATAATCTCCTTATATTTGTGTATATCAAATTATAAGTAAATATTGCGTTATCAAATTTCCTGTCTTTTCCCGTTACTCTGTGATTTTCCTTAGACTCTAGGACGAAGTTAGCCATTTCTATATGGACGTCATGACGGTATGGTTTGCTGTTGGATGGTAAGACATACACCGGTGGTAAACTGAAACGTTGTAAGAATTTGTAGGTATACATGATGGAATTATGTCCCTGAGTATGATGCAATCCAAAATAGCGGAAACAAAGTGCCCTTGGGAATAGAGTCAAATGCAACAGTGTGGTCTAAAAAGGGCTCGAAATAGGATTGTGATGGAGAGTACGATGACAGCATCTAAAATGGTTCTACTGCATTCATATGCAAACTGCTCTAAATCATTGGAAGATTTTGAAGAAGGTTTGAGAACAAACAAGAGGAGTTTCTCCGTATTTTTTCAGAAATGGAGACATGATTATTGGTTCAAGTGAACTGAATGAAAAACCTTCGCTACTTTGTTATGCCTGCGCCTGTTAATTAGCATAACGGTAATGAACTCGACTAATATGCTAATACGTCTATTTGTTTGTTGTACCTTCCGATTCACACTGAGCCACACAAATATCAAAAGACAAAGGCTGTCTGGTGTGTGACTGTCAGATATTGGTTGTATTATGTTCATCTATTAGGAAACAAAACGTCATATTTATATATATTTATTATTATTATTATTGTTTCCTTTAATTCCTAGAGCAACATAGGGCTTCAGCCGTGCGTCTCCATTGCGTTCGGTTCTCTGCTAGAGTCTTCACCTGGCTCCATGTCTGCCCACACTTTTTCATCTCCTCTTCACATGATCCTCTCAATGTCACCCTTGCACTGACGACCAACTCGCCGCTTCCCTTTCGGGTTCTCTCGAGCGATGGCTTGTCTAGTGATGTCACTTGATGGTTCCCTCAGAGTATGACGGCCAATCCATCTCCATTTCTTCCTGCCTATTGGTTTCACAAATGGTTCCTGGTTGGTTCGCTCCCATAGATCTCTGTTTAATTTAATATATCACAATACAGTTGGTTCACTACTGTGAGAATGGACTGTTCTTATTGGCTGGAAATGTGAGACAAAAGACGAATTGATCTCACACACTAAATCACAGTGTGCGTGAGAAATGATACATTCACATAGTAACTCCATCACAAGATAAATCACATGATTTGTGAAAAACGATGATATACTATTTTATGGCGGGTCCTATCAGTTGTAGCTACCGAATTTATTCGGTTATGGTTTGAATAGAAGAAACTAATCTCTACATTCCAATTTAAAGCTGGAAAAACTTCGTTGTGATACTTGCTATTGTAACAACAGAAGACAATGGCCAGGCAACAGATCGTTTTTTAAGGAAATCAACACGTATTTATAAATTTTCATATACATTATTGTAGATTATTGTTAGCAGACAAACACAGTCTTCTGATTGGTTCTTTCTCCCTGGAAGTTAATCTTCCATCTCTTTGTGGCTGTTTCTTCAATGTCAGATCATATATCTGCTAACTGTATCCGCTTAAGCAAAGTCTTTGTTCCTATTTTTCTCACGACCAATTTTTGGGACATAAACGTTGACGTAAATTACTGTCTACCATCAATTTGGCTAGCAGCCAGCTCTTACCACACTATCACGAAATGTTGCAAACGCAGGGAAAAGATTGTGACTCTTCAATATTTTAGCTGTTCCATTCAACAAATTCAGATTTCCCTCAACAATGTCGTGAGACAGCTGCTATACAGGTAGGCAATGTAGGTTTCTAAGCGCATAAGGAGTACTGTAATAGAGAATTAGTTGAGTGAAGTTCAACTGTGTAGGGTAGGTTAGAACTGAGGAGGAGAATATTCCCAACGAAATATGTGGAATCGAGAACTCTGTCCACAAGAATCGCACACCAAGGCTTCGTGTAGACAGTCTGGGGGTGAGAATCGCCTTCATTCATTGAAATGACACGTTGTCAAATGACACACAACGACAAAGAGAAGTGTTACGATAAAAGATTAAACAAGGCAAGACAAAGGCAAATGGACGAAGTCGCAATCAACATGTGATATGCAAATATCAAATTGATGATACTCAGTGTAGGGTTAGTGTGTCTGATAGTTACAGGGTTAGTTGAAATACTTAAATTTTTTTTTTATTTTTGGTTACAGCTTGATGCCACACCGTATTTTTAGTACAAGTATGGAATTTTCAGCTTTGATATCGGTAGCCCAAATTTTGCAGGCCGACCATAGATATCGGGTGTGCGTCGGCAGGGGATCGAACCCCGGACCATGTGCATGGTCGGCGAGAGTCCTAACCACTGTGCCAACGACGCACTTAAGTACACTTAAGTATAAATACTCTATGTAGATAGTGCAGAAAGGATTTTCCGAACAATTTGTCAATTACACTGATGGCGATTGATCTAAACTTTTCATCCGATCCAAAAGATGATTTTTGTACAGGGAAGAGGTATATTTCTTTCCACGTCAAAGGTACTACTTTCCTCCTGAATATGCCTAGCTTTGGAAGTTCCAAGTTCGTTAGAATAGTTTTCTAGTTGCAGGAATACGAAGTAACACAGTCAGAAAAGAATCAGCAGGGGGAAGGAAAATTCCAGCGATAAGATACACATGCTGCACAAAATTATTACTACTGTAATGGCAGAAGGTAAGACAGGGACGCCAAGGTCTATTTTTAAGTGATCAAACAGATATTTACATAGATACAGTTTTATATTCTCTAACAAATCCTTGAGCGTGTTGTTTTTGCTTACATTAAACGACAAGATTTAGCATTTTCAAATATATACATAGTAGTCTGTTGCTAATGCTGTATTTAACAATGGGAATATGTGAAAATCATATTCCGTTGGAACAAACTGTCGGTATCACACCACCACACTACTACGTTCGTTTATAAGTAGCATAAATTTGAAGAGTGAAACGTTGATTAGGACGTGAATTTCAAGTTGACTTTCTGACTATGGAAACTGAACATTCGAGGTACGCGTACATAATATAGAGGGCCGGATTTATTTAAAATATAACAATGTCAGAATACATAACAGACTTCCGATCGCGATGTGTCTGACTTATTAGTTGCTAAAATAAAGCACTTTCAAGTTGGTGCATCGATAGGGCGTATGATGTAATAATAATAATAATAATCACTTTATTCCACAACAATAACAATTTACAGCATGGAATTTTCAGCGTTTCTTTTACATATTGCAATGGTTTAGCTCTGTTTATAATTATATAAATGTATAAAATTTTAAAATATTGATAGTTAATAGGAAAAATAAAAACCCCAACAAAATCACACCATTGCTAGGTCATAGTGAATAATAAATAAATAATATAACAAATAACACATGCAATAATATGCATCATTACATTTTATAGTTTAGTTAATGATTTAAAAGTTGTAAAAGTTCTTTTCTGATATTTGTCTCTTCACACAATACTCGTGCCAAATATGGTACGGTCGAATTTTTATATTTTGTAGTACGAGCATAAATGTTTATGAAATTTCTTCTGGTCTTACCCGAAGAGATACAAGGAAACAAATGTGAATAAAGAGGATGTTCACTATCAGACAAAATAACTTTAGCTAAGTGTTTACAAGAATTCATATGCCTATTGACAACAGTGTCGGTTAGTTGAGTCAAAGGGATAGCACTGACCCTACTTACAGCCTTCAATGTTCTTCGTAGTATTATATGGTCTTTCTTGAGTAGCCCAGGGAAGAATAATGGAGAACAATAAAGAATGATGGGCAAAACACATGAATTAATAAATTGTATGAGAAGAGATTGGGTTATACCTGAGTGCCTCAACTTCTTTATGTAATAAGTCAGACGGAAAACTTTCTTAGAAACTATAAGAATATGAGACGACCAGCAAAGGTTTGAAGAGAAACTAATGCCAAGATAAGAAACACTTGACTTACTCTCTATCATGGTACCATCAATATTACAACAATCATGAGATTGGATCAATCCATGCATGTCTTTTTCACTTCTCAAGCTGAAATCAACAGTATTACATTTAGTTGGATTTAGTTTAAGACCATTTGAGCCAGACCAATCCTTAACTTCAGCTAAGAAGCCATTCATATGGGAACAATCCGATGTGGAAACTACAGGGACAGAAACGGTCAGATCATCAGCATACTTAATGAAGTTAACTTTGGGTGAGTTCGGAAGGTCATGCAAAAAGAAAGAGAAAAGAAATGGAGAAAGTACTGCACCTTGAGGCACACCACTTTCAGTTAGCTGAGAAGTGGAGCGCTTTCCAGCCAAAACAGTATGCTGTTTCCTATCCTTAAAATAAGAAGACAGCCATCTAGTTGCCCAGGACTCTGTCTGTGCTGAAATCATCTTTCCTAATAAAAGTGTCCTAGGAACAGAGTCGAAAGCTGCAGTATAGTCTAAAAAAGCTGTTCGAACGAACTTAGCACCCTTATCAAGGCAGGAAACAATATTGTGGTGTAGTACAATGGCTGCATCTAATGTACTTCTTCCACACTTATAAGCAAACTGCTTAGGGTCACTAAAAGCTTTTAAAGAAGGTTTAAGAGTATTCAAAAGAAGTTTCTCCATAGTTTTCAAAAAAGGAGATGTTATAGCGACCGGTCTAAACTTTATACCTGCTCCAGAAGATGATTTCTGTACAGGTACAACCTTGATTTCTTTCCAGTCAGCAGGTACCGTTTCCTTGTTGAATGATGCATTAAAGATTTGAGTAAGAGGATGACACAAGATGTCTGCACACTTTTGAAGAAGAATGCCTGGTACACCATCTGGACCAAGGCTGTGTGTTGGATTTAAAGATTTCAAACATAATAGTACATCCTCTTCTTTAAAACCCGGAAAATGACCATTATCTTGACTAGGTACATCAGGTACAAGCATATTAATTTGTTTCATGATAAATGATTTGTTTAAAGCATTAACATCAGAATAAGCATCAACAGACATTTGTTTTTTACTTGTAAGTTTATTGAAAAGTTTCCAAATGTTTGAAGGATTTTTACATGATAAAAATTTTTCATTATATAGTCTGTTCAACCTTTCTATTTCAATTTTTATAAGGGTGTTTATTTTACGGACACCAGTATTATCACAATTCTTATACAACTTCTCTTTTTGTCTTCTAAGTTTTTTCAGCTGCAAAGAAGAGATTCTGTCAAATCTCGAAAACAGTGTTTCATATGGACAGCAAATATCCAAACAAAACTTCAGATAATCGGTTATATTAGAGACAGTAGCATCCAACTTATCGTCAGTAAATAGTTCCCAGTTGGTATCATACAACATGCTTCTTAGTGCTAGAATGTTGTCATGGGAATATGAACGTTCATGTATCTTCTTTGTTAAATGACTAAACAATTTTTGTTGTTGTAACTTGCCGTACACTTTCGGTAAAATACGAATAATGCAGTGGTCAGAGTTTAACAAAGGAGCTCTCCTTCTGGTTTCATATACATCACGGTCGTTTATGAAAACCAGGTCTAGTGATTTGTCCAGACGTGTATTAAACTTGACTAGATTCTCATGACCAAGTGAAGTAAGAAAGCTGTGATCACATGAATTAAAATCACCACAGACTATAGACAGCGAGTTTCCGAATGCAGGAGCAGCGAATTCAGTAAATTCATCTGCAAACGTAACTATATTTGAAAGGCTACAATTGGGTGTTATGTAGATATTTGTTATGTATATGTAAGAATATTTACTTAAGTGTTTTGGGCGACACCTGACGGTTATGCAGTCTATATTGTCACTAGAATAATTGAAGCAAACGTGATTTGATGTAGACCAACTTGTGTTTATAAAAGTGGCTACCCCTCCTCCACATTTTTTCTTAGAACTTTTTCTATCTTGGCGAAAAACTTTATATCCATTTATTGAAACTAGATTATCATCATAATGCTGGTGCAGCCAAGTCTCTTGTATTGCTAAAACGCCAGCGTTTCGATAAACATTAGAATACATTAGGGATTGAAGATAATCCATTTTGTTGGACAGGGATCTACAATTAGTGCTAACGAGTTCAGGAACAGTCATTTGATTAATTTGTGTACGTTTCAGTGCACGCTGCCATCCACAGTGATGCTTTTTTCTCAATTTTTGTGGATGACACAACGCAGTAGGTTGTAATGATTTTAAAAATGCGCGATTATAAATAATACGATTAGAACACATTATTGATAAATTAAAACAAAATTAAAAGAGCAAACCAAAGCAATTTTGCAAAATGTGGTAAGGTGGAATTTTTGGTAGCCCTATGTTCAAGCAGGCCGCCTAGGTAGGAAAATTCCAACGATAAGATACATATGCTGCACAAAATTACTACTACTGTAATGGCAGAAGGTAAGACAGGGACGCCAAGGTCTATTTTTAAGTGATCAAACAGCTATTTATATAGATACAGTTTTATATTCTCTAACAAAGTCAAAGTGATGGTGACAGGAGTGTACAGACGAAAGTGGAGAAGTACAGTTGAACCATGGACAAATAAACTGGAAGACCAACTGGTGAAAACTAACAAGCTTTTAGATGATTCAGGCAGCAAAGAGAGGATTCCATTTGGATATAGAAAAGACGGAGCTACCACTATCAGTGGCAGAACTTTGAAGAAAGGAGGACACTCGTTTCACTCACATAGGAAGCATCATTTGAACACTACATGCACTCAGCACCAATGAGGATGTCGAAACCAACAAGAATCGAAAAAGCAAGGTTGGCCTTCATCAATCTGAAATCAATTTGGATATCTTTTGCATTCAGTGAACATAAATAACAAAATTTGGGTCCTGTTCAACACCAATGTTAATTCAGTCAGTCACTTCTCCTATATGGATCAGAGATATGTCATTCGTGTCGTTTGAGTCATTTCCAACAAGCAACTGCATCTGTCTTCACTGGCTCCAAATTAAAGATCTTCTGCTCGGAAAGAGTTAGTGACAGGAAACGAACCAATCAATAATGCACCGCTCAAGGAATATTCCCGAAGGAATGGAGATGGATCTAACATTCTGAGGGGACTCTTGAGTGACACTGCGTGTCATACTCAATCCCGAGTTGAACCTGAATGTGGAAGAATGAGTTTGATATCCTAGGATGACATGGTGAAGATTGCGTTTAGCTGAGAAGATGAGACCTCTTAGGCAGTCTCGTTGAGCCAGCTAAAGAGGAGTGAAGAGAGCAGAGTGAAATGTAGATGTACTTTTAAAACTGTATATGCTACTTGGAAACCGTATTGAATATTGATAATCATACTACTTATTGCTAGTGAGTATGTCCTTGTGAAATCAAAAGAATTTAAAACTACTCATCCACACGTTTACTAAAAAAAAACAATAAAGTGAGCGAAGAAATTTACATTCCTTTTTAATTATTTCCTCATCATTTGCTGGCTCTACACTAGTGGATACACATTTGCTTCAAAACTACACCAGTCATGTGGTGATAAGTTAGTCATCACTAATTAATAATTTCAAAGTGTGCGGGGGATGGTGGAGAACAACTCATTTCAAAATTCAAGACTGCCATGTCAAGTAGCATCAGTAGTAGCGACAGATCATTGGTCAACAAAAAAATATTTGAAGTATAGGATGAAATGAGAATAATTACGCAACTGAATATCTGTTAACTTGGAAAGATTAGCAGCAATTTATTAGTTTCACTCGTTAGACTTTCATTACGGCTGGAGGGATTTGAAAGAGGTTACTTCATTCACTCATCTAGGGAGCATTGTCTCAGCTACAGGAGGAACAGATGGACGAGGATGTCAAATCGAGAATCGGGAAGGCGAGAAACACATTCATCAACCTGAAACCAATCTGGAAATCTTCATCGCTCAGCACCAACAAAAAATTTTGGATTTTCAATACAAACGTCAAGTCAGTCAGTTCTTCTATACGTACGGATCAAAAACTTGGCGGGTCACAAAGAATATTTCCAACAGCCTGTTGCAGACCTTTATCAACAACTGTCTTCGCTGGCTCTATACTGAAGATCAGATGGCCACCAGAAAGAATCACCAACAAGAAACTACGGGGACAAAAAAAACAAGGACCAATCGCCCGACAAATATGCAGGAGAAAGTGGAGATGGATTGGACACTCGCTGAAGAGGCCGCTGGGTGATATCGCGCGTCAGGCCATTGCTTGAGTGGAACCCTAAAGGGAAGCGGCGAGTAGGACGTCAGTGCAAGGGTGACATGGAGGAGATTGTGTGAAGAGGAGTTGAAACAGTATGGATTAACATGGATGCAGGTGAAAAGTACAGCAGAAGACAGTAGCAAGTGGAGATGTGCAGTTGAAGCCCTATGTTCCACTAGGAACCCAAGGGAACAATGAAAAAATAAAAACTCATTACACTGTCGTCACGAACCAATACATGAGTTAGAGGGATGACTGATAACCAGCCAAGATCACTGCACAGCCTTTTCGTCATATTTAGAAACTCTTCAACAGTGTGAACCAGAGATGGATTCGTGAACCTCCAGGTAAGGAGACCAAATTGATTGACTTTTCAACCACTTGCACTGGAATTCAGTGTCGAAGTGAAGTAGATCTCATTGAGGGCGTCATTACTGAGGGCAGTGCTATTTCAAGCAAGCTGTAATAAAAAAAATATATAAAAACAAAGCATGAGCCGACAGAGTTAAAATCACTGCTCATTGAATTCCAGTGGGAGAGGCCGAATAATCAATGAGGTTGGTCTCGTAACCCGAAGGTTCAGAATCGATGGTTTCCACTTCAGGACAGTCCCAAAATAGGATCAAACAGCTGTGCAGTACTCCTGACTCGTTTCCAATGATTCCCTCTCCCCCTACCTACGGATTCTGGTTCGTGACGAAGATCTAACATTTGTGGATATTTGATGTTTTGAGGCTATTGGCAGGAAGCCATAGACCTAAGTTTTGTGCTAGTTGGCACTCACCAGTCAGTCTGCAGGGCGTATCTTCAACCTTGAAGGAACTCATATACTCTGTCTGAGATTCGTACTCGCGTTACCCAGTGCTACCTGCAGTCATAAAAACTGTGGAAAAGTGCTTCAGAGGATACTTTCCTCTCACATGTGATAAAAATAGCTCTCAGTTTTATGTTGGAGTATCAACAGAGTATACTTCCATTGTGGGTAAAATTTATTTTGATAAAGTCTCACAGTGTTATACAGTAATATTTACTTAGCAATAAATTGTGCTCGAAATGTGGTCATCAGTAAAGATTACTGTATAACACGCTGTGAGAATTTTTCAAAATAAATTTTACCCATAATGGAATTATACTCTACCACCACAGTGCGCAATTTCCATTCTTATATCAACAGAGTAATTTAACCACATTCCATGCATGTAATTATTTAGGTCTATCTAACCCTAACAATAACCCTAATCTTTTCTGAACCTAACCCTAACGTGAAAATATCCCTAAACTAACTGTAATCTAACTCGAACCAACTCTAATATCGCCTTTTTATTAGGTTAACGTAACCCTAACTTGTCCTTGGCTTAAAGCATAACTTAATCTTTCGCAAACCTAAGCTGAAACTTGCCAGATGTCCCAGATGATAACATAAACCTTCGATGAGCACATTTTATTTATCATAACAACACTATTTGCCAGGTTTCACTAACTTTGTCAGTGAACGTTTCAAGGTCATTGGTGTGGTCGCACTCCATTGGTAGTTACTGGTGCTTAAAGCTTAACTTGGCCCGGAAGCGTTATGATCTGAAACCAAGATGGCGATCTTTCCGTGCTACGGTGTATAGCTGTTCGAAAAGTATTTGAGAGACAAAACCTTCGAAAGACAGAGAAAAGATGGTGATTTGTCGATAGAGTCAGGTAGGTTCTATTCAACAACATCAGTTATAAGGTATGAAGAACTCAAAATTACCTCAGCAGTGCAGTTAGTCAGCTATACAGACAAGACGATGTCCTAAGTACAAGAAACGTCCCGTAGAACAAAGCTTATTAACTAATATTCAAATGTAAATAGTACCTGGAAATCGAATCAAATAGAATATCCCCATCAAAGTGAAATCATAATTCCGTGAGCAAGAATCCCTCACCAATAATAATTCCCACAGACAGTAACACTGGTCAAAATGGCCTTGGCATTGAATAGAATCTCAATCATAAAACAACTTGAAGCACTGGGTTTAGAGATCAAACAAGGAGGGAAAATGACAAATAATAATAAGGATCGTGTCAACAGATAATATACAAACATTAGGTGAAACCAGGAAAATAACTTCAAATTCACTTGAAACATTCAAATAAGTGCAAATACTGTGACTAGAGTGTTCACAGGAGGTACATTTCAAACAATTATCCTTTACAGGGAGCGGGAGCGGATGACGGAGCACAAACAAGATCAGTACAATATAAGAATTCATATCGCTTCCATTAAATTTTCTAAAATATATTTATACTACTAAGGAGTAGTAAGAATGTTAGCGATAAAATATAAACGCCAATGAAAGAGCCCCACTTCGCTGAACTGTGTGGTTTGTTTTCGTATCAAGAAGATAATCTCTATTAAAAGTTATTTAAATGTGATAACAAAGTTAATTCCCCCTGTGCTTCTCCGCAAACCTGATTTCAATAATTATTTGAAAATAAGAGTTAATTAATTTTCAGTTAGCTGGCTCAATTTTCTTATCCCCTGTGATTAAGCTGCTTTATTTTGGTTTTCTTTTGAGTTGATTACTCAATTAAAAATAAATAAATAAATTATAAATAATGACTTGGTAATTTGTTTTTAATTTTTCTCCTAATGATATTTAAAACAAAAAGGGTGGAGAATACTGAAGTTGTCGGGGATAAAGGGATGAGGAGAAACGATAGTGACATGGAAAAACATAAGGGTTTGATGTGTCTTAGAGATCATAAGGAGTGAACGATTTTCAGCCATATCATCACCAGTTGTCTCCAGCCTTCATTGGTTCTTACCGACCCGAGGAACCCAGTCATTCAGGAAATTTACACCTTCCTACATGGCTGGTTCAAACTAACTGTTATGGATTTCATTGACTGATGAATCCATGTTTTGGTTTGACCACCACTGGCTCCTTTCCAACCTAATCTGATATCAGCTGACATAGTCTGTCGAGGAAGCCGATGGCTGGATACGCGTAACACATGTCCTAGCCATATCATTCGATTGACTTTCCCAACTAACCTCATTATCCGTCACCCTGTTTATACCACCTAACTTGGGAGATAGAACACAGACATCTGTGATCAAAGACAGATAACCTTTTCATATCTTTCACTTGTAGCGGCCATGTCTTAGAGTCATGAAGGGGGGCGGAACAGACTTCTGAGCAGTATACACGCCCTTTGAATGGATAGCCAGCCACATATCATGTCTACATGAGAGATGACGAGCCTTTTGTATCCGTGCAGACACGACTTCTCAAAATAGGTGTAGTGATGAAGAAAATAAAAGACAATTTAGCGAAGAAAATTTTCTTTTCGACGAAGTAATCAACTAGGCTGTTCATTCTTATACAGGAAACCAACATGGAATGGTCAATACACGAATTTTCATAGTTGGGTCCCTTTGAGAAAAAAGAGAAACCTGATCCATTCCTGATCCTCAAGAATAAGGAGGATATGTTCCAGTGATACAATCGATGGGCAACTCAGACAAGTCCTCATGGGAAATGGATATCCTTCTAGATTCATCGAGAAAAACATGAAGTTAAAACAAAACCTGAAATAACCCAGACAGTGCCGAAGAAACTGCTATTTGTGAACGTTGAATTCAAAGGTGATACCGCAGCTGAGATATTGAAGAATCGCCTATTCTGGTCACTGAGAAAAGCCTTCTTTAGGGCTGAGCTACAGATCAATTTCTACAGCCAACAACTGATCAATGAATGTGCGAAGCATAAACTGCCGCTTTAGGCCACTTCAGTGTGTGTTTACAAATTCACATGCTCTTGTATAGCTAGTTGTATGGGCCACACAAAAAGTGCACACTTTCCAAACGCATCTCTGAACATTATCCGGCATGGTTAACAAAAGGACAATGCAAGCCAGTTACTAGGTAAATACTCGAGCACTTAGTGAACTCAAGCCACTTAGCTCCACCAGAGTCGTCTTTCAAGATCATCTCCAAGGTGAAACCGAGTGTCGAAAAGGGCGTCGGGTTTCGGTTTTTGTGTATGGAGGAGGCACTGGCAATTCGTCAATACAATTCCCAATCCCTGTATACAATAAAGGTTTGTCCAGTCTCTTATTCTACCATGGTCTTAACCTCTTCACTGATTGTTCCACGTGGAAAAAATTTTTTACTAATTTTAATTGTGTGCATTTTCACACTTGTTAAATTGACACTCAACTACCTTTAACCTTATCAAATTTCTAACCCTTTCTTCCGTCGTGTCGTTTGAGTTATTACGTAATCTACAACTTTTATTCTCACTTCTAAAGCCACCTTTGCGTAATTATAACTTATCATTTCTTTCCTACCCGACTTTTACACATTGTAATTTTCGTTTAATTTGACCTTTGACCTGAAAATTTCTAGAATAGTACTACTACCTATCTTCTGTGTATTACACTCAGTAATTTTATAAATTTGATCTTTGATGGGAAATAATTCTGGAACTTTCTCACATAACCCACAAACTCAATTAGAAACAAGCTCTGTCGGTTAAAGGATCAATCCTGTGGAGTCTTTAAAACAAAACAATTTAGTTTATCTAATACTCCACCTGCAATTACTGTCAGGTCAAATACATAGGTCAAACTAGTAGAACAGGGGCAGTCAGACTATCTGAACATAAAAACTTAGCAAAATCTAGATTGGTTGATCCAAATAAGATAAGAAATCTGGAGAATATATCAGCTATAGCACTACATGCAGTTGCACACAACCATAAAATAGGATGGGATAGGATGACAGTTTTAAAATCTAATGTCACAGGGTATAGGGAGAGATTGATAACAGAAGCTTTGTTTATCGAATCAACTGCAAATACATGTAATAGGAATGATTCAACACCTGTCCCAGATATCTGGAAAGTTCTACTACCCCAGGGACGACAAATAGGAGAGGACAGAGAAAACTATAAAACTCAAGTGTCAAAGTCGTGTGATTATAATTGGTGATATGATTATGAACAATAAATTTTGTTCGAAACTGTGTCATCCAGTAAATACTAATACTGTTTCACTCACTGTGTGATACATCTAATAAACAAACTAATATGGAACAATTTTCTTTGATTAGTTGGACGATTCCATTATGAGCTGACATCAGTTAGAGAACTACTGGAAAACCTGGGAGTACTGGAAAGCGAGAAAACCGATACTTGAAAATTTTCTTTGCTGAATTGTCTTTTATTTTCGTCATAATTTAAGTGGTTAACACGCCCTACTACTTCAGTCTCTCTCTATATGTATCTGTAATCTAGGAGTTGGTGTATTCCAAATGCCGAAATTCTCCTGGCTGAATGTCAGTTAGAAGTTTTGTAGATTTGAAAGTATCTTAGACTTTAGTGAAATCTTTCCAAAGTCAATGTTGAATAGGATTATATACAGTATAGATTTCTACAGAGAGTTTTCTGTGATACTGAAGTACAGTTTGAGACTTTGTCAACCTTTTACGAATTATTCAAGCATTGGTTTGTAGGGATTTGATTGGTTACAGGATTTCATCATGAGCTGACAGTGACTAGAGAACCACTGGAAAACCAGCCACAGGGAGTACTAGACAGCTTTTTCGCCCTAATTTGGGACTCTTCATCAGTATGCACCTTGAAAATTAATCTGATACTCGCTAGTGACTGGCTACAAGACTAAGTTGCCTGTAATGAGTGAGTTCTATTGAGAAGTCGTCGCCAGTGGAGTCCATCCAGTCAGGAGTGATGATGGAGTTCCCGCCGATGACATTGGTTGGTGGTGTCGCTAAATCACGAATCGGTAGAAGTTAGAATTCATGGGCTGGCTGGCCACTGAATCGGATTGTGTCCCAGTAGCCTTGTAACCAGAGGGTCCTACTTTCGAAACCCAGTGGTTAAATTCTACCGATGAGCCTCAAACTATGATGAAACAGCTGTCCAGTACTCCTTAGTTTGGTTTTCAGTGGTTCTCTAACTGATATCAATCTGTGGTACAACCTGAGACTTTGTCAACGTTGTAAGTGCTCATAAACAAGAAAGCTTCTTCGAGTGAGGGTTCTCTGTCCATAAATTCCTTCTAAAATTACACATCAAAGTTTAATTTACGGGAAAGTTGTGTTACTTCACCTGCTTACTACACTTTGTAATAAACTAAGAGTCACAGGCTTAATATTATCACGCTTATTCAACTTCTTTTATATGTTGATTAACACTAATAACTAAGTTTTTTACAGGATTTTCATCATGAGCTGATATTAGTTAGGTTCTCTACAAACCAACACTTGAATATGTCTTTTTTAGTTAGATAACCATTGGAAAACTTGCGAGTACTGGATAAGTGTTCCTTCCTAGTTTGAGACTCTTCGGCAGTATGCACCCACTGAGGCTTAGACTCACAACCTTCTGGTTACAAGATGAGCTCTTAGACTATTAAGCCACTGAGACCCGATCCAGGGGTCCATGAATTACAACTTCTACCACTTCATGATATGGTGCGGCCACTAGTGAATATCATCGGCGAGTGTTTGTTCTTAATGGTCTATGAGTTCGCTAGCCTTGTAAACAGAAGGTCGTGGGTTCCATTCTCAGTGGGCGCATACCACTGAAGAGTCGCAAACTACAACGAAACATCTATTCAGTACTCTAAGGTTTTCCAATGGTCCACTCACCGATATCAGTTCATGATGAAGTCCTGAAACCAGCGATCAAATCCCTACAAATCAACACTTGAGTACTTTTTTTTTGACAACACATCATCACTACCCTCTTATCAATCTTCACTTACACCCCCGCTAGTTACAATTTGATTACTCATCACATTTCTGAAATTCCTTGACAACAATAGCCCTAACTTGTTTTTATTCTTATCGGAAAAACCTAATGTACACATACATACATAAATAAACTGTGTATCTCCCATAATCCAGTTTACTTCGGAAGCAGATTCAGACATCGGTGAACTACCATTTCTAGACTGCCTAGTTAAGAGAAGGGAAAACGGACATTTTGGTATATCCATATTCAGGAAGAAAACCCACTCCAACAACAAATATTTAGACTTCAAATCACCACAACCCATCAGCGCAAAGATTTCAGTTGGTACAAGTCTTCTTAGACGAGCACACTCTCTGATAACGGATGAGAAAGAAAAAGAAGAAGAAATATCAAACATTACTGAAACTGTCCTCAAGCAAAACAACTACCCATGGAACTTCATCAACAAAATCAACACAGACATTAAGTATGGTCGAAAACGCATCTCGAAAATATGGACCTCAACAGTCGTCATTCCATATAGAGCAGAGACGTCAGATGATATCAGAAGAGTACTCAATCAGCTCGACACTGGAGTTTTCTTTAAAACATCAGACACACTACGAAACAACCTTATCCATATAAAAGACCAAATCCCTAAAGATTCTCTGTCTAATTGTGTCTATAAAATAAAATGCTTGGAATGTGATGTGATGTACATCGGACAAACATCTCGAGAAATCAAAATCAGAAGAAATGAACACCGTAGGGCATCCTTTCGACAACCGAGGAATCCAATTAAACTAGAAAAACTTGAAAAATCATCAGCCATAGGTCTACACGCTATAGAATCAGGCCACAAAATTGCCTTCGACAATATTTAAATAATCCAGAAAAACTTCAGAAATCACAAATAATATCTAATATCAGAAGCACTTCATATCAAGTGGAATCCAAATTGTCTGAATAGGAATGATGGACTATAACAGAATCTGACCTGGTTACAACACCTCCCTCCCCCACCAAGTGACAAAATCAACACGAATATGATAAGCAAGTTCACACTACTTTTATAATTTCACACACCGATCAAATCCAACAATCCACACTTGATTTTGTTAACTTTACCAATTGACCAACTTGACAGCGAAAAATGCCCCCATACCGACGAACGATGATCAAATTAGTAAGCTTTATTTTGATATCATAACAGATGTACTATTACCTTTGTTATTTGGTTTAGTGATCTTCATTGTTATTTTCACTTTCAGTATGTCTTTTTAACTTGACCTAACTTTGAATAAGGCATTAAGAAGACAAATTTCGCGAGATGATATCATTTCGTAGTTTCTTTACAACCGCTTTACAACTAACATGGTTAACAATAATAAAATAAAGTTCATGACAATTACTCAGTTAAATAAAAACAAAAGTACATACTAATGACCAATCATATTTATATAGGTCAAGTAGTCCAGGGTAGGCGAAGATTGAAGTCTATTGATTTTTGTACACACAGTTTAGGCTGTATGTGATTAATCCAAAGTGCTTCCATCACCTTCAATAACCTTGAATTAGAGTTATGTGAAATAATTGTAAAACAGTCATTAATATTTATTTTGTGACCTGACATTAATAAGTGTTTTGCAATGGATGATGCTGGATTTCTATTCAGATTACTGGCATTGGGATTTTCTATGTGATTTAGTAGCCATTTTGGAACATGTTCTTTCCGACGACATTGGAACATTCTGTTGGTTCTACCTATATAGGTGTCACCGCAGCTGCAGGTGAACTTGTAGATACAGTTTGAAGTAGAGTCCACAGAATTTCGTCCTTTAATCGTAGGTACAGGGATTGAAAATGTTCGGCAAGTGAGGAAAAGAGATGCGGCGTAGAATGTGCGTTTGATGGCTGACCGGAGTCTTTGAGCTGTCAATTGCATAATCTGATCACCCTTGAATGGTAGGTTAATAAAGATAGCTTTCTTTGGTACCGAAGCTGTCTTTTCAAGATGTGGTCTTTCTTTACTGTGACAAGTGATAAAGTTTTCCGGATAACCATTAGCTAATAAAACTGAATATATATGTCGAAACTCCTCCATCACTGTGTCACTCGTGCATATTTTTCGGGCCCTTGAAAACAAACATCTCTTTTCCTCACTTGCCGAACATTTTCAATCCCTGTACCTACGATTAAAGGACGAAATTCTGTGGACTCTACTTCAAACTGTATCTACAAGTTCACCTGCAGCTGCGGTGACACCTATATAGGTAGAACCAACAGAATGTTCCAATGTCGTCGGAAAGAACATGTTCCAAAATGGCTACTAAATCACATAGAAAATCCCAATGCCAGTAATCTGAATAGAAATCCAGCATCATCCATTGCAAAACACTTATTAATGTCAGGTCACAAAATAAATATTAATGACTGTTTTACAATTATTTCACATAACTCTAATTCAAGGTTATTGAAGGTGATGGAAGCACTTTGGATTAATCACATACAGCCTAAACTGTGTGTACAAAAATCAATAGACTTCAATCTTCGCCTACCCTGGACTACTTGACCTATATAAATATGATTGGTCATTAGTATGTACTTTTGTTTTTATTTAACTGAGTAATTGTCATGAACTTTATTTTATTATTGTTAACCATGTTAGTTGTAAAGCGGTTGTAAAGAAACTACGAAATGATATCATCTCGCGAAATTTGTCTTCTTAATGCCTTATTCAAATTTATCAAAGGGACTAATTGTTTCACTTGACCTAACTTGTCTATTTTCTCACCTCCTAACTCTTTGTTATATATGCTGTGATTTTGTAAATTCCAGTTTAATAATACTTTGATAAAGCTATTAGCAGCAGCATTAAATAGCGAAACGTCAGTAAAAACGACAATATCATTTTGTTTTTCATTCATTGGGAAATACAAAAACCTTCATTATAATGTATATAAATGCACTATACATTTCGAAAAATCTGATCACACATTTACTTGTCAAGTCGATAAATATATGAAAATGTTAAATTAAACAAAGTGACAAAAAAAGCATTACTAAGGTAGGTTAAGAGTAATAATAAATTGTTTTTGAATACACAGGGGGGAGGTGCTTAAGTTTATGAAAAGCTATAGCCTCGGCGTATTTCAATAAGCGCCCTTGACCGTTCTTATAGATGACCTTAAAGGCTGAGTTAACATCAATCTTATGGTTCATCTCGATTAGGTGTTTAGCTATAGATGAAGTTGATAGTCTGATACCTGCATCTATTGGCTTGTCATAATTCATCTGTTTTTCTAACCACTTTGGGATATGCTCTCCCACCCTCACGTGCAACGCGCGATTACTCCTCCCTATGTATGTATGTCCACACACACACGAAAATTGGTAAATTGTATGGGATGTGATATAATCACTTGCGCACTTTTGAGATTTCCAGTGAAGCATATTTTTAGCCTTTTCGACAATTACAAGCTGGGCTGCGTAGTAGGTTCTACGGATGATGGAATTCAACCTTTGTCTCAAAATCCTACTATTTATTTCCCCATTATATGGTAATTTGATGAAGACGTTTTTCTTAGGGGCGGTATAGATTGTAGGTTTAGAGACTAATTGACTTCTACACCTGTTTAAAATTTTTAAAGGATATCCGTTTTCAACAAGAGTATCCATCAATATTTCGTTTTCTTTGTCTTTAACATCAGCCGTACAAATACGTTGAATCCTCTTAAAAATGGACATTTCACCAAGCCTCTCTTATACTATAATGGACAGAAACTGTGAAAATTAAGGTATTGCTCTGTCCGTCTTCTTATAACGCTATCCAAATCTATAAAAAAGGGACAAATTGTTTTAAATATATATAAATGCCATTGTAGAGATAAGTGTGGATGAATTCGCCGCTGAGGAAAAGAGACTCTTCGCTAAACTATGTGTTTTATTTACATTAGAGATTAAACAGGGACAAAGGCAAATAAAACGGATCAAGTCAATACATGACATGCAAACGTAAAGAGAAAAAGGGGTAAATAAATTCCCAAGTTAGTTGAAACATCCAAATTAGTATGAATATTGTAATGAGATCGTTGATCAGGAGGGATTTTTCAAACAGTAATTCCGTTACACACTACATTTTTTTTATTCCTTCACGTTCCTAGTGGGACACGGGGGCTTCAAACTAGAGGCTTGAAGTTTCAGTAGCAGTAAAGTTTATTATTTTTACGAGATGGGGTTGTTATCCAAGCTCATGCCCAACCTTCCCTCTTTACCAATCTTATTACTGGCTTAGCGAGTTAAAGGAGTGCGTCTGTGGCCGGTGATCGACCTCCTGAATCACATGCGTGGTTAGCGAGCATTCTACCGGTGTGCCACCGACTCCCCCGTTCCACACACTGCTGATAAATAGTTTTCAATATAAGCTGAATGTCATATGCCCTCATCTTTGGATCGAAATAATGTCTTCTTTTATGAGAAAAAGGAGATTCTTTTTGAATTTTTCGTGTCCTTCCTATTTTCTTGTTCTTTCTCCATTTACTTAAAAATATTCCCCTTGTAATCTACTTTTTTTTACAAGACCTGTGAATATCTATCTAGCTATCTGATTTGTGATTGTCTCCGTAAAGTTAAATAAGGCATGTTAGTTCAATGTTTTCAATCTTTGTTCAATCTTCGTTTTTATCTGCCTTGTTTGTTCCTTTAATCCAATGACAATAATGTTCAAATAATGCGTACTCTTTTTGATTTTGCTTGTTAAGATTTAAACAAAATATAAAAATAAGGTCATGTTGTTGCATTGAATGAATTCAGTGGTATTATGTTTCTTTAAATATTTTAGGTGTTCTCTGTTGTGTGAAATATTTTAGACGATTTATATATTTTTTTCCTTCACGTTCCCCAGTGGAACATATGGCTTCAAGCTAGTGGCTTGAAGTTTCTGTAACAGTGTTTATTTTACAGGATGAGGTTGATAGCCTCATGCCCAACTTTTCCTCTTCACCAGCATTATTTCTGGCTTAGCGTCGTAAGGGAGTGCGTCAGCCGGGAATCGAACCCCGGACCATGTGCATAGACGGCGAGCGTCCTAACCGCTATGCCACCGACGCTTAGATGATATATATATAATTATCGCTAAGGAAATGAAGAAATTATTAATATTATTGTTTCTTTTAGTTCCAGGAGGGATATAGGGCTTAAAACGCACGTCTCCATTGAGTCCAGTTCTCCATCAACATTTTCATCTGGCTCCATGTTTGCCTACATGCTTTCATCTCTTCTTCACATGACCTCCTCCATGTCACTCCACCTTCACAGTAAAGACCAGCTAACTCACTGATTCCCTTTCGCGTTCCACTCGAGCGATGGTTTGTTTCTCAGAGTAGTTGACCAGTCGACCAATCATGATTGCTCAAGCGAAAAACAAGGTGCTTAGCTGTGCCACTTCTATGTGTATCTATAAATTTAGTTGCTCCTGTGGAGAAGGCTGGCTATATAGGGCGAACAACTAGACAGCTGAACAAACGCATTAATGAGCATCTTCCTTCATGGTTCGGAAAAGGTCAAATAAAATCCATACGAAGTTCTATTTTGGCTCATTTGATTGGTAGCGGTCACCAAGTGGACAAAAATATTGCCTTCAAAGTTATCCATCGCATTCCATCCAGGTTTTCGAACGGAATTCGAACCCGTCTTTTACACACATAGCTGAAGCTATGAGAGTTAGTTCGAGAGAACAATCCTAGTCTTTGCATACAACAAAAGAAGTTTGTTCTGCATTTGCCTTTCTCTCCCTTGGCCTAGGTGAAACTTAATAAAAACCCTCCCAACCACCGTCTCTTATTTTCCATTTCCTTCGTACTTTTATGATATTTATTTAAACTCTGATTATCTGTCCACTTCACCTTTAGTATTACGTAACTTTTAAGATTTGACCTAATTTATTTATTGAATTATCTACATATTACTACCTTTGTTATTCTTATCGCCACCTGCATATACCTTATTATCACTATTTCGTTATCATTATAATCATCGTTATTAACTACGTTCAAAACATTTACCACATTATTATTATTATTAAGATTATTATTTGAACCACACAATCACCGTCATTGGTTAAAATTTTTATATAGAGATCTGTGTAAATTACAGTAAAGCCTGAAGAAGATCTAATTGAAAACGATATTGTTCGCTTATATGTCCTGTTCTAATATTAAAAATGGGAATATTTAACGATCTCAGAGTATAGCCAATCCACCTTTATTTCTTCCAGCATATTTGTTGCACAGCTGGTTCTCGCTGGGGTGGCCCGTTCACTTAGATCTCTGTTGCTGATCTTTTCTGACCGGCCATCTGATCTTGAGTATTGAGCGAAGACAACTGTTAATAAAGGTCTGTAGTTTGTTTGAGGTGCTCTTTATGACGCACCAAGTCTCTGATCCGTATAGCAAGTAGCACTGACTTCACTTTGGAGTCGAAAATCGGGATCTTATTATTGATACTGAGTGCTGTTGACCTCCACACAGACTTGAGAGAAATGAAACCTTGTCTTGATTTTCCTATCCTTGCTTTGATATCCTCGTCAGTTCCGCCTGTAGTTGAAATGATGCTTCCCAGGTCAGTGGGTAAAAGAGGTTGTTTCTTTTAGGTTCCCTCCATTTATGCTGATTGTTGTCTTTTGGTGTCGTTCTACTAAATATCTCTGTCCAACTCGTCTATTTGACATTATTTTTAATTGAGACCAACACCGCCCATAAGATTTCAATTCCCCTGACTCCTATAATCTCCTAGATGTCACGCTCGGAATAATGCCCAACTGCTTGCTTCCACAGCCTGTCTGGTGTACAAACAATATCGCATCAATAAAATCACAAAAATACCAGGTGGAGCACTACAATTAGAGAATAGGATCAAATCAATATATGATATACAAATATCACTCTTTCCGTGGTTCCCATAGGAATCTATAGTGAAATTTTACCTACTCGAACTATGCAAATTGCAAATTAAGTCTACGAAGGGGTAACATCTGGACATGAGACTAGCCCCTCCACTTCGTAGAGGAAATACACAGCCAGTAGTAGAAGGTCAGTATGTTCACAATAGCTTCTGCGAGTTCAAGCAAGATTCATTGTCATACTCACTTCTACAATGGTAACTTAAAGTATAATAAATGATTCCCATTGTAGCATTAAGAACACAATATTCAGCGAAGAGGCTCTTTTCAATGAATTTATTATCAAGCTGTACAACCGTATATATATGGTTTTTTTTATAAGAAATTATATCTGGTGAGGGAATTAGGTCAAAGGTGTGAATACATGAAATAATAATAATAGCAGTATGAAATGCAATTAAAATATTTGTGAATATAATCATAGTTTAATGTCAAGTGGCACAATAATTATTGTCCTATGTAGAATATTATATAATGTGTATAGATTTTGGAAAGGGGTACATAATTATAGGATTAGTAGACATCTGGTAGCCTCCATGTGCATCTCTCAGTTCACCTGCTATTGTGGAGTAAGGTACATTGGCCGTAGTCAGAGGACGCTTTCCACATGGATACGAGAACTTATTCCAGCATGGTTTTATAAGGGAGAAAGGAAGTGTGTGGAAGTGTGCTCTATTCTGGAACACCTGATCACTCTGTCAACCCTGACCATGATTTCAAGCTAATATATAGAATCCATGCTAACTTCCCGCGTTTTCTTCTTTATAAACTTCTAAAGACAGTGGAGGCCTTGACCATTCATGGATTTAAGCGAGACCTTTGTGTACAAAAGAAGTATGTACAATCCCTACTTCTGCCTTGGCCGTAGAGGGATAGACATTCATTAATTTTGTTTATTTAGTTATGCTATGTACCTTTCCCTTATTACTACGATTACTATTATTATTATTACCATTATTATTATTACTATTCTCACTCTGAACCTTTTCCACTTGACCCGTGTGTCATTTAAAACCCAAAATTATTAATTTTTATATTTTTTATTTTTACAATATTGAATTCTATCTTATCAAACTGCACACCATGTTATGTAAAATTTTATATTCGTCTACTAGTCTTATAATTATGTACCCCTTTCCAAAATCTATACACCTCATGTATTTTTTTATTACAGCTTGATTCCACACCTTAATTTCTGGTACAGGTATGGAATTTTCAGCATGTGACACCGGTAGCCCAAATTTTGCAGGCTGACCATAGATATCAGGTGTGCATCAGCAGGGGATCGAACCTCGGACCATGTGCATTATCGTCGAGAGTCATAACCACTGTGCCACCAACGCACTTAAAATGACACTAGTTATTTTGCCACTTGACATTAAACTATGATTATAATCACAACTTAAACTATTCCCCCTGAAAATTATTTTCAATCAATTTTTCTACTGAAAACCACTAAAACAATGAAATCACAGTGGAGATGTAGAATAATAGCTCACTGTCATCCTCGTCCACTCCTCCTCTCCCTTTCTCCCATTTCGTCTCTATCATTGATACTCAAATAAAGGACTTGATGTCGCATTTATTGAAGACAATACAATTCAAATCATAAACACACACACTCAGAGTTGATGAATAGGCGAGTGAGTTGAGCTGGAAAATGATAATTCTTTCAAAATAGCATAGAAATTCAAAGATTGCCTAACTAACCATCAGAAAATAAAACTCTAAATTCTTTTGTTTCCAATTTGATTACCCAATCTAGTGATGATCAGAGGAAGACCCTGCAGTAAAACAAAGATTTGGTTTGAAATTCAAAGGATACTCTTTTTATTTATTTATTATTTTGACTTAAACAAGCAAAATTAATTGAACAATTTGTCAATTTATGCTCCATTTCCTGTAAGAAAAAATTAAAAGTAGATTAAATGTTAAATGTTTCAAGTAGTGTTTCGTTTTAAACAAGATATACACTTTTGTCATTGAAACAGCCAATCAGAATTAACCACAATTATATCAGATAACCAGGTCTCTATCCGGGGAAGACATCAACGCAAGTGAAACCTATAAAAGATCTTCAAGCGAACCTAATTACTAAGAAGAAGAAAGAAAACAATGAATAGATTGATCACTTTAAACGACTCTTGAATCGACCATCACCTGCAACTCACCCAGAAATACCACCAACAGTGGGGACCAATGCTCTAACAAAATCAGAAATCTTGAGTGCAGCCACTTTATGACAATGGCTCATGTCAGGTGATCCATAACGAAAAACTCACAGAAGTCTTTTAAGTGACGACAGCAGTAAAACGAGACTGTTGCCTACTGTCACTGCTGATACTGCTAAATGTGGTGGACCGGATTATGTGGAATATTGCGAGTGGGGAGTGAGAACACAGCAAAACACTGGACTGATAAAAAGACTTTAGAAGATATGCGCTTCACGACCGACTTATCTGTGATGTCATAAAAACTTGGAGACTTTCTTACAGGCGAAAACCAACAAACTGACAGAGGAAGCAGACAGTGAAAACATGACTTCAAGTAAGCAAAGAGAAGATGAATGGAATGAAAATAAACCAACTAATAACAACAAGCACAACCAACGGAATTACCCCCTGAAGCACTGAAAGCGGACCCAGAGACGACAGCATATATGCGGACTCCATTATTGCAAAAGGTCTGGAAGGAGGGAAAAGTGCCTACTGACTGGAGGAAAGGTTACCCTGTGAAACTACCAAAGAAGGGCGACTTACGACTTTGCAAGAACTGGCGAGGAATCATGCTCCTGTCGACGCCAAGTAAAATTCTGAGTAACATCATCCTGGAGAGAATAAAGGACGCACTGGATATAGAACTCCGACCAGAACAAGCTGGATTCAGGAAAGGCAAATCATGTTCTGACCAAATTGCAACTCTACGCATCATCATCATCGGACAAAGCATGGAATGGAAATCAAATCTCTACCTCAACTTTATAGACTTTGAGAAGGCCTTCGACAGCGTTGACCGCGAGGTAATTTGGAAACTACTAGAGTACTACGGCGTACCCCAAATATTCATCAACCTTACTCAACAGCTGTACGACAACGGCACATGTTAAGTGATCCACAACGGAAAACTCAGCTAGGCTTTGGAGTAAACACAGGAGTCAGACAAGGGTGCTTATTATCACCAATGATATTCCTAATTGTGATGGACTGGGTTATGCGTCAGACAGTGGGAAATGAGAAGACAGGGATATCCTGGACCGACGTGAAGAATCTAGAAGACCTGGATTTCGCGCGTGGATGATTTATGTTTGATGTCACACAAAATCGAAGACTTACAAGCGAAACCCGACAAACTGGTCGAAGAAGCAGCAAAGACAGGACTCCAGGTGAACATAGACAAGACGGGGGTTATAAAAATAACCAACCAACAACAACAACAGCAACAGGAACATGCTTCCATCAGAAAATAACTCTAAATTCTTTTTGTTTCCATTCTGATTACGCAATCAAGTGATGATCAGAGGAAGTCCCTGCAGTAAAACAAAAATCTGGTTTGACATTCAGTGAATTCTCCTCTTTTTACAATTTGGTTAAATGAATTAATTCAACTGAACAGTTGTCAATGTATGCCCTACTTCCTGTATATCAAAATTAAAAATAAATTTAGTGTCGAATCACTATAAATTATTTAAAATAATCTCAGTGTGTTTAAGAAAAAAAATTCAAAACAAGATTTTCACTCATCATGGGTAAATTTTGTTTTGATAAAGTCTCACAGTGTTATACTTACTTATCTTCTCTGGGTCAACCATTCTTACCTTGCCTAATTTCTTATGTTCTGACAATCTGACTACCCGTCTCCCGACCTACTAGTTTGACCTATGTAGTTGACCTCGGTAACAGTCATTACAAGCTATTTTGTAAATTATATTATTTTGTCTAATTGGGTCAACCTACAGGGTCCTTTAACCTACAGAGCTTATCCTATCTGAGTGAGTTTGTAGGTTTAAATGCCACCCTAATTCCTGCTTTATTTAGAATCCTACGTAGGGTCTCAGATGTCCCCTCTTTATATGGTATAACAGTAGATGTCTTATATTCTCTCTTATCTATGTTATCATTACTAGTTTCACAATTATTTTTATTTTGCTTTTGGCCTTTAGTTATCTTCCTAATGAATTTTATAGGATAGTTATTCAACACCAACGCTTCTTCTATCTGTTTTATTTCGTCGTTTAGGTCTTTTTTTGTGCTACTTAGTGCTATGGCTCGGTTTGTTAGACATTTAACTAAGCCTGCCTTAACAGTTAACGGATGAGACGAATTAAAATCTAAATATTTATTAGAATGCTTAGGTTTTCTATAAACACTAGTGTGTAGTTCGCCTTCTTCTATTCGTTTCATTTTACAATCTAACATAGCTAATTCTCCTTGCTCATTTTCGGTTTCAAATGTGAATTTTATTCCCTCCACTAGTGAGTTTATGTGTGTCAAGAAGCTAGAGATATGTTCTGTTTTTAACACTGTGAAGGTGTCGTCCACATATCTCTACCATATTTTTGGAGTGGGATTAAAGGTATTGAGAGTACTATTTTCCCAGCTATCCATAAAAATGTCTGCTACAAACTCACTCAGGGACAAGTTCTGTAGGTTAAAAGACCCAGTTGACCCAATTCGACAAAATAGTATTATTTACAAAATACCCTGCAATGACTGTGAGTGAGGTCAACTACATAGGTCAAACTGGGAGATCAGGGGTAGTCAGATTGTCAGAACATAAGAATTTAGGCAAGGTAAGAAGATAAGTAATTTAGAAAAAAGCTCGGAAATTGCAATGCATGCATTAACACACAACCACAAAATAGGGTGGCGGGAGAGGGTTAAAATTCTAAAAAGTAATCTGGGTAGGTGGAGAGAGAGAGGCTGATTACTGAATCCTTGTTCATCGAATCTACACCCAACACGTGCAATAGGAATGAATCATCACTCACACCCGAAATATGGAAAATAATACTACCAATCAAATCAAGTGAAAATCAAGTGAAAAACAACGGAATTATATAAATGAATTTAGGAAGTCATGTGATTACCTTGATATGATTATGAGCAGTAATAAATTGTTCTCGAAACGTGGTCATCAGTAAACAATACTGTATAACACTGTGAGACTTTATCAAAACAAATTTGTACCCATAATGGAATTACACTCTACCACAGTGCACAAGTTTTGTTCTTATATCAAAGATTTTCACTCAACGTTTCGTTGTGAAAGCTATTCCAGTTTCTTCTCTAGCAGAATTATTCGGATTTTATTAACCAACATAAAAATGCAGATAATGTCAAAAATTACATAAATTGAAGTCAGTTCTTGCGAAGACACTCCGAACCAATAATCACTAGGACTTCCTCGACTTTAACTAACTCCAAAACACCAGTACTCGATTGAAAGCTATATTGTTTGGCAATTAAAGTCTACATAGTTACAGGTCTATTAAAAAATTTTTTTATACAAATAAAATTATTAAGTACTTTTATTCGTATTCTTCCGTCTTCTTCGAACTTGCGCACGATCGAACCATTCGCGCCTTCGATTTGCCCGCCAATGGCTATCAGTTCCAATAAACAAACATTCAGTGTTCGCTTCCATTGATACTTCTTTTGATAGACATTCCAGATCTGAAGGAGACAGCTGAACAACTTTAAAGACTATTGGCTTCATATAGTATTAAAGTATTATATTTCAAGCCCTCTAATTCTCTAGAGAACGCTTTATTGAATGTCAAAGATATGGTTCCCAAAATGACACAAAGCGACAACAGTGTCTATGGGATAAAGTGTTCAGAATGTGAAGCTTGCTATATAGGGGGAAGCAGTAGACACGTGAAGGTCAGGATGAATGAACATAGACTGTGCACGAAACTTCCACCTAGAAATGAAGTAGAATTAAAAAGTCTATAGGAAAGATCAGCTATAGCACTGCATGCGCTAGACAGCGGATATAAGATTGATTTCGACAATGTCGAAATTCTAGGAAGAGGATTTCATTCACTACATAAAGAAAGGTTGACCTCTGAAACCTTTCACAATTTGACCACATCGAATGAAGTGAATAGGAGAGAAGGGATAGACTAATCACTTATATGACAGATTCTAATGAGGGCGAAAAACAAATTCAGTCCTCTACGTGTTTTCCACATTACAAACAATATACACACGCGCCTATACCTAAAAATATGCACATATGAAAAATTCGCATTGTCAGTTTATGTAATTTCTGAATGTTTATTTTGATGGTTAATAAAATCCGATTAATTCTGCTGAAGCAGAAACCCTAGTGGATTACACAGCGAAATGTTACGAAAAATCTTGTTTTGATTTTTTCTTAAACACACTGGGATCATTTTAAATGATTTATAATGATTCAGTCTGGCTCGCGCTCAAGTTATTCCAGGAAGTATTCCTAACATCTACGGTCTGTAAGCTTATATTCGTCTGCATTTGTTGACGAGAAGCCTCTCTCTATATAAATACGACTGAAATTGAAGCGAAATAACAAAAAAGATGAAACCTGATCCGGTCGCTTGTCACTCGCATTCGGCGCATATGTAGCCCTGATACTATGGAGAAAGAGTTACATCTTTTGAGAAAAATTCTAATAGAAAATGGATTTCCACTACATTTTATACACAAGAATATAAAGTAAAATCCTATGAAATGTGATTTGTCATCCGTACCTACGAAAATACTGTATATGAGCTTGGAATTCAAAAGTGACTTAGATTCTGATATCATGAAAAGAAGGTACTCACAGTTCCTGGAAAGAACATTCCCTTCTGCATCTTTGAGAATAGCCTTTACCAGTCGACCATTACTGGTCAATAATTTGGAGTACAAGACCCCGCAGTTGACTCTTTGTGCGTTCATCAATTCACCTGTTCGTGTGCAGCTAGGTATATCGGTCGTTCGACACGAGTTTTGTCCAAGATGGTACAAGAACACTATCCTCCATGGCTACAAAGAGGTGGAAGTGGAGCAATAAGAAGCGCGATCATTGAACATCTGGTCGACACTGGTCACCATATCTCCACAGCCTCCACCTTTAAAGTCATCTACAAGGCAAAAATTAATTCAACCAAATCACAACCGACCCGACTCCTCTGTGTTACTGAAACAGAAAAGCCTGATCTCTGTGTACAGAAAAAGTTCGTTCAACCCCTCCAACTTTCATGGTCCTGATCCCTCTATGCTAAAGTATGGTAATCCCCAATCATATTTTAGCTCTACCATTTTTTTCATTTTTGTCTATTCAATTTATATACTCTTCCTCACTAAGTCAATTGTTACTATTACTGTTCTCACTTTGAAATGTCCCCGGTATTATTTCACTTGTTCCACTTGTCATTCTAAATCAATTCCTTTATGCAACATTAAATTCTATGCTATTAAATTTCACGCAACATTACGTAACGTTTTTATTTTATTCCATTTGTATACTAATCTTATAATTGCATACCCTTTTTTCGAATTCAATCCATCCTATGAATTATTCTATATATGACATTAATTTGCTTTGCCAGTTGACATTTAACTATGATTATAATCACAAACATTTTAGTTTTAATTGCACTTCACATTATTATTATTTTATGCATTTACACCTATGATTCAATTCCCTCCCTCACTGGCTATAATTTCATTAAAAAATCCATATATATACGATTGTTAAGAAGAGTCGCTTCGCTGAATCCTTTGTTTTCATTTTCTAAATGTTTCAACGGGAATTTTCCATGTTTGAAATAATAACCAACAAGTTGAGAACATCTTTTCAAAGAAATTTTATTGCCAGTAGCCTACAGTTTGTATTTGCCACACAGCCGGTTGTAATTCCATAGTTGAAAGACAAAGTACATATGCTATCCACCACTAATTTTATCTATCAATTCAAGTGCTTCTTATAGTGCCAGTTACATGAACCGATTTCTCTAGGAAACTAATTTTTCCTGCACGGGAACACCTACCGGGTTTATATTAGATCACCACATTCAAACTGGCCACAAAGATAGCCGCTATCATGCATTGAAGAATCATTCATTACCACCTATCAGGTGCGGAATAAATTTACAAAGGCCTCTAGATACCAAATGCTACAAACAACAGGGGCAATTGAGATTCGCCTAAATCTCCCGGAGCTCTGCTGGTAGATGAATCAGGTTCAGGAGGCCACAACTACTACCCTGACCAGCTATCAAGGCTATAAATCCATAAATTCTGCAATAAATTTCATTTTGTTTTAAACAGAATTTACATTTCTGCCACCGCTCGAGTGGAATTCAAATGAAAAGTGATGAGTAGGTCCGCTGTGCGAGGGTGACATGTCTGAGATTGTTTTGGGGAAGGAGGGGGAAATGAGAAATTATGGGCAATTGCGGACCCGTCTGAAGAGGACAGCGGAAAATTGGATAAAGTGAAGATATGTTGCTGAAGCCCGATCCTCTACCAACAACCCAAGGGAATAATGATAATAACTATAGAGCGCTTCTTCTACATTTATGGGCGAACTGATTTATGTTACGGAATGATTTTAAACAGAGGTTAAAGGAAAAGCAAGGGAGGTTTCTCCATAGGTTTCAAGGATGGAGACGTGAGGCCGATTTGACTAGGCTTTAAAGTGTGATCGTAACGACCATCTTTTGTGAATGTATTTGTATGATTTGAAATAAATGATTCATGCTCAGGATTCCCCGTTGACCTAGTGTGTGTTTAAGCATGTGTGTGTGTGTGGCGATTACAATATCATATAATCAATGACTACAGTGAAAATGATGAAGAAGGTGTGCAAACAAGAACGTGAAACCTGATTATTATTATTGTTTCCTTTACTTCCTGGAGGAACATAGGGCTTAAGCAGTGCGTCTCCATTGCGTTCGGTTCTCTGCTAGAGTCTTCACCTGGCTCCAAGTCTGCCCACATGTTTTCATTTCCTCTTCACATGACCTACTCCAAGTAACTCTTGCACTGACGCCCACTCGTCGCTTCCCTTTCGGGTTCCACTCGAGCAATGGCCTGACGCGCGATGTTACCCAGTGGCCTCCTCAGCGAGTGTCCAATCCATCTCAAATTTCTCCTGCATATTTGTTGGGTGATTGGTTCTTGTTTTGTTTCTTCCCATGGTTTCTTGTTAGTGTTTCTTTCCGGCGGCCATCTGATCTTGAGTATTGAGCGAAGACAGTTGTTGTTGATAAAGGTCTGCAACAGGCTGTTGGAAATATTCTTTGTGACCCACCAGCTTTCTGACCCGTACGTATAGAAGAACTGACTTGACTGACGTTTGTATTGGAAATCCGAATTTTGTTGTTGATGCTGAGTGAGGAAGATTTCCAGATTGGTTTCAGGTTGATGAATGTGTTTCTCGCCTTCCCTATTCTCGATTTTACATCCTCGTCCGTTCCTCCTGTAGTTGAGACAATGCTCCCTAGATAAGTGAATGAAGTAACCTCTTTCAAATCCCTTTTGTTGATGGTGATTGGCGCTGGATGTTGCTGCTGCTGTTGTTGTTGTTGGTTGGTTATTTTCATAACCTCTGTCTTGTGTATGTTCACCTGGAATCCTGTCTTTGCTGCTACCCTCTTCGACCAGTTTGTCGGCTTTCGCTTGTAAGTCTTCGATTTCGTTTGACATCAAACATAAATCATCCACGCGCGAAATCCAGGTCTTCTAGATTCTTCACGTCGGTCCAGGATATCCCTGTCTTCTCATTTCCCACTGTCTGACGCATAATCCAGTCCACCACAATTAGGAATATCATTGGTGATAATAAGCACCCTTGTCTGACTCCTGTGTTTACTCCAAAGCCTAGCTGAGTTTTCCGTTGTGGATCACTTGACATGTGCTGTTGTCGTACAGCTGTTGAATAAGATTGATGGATATTTGGGGTACGCTGTAGTACTTGAGTAGTTTTCAAATTACTTCGCGGTCAACGCTGTCGAAGGCCTTCTCAAAGTCTATAAAGTTGAGGTAGAGATTTGATTGCCATTCCATGCTTTGTTCGATGATAATGCGTAGAGTTGCAATTTGGTCAGAAGATGATTTGCCTTTCCTGAATCCAGCTTGTTCTGGTTGGAGTTCTGCATCCAGTGCGTTCTTTATTCTCTCCAGGATGATGTGACTCAGAATTTTACTTGGTGTCGATAGGATGATGATTCCTCGCTGTGTGGTGGGACTAAATCGAAAGACAATAACAGCCAATCCATACAATTTACGATTACTGGTTCTATAATAGTGAGTAGTTATCAGAATTCTATAAATCACAAGTTACAGACTCCTGATGAAATGGCTACAGAAACTTCATTAATTGTTTTCTCTTAGCTGGCTGATTGGATTTTTTTTATTATTTTTGACTACAGCTTGTGATATCGGTAGCCCAAATTTTGCAGGCCGACCATAGATATCAAGTGTGCGTCGACCGGCGGGGATCGAACCCTGGACCATGTGCATTGTCGTCGAGAGTCATAACCGCTGTGCCACCGACGACTATGATGTTACTGTCTAGTTACCGCTCTTGTTGTTGTTATTGGCGGTGGGGATATTGGTGTGTAGTCGTCGCCACTGACGCCATTTATTATTCCATCATTCACTTAATGTCTTCAAACACAATTTCCATCCCCTTTTTTGTCTTTGAAATCTGTCGTGACCAATATTCTTCCGAATATTATCGCTAGAAGAAATTCATATTCGGATATTTGTCATATGACGTATTTATTTTCAAAGGGGCATTTGACAGTCTCTGTCAACAGGCTTATTAAAATGCTCAGCTTAAAACGAAAAAATCTCGAAAAAATCACGTAGAGCATATTCACGAGTAGGTTTTCGTCACAGCCTTTATTTTGTCTTTTGACAGGGCGATTAATAATAATTATAATAATAGTATTCACCGCTTAAAAGTACAGTTTGAATGCCTTTCCGATGACGTAATCATCTAAAAATTAATCTTTGAGAAAGAAAAATAGTCTGATTTGAGTAGAAATTGAAAATAAAAAATTAATGATTTTTCTAGGAGGCAATCGAGTAAATGAGTGTTTCAAAAGAAAGGTGGGATAATGTGATTCGGATAGGAACATAAATAATGCAATACATTCTGCTATGACTATCACGTGCGAAGAGGAATTCCTAGATGTCCTTCTTACAAGAAAATCAGATGGTAGTATAAAGAGAGAAATTTGCATAGGAAAAGCACATGGACAGGGCAGGATAACATACATAACTTCATAGCTTCCTTCCTCTCTAGTACAAAAGAAATCTGGTAAGCGCCCTCAGTCACAGGGCTAGAGCTATATGCTCAAAAGAGGTAATTAAAGATGAAGGACTATTCTCAATCTGTAGATAAGAAACCTTTATATATGCGACTTCAATTCAAACGTGACGTATCTAGTGAAATAATTGCTAACAAGTTAAGAAAATCTATTCAAAGAACTTTTAATGCTGGCAAAGTAAAACTCACTTTTTCTACACGACCGATGGTGATTTTTCGATTCAAAGATGAAGTACTTAGACTAGACTAGCCATCTCTAATTGTATCTACAGATTCACTTGAGCTTCGCGTGCAGCGAGTTGCTCTGGGAACTTGATTTTTAGTGCTCGCTCAGGAAAACCTACCAATGTGATCAAATAAAGGTGCAGTGAAAACCTTCACCAACAGTTCTATTTTAGACCACCTGGTCCAAACCGGCCACAAAACTGATATTGAAGAATCCTTCTCCAACATCACCTATTATATACCACATAAATTACCAAAAACATTTAGGTACTGCATACTTCAAACAGCAGGGGACATCGGGATTGGCCGGAAACAAACAGTGCTTTGTGTGTAAAAGAAGCCAGTCTAGCCAGCTACTACCACAGCCCTGGACGGCCTTCAGTAGAGACTACAAATTCATGAATTTGTATTTTTATCTTTCCTAGTTTCTCTGATATTCATTCAGTGTGTATTGTTATGTTGATGCTTTAGAATTGTAATCCATTGATATTATTATTTTCAAAAGAATAGACACGGAACAAAGAGTACTCTTTTCGATAAATTCATCATCAGGTTCTACAATTATATATACATTATAATGAATGAATGAATGAATTAGTCTTATGAACGACATTAATGTTGTTTAAATAACATCACATCAATAATATTGACAAATTACAGCTGAAGAGCATCAACATAAAATAAACTGAATGTCAGAAGAATAAGGAAAGGTGATAGTACAAATTCATGAATTTATAGTCTCTACTGAAGCCTGGCCAGGGCAGTAGTAGGGGCTGGACTTGTTTCTTTTGAACACAGAGCATTAGTTGTTTGAGGCTCCGCTGTTTGGAGCATGTGGTGCTTCGACTATTTTGGCAATTTATTAGGCACCCAGTAGATTATAGAGAAGGATTCTTCCACGCTGGCTGGCTTTGTGGCCGGTTTGCACCAGATGGTCTAATATCGAGCTGTTAATAGTTTTAACTACACCTTTACTTAGCTATAGTGGGAGATGTTCTCGAGCACGAAAAATCACGTTCCTAGAGCAGCGGCCAATATAACTCGCTCTATCACAAGCGCAGTTGAATTGGTAGATACGATTTGAAGTGGCTAGGTAGCCTAGGTACTTCATCTTCCAGTCGAGGTAGCACTATCGGTCTTGTAGAGAATAAGATGTGTAGTTCGCCAGCATTAAACTTTTTTGAACTGATTTTCTCAATTTCTTTGTAATTATCTCACTTGGTATATCGCCCATGAACTGCAGTCGTATATAAAGTGGCTTCTTGTTTACGGAGAGTGAGTAGTCCTTTTCCCCTTTCTTTGTCATATATTTCTTGATAACTTTTTCTGAATAGCTATTTTCGATCAAAATATCTCATAAAAAAATGCTCAATTCATTTTCAGTTACCTCTTCTGAGCATATAGCTGTAACCCTGTGGCTGAGGGTCTTTACTGAATTTCTTTCGTACTTGAGAGGAACGAAGCTGTGAAAATACGTGTTTATTGTCCCGTCCAAGTACTTTCTCTATGCAAATTTCTTTTTATGCTACCATCTGACTTTCTTGTAAAGAGGACATCTAGGAAGGCAGTAATTCTGTTTCGGGATTCCTCTTCACAAGTGAATTTCATACCCGAATATATTTCAATGAATTCAGTAATTATTGTGTCGTCTTTTTACTGTCTTTGCAGAGTTTTGTAAATGTGCATGTTTCAAGGAAGTTTCGAACAACTATACAGTAGAATGAACAGATCATTTTTCTGCATTCAGCACACATATAGTCAGTCAGACGAAACATCTCTCCAGTACTCCCAGGGGTTTCCAATTGTTCTTTAACTGATGTCAGCTCATGATGAAATCCTCCAAACAATCATTTTTGATACAAATCATTTCCATATAAATATAAAAACAACATCCTTTAATCACACCTCATATGAGTTGATAGTTCATTGGTAGGATATTCGCCAACTACTTTTGTGATCTGGCTTCCACGTCCAGCTAACGTATTCCCAAACCTCAGAGAATCATTGGTAATCCCCAAAACAAACGGAATGTTGGATAAGAGGCTAGCTTATCCAACCTAGTAAAATTAATAACAAAGTTTGAAGTAGTATGCTATACATGAAATGCAAGAAATAAAGAAGAAATACTCAATTGTGAGGATGTCTAAGACAAAGGGTCGAGAATGTAGTAGGTGATGTTTGAAGGGTGGAATGAAAATCTTTATTGAGCTCAAACAGATGGAGGATAAATGCATCATTAATTCATATTTCATGATGTTTGCGTTAATCCATTTATCAGGTGGACCTTTGAAGTCAGTCGGTAAAGAATCGGATAAGTGTTTTCAAGACGGCTAGTTCCAAATTCTTCCTTGACTCAAACTTTCAAACTTCTCACCTTTCAAATGATTGAAAATGCCAATTAAAATTTTTTTCGAAAGGAATGGTTACTGAACAATGAATATGCCTTTCCGATAACCACTTCTTCATCTTCAGGTTCTACACTTACACATTCATCCATAATAGTGAATGAATTAGTGTTACTAACAACATTAATGTTGTCTAAATGACATCGAATTATCTACTTTCATTCAAGAGAATGAAATGAATATCGCTCGCAAGCAATATGCGGTAGATATACTGCCAGAAGATCTTCGAACGCCTTTTATGGAATACGTTACCCAAGTTATTGAACGAAGAGCACAGAAGAAGCAAACAGAGCTCATGAAAGGACTTGAAAGGAAGCCAGAGGCTGGTAAATTTCCAGCAGATCCTAAAAAGTACGTCTGTGGTGAGAGCTGTCTACTAGCCAAATTGGTAGACAGTAATTTACGTCAATATTTACGTTCCCAAGATTTGTCGTGAGAAAATGTGAACAAAGATTGATTCAAAACCGATCACAGCAGACTTTGTGTAGGCGGTTGCAGTTAACATATAGAGGATTTGACATTCAAGAAACAGTCACAAATAGACGAAAGATTAACTTTACGTGAGAAACAACCAATCGGAAGAATGTGTTTCTTTGCTTAAATATCCATAGTAATGTACATGAAAATATATAAATATGCTTTGATTTCCTTAATAAATGATCTGTTGCCTGACCCTTGCCTTCTGTTGTTACACGTCTACAATTATAGTAGTGTTGAATTAAATAAGGTGCAACTTGAAGTGCTTTCACTTGGCCTTCGATTTTGTGATAGACCGAAACGAGTTAATCACTTAAATACTGATACTGAATTTGGAAACCTATTTAGTCAAACAAGGGATCTAGCTCCATCATCCACCTTCGAACTAGAACGCTTCAAATCCAGTCTAGTGGATTGTTGTTATCAGTACAAAAACCTCAAATGAGACAGTAAAAGTTTCTTAACAAAGGAACACAGAGAAGAACTAAAAAGACTGATAAATGATGAGAGACTGATAATCACAAAGCCGAATAAAGGGTCAGGAGTAGTTCTTCTTGATAGAAATGACTATATTAAAAAGTTGAAGGATATATTGAAGGACACACAGAAGTTTCAAATGCTTGAGGAGAAGAGAGATTTCAATAACAAAATAGAGAATGAATTAACCAGACGTTTGAAGAAACTAAGGGAGGAGCAGATAATTTCTGAAAGTTTATATGAAGAAATCAGACCAAAGGGCACGTATACGCCAAGATTGTATGGCCTACCTAAAGTGCATAAACCAGGAATACCGTTAAGACCAATACTTGATATGCAAAATTCGCCCTACCATGCTCTAGCTAGATGGTTAGTAAATATTCTCAAACCATTGCATGAGAAGATAGTGAAATATAGCGTCAAAGATATATTTGAATTCGTAGACAAAATAAAAGATATTAATATCAAGGACAAAACCATGATATCACTGGACATAACATCGTTATTCACAAATGTACCTCTAATAGAAACAGTTCATTATATATGTGAACAAGTGGACAAGCAGTCGATAAACATTGGAATTCATATTGAAATCCTAAAAGAATTGATATTAAGATGTACCATGAATGTAAACTTCAAATTGACGGCACGCTTTACAGGCAAGTGGACGGGGTGGCAATGCGCTCCCCACTGGGTCCCATTCTGGCTGATTTCTTTCTAAGTAAGCTAGAAAATGGACCTCTGAACAACCTTATCAGTAAGCTCTCATTTTATTGCCGATATATGGTTGATACCTTTATTCTTTGTGATAATGGTTCCGATAGGAGTACAATAATTACTGAATTCGATGAAATACATTCGAGTATGAAATTCACTTGTGAAGAGGAATCCCGAAACAGAATTACTGCCTTCCTAGATGTCCTACTTACAAGAAAACCAGATGGCGGCATAAAAAGAAATTTGCATAGAAAAAGTACTTGGACAGGACAATATACACACATTTTCACAGCTTCGTTCCTCTCAAGTACGAAAGAAATTTAGTGAAGACCCTCAACCACAGAGATAGAGCTATATGTTCAGAAGAAGTAATTGAAGATGAATTGGGCATTGTATTTGACACTTTGATCGAAAATAGCTATTTCGAAAATTTTACCTAGATACGCATGACAAAGAAAGCGGAAAAGCACTACTCACTGTCTGCAGACAATAAACCTCTTTATATACGACTGAACTTCAAGAGCAATATGCCAAGTGAGATTATTACGAAGAAATTAAGAAAATCAGTTCAAAGAACTTTTGATGCCGGTGGACTACACGTATTATTCTTTACACGGCCGATGGTGATTCCTCGACTGGAAGATGAAGTACCTAGACCAGACTCGCCACTTCAAATCGTATCTATCAATTCAACTGCGCTTGTGGTGGAGCGAGCTATATTGTTCATTGCACTAGGAACCTGATTTTTTGTGCTCACTCGAGAACATCTCCCAGTGTGGCTAAGTAAAGGCGTAATAAAAACTATCAACAGTTCGATATTAGACCATCTGGTGCAAACCGGCCACAAAGCCAGCGTGGAAGAATCCTTCTCTATAATATACCGGGTGCCTAACAAATTACCAAAGTAGTCAAAGCACCACGTGATCCAAGCAGCAGAGGCTATTGCAATTTGCTTCAAACAACCAGTGCTCTGTGTTCAAAAGAAGCAAGTCCAGCCCCTACTACTACCCTGGCCTTCAGTAGAGACTATAAATTCATGAATTTGTAATATTATCTTTCCTAATTTTTCTGACATTCAGCTTATTTAATGTCGATGCTATTGGACTGTAATCTATCAATATTATTGACTCGATGTTATTTAAACAACATTCATGTTGATCATAACACTAATTCATTCATTCACTATAATGTATATATAATTGTAGAGCCTGATGATGAAGTTATCGAAATGAGTACTCTGTGTTCAGTATCCATTCTTTTGAAAAAGACGATTGTAAGTGGTTGGAATCTATCTTAGGTTTTATTCAACAATGGTAAGATTAAAAAACTCAAAATTACTTCAACAGTTCCGTTAGACAGATATACAGTTCACTTTAAGGAGAGAAAACGAGTAATAAGAATCGATTAGACTATACCCATAAAGATGGGATCAAAACTTTGTCTACAAATACGACAGACGGTCGTTTCTTGAAGATAGTCTAAGATGAGAAATGCCTTGACGCACTAAAACAAAATCGCATTCGTAAATCAACACTTTATTTATGTTATCAAACAACTACAAACAGAAGCAATAACAAAAATACAGATCAAATCACGAATTTTTGCATTTCCTTTATTTTCCCACTGGAACATAGGGCTTCAAGCTAGGACCTTTAAGTTCCAGTAGAAGTGGTGTTTATTTTTACGGGATCGGTTTGCTAGCCTCATGCCCAACCTTCCCTCTTTACTAGTCTTATTACTGGGCTTAGCGAGGGAAAGTAGTGCGTCTGTGGCCGAGGATCGAACCTAGAACAACGTGTGCAGTTGGCGAGCGTTCGACCACTGTGCCACCGATGCACGGATCAAATCAACATATGACATGCAAATGTAAAAATATTGATTTACACTCTAGGAGAAAAACGCCATATAACTACAAAGTTAGTTGAAACATCGAACTAAGTTTTAATAGTATGGAATATTCCCATATCACATGAATTAAAAGTCAATCTGAACGAAGAATATTCTTTTCAATAATTTCTCTTCAGGTTCTTACAATTATAAAATAGAATATTTGTTGTCGTTACAATACAGGCCAGTTATGCGGCGGATACATTTTTAACGTAGAATAACAGATTAGCAGTTATGGGGTGTCAAAATAAATAGTCGTATTTGTGTGACAAACGTGCTAGGCTGAATTCGATTACAAAATATTGTGAAATGGGAGACAATGGTGGTGGTGATTAGTCATAATAGATTCGTAGAACGTTGCGGGGTAGGAAAATTGACAAGTCAGTTCAAGGTTATAAAAGGTGTCAGGTGATTGAGTGGCTAGTACAAAGTGGTCTGTATTAAACAGGAGGAGATAGTAAGAGTGCAATGAGAGGCTCATCATGAAATAACGAATATGTGAAATGTAACAGGTGGAGGCACATATTGAGAAAAGAGATAGTATCACTAATAATAAGTCTGGATTTTATAAATCGAAAATTCAACAGTATTGAGAGAACGTTTGCATGAAGGGCATAAATTATGACGAATAATAATAATATTAATAGTAATAATAATTGTAATAATAATATTTGTAATAATAAGCAAAGGAAGAAAAAGCCAAGAGGATTAAGGAGAAGGAGCTCTCTTGGTGAGAAGAAGAATCATCAATCCAAGTTTAGCCACGGTAAGAACAACGTCTGGACGTGTCCTTTTTGGATACAAAAGTTCCGGTTTAGTCGATCTTATTGCAGCAGCTTCAGATATTTGTAGCAGACGTAAGCGAACTGTACGTGATAATGACTTAGGAATTCGGTACATAACCCTGAAAGCTGTGTTGACATCGATATGATGTCCAGTATCGAACATGTGTGACAGAATCGAGCTTTTTATGCACTTAATTTCCCCTCTGCTGAACCAAGCTGGTAAATGTTCTCGAACCCGCAGACGAACCTGCCTAATCGTGCGCCCTATATAACTTGAACCACAGGAACAGTTGAAATGGTATATGCATGAAGAAGAGCTAAGGTTAGGTAAGACATTTTTGAGTTGCTGGGTGAACATTGGACGGCTACTGAAGGATAGACACAAACGTGCAGAGTAGAAAGTTTTCTTGATCGCCCTGGTTAAACGTTGCGACAGAATCTCCGCAGGAGTATCTCCCTTGAATTGGAGACGTAAAAACAGAGGCTTTTTCTCCACCGTTGCCTGTTCATGTTTACGAATATTGTAACCTATGTTGGCTCTAATGAACTTCTCTGGATATCCGTTCTCGCCTAGAATGTCTCGAATGACCTGGAGTTCTTTCTCTACGCAGTCTTAGGAACAAATGGACCTCGCTCTAAGTGCTAAGCACCTGATCAGATTACGTTTGTATTTCATCGGTATGAAGCTAAGGTAGTGTGTATACTGAGCCTTGGTCTCTAGCTTTCTAAATATGGTTCTTTTGACGGAATCATCCTCTCTTCTCGTTAGTAGGAGGTCGAGCAATTGTAGAGAGTCGTTGTATTCTCCTTCGTAGGTGAAACGAACCGCTGGGTGAGCATTATTGTAGCTTTATTGTAATGACAACAAATATTATATTTTATAATCGTAAGAACCTGAAGAGAAATTAATGAAAAGAATATTCTTCGTTTAGAGTGACTTTTAATCCAAATAAGTATCAATATTGTAACTAGATCGTTCACAAGAGGGATTTTCCTAACAATTATTTGGTCACAGCTTCAACACCTCTGTCTTCTCTATGTTCACTTGAAGTTTTATCTTCGCCGCTAGTTTATTCTGCTAACCTGTTGTGTTTCTCTTGGTTGTCTTCAGATTTATATCGTTTGTAAAATTTCAAATCTCCTACGGCCTTTACGTTGGTCTGAATTATTCCTGCCTTGATTGTGATTGGTTGTTTCAAGGTCAAAAATGTATATCTTGTTTAAAACAAAACACTACCTGAAACATTTAACATTCAAACTACTTTTAATTTTTTCCTACAGGAAATGGAGCATACACTGAAAAATTATTCACTTAATTTCGCTTGTTTAAGTCAAAACAATAAATAAATAAATAAAAAGAGTATCCTTTGAATTTCAAACCAGATTTTTGTTTTACTGCAGTGTCTTCCTCTCATCATCACTTGATACCGCGACCAAAATGAATATAAAAGAATCTAGAGTTATTTTCTTATGGTTAGTTAGGCAATATTTGAATTTCTATGCTATTTTGAAAGAATTATCATTTTCCAGCTCAACTCACTCACCTATTCATCAACTCTGAGTGTGTGTGTGTTTATGATTTGATTTGAATTGTATTGTCTTCAATAAATACGACATCAAGTCCATTTTTGAATATCAATGACAGGGACGAAGAGAGATAAAGGGAGGGAGAGTGGACGAGGACGACAGTGAGCTATTATTCTACGTCTCCATTGTGATTTCATTGTTTATGGTATGAGCTAATGTCATATTTAAGAGGGTTTTTTAGTAGCACAGTAGAGAAATTGATTGTAACTAAGTTTTCAGAGGGAATTGTTTAAACTTAATAATGTGAGTATAGAACTTGGGTACTTTGGTGGTAGAATGTCATTCGATATTGGTAGATAAGTTTTCTTTAAATATCACACTCATTGATGATGCGGTATTACCAACTGGATGACGTTTTGAGGTTAAATTATTGCTACTCAGAATCATATCAGTTTAGCCACTCTATCTCACAATTTGTCTTCTGTATGTATTTTCTACATTTCTCTCTCTCTCTCTCCACCTTCCCTCTGTTGTTTGTAACCACTTTCCAAATCTCCGGTATAGGTGTTGCCCTATTTCGATTGCACATGTGTTGAATCGATAAATAAAGCTTCAGTGATTAACCTCTTCCGTTCTCCACTTAACTATATTACCTTTTAATACTCTCAATCTCTCCCACTCACCCTACTGTGTGATGATTACATGCAAGTGAATGAAATTCAATATCTGAGCTCTAGTTAGACTCTCTCCTGAACCGATTATAAACACATTTAACTAAACCTAACTATGTTTACCGATTCTGAATGGGATGAATGAAAGTCGAAGTATTTTGTCGCTATCTAACCCACCGTCTTGTTTCCCTTTTATTCCACTGTCTAGCAATGGTCACCTCATAAATGAATTGAATTCCGTCTACTATTGACTTCATATATGTGAAGAACTGAGGGATATGTTCCGATTTCAACATAATGAATGCATATGTTATCCACACATATCTCCACTTTGACCTAGAACCTAATTTACGCTCGAAACCATGTCATCCAATTGTTAATACTGCATCACTGTATGTGGTATTTAAAATAAACTTATCTGATATGGAATTAATATTAGTAAAAAGTTTGAGCATTGTGGATTAGATCAAATAAAGTATAATTATATCTCAATAGTTTACACACAATGATAAGTTTTATTATTGGTAAACTATTGAAATATAATGATACTTTATTTGATCTAATCCACAATGCCTCAAACTTTTTACTGATATTTATTCCACTGACGGTCTTCCCATTAAAAGACTGGCCAACAAACTCACACATTTATATCAAGCTGAATCACGATTTATGAACCATCGAATTTTCAACATCAGATGCCTAAAAAATGGAATTATTCCAGTATATATGAAACTAAAATCACCGATATCTACTGATAAAGCAAATGCAGCGCTCACACATGCCTCAGAAATATGCATCAAAGAAAACCTACGTGGAATTATATGAAAGCTATTCACAATAAGGAAAGATATTGATGAAGCAAAAGAAAAATTGAAAGGAGCAATTGAAAAGGAAAAGTATGAAAGCATACTAGAAAGTGCACAAAAACGAAAAGAAACTACCTATGAAAAAACAAAGAAGAAACAAATAAAAAAATTTAATAAACTCATGATAGTGAAAACTCCGAATGACAAACAAGTAACTAAAGCCAACTGGTTTGTAAACTTGTCAGACAGAAAGCTAACAGAAGCAGAGGAAAGCGTATCGATGAAAGGGATGAACATCAATATTAGCAACAAAAGATTAAAACCTGAAGATATTATATCTGTAATTGAAAGAGCACTAGAAGGACAAGTTAAGCAAGAAGCAGAACTGGTACGAGCACAATGTGCATTAACCTTAAAATGGCAAAAAGCAGAAAAACAGAATGTAACGAAGGAGGAACTAAAAGCACTCCAAGACATAAAAGCAGATAAATCCATTGTCATTACTCAAGCAGACAAAGGAAACACAACAGTAATACTTAACAAAATGACATATAATGAAAAGATGAAAGAACATCTACAATCTGGACCCTATACCCTAATGACGAAGTCAGCTGAAACAATCACGAACAAAACAATGAAAGAAACAGCAAAGGTAGTCAGACAAATAAATGAAGTAATTGATAAGTCAAAATGGTTTGAAATTATGCCAAAATCATGTAATATACCTAGAATATATGGCAAGATAAAATTGCATAAAGAGGGATATCCAATAAGACCGATTGTAGGCTTTAGAAACACACCGACGTATATACTATCGAGATTTCTCTCGACAATACAAAGACCAGCAAGAGACAACTCAAAAGCTAGAATAGTAGACTCATTCGAATTAGTGAAGCGACTAAAAACCACTAAAATAGGGGAAGATGTAAACAGTCTCTATACGAAAATACCCATTCAAATGGCCGTGAATGCACTGAAAGAGAAACTGAAAGAAGATAATATCCTAAAAGACAGAACACAGTTATCCGTAGAAGAGATAATAAAAGGGGTGGAATTCTGTCTGACAACAACACACTTCACATTCGGAGGGAAAATATACCAACAAAATGAAGGAGTGACCATGGGATCGCCCATCTCACCAATAATAGCTGACATATTCATGGATTATTGGGAAGAGAATGCCCTTAAACCATTCTGGTTATCACTAAAATGTTGGTGGAGATATGTAGACGACACACTAGTTACAGTGAAAACAAACAAAATTGATGAACTCTTCTCACCCATAAACAGCCATGTCGACTCAATAAAATTCACTATGGAAGTAGAGAATGAAATTGGGGAACTGCGTATGTTAGACTGCAAAATACAAAGAATAACAGATGGTAGCACTGAAACGGCGCCATATAGAAAAACCACACAGTCTGGAAGATTTCTTGATTATCACTCAGTTCATCCACTCACGGTGAAACGAGGATTAATGCAAGGACTTGCAGATAGAATAAGTAGACTTACAACAACGCCAGAGGACCAGTGTAAAGAAATAAATGTCCTATTCAAAATGCTACTCAAAAACAACTACTCAAAAGAATTTATAAAAGATAATATATGAAAGAGAAAAAAGCGGGTAAAACCGGAGAATAACAAGATGGAAGAATGCAAAAAGACAGTCACAATACCATATAAAAATGGTACATCAGAGGCAATTCAAAGAAACCTCAAAAATATCGGCATTCACACAACTTTGAAACCGACAAATCTAATCAAAAATAAAATAAATCAACTGGAAGATCCCATAAAAATGATGGATACAAACAACTTGATTTACAAAATATCTTGTGCTGACTGTCCGAGTAAATATGTGGGGCAAACGTCCAGATCACTCGAAATAAGAGTGAATGAAAATAAACGCCTAACCGACTAAAGGTCAACCAACAGGAACACAAGCTTACAAGAATTTTGAAAAAAAAATCATCTATAGCTGCTTATCCATGGGACAAAAGCCACAATATCGATTGGGACAATGTGTGTATTCTAAAAACTAACATGAACAAATGGAAAGAAAGACTTATAACAGAATCGATATTCATTAAAGTCACACCGGATACATGTAACAAGGGTGACTCAGTACAACTATCAACAACTTGGAATATAATTCTGAATACAAACACATGAATGATCGTGGAATGTAACTCAAATACAAAACAAAACAAAAAAATCATGAATGAACAAAAATAATGAACTATATATATGAGTACAAATCATAAATGTGTGAACAAAACAATTCCAACAGTGGTGTGAACACGGACAGTAATTTTGCTCGAAATATTACCAAAACACAAAAACTTATCATTGTGTGTAAACTATTGAAATATAATTATACTTTATTTGATATGGAAGTGTATAAATTTATATTGAGAAAGTGAATGTATCAGACTGAGTCTTGAATCAGTAGAATCTGTTGCCAATATATTGACATTCCGTCACTGCTGTTAAATTCCAATAAATTAATCCTCTTCTTCCTATTCTTCTTCGTCATTTCTTTGCATTTCGAGTAGAACATGGGGCTTTAAGATTTGAAGTGCCACTAGTACTGGCTGTATGTCTTTTCTACAAGGTGGGATGACTAGCATCACTCCCAACTAACCGCCTTTTGTAGATGTAATTTGTAATTCACATAGTTCGAAGAGGTGAAATTTCCTCATAATTTCCTAAGGGAATGAAGAATATTCACATTATCACAATATGTGATCAGCTTGATATCATGAATGGTAATGAAGAGAGCAAGCATAATCGCATAAAATTAAATATCACTGATTGATAGACTGACTTGAGTAGATGTGCACCAGTGGTAGTTGCTTGGCAACCAACCAGATTAAGGCGATTTAAATACAGGACTGTTATTTCGCTCGTAGTTATTTCGTTGGTATTAAATGGTCGGAATTAATCGACAGGAGAAACCTATGGATCGTGGTCTCAGGCTAGCTGGTACTCTTCAGCAAGCCGTACCTGCAACCTTGAAGGAACTCACTTCATTTGGATATTTTAACTAACTCTTCAATTATTATTGGCTTTTCCCCTACCCTGCGTATCATTCTTCTGACATTCATGGTGATTGTCTGATTCCAGGTGGCGACTACTGTCATCGATCAAATGACTCAAAATAGAACTTGTTATAGATTTAATTTAGCCTTTCCTGAACCATGAAGGAAGATACTCAATAATGCAATTGTTAAGCTGTCTAGTTGTTCGCCCTATATAACCAGCCTTCTCCACAGGAGCAATTAAATTTTTAGATACACATAGAAGTGGCACAGCTAATCACCTTGTTTCTCGCTTAAGCAATCATAATTGGTTTGCATCTGGAAAATGACAAACAAAGGGAGGCGGTGGCAGTATAATTCCGCCTTATTGCTCTCGATAATCTGTTGGCAATTTCTCTTCATTATGCCAGGTGTTCATGTGCCTGTCTCCTTACAAATCTATTAGGATAACCCATTTTGGACCAGCGTATTTTGGATGTATCCTAACTCACTTTCTAAGGGGTCATTTGTACATATCCATCTTGCTCTATTCATGAGTCATTTGACTAAATTGATATTTTATTGGATTGGTACAAAACAGAAGGACGTTTTAAAACAATTAGTTCCTTTTATGAATTTAGATAAAGCAATAAGAAGACACAATTTGTCTGGTACATGTGTAATGTTGTATTTGCACAACACTCATTTCCAACTATCTGATCACATACGGACTTATCATAGGAGTATATATGTGTGGAATTAATAAAGTGTTAAGACGTGAGAAAATAAAGTTAGGTCAAGTTAAGCAGAGATATTGTAGGTCAAAATAGCAATGAAGACCACTAAACCAAATAACAGAGGTAATATAACATATCTGTTTTGGTATCAAAAAGAAATTTACCGAGGAAGGTTTAATGTGATGACGAATTGTTGCTTTGAACGCATAAAGGTGGTTTAAACTTTCTAATTTCCAGCTAGGGCTTCCACAAAATTTCGGATACGCCCCAGACACGTTTTATAGATAAATTTAAAAGATGTGTAAACTTTAACAAGTATGAAGAGGGTGTGAAATGTACAGAAGGAGCACATCAGAGTGATAATAGTGAATTCATTATTAAAGCAAAAGCAAACTAAAAGTAAAATTTAAAATTTAAAAAAAAAGAAAAAATCAAAATTTTTTTGGAAACAAACTTTTTTTACTGGGGACGACCAGGTCAAGACCAAGGTAGAATAAGAGACTGGACAAACCTTCTCTGTATACAGAATTCAGGGTTGACATTTGTAAAAAATTATATTTGTAAAATCTCAGCAAAACTGAAATGATTAATTCCAACGTTTCGTTCGGCAATCGGGTCCGAACTTCTTCAGGGAAATTAATCGAAATTAACATAACAGAGGTTATATACATAAAAGGCACATCTTTTGTTTTTAAAAAATTTGTCTAATCGTGAGTTACAAAACAGGAATCAACAGGTATAATAAACAAAAAATTTTATGAACTGTAATCAAAATTTGACCTCAGACTTTCAAAATTAGTCTACTTTTGTTAAAAATATATCTGTATATGCAGTATACAACGGTGTGTGTATATGTGTCTAGGAAAGCAGCCATAAAACATTTGTTAGAGAATCGGGAAATTGGCCAAGTATGACTGTTGTTGATACATATCCAATTTTATTTATTAGTCAGGATTTGCCATGCATCAGCTAAGATCACACCTTCACATCTCTTCAGACTGTTGGGATTCACCCATATATGCAGGGCTTCAGCAGTCAGTCTTTCTTTATACGAACCAAAAAACTTCTGTAGAACCTTAGTCCTATCAAAGTCGAATTTATATCCCGTTTCTATCAAATGCAGTGCAGTCGCAGACTTGAGGAAGCTAGAAAACAAGTTTCAAAAACAAGAGATGTTCCTTTTATATATAAACCTCTGTTATGTTACACGAAACATTGGAATTAATCATTTCAATTTCGCTGAGATTTTACAAATATAATTTTTACAGATGTCTACTTCTCACTCGGCGCTCAATTATTTTGCAACTATCCCGTCAAATTTTGATCACAGTTCATATGGAGAGTTCAGGGTTGTATTGATGAATTACCATCGCCTCCGCCATACACAAAAGCGGAAACCTGACACCCTTTGTACCATTTGGCTTCACTTTGTAGATGATCTTGAAAGACGATTCTGGTGTAGCTACGTGGCCTGAGTTCACCAAATGCTCGAGAATTGAGTTAGTAATTGTCTTACATTGTCCCTTTGCTAACCATGCCGGATAATGTTCAGAGATGCGTTTGGAAAGCGTGCGCTTTGTGCGGCCAATATAACTAGCTCCACACGAGCAAGTGAATTTATAAACACACATTGAGGTGGCCCAAAGCGGCAATTTATCTTTCACACATCCGTTGATCATTTGTCGGCTGTAGAAGTTGATACGTAGCTCAGTCATAAAGAAGGCTTTCCTCAGTGATCTGCATAAGCGATTCTTCAGGATCTCAGCTGCGGTATCACCTTTAAATTCAACACTCATAAACAGCAGTCTCTTCGGCACCGATGATCTTGAAAGACGACTCACTCAAATACCTTTATTCTCACTTAATAGCAATTTTAACCTTATCAAATTTCTATCTTTGTGCCGTTTATTACCACGTAATTTACAACTTTTAATTTTCACTTCTAAAGCCACTTCTGAGTAATTATATCAATTATGTCACCCATATTACTCAATAATAGATGTGTAAACATCAATCTAAAGTCTTTTCTGTATAATATGTTTCGCAATAGAGGAGCTAGGTCATCGTCTTTTGTCACTATTAATGCGTTCTGTGGATTCTATTTGCTTCTGGAGCCATTAGGGAATATGCTGTGAAGCCAGGTCTTACTTGCACAAAACGACGAGTCCTCCCTCTTATGTACGTGTGTCCACACGTACATTCAAACTGGTAAATACATGAGGATGTGACATCACTTTTCGCATGTTCAAAGGGCTTAGATGGATAGACATACAGGCTTCCAATTCTCAATTATTATGATCTTAACTCCATAAAAATTCGTCTTTTCAAACAGCATCATTCAATCTTTGTCTAGTTATCAAGCTGCTATGATCCCCCATTTTATGTAGCTTGATGTACACGTCTTTCTTAGTGGAGAGTTGGAGAATGCGACATGGTGTTCCACTGACCACTTTATATCTCCTAATGAACCTGTCTGGATGATTGTTATCAACCAGAGTTTCTTATTTTCAAAATAAAATGTTTTCACATGTAAATCAAAAAATTTGATTATATCCAGGAAAAGTTTTTTATTAAGAAATAATCGATCAATTCAGAAATTGATTTTCTTTAATTGCAATCTCATCAGTCCCCCTGTTTTTTTCTTTAATTAAATTCAATTTTAAAACTGAAGTCTTGATTGTTTATTTTTTATTCTCTTGCTAATTGCTTCCTTCACATTTACACATAAATTTCACTTCTGATAACTTGTGAAGAATGAAATGGTTACGTTATAGAGCTACAACATGCGTTAATCCTTATTCTAAGCCTTTTGTCAGATGGTATATGCGTAGTGATGAATAAAAACTGCGGTGTCAGGTTCCGGTTCTGCTGGGATAGTGGCACTGACCATGTAGCTATGACTGGTATCATGAATATTGGTGGAATTTGGGTCTATTGTTTGCCTCAAATATAAAAATTCATGAAAAATTCCCATTCGAACATTAATAGACAGAAGATAAGTAGTTCAGCGAAGAGTCTCCTTTCGACGAATTCATTTTCATAGCTGTACAATCGCGAATATATATGGTTGTTTTGTATGTGTGCGTACATTAAATTTGTCGAACGAAAATACAATTAGTAAGTTCAGATGAATTGAGTGTTGATATAAGAGAGTAGTAACAAAAGTGATGAGTTGTCACAAACGACTGTTAAAGAAGAGTTACGTAATAACATGAATAGTTTAATGAAAGAGTTGTACTCAGGGTGTACATGGAATCAAAATAACGGACGGAATTACACAAGGGTTTTAAGTAGAAGAATAAGCATACAAACAAAAGTTAAGTCAAATCAACAGAGTTGTTACCATGGGGGTAGAAGTGGTTGAATAATTTTCTTTTGTATGCACAGTTCTGGTTCCTCTAGCTTAATGGCTAGGGCTTCTGCGATGCAAAGAAGATGGAATCGTACTATCTTTGGAAGGTTGTTCTTCACTTTGTAGATTACTCTGGAGGAGGCGTTTGTTGAGATGGAATGACCAGTGTTGACGAGGTGTTCTATTATTGCACTCCTGATGCAGCCATTACTTCTTTTCTGTAGCCACGCTAAATAGTGTTCTTTGACCCTTTTTGATAGAATACGCGTTGAACGACCGATGTACCTGACTCCACAGCAACAGGTGAACTGTGGAACAGGGTCCTATGAACGGCTGACGACACTGTCAGTCACTGACAGGCCCTAATTGCCCGAGGAGGCGCTAAGTACCTCTCTCCGACGTGAAACGCTATGTTAGATTGGATGGAGAGTGAATAAACTCGGTATCTGTCAGGATCAATGCGTTTCAGGTGATTAATTGACTGTTGGGTTGCAAGTCATCCGAAAGATGTACTGTGAATTTTATTGCAAATAACTGTCCTCATGCAACTATTGAGGCACTTTATGACAGTGAAAAACTCCAGGAGGTTTTCAGTCAGCTGTAAGGTAAAACGCAAAGATTGGTCTCCTGAATTCAGATCACACAATGTTGATTCCGATTGTTAAATGGACCCCATGAACAAATAAAATTGCTGCTGCTAGTCCAAAGAGGTGTGATCAAGATTTGATCTGAAAGTTTTACAAATTTTGGCTATCGACTCATATGTGCGTTGGTGGCACAGCCATTAGGACTCTCGCCGACCATGCAAATGGTCCAGGGTTCGATATCCTGCCGACGCAAACTTGATTTCAGTTGATTGGCCTGCAAAATTTGGGCTACTGATATCGTATGCTGAAAATTCCAAACTTGTACCATCAACGGGAGGGATTTGAAAGAGGTTACTTCTTTCACTTATCTAGGGAGCATTGTCTCAACTACAGGAGGAACGGACGAGAAAGTTAAATCGAGAATCGGGAAGGTAAGAAACACATTCATCAACCTGAAACCAATCTGGAAATCTTCGTCACTCAGCCTGCATAAACAACAAAATTCGGATTTTCAATACAAACGTCAAGTCAGTCAGTTCTTCTATACGGATGGATCAGAAACTTGGCGATGGGTCACAAAGAATATTTCCAACAGCCTGTTGCAGACCTTTATCAACAACTGTCTTCGCTCTATACTGAAGATCAGATGGCCGCCGGAAAGAACAAAAACCAACAAGAAACTATGGGAAGAAACAAAACAAGAACCAGTCGACCAACAAATATGCAGGAGAAAGTGGAGATGGATTGGACACTCGCTGAGGAGGCCGTTGGGTGACATCGCGCGTCAGGCCATTGCTCGAGTGGAACCCGAAAGGGAAGCGGCGAGTGTGACGTCCAAGGGTGACACGGAGGAGATTGTGTGAAGAGGAGTTGAAACAGTATGGATTAACCTGGATGCAGGTGAAAAGTACAGTAGAAGACAGAAGCAAGTAGAGACGTGCAGTTGAAGCCCTATGTTCCAGTAGGAACCCAAGGGAACAGTAATAATAATAATGTACCAATAATATGGTGTGAAATCAAGCTACAATCAAAAAGTAATTAGATGTATTTGTAGATATCCCAACGTTTGGGTAGGTTAACCTGTTTGAACCTCTCCTTCAGACAGAATGGTTCAGGGTTAAAAATATCAGGAGTATATATTAATGCATAGAGGAGAAAGACACGGCACTGTCTGCTTAATTTAACCAGTGATATTCTTAATTATGGAGGTCTGTATTTTGCGGAATACTGTGAACTCATGGGTCGAGAAGACGGGAGGGAATACATTGGAGGGATATGAAGACTCTAAAAGATTTGATTTTCACGTATGACTTATGTCACACAAAAATACTCGAAGACTTATAACCGAAAACCAACAAACTTGCAGAGGAAGCAGGCAGAAAGGGTTGGACTTCTATTGAATACACAGCGAAGATGGAGGTGATGAAGATAACCAAGCAACAACAACGAGTCAATTTCCTCCTTTATGTGGATACCATCTTTTCAGCTACAAGCAGACAGCATGGATGAGAAAGTTAAAGCCAGATGAAATCAACCTGAAATCACTATGGAAATCTTCTACACTCGACCAACATAAGCGAAGAAATTCGGAATTCCGACAACAATGTTAAGTCAGTCAGTCAGTCATTTCTTCTGTATGGGTCAGAAACTTGGTTCACGCGTAATGAAAAGCATTTCCAACAAGCTGCTCCAGGGTTTCATCAACAGCTGCCCTCGCTAACTCCATATTGAAGTTCAGATCGCCGGACAGAAAATATTTGGAAGAAAATGTAAATGATTTTGATACACTTCAAGTTGACCGTTTGATGAAATGGTGTGTTAGGCCATCGCTTAAGTTGGTATTAGGTGGTTGGAGGCAATCGGCAGGAAGCCTTGGACCTAGGTTTCGTGCTAGTTGGCACTCATCAGCAAGGCGTATCTGCAACCTTGAAGGAACTGACTAGTGTGCAATCAAAAGTATCCAATACATTCCAACAGGAGGTCAATCGCGAGCCTGAATAGCTCAGTGGTGACGTCTCTGACTGCAGAACTGGGTGACGCGGGTTTGAATCTCAGAAGGGACATCAGTTCCTTCAAGGTTGCAGATACGCCTTGCTGACGAGTGCCGACTAGCACGAAACCTAGGTCCAAGGCTTCCTGCCGATTGCCTCCAACCATCTATATCAAAAATTCACAGTGCACCGTAATGGCGAGCCACCTAGCATGGTGGCTACATTTCAAACATGACTGATAGAATTCAGTCTGCACCGAAGATAGGACTAGACACATTTCACTAGTTACTGACTAGTGTGCAATCGAAAACATCGCTCAAGTTGATCACGAATGGGAAATGGCAAGTTGAGCATATGTCCAAAGATGATATTGAGACGATCATGTGAAGAGAAGATCAAATCTTGTGAACAGCCCTGAAGTCAGGCAAAACGGAACAGTGTGAAATAGGGATGTCCTGTTGAAGCGCTCTTTTAAATTTCGAAACCAAGGGAAAAATAATGATGTATGTACATATATATATATACCTATTGTCTCCAATGACTTTTCCGATTGCAGTAGACTGGGCAATGCGACAGACAGACAGCGGGCAACGAGGAATCAGTCAAAAAATGCACCCAAGCAAAAATATTTGCAGATATGGATTTCGCCGATGTGATATATATCTGATTTCCCACAATCCGGAAGATATGCAACAAGTTGTCAGAAGAAGCACTAAAGATAGCACTTCAGGTGAACGCAGAGAAAACAGAGGTTGGTAATGAAGATCCCTGGCCAACAGCAACAACAACAGCAACCACAACAACAGACAACAATCAGCCAGAATAACTGGGAGAAATCTGAAAGAATCAACCTCCTTTACCTACCTACCTACCTACCTGGGAAGCATCGTTTCAACTACGGGTGGACGGAACTGATGATGATATCAAAGCGTGAGGATCGGGAAGGCGAGGCAAGCTTTCATTACTCTCAAGTAAGTCTGTGTTGAGGAGATGAACAACACTACTCAGCATGAAAATGAAAATAAGATCCAAATTTTCAACTCCCATGTGAAGTCAGTGCTACTTGCTATACAGATCAGAGACTTGGCGACACGCTGAGTCACGGAGGTCACTTCAAACAAACTACAGACCTTCATTAATCAACAGCTGTCTTCTTTCAATACTACTCAGGATCAGATGGACTGCCAGAATAGACCAGCAACATGGAGGGGTCTCCCGGAGCGAACAAACCAACCCAGCGGGAACCAACTGTGCAACAAATATGCAGGAAGAAATGGAGGTGGATTGGTCACACTCTGAGAAAACAAACCATCAAGTGAGTGACATCAACACACCAGGCCATTGCTCGTGTGGAACCCGGTCGAATGGAAGCGGCGAGTCAGTTATTCGTCAGTGCGAGGGTGACATGGAGGAGGTCATATAAAGAGGAGATGAAAGCATGTGAACAGATGTGGAGCCGGGCTTCGAAAACGTTGGCGGAGAACCAAACGCAATGGAGACGTGCGGCTGAAGTCCTATATCCCCATAGGAACTAAATGAAACAACAAAATAGATATACAGTAATTCTAGGGAGTGGTTATATCCTATAGCAGGTGTGTTCCACTCCCTCCCTCCTCTACTTCCTCTTTTTATATTTTGTATCTTTGATATTCTCAATATCGATAATTTATCTGAAGAAGAAGAAAGGAAAAGTTTTAAATGATTCACCGGATGAGACGATGAAGGCTACTGCCTTCATTATCACTATGATTTCTACCAACACAACACTCCTTTTATTGTCTATCCATGTTCATTTCACTCGTCCATCGTAATTAGTTTTATGTCAAAATGGATGTAAAATTGAATGAAAAAATGAATAAAAGAAGAAACACAATGTCAGGTGTGCATTGTGTTTATTAGCATTCCCCATTAAACTAATTAACAAACAACTCCATTTTGTTGTTCTCTGGTGAGTACCACTCACTTATCCTCTCTCTCTCTCGCTTCGTGTTTCTCTTGATCGTCGCCTTCCTGTTTACCAGTGGTATTGTAATAAAAACAACAAGGGTGGAGGATTGAAAGTGATCCCGTTCTACTTTCATTGTTCCTTCATTTCTTGTTATCCTTCACATTGTTGTTGGTGTGGTGACATTTATCGTTTATGGCTTTGACTTGCCTATTGTCTCTTTTTTTCTATTTTAGCTAAATTAATTTTTTCAAATGAGAGTGAGGCTTCAGATTGAAAACCTTTTTCTCTGTCAACTGATTATTGCACTCCTTCTGCAGCCATTGCTTCTTATCTGTAGCCACGCTGAATAGTGTTCTTTGACCCTTTTTGATAGGATACGCGTTGAACGCGCGATGTACCTGACTCCACAGCAACAGGTGAACTGGGGAACAGAGTCCTATGAACAGCGCACGACACTGTCAGTCACTGACAGGCCCTAATTGCCCGAGGAGGTGCTAAGTACCTCTCTCCGACGTGAAACGCTATGTTAGATTGGATGGAGAGTGAATAAACTCGGTATCTGCCAGGGTCAATGCGTCTCAGGTGATTAATTGACTGTCGGGTTGCAAGTCATCCGAAAGATGTACCGTGAATTTTATCGCAAATAACTGTCTTTATGCAATTATTGAGACACTTTGTGACAGTGATATACTCAGGGAGGTTTTCAGTCAGCTGTACGGTAAAACGCAAAGATTGGTCGCCTGAATTCAGATCACACAATGTTGATTCCGGTTGTTACATGGACCCCATAAACAAATAAAATTGCTGCTGCAAATACAAAAAGGTGTGATCCAGATTTCCCCTGACAATTTTACAAATTTTGGCTATCGACTCATATGTGCGTCGGTGGCAAAGTGGTTAAGACTCTCGCTGACAATGCAAAAGGTCCAGGGTTCGATATCCTGCCAACGCAAACTTAATATCAGTTGATCAGCGTGCTCAATTTGGGCTACCGATAACATTAGCTGAAAATCCCATACTTGTACCAATAATACGGTGTGGAATCAAGCTATAAACAGAAAAAATAATTACATGTATTTGTAGATATTCCGACATTTTGTTAGGTAAACCTGTTGGAACCTCTTCTTCAGACAGAATGGTTCAGGGGCAAAAATATAAGCAGCATATATTAATTATAATAAAGGCTTTTGTATTTCCCAATGAATGAAAAACAAAACAATATTGTTTTTACTGACGTTTCGCTATCTAATGCTGCTGCTAATAGCTTTATCAAAGTATTAATAAACCAGAATTCACAAAATCTCAGCATATATATAACAAAGAGTTACGAGGTGAGAAATAGACTTAGGTCAAGTTCAAAGGACATATTGAAAGTCAAAATATCAACGAAGATAACTAAACCAAATAACAAAGGTAATAGTACATCTGTTATGATATCAAAATAAAGTTTACTAACTTGATCATCGTTCGTCAGTCTGGAGGCATTTTTCGTTGTCAAGTTGGTCAATTGGTAAAGATAACAAAATCAAGTGTGGAATGTTGGATTTGATCAGTGTTTAAAATTATAAAGGCAGTGTGTGTTTTTACATAGTGAACTTGCATATCACATTCGTGTTGATTTTGTCACTTCATGGGGAAGGGAGCTGTTTTAACCATGTCAAATTCTGTTTAAGTCCATCATTCCTATACAGTTGAGACAATTTGGATTCCAGTTGATATGAAGTGCTTCTGATATTAGACGTTCTTTATGGTTTCTGAAGTTTTTCTGGATTATTTCAATATTGTCAAAATCAATTTTGTGACCTGATTCTATAGCATGTAGACCTATGGCTGATGATTTTTCAAGTTTTTCTAGTTCATTTGGATTTCTTGGTGGTGGAACAGATGCTCTACGGTGTTCATTTCTTCTGATTTTGATTTCTCGAGATGTTTGTCCGATGTATATCGCATCATATTCCAAGCATTTTATTTTATAGACACAATTAGATAGAGAATCTTTGGGGATTTGGTCTTTTATATGGACAAGGTTGCTTTGCAATGTGTGTCTGATGTTTTGAAGAAAACTCTAATGTCAAGCTGATTGAGTACTCTTCTGATATCGCCTGACGTCTCTGCTCTATATGGAATGACGACTGTTGATGCCCATGTTTTCGGAATGCGTTTTTGACCATACTTAATGTATGTGTTGATTTTGTTGATGAAGTCCCTTGGGTAGTTGTTTTGCTTGAGAGTTTCAGTAATGTTTGATATTTCTTCTTCTTTTTCTTTCTCATCAGTTATCAGAGAGTGTGGTCGTCTAAGAAGACTTGAAACAACTGAAATCTCAAGCAAAAATCATCATCCATAGGTCTACATGCTATAGAATCAGGCCACAAAATTGATTTTGACAATATTGAAATAATCCAGAAACACGTCAGAAATCACAAAGAACGTCTAATATGAGATGCACTTCATATCAAGTGGAATCAAAACTGCCTGAATAGGAATGATGGACTAAAACAGAATCTGACCTGGTTACAACACCTCCCTCCTCCATGAAGTGACAAAATCAACACGAATGTGATGAGCAATATCACTGCATAAACATACACTGTCTTTGTAATTTTAAACACTGACCAAATCCAACAATCCACACTTGATTTTGTTATCTTTACCAATTGACCAACTTGACAAGGAAAAATGACCTCAGTCTAATGAACGATGATCAAGTTAGTAAACTTTATTTTGATATCATAACAGATGTACTATTACCTTTGTTATTTGGTTTAGTTATCTTCATTGCTAATTTTACTTTCAATATGTCCTTTTAACTTGACCTATGTCTATTTCCTCGCCCCCTAACTCTTTGTTATATATAAGCTGAATGGATTTTGTAAATTCCGGTTTGATAATACTTTGATAAAGCTATTAGCAGCAGCATTAAATAGGGAGACGTCAGTAAACACAACAATATCGTTTTGTTTTTCATTCATTGGGATATAAGAGAGAAACCTTTATTATAATGAATAGCATATACCCAATGCCCAAATTTTTTCAAACTGTTAAAAGTGAACTTGGTTTGTACATAGATATTCGAGACAGTTTTCAACGAAATTTTATCACTTTTATGCATACAGAGTCAGCCCTGTTTATAAATTGTGGAAATTATTTCAGAAAAGTCATTTGAGAAATCTTTCAGGGTTGAATATTATGGACCAATATATATATATATATATGCTGGGCTCCAGGTATCTTCAGACATGCCTTCTGATTGGAAGAAAGGCTACCCTGTCAAACTCAGGCCTCTGAAAAATCTGACGTGGAATCATTCTCTAGTCCACGTCAAGCCAGATAGCAAGTCACGTCATCACTGAGAGAATTGAAAATATTTATTTTCCGATACGAATTTAAAATAAGCAATAATGAATTCATCAAATTTCGGTAGAGCTCGTCAGCTGAATACTACTCTACATACACGGATATTTATATACTTCTGAAATTACATTGGGAGATATAAAACTGATTGATAAGCAAATAAACTACATTGAATTAATCATGCAGAAAGACAGGTGCGAATGTTTTTCCAGGTCATGTTCAATTAGATAAGGGGGGAGAGAGTATGGGAGATCAAAATTAAGATAAATTGCATTACGCTTCGATTACATCACTTAGATAAACAATTAGACATCAGAGAATATAACAAGAATTGCAAACAGAGTAATATCAACAGTAATAGTTATAATAACAACAATAATAATAATGTTGAAGTGAGTTAAGATTATCCTGCTGATAAAGGATAGTTTTAAATGAATCAAGAATAATAATAATAAGAGGTAGAATTATAAGTAAAACGTATTGCCATGGTAGATTCAGAGTCACGACCGTCTCCTATTGTACACAGAGATCTGGTTTATAAACTCGAATTGCACAAGCCTCTGCAATTGCTAGCATCTTCTTGCTTCTTTGTCTGCTGACAATAACAGTGAATGACTTAACCGCGTCAATATCATGTCCGTAGTCCACAAGATGTTTTGTTACTGAGGATTTTGGCACTTTGCACTCAGCTGTTTTCAACCATTTTGGCAAATGCTCCATCATGCGAGTAGAAAATCGCCTTTCCGTAAGACCTGTGTATTTGCTTCCACAAAGATACAGTGGACGCAGAACTCTGCCTGCAGGAACAAGCTGAATTCATGAGTGGCAAGCTATGTGGTGGTCGAATTGCAGTTACACACATCCTCGAACAAAGGGTATGATGGCAGTCAAACCTCTACCTCGATCTCATTGACAGCGTTAGCTGCAAAGTAATTTGGAAATTATTCCAACACTATGGAGTTCAGTGCTTCAAATTTCTATCAACCTCATTCAACAGCTGGCTTTATGACAGTGACACACGTCAGGCGATTCACAGCAGAAAAAGTAGCCAGGTATTTGAAGTGAACGCATGAGTAAGGAAAGGTTTCCTACCTACTATCTCGATGACATTCCTTATTTTATTCGAATAGATTATGCGTAAGACTGTGGGAAATGACAAGACAGGGATACGTTGCACCGATAAGAAGACTCTAGAAGATTTGGATTTCACCTGTGGATGATTTATGTGAATTGCCATACAAACTTGAAGACTTACTTACAAGCGAAAATCAACAAGTTGGCAGAAGATGCATGCATAGAAGACAGAACTTCAGGTGAATGTAGAGAAGTCGGAGGTGATGTAGATAACCAATCAACCGATCAAAAAGCCATAAATCACTATCACTGGGAGAAATCTGAAGGAGGTAATTTTTTCACCTACCTAGGAAGCACTATTTCAACAACAGGCGGAGCGGATGGAAATGTCAAAACCAGCAGGAATCAAAAAGGCTAGATATGCTTTCATCAACCTGAAACCAGTTGGAAAATATTCTGCACTCCACCTTAGCATAACCAACAAGATTCGGATTTTCAGCATAGATGTGAAATCAGTTCTTTTATGTGGGTCACAAACTTGCAATGCGCATCAGGATAAGCGCTTCCAGCAGCTAGAGACAGACTTCAATGAACAGGTGACTTCGCCATATATATTGAAGATCAAGTGAACGAAAAGAATAAGCAACCAGAAACTGTGGGAACAAACTTACTAAAATCGTTCACTTAACAAATATGTAGATGAAAGTGGAAATGCGATGGGTATATTTCTCTATATACCTCTTTCTCAGACTATTGTATCTTCAGATTTATGCAGTTGGTTTCCAACTACTTAAATCTCACTGAGTAGTATGTATGCTACTCATCTGTTAATCACCTCAAACTGAAACGGTTTGAATACTACGAATCTCCATACGTAACAATGGTAGATAATAATAATAATTTGCTTTATTCCAAAACAGTACTTGTGATACAGAATGGAATTCTCAGCATTTTTACTACAGTATTGCATCCAGTTAGTACATTATCAATAAATAAAATTCTACATAGATTAAGAAAATCACAGTTCATTATTACAACAACACATTGCATGTCGGTAGCAAAGGTAACGCTGAAACAGTGTTTGAAGGTGTTAGAAAAGTAGAAGCTGTCATATTTACTGGCGTGAGCGAGAGAAAGAAACAAAGCAGCACATAACGGAAAAAAAGAGAGAGAGAAAAGGAAAAGAAAGAAAGAAAGAAAGAAAATGTTGTACCTATTGATGATGTGAGTTAGAAAGACGAGATCCATTTGTTCTACTGACTATTTAATGAATTATAGGTGTCACGCCTAATGCTTTCTTTATCGCACAGAACACGAGCTAAGTAGGGTATGGTTGAGTTTTTTTACTTGCTGATGCGAGCATATAGTTTTCTATACAGCCTTCTGGTTTTGCCTGATGAGATGCAAGGGGAGAGTAGTGTGTGAAGAGGGTGGTGTGAGTTAGACAGAATGGATTTAGCCCATTTTTCACATGAGTCCATGTGCCTGTCAACCAGAATATTAACAAGCTGGTTAAGTGGCACATTGCTTACCCTACTGGCAACCTTTAACATTCTGCGTAATATGTTATAGTCTTTCTTCAGTAGCCCGGGAAAAACTATGGGGTAACAATGGAGAATAATTGGCAGAATGCGAGAATTAACGAATTGTAGGAGTAAGGGTTGGGTTTTACCAGAATGTTTTAACTTCTTGATGTAGAAGGTAAGACGGAATATTTTCTTAGAGATCGCTAATATATGAGACGACCAGGAGAGATCAGCAGATAGAATGACGCCTAGGTATTTAATTTCCGACTTGGTTTCTATTTCAGTGCCATCTATGTTGCACACCTCGTGAGAGCTAACCAGTTTGTTTAGGTCGGATTTATGCCTAAAGGTGAAATTGACTGTTTGGCATTTGGAGGGGTTTAGGGTAAGATTGTTTTTCTTGGACCACTGGCTGATTTCTGACAGAAAGCCATTTAGTTTAGAGCAGTCGCTCTGACATTTGACAGGCAAAGATACTGTCAGACCGTCAGCATATTTGACAAAATTGATGTCATTTGAAGATGGTAAGTCATGTAGATCGGGATAAATAAATAAGATCGGGATTTTCAACTCCAATGTGAACTCAGTACTACTATACGGATCAGAGACTTGGCGTGTCACAAAGAGCACCTCAAACAAGCTACAGACCTTCATTAACAGATGTCTTCGCTCAATACTCAAGATCAGATGGCCGGAAAGGATCAGCAACAAAGATCTCTGGGAGCGAACCAACCAGGAACCGATTGTGAAACAAATAGGCAGGAAAAAATGGAGATGGATTGGCCACACTCTGAGGAAACCAGCAAGTGACATCACTAGACAAGCCCTCGAGTGGAACCCGAAAGGGAAGCGGCGAGTTGGTCGTCCAAGGGTGACCTGGAGGAGATCATGTGAAGAGGAGATGAAAGCATGTGGGCAGACCTGGAGCCAGGTGAAAACTCTAGCAGAGAATCGAACGCAATGGAGACGCATGGCTGAAGCCCTATGTTCCTCTAGGAACTAAAGGAAATAATAATAATAATAATAATAATAAGTCATGTAGAAAGAAAGAAAGAAAAGAGAAGTGGAAAGAGTGCAGCACCTGGGGTACACCGGCTTCAGTGAGTACAGCAGAGGAGGATTTACCTTTGTATATGGTGTACTGCTTTCTGTTAGCGAAGTAGGAATGCAGCCAGTTAGTGACCCAGGACTCGGTTTTTGTTAAAGAGAGCTTATTTAGCAGGAGGCATCTAGGTACAGAGTCGAAAGCAGAAGTGAAGTCAAGAAACGTGCAGTGGACGTATTTTGCACCTTTATCTAATGATGAGACGATGTTGTTGTGTAAGACAGCTGCAGCGTCTAATGTACTCCTACCCTGTCTATAGGCAAATTGTTTGGGGTCTTCGAAGTTTTTGAGGGAGGTTTCAAGTCTAAGAGGTATTAGTTTTTCCATAAGCTTTAGAAACGGGGAAGTGATGGCAATGGGTCTGAACTTTACGTTCTTTCCGTTTCCAGGTTTAGGGACAGGGACAGTTTTGATGTCTTTCCATGCATCAGGTACGATATTTTTGGAGAAAGAAGCATTTAGGATGTTGGTTAGTGGGGAACACAACGCATCTGCACAATGTTTTAGAACATATGCAGGTATACCATCAGGGCCAAGGCTACATGAGGGCTTGAGCGTTTTAAGACATTTTAGAACATCGAGAGTATTAAAGTCATGAAAGTTTTCAGCTACATGATAGGTAACATGAGAAGTAGTTAAAGCAGAAGGACAGAGTATAAAAGACTGATTAAGAGCATTAACATCATAAGAGGGAAAAGCATTACAAGGCTTACTATTGCCAGTAATTTCATTAAAAAGTTTCCACATGCTGATTGGAGATTTACATGATAAAAGTGTATCATTATAGATAGCATTAAGATTTTTGATTTCAGATTTGATCTGAGCATTAATCTTTTTGAGTCCTAACTTGTCTTTGGATTTGTATAATGTTTCTTTTTGCCTGCGAAGTTGTTTGAGATAAGGAGATGAGAAGCGGTCGAGGCGTTTGAATAGTGTTTGTTTGGGACAGCATATATCAAGGCAGAACTTAAGATAATCCGTTATATTGACAATTGTGTCATCTAATGAACTTTCATGGAATAAATCCCAGTTAGTATTTTGTAACATGCACCTTAGATTGAGTAAGTTGCCGGATGAATAGCATCTTTGTTGTGCTTTCATAGACAGGTGCGAGAAGACTTTAATATGTGTTTTGCTGTATACTTTTGGTAGAACACGAACAATAGAGTGATCAGAGTTGAGGATCGGTGCACGTTTACGTGCTTCATAGATTCCTTCGTCATTTGTAAAAACAAAATCAAGTGTTTTGTCTAGTCGAGTGGGGAATTTGACAATGTTAGAGTGACCAAGTGCTTCAAGGAAGGAGCAATCTGACGAGTTGAAGTCCCCAGTAATAACAGATAGAGAATTATCGAAGTTGGCAGCAGCAAACATGGTGAATTCATCGGCAAAATTTGAAAGATTAGATAGTGAGCAACTTCGGGGTGTGTGTGTAAACATCTAGACAAATTCAAGAACACCAACAATCTACTTATCTCCATGTGTCTCTCTGAACAGATACAGAATTAGATAAATTTCAATTTTTTTAATAGACCAGCTATTTACGCTATTCGATGCTGACTATCAGTAAAATGTGGAATGTGAAATTTGAGCTAAGATATTTCTAATCACTGGACACTTTCTCTACTGACCTCCGGACTCCGCTCCTCGCAGATTCCAAGACGACACTGATCAGTTGAATGTAGGAAGCGTAGTGTCCTGTGTTGTTTAGTAAAGTCAGTTATTCTGTGTAATCCTCACAATATGTGTGGGTTTTGAGTTCAGAAACAATGATTGTGGTGTCGTTTGAGTTGGCTGACACTTTATGACAACATCAGTAGATTGAATTGAAGAGTATTACTTATCAGGAGAGCTACAGACCTGAGTTTTGTGGGCGGAAGTACTCTTCAGTTGTAAACAGTTGACTTTTCGGCTAAACATGGATTGCATTTCTGGGTTTAATCTGTATCGATTGATGTCACTTGATAGTGAGTATGTTCCAGAAGGTTGTTAGTTGGAAGACTGCTACAGCATGTTGATTAAGTGTGAAATAAAAACGTAGATCTTGCTACTACTGTAACCAGTGACCCTGGACTACTAGCCTGACTTTGTTTCGGCCTATTTGGGAACTCTCCAGCAGTACACGCCCACTGAGACTCGAACCTAGGGCCCCTCAGTTACAAGGTGAGCTCTTAGACCATTAGGCCAGGTTTTCCAAATGTTCTCCAACGGACGCTGGTTTTGATGAAAGCCTGTCATCACCAGTGAAATCCCTTCTGAGCAGTACTCGAAAATTAATTATTTAGACAAAGCAATAAGAAGACGTAATTTGTCTGAATCGTGTAATGTTGTATTTGCGGAACACTCATTTCGGGCAATGTGATTAAACACGTTTCTGTCATAAGAATATTGATAGATGAAATTAATAAAGAGTTAAGGCGTGAGAGAATAAGCATAGGCGAAGTTTGAAAAAAACTGGTGGCACATTTCACTGTATTTACCAATTTACATATATATATATATATATATATATAGTGAGGACGCATAGCTCTCTGCAAGTAAGGACTTCACAGAATATTGGCTTGATAAGCTAATGGAATCCCCAAAAGTCACCGATTGATTTTGAGAACGGACGACTTAGCTCTTCTATTGCGTAAAAATAAAATTGTTATTTACACACGTCTTTTAAACCCGTTCATGAAACCTGTTTGAGTCGTGTCCGAAAGTTTGTGGAAGCCCTAGCTGGCAATTAAGAAGCTTAAACCATATTTATGTGTTCTAAAATCGATTCGTCATCACAGTTAACCTTCTTTGGTAAAGTTTGTTTTGATACCATAGAGGATGTACTATTACCTCTGTTATTTGGTTTATTGATTTTTTTTCAAAAGTTGGTTTGCAAAGATTAGATTTGGTTTTACGAGTTTGATCACACACGGATCGATGTCAGTTAGAGAACCACTGAAAACTCACCATGGAGTACTGGACGGCTGTTTCGTCGTAGTACCAGATATATTGGCAGTACGTATCCAACACAGGGGTTCGAAACCAGGACCTTCCGGTGACAAGACAAGCTCATTGAACATTCAGGCACTGGGACTCGCCCAATTGAATGGCCAGTGCATGAATTCTAACTGCTACCAATTTGTGATTTAGTGTGACTGGCACCAACCAATTTCGTCGGCGGGAACTCTATCCCCACACGTAACATCTGGATGGACCTCACTGGTCATGACTTCTAACCAGAACTCCAGGAAACTCCGTCCGTCCTGTAGCAAGTCACTAGAGAGCATCACATTAATTTTTGAAAGTTTTGTTTGTAAGGATTAGATTTGGTTTTACGAGTTTGACCACGGATGGATATCAGTTAGAGAACCAGTGTTATTTTGACCTTCAGTATGTCCTTTTAATTTGACCTGTGTCTGCTTTCTCACCTCTTAACTCTTTATTATTTTCATATATAAATATTCCTATGACAAGTTCGTGTTTGGTCAGATTGTTGGAAATAAGTGTTGCGCAAAACAACCTTACATGCCATTCAGACAAAATACGTCTTCTTATTGTTTTGAATAAGGCATTTAGAAGACAAATTTCGTGAGAAGATATCGTTATTTCGTAGTTTCTTTACAACCTCTTCACAACTAACATGGTTAACAATAATAAAATAAAATAAAGTTCATGACAATTACTCAGTTAAATAAAAAACATAAGTACATACTAATGACCAATCATATTTAAAAAAGGTCAAGTAGTCAGTCCATGGTAGGCGAAGATTGAAGTCTATTGATTTTTGCACACAGTTTAGGCTGTGTGTGATTAATCCAAAGTGCTCCCGTCCCCTTCAATAACCAACCTTGAATTACAGTTATGTGATGAAATAATTGTGAAACAGTCATTAATATTGATTTTGTGACCTGACATTAATAAGTGATTAGCAATGGATGATGATGCTGGATTTCTATTCAGATTGCTCGCATCGGGATTTTCTACATGATTTAGTAACCATTTTGGAACAGGTTCTTTTACACGACCACATTGAAACATTCTATTGGTTCTACCTATATAGGGGTCACCGCAGCTGTAGGTGAACTTGTAGATACAGTTTGAAGTAGAGTCAACAGAATTTCGTCCTTTAATCGTAGGTACAGGGATCGAAAATGTTCGGCAATTGAGAAAAAGAGATGCGGCACAGAATGTGCGTTTGATGGCTAATGGTTATCCAGAAAACTTTCTCACTTGTCACAGTAAAGAAAGACCATATCTGGAAAAGACAGCTTCTATACCAAAAAAGCTATCTTTATTGACCTACCATTCAAGGGTGACCAGATTATGCAGTTGACAGGTAGCTCAAAGACTTTGGTCAGCCATAAGGCGCATATTCTGCGCCAAATCTGTTTCCCTCAAATCTCGAACATTTTTGATCTCTGTACCTACGATTAAAGGACGAAATTCTGTTGACTCTACTTCAAACTGTATCTACATGTTCACCTGCAGCTGCGGTGACACCTATATAGGTAGAACCAACAGAATGTTCCAATGTCGTCGTAAAGAACAAGTTCCGAAATGGTTACTAAGTCATATAGAAAATCCCAATGCAATTAATCTGAATAGAAATCCGTCATCATCCATCCATTGCAAAACACTTATTAATGTCAGGTCACAAAATCAATCAATATTAATGATTGTTTCACAATTATTTCACATAACTCTAATTCAGCGTTGGTTATTGAAGGTGATGGAAGCACTTTGGATTAATCACATACAGCCTAAACTGTGTGTACAAAAAACAATAGACTTCAATCTTCGCCTACCATGGCGAGTATACTTGACCTATTTGAATGCGATTGGTCATTCGTATGTACTTTTGTTTTTTAAATAATTGAGTAATTGTCATAAACTTCATTTTATGTTATTATTGTTAACCATGTTAGTTGTGAAGAGGTTGTAAAGAAACTACGAAATAACGATATCTTCTCACGAAATTTGTCTTCTAAATGCCTTATTCAAATTTATCAAAGGGACTAATTGTTTTAATCTTATTGCTTTGTTTAGAAATTTAAAACAATTAGTTGCCTTTATGAATTTAGATAAAGCAATAAGAAGACGTAGTTTGTCTGAATCGTGTAATGTTGCTCAACAATTATTTCGAACAATCTAATCACACTCGGACTTGTCATAGGAATATATATGAAAATAATAAAGAGTTAAGAGGTGAGAAAATAAAGTACACAGGTCAAGTTTAAAGGACACATTCAAGGTCAAAGCAACAATGAAGACCACTAAACCAAATAACAGAGGTAATAGTACATCTGCTATGGTATCAAAACAAAATTTACCAAGGAAGGTTTAATGTGATGACGAATTGTTTTCGATGAACGCATAAAGGTGGCTTAAACTTTCTAATTGCTAGGGCTTCCACAAACTTTAGGATACGCCCCAAACACGTTTTATAGATAGGTTTAAAAGATCTCTTAACGTCAATTTTATGTCCTGTCTCTATAATATGTTTCGCAATAGAAGAGCTAGGTCTCCTTTTCTCACCGTTAATAGGTTCTGAAGATTCCATTTGTTTCTGGAGCCATTTAGGAATATGCTCTGAAACCAGCACTTACTTGCATAGATCGATGAGTCCTCCCTATGTATGTGTGTCCACACGTACATTCAAATTGGTAAATACAGTGCGATGTGACGTCATTTTTCTCATGTTCGAAGGGTTTGGTCGGTCGGTCGGTTTTCGACATAGAACTTTGCACATATGTGCGCCAGTTCAAGTCGCCACAATCCATATAGCACGCAAAGCAACAGAAGAAAGTAGAAGAAATGAATAATATAGACAGTAAACAGATGTGTGAGACAAAGGAATAGTAGTAACGGAGAACAAAACAGTTTAATTGGGAATCATAAGTCACAAGGAGTGGATGCATCTGCGCCACTGAGAACGACTTTGAGCCATGTCACCAATTGTTTCCAACCATTGGTTTTTACCATCTCGAGGACCCCAACCAGTCAGGAAGTCTACACCTTCCTACGTGGCTTAAATTAACTGTTGTGGATTTCATTGATTGGTGCCATGTTTTCGTTTGACCGTTTTAAGGGTTTAGAGAGATATATTGGCTTTACATTCTCTATTATTATGACATTGGCTGCATAAAAAGTCTTTTTGACAGCAGCGTTCAGTCTTTGTCTAGTTATCAAGCTGTTTTGATGCCCCATATAGGGTAGCTTGATGTACACGTCTTTCTTAGGGGCGAGTTGGAGAGTGGGTCTTGGTGTTCTGACTACTTTTTATCTCCTGATGAACTTGTCTGGATAATTGTTATCAACCAGAGTTTGTGTCAACTTTCTTTCTTCCGCATCAAGTGTGTCTTCAGTGCATATTCGTTGGATTCTACTGAAGAGGCACCTTATTAAGGCTCTTTTATACCGAACAGGGCAAAAACTGTGGTAATTAAGATACTGTCCTGTCCAGGTAGTTGTTCTATAAATAGATCTTTTTATTGACCCATCAAGCCGTCGACTAAGCAATATGTCTAGGAAAGATAAACAGTTATCTTCCTCTTCTACAGACAAATGTAAGTGATATGCTGTTTTGGACTTCATTCATTCGATTTAAAATTGAGGTGTGTGATCAGATTGTTCGAAGTGTGTTGCGCAAATGCAACATTACACGATTCAGACAAATTACGTCTTCTTATTGCTTTATCTAAATTTATAAAGGGTACTCACTGTCTCAAATTAATTATTTATTGTGGTTTTTATACATTATAAGTAAAAAATACAGGAATCTGTTAAATAATCAATTAATTATTTAGTTAGTTAGTTAGTTCGTGAGTGAGTGAGTTACTTAGTTAGTTAGGATCCCTGTGATTTCTTTTTCATTCGTTATCTGTTATGTATTGATTTCAGAGTTCTCAATGTCGCCTTCTCCTCAATGAGCACTGTTTTTCGCCGCCATTTTCGCTTTTTTTTCTAATTGATATGTAAAAGTTTTTTAAATGCATTACGAAATTCCAAATTGAATATAGTATAGATGACTGGATTCAATGCTGAATTCACATAACCAAGCCATGTGCATGAGGACATCAAGCTACCAGCCGTTTCACAAAACCCGTATTGATCTGGTCCAAGGTAAATGCATAATCCAAGACTGACATTGATTGAAAAAAATGGTAACCAACAGGCAAGAAAGACACCTAGAGAAGGGAAAGAATAAAAATTCTATAATAATATTAATTAATAATATTAATAATGATAATAACAGTGTTAATATAATGTAGCGAATTTTAAGCACAGTTTGTTCCATGATATAAAAAGTCAATCTGAACGAAGAATATTCTTTTCAATAATTTCTCTTCAGGTTCTTACAACTATAAAATATGCAATATTTGTTGTCGTTACAATAAAGGCCAGTTATGCGGCAGATACATTTTTTAACGTAGAATAACAGATTAGTTATGGGTTGTCAAAATAAATAGTCGTATTTGTGTGACAAACGTGCTCTGGGCTGAAATCAATTACAAAATATTGTAAAATGGGAGACAATGGTGGTGATTAGTCATAATAGATTTGTAGAATATTGTGGGGTAGGAAAATTGACAAGTCAGTTCAAGGTTATAAAAGGTGTCAGGTGAGTGAGTGGCTAGCACAAAGTGGTCTGTGTTAAACAGGAGATAGTAAGACTGCAGTGGGAGGTTCATAATGAAATAACGAATATGTGAAATGAAACAGGTGGAGGCATATATTGAGAAAAGAGATAATATCACTAATAATAATAAGTCCGGGTAGTATAAATGGAAAATATGATAGTATTGAGAGAATGTTTGCATGAATGGCATAAATTATGACAATAATAATAATATTGGGGCACAACCCAGGTGCGTCACCCTAGTGAAATAATTACTAACAAGTTAAGAAAATGTGTTGAAAGAACTTTTAATGCTGGTAAACTGCAAGTCATATTTTCAACACGACCGATGGCGATTCCTCAATTGAAAGATGAAGTACCTAGACTAGATGAGCCACTTCTAATTGTATCTACCAATTCAACTGCACTTGTGGTGGAGCGAGTTTTATCGGCCGTTGCTCTAGGAACCTGATTTATCGTGCTCACTCGAGAACACCTCCCAGTATGGCTAAGTAAAGGTGTAGTAAAAATCATCAACAGTTCGATATTAGACCGCCTGGTTCAAACCAGCCACAAAATCAGCATTGAAGAATCATTCTCTACCATCATTGGTTGTGAACGCCATTGTCACCACCTTAAAATTTTGTATTATGCAGGATTACTCACACTACCACCACTACAAACACTGCATTAGACCTGATAATAAAAAAACAAAACAACAACCCTGAAATGTTATTTTATGATTGTTTAGTGTTGTTCAATCAAGTTAACTGTTCATCTTTGCGATAAACATTCTTAAATATCATTTCATAACTTCTTGTATGACTACAGCTTTACTGTCACCATGCATGGTCATATCATAGCTTCCACTACCCAATACTGAGATATTATTATATGCTGTTTATTTTCCTTTCTACTTCTTGGTATTTTTTCGGACTTTTTATTATTTTTGTGCTTTTTTTGTTGTTGTCTTTATATTTATGTTTTGAAATACTCCTTTTAAATGTTTGATAAAATTAGTTGCAAATATTGTAGATATGTGCTGAAAATTCCACACTGTACCACTAGTACTGTTTCTGAAATAAAGCAAATTATTATTATCTACCGGGTACCAAATAAATTGCCAAAAACATCCAGGTACCGTATCCAAACAACATAAACTATAGGGATTCGCCTGCAACAACCAGTGCTTTGTGTGCAAAGGAAGCAATTTCAGCCAATACTACTGCCCTGACCAGTCTTCAGTAGAGACTCTAAGTTCATGAATTTGTATTGTTAATTTTTTGCTGATTTTTCTGACATTCAGTTTATTGTTATGTTGATGCTATTAAACTGTATTCTATTGGTTTTATTATTGATTCAATACTAATTTAAACAATAGTTATGCCAGTAATAAAACTAATTCATTCACTTCTAATATGTATATTTAACTGTAGAACCTGACAATGAGGAAGTTATCGGAAATTCACATTCTTTGTTCAGTAATTAGTCTTTTGAAAATATTTTAAATGGGCATTTCTAATCAGTAACAACACAGATTTGTAGGATAATATGAGCTCCTTTTTATTTCGTCGATTCTTTTCAACTGTCTACATCCTAAGCAACAGTATTAAAATATACAAGCTACAAAACTTTTTTTCTGAATATACTTTTTTTCTCACAGTGATATGAAAATGACAATCAGTTCCACCTTTCTAGATCTCAACATAAAATAGGGAAATGGTGAAACGGTTGAAAAAAACTGTCGATAGAAAAGAAATTTGAACTGGTCAATATTGAAATTATCACAATTTTAGTCCAGTAGGTTACAACACAAAGCCTGAACAAAAAAGCTTCTCAGCAGAGCTGGAATGTAATGTTCAGAAAATTGGGATGAAGAGGAGCTTAGAATTATTGATAGGAACTTTATGGAAAAGAGGAGCGTTGAAAGTTTATATTGGAATATGGAAGAGAAAAAATGCCCACAAGAAGCAAAGGAATATTAAGAGGAAAATTTCATACTATCAGACTCTTTTCACTTTACAATACGACATGTTCATTAAATCAATCAAAAGTCGGTAGGTCTCCTCATGATATCAACTGTGGGTAGGCCCACTTCTTTTCCTGATTTATGTTAATAAGATTCCATCGGTAGTTAAGTCATCCAGCTTACTGTTTGCTGATGACATCAAGATATGGAGGGCTTTACACGATGACGGTGATCAACTTGCTTTGCAGGAAGATTTAAACTTGTTAAGTGATTGGTGTAAGCACTGGGCCTAGGAGATTAACTTAAGCAAGAGTGTAGTTATGCATGTATCTCATAGTCACGTGCACAATTACTCAATGAATGGCATTACTCTCCCAGTGGTCACTGAGTACAAGGACTTGGGAGTGGTTGTGCAGCATGACTTGAAAACAGCAACAAACTGTAGAGCTGCAGCCACTAAAGGTTTTCGAATATTATGGGCCATACGCAAAGCTTTTGCGAATTTTGACGCTGAAATATTTCGTATATTATATCTGACTTATATCAGACCTCATTTGGAATATGGGATCCAGGCAGCGAGCCCGTGTTTCAAATACGAAATAGACTTATTAGAAAGGGTGCAAAGAGTAGGAACTAAGCTAATAAAGGGTTTCTCAACCCTCTCATATGAAGAGAGGTTAAGTCGACTGGGTTTATTTCCACTGTCATACAGACGACTTAGGGGTGACCTAATACTAGCATACCGTATCCTAAGAAATTATTTTGGAGCTAATTTATCTAATTTATTTCTTCCTTCTAGCACCACCCAATTGCGAGGACATCACCTCAAGGTTCAAAAACCACGGTCGAATCGTCTGCGTTTGGAGATCCGTTTTTCGCATCTAATTGTGAACCATTGGAACTCCTTACCGGAACACGTCGTATCAGTGCCATCAGTTGATTCATTCAAGGCGAGACTGGACCTGCTGTGTGCAACAAATCGAAAGGATTAGCAAAGGCATATAGCCTACTATCTTAAATAAATTGTAAACTGTAAACTCAAAATGCATTTAACAGTTCAAATACACTTGTGGCAGCAAGTACATAGAAAGGATCGAGAGAAGATCGTTCGCTAGATTTTGTGAGAAGATTTTTAAATGTCTCCATATGAAAGGTAGCAATGTGTTTTGAAGTGCGATTGCCAGACATACGGGAAATATCATGGAAATTGTTCATGTTCTCAAAATAATCAATATACAGAGAAAATCATGATTACTTCTGTTCTCAGAGGCCACTGACATTAAAAGATCTAGTGACTAATCGTTCACTACCCTGCTAACCGTGACTCTTTTTTTCGTCTGTTTTTGTGTCTTTTTTCTGTTGCATAACATTCCATTTTGATGCTCACTTACTTACTGAGTTGAACTCATTATTAAGTTTTTCGAATCTACTTAATTGTTTTGTTTACCTTATAATTTAACTTTACTTTCACTCCCACCCTCCTGAACTCTCCATAATAATATGTATAAATTTACTGTGTTGTTCGGTCTTTTGTGTGTTGTCTCTAGTCTATCCTTATTTCCAAGATAACGCAGACGTCATTTTGAGGTGCGTGAAAGAAAATGAAATTTCAACGCTTCCAATCATCATTCTTAATCATAACATTATGAATAGGACAGCTTAAATTTGTCTAAGATGGCGTCGGTGGCACAGTGGTTAGGACTCTCGCCGACCATGCACATGGTCCGGGGTTCGATCCCCTGCCGGCGCACACCCGATATCTATGGTCGGCCTGCGAAATTTGGGCTACCGATATCCATGCTGAAAATGTCATACTTGTACTGAAAATACAGCGTGGCATCAAGCTGTAATCAAAAATAAAAATAAAATAAAATAAATAGTACAGACAGAACATATGCGGTATGGATCAGTTATAGACTGTGAGATTTGCATCATATATCAGCAACAGAGATCTCTGGGAGCGAACCAACCAGGAACCGATTGTCCAACAAATAGGCAGGAAGAAATGGAGATGGATTGGCTATACTCTGAGGAAACAATGCATCAAGTGACATCACTAGACAAGCCATTGCTCGAGTGGAACCCGAAAGGGAAGCGGTGAGTTGGTCGTCAGTGCAAGGGTGACTTGGAGGAGGTCATGTGAAGACGAGATGAAAACGTGTGGGAAGACATGAAGCCAGGTGAAGACTCTAGCAGTGAATATGATACATTAAGCCATTTTTGATGATCTCGATTATGGATATTAATTAGATTCAATTTCATAAAAGTTTTCTTACTGAAGCTGTACTGGTTAGGGAAACACTCATAACCAGGAAGCTTTGAACAACTGTTTCGTCTCAGTTAGAGACTCTTCACAGTAAACACCTATGACACCCACCTAGGGAATAAATCTATATTTTTCAGTTTGAGAGATGCTATTGACTTAGACTCCTAAGTCGCAGGTAAATCCAGACGACGAGTCCCAAATAGGACGAAATGCTCACTTTGGATTCCACTGCTAACCACCATCCACCAATTAAGTTCTAATTACATGCCTAGATATCGTCAAAGCATCTGCACAAGAAGCCGACATGTCAACCTGAGACCGAGCACTTCGGTGCAATCAATCGACTGGAAAATCTAAAATTCAATAAAATAATTTATATGACCCGTGGCCCAAGTGGTCTAGTGGATAACGCTTTGTCATTTGAAACTATGGGCACTAGGTTCGAGCCTCGGTAGGAACATCATCGCTCACTGGGGAATGCAGGTACATCCAGGTGACGAGTCTCATATGGGACGAAAGGCGCATCCTGGATTCCACTGCTAGTCACCATCCACTAATTAAATTCTTACTTCTGTCAGTTTGTAATACAGTGTCATCACCATCCATTGTTATGTAGGTGAGTATATGTTAAAAATCTTTCATTAGATTTTTAGGAACTACATCCCTTAATTATCATGTCTCATCGACTCGTCAAGCAATCTCCCTTGAAATCAGCTGAATGCTTCTACAACAGTCTCAAGGCTTTGAAATAAATGTTTCTTTATTCTACGCGTTCCTGGTGGAAAATGAGACCCAAAGCTTCGGTCTCGAAGTTTCGGGAGCAGTGGTTTTACCTATTTTTACGAGATGGGGTCAGAGAACTGGTGGTTAACCCATCGTTAATACAGGATGTTGAGGAGTACATTCGCTGAGGGGTCGAGTCCTGGGCCACGTGAGACATTGTTAGCGAGTATTCTACAGCAGAACCACCAACGCACCGAAATACTTACTAATTATGTATGTCGGGTTTTAACTTCCTTAGAAAGGGATTAAAACAAATGGGGATATATATATATATTAATAACTAATTGAAAATTTAAACGCCTCCTGCACTGACTGCCTACATTCTAATAAGTATAAATCTAATAAGTGAGTCTTTTTCTATGATTATGTAATCGAAATGAGATTTAATGCATGAATAATTCAAATTCATCGAAAACAATTTTATTGTAGAAATCTACTTGTAAATAGTTTATTTCATTGTAAAAGTGTCTAGTCGTCTAATTATTTCTTATTAGCGTAGAATTTCACTATTTAAAAGGTCTTCACGACTATTAGTACACATACTAAGTCGTCCTTTTAAAGGTAATATAATAAATCGTTAAATGTAGAGGAAATTAAATCTTCCATTCATTGAAATATCAAATCAATAGCCAGGATTTCCTTCGTATGAACTGTAATCAAAATCTGAGCAAATAGTCCCACAATATTTGGGTGGCTTACTTGTAACGACAGAAGACAAGGGCCAGGCAACAGATCGTTTCTCGAGAAAATCAAGAGTTATTTATAGATATTTAAGTACATTATTGTTTGTGGAAAAGTAACCTCTTGTGGTTGGTTGTTTTATTTTTATTTTTCCTTCACGTTTCCCAGTGGAACATAGGGCTTCAAGCTAGTGGCTTGAAGTTTCTATAGCAGTGTTTATTTTACAGGATGAGGTTGCTAGCCTCAGACCCAACCTTTCCTCTTCATCAGCATTATTTCTGGCTTAGTGAGGTAGAGGAGTGCGTCGGCCGGGGATCGAACCCCGGACCATGTGCATGGTTGGCTAGCGTTCTAACCGCTATGCCACCGACGCACCTCTTCTGATTTGACCGGCGGTAATAATATCTTCCATATTTCTGTTATTTGCGTTGAGTCATTTCTGTTGCATGTATTGGGTGTAGACTCAATGAAAAAGGATTCCGTAATCAACCTCTCTCTCCACCCACCTATGTTACTCTTTAGAATTTTAATCCTATCCCACTCTATTTTGTGGTTGTTTGTTAATGCGTGAAGTGCAGTTGCTGAACTTTTTTCTAAATTACTTATCTTTTCAGGGTCAACCATTCTTCCCTTAGCTAAATTCTTATGTTCTGATAATCTGACTACCCCCGACCTACTAGTCTGACCTATGTAATTGACTTCACAGTCATTGCAGGGTATTTTGTAAATTATATTATTTTGTTTAATTATTATTTACTCTTCATAAAACTTACCTAAAACAATAGCCAATGTTTTCGTCGCTTTTTTCTCTTTTTGTGACAGAACATTCTTATTTCTCGTTGAAGTATATTTTGGACTATTGTTAAGACATTGTTTCCGTGTAGATTTCCCACTACTTGAATCTAAATCCACTGGAGATGTTGGAGAAGGATCGATAGTAGTAATATCTGTCTTCTGATTATCCATTTTACTACTGAAATTTCCTCGAGAACTTTTGTTTGAAGTAATTATAGTTTTTTGACTACTGTTATTATTATGATTATTATACCGCTTGTTTAAATTTTGTGATTTAAAACACTTCGATTTACGCGCTCGATGTAAATTTCGCGCAATTATCTGATTACTTTGTTTAAATTTATCATTGAATAATGATAGATATTTACAGAATTCAATGCGAAAATTAAATTTCTTTTTTTGTGATAAATTTGTTTTAATCTGTTTAACTTTCACTGTTCTAGTATGACAAATTTTATTATGATTAATAAGATCGGTTTTATAAACATCACCATTTGGTGTATGATTTATGTATTGTTGGCAGAAATTTTCATCTGGTTGACATCTATACTGAAATACAATTGACTCATTATGATAATCATCAATACAATTACATAATTCATTAAAATTATATACACAAAAAGATTTTGAGCTGATTTCATTACGACAAAGTTCACAAATAGTAGTAGTATTTTCATCAGTGAATAACAATCCTTCATGAATATCTTCGTCGTAATCTTCTTCTTCATCATCAACATCATCATCATCATCGTCTTCTTCTTCATTGTCACTGTCAGTTATTGTTGCTGTACATCGATAATTCTGCTCAGCTGAATCATTTCTAACCTGTACATAATCGTCATCTACAGCATCTGCTGAACTTTGTCCAATACATTCACTAATCTGTGGCCAAGAATATTCTGCATCACTTGATGAGGATATTGAACTGCTATGCGTTTTTGTACAATTTAAACAAGTTTTGATTCTTGGTAGAGTAAATAAATTTATAATATTTGATGATTTAAGAGGGATTTGATGTTGACATGATGATTTATGTATCTCTGAAAGATTACTGTTATTATAACTTACATTATAATCAGGTATACGTTGAATCATTGAACATGGTGTATTCGGTGTTTGAACTGATAATTGAGAATTTCCTATTGGCATATGTACAGTAAGATTAGGCAAACTTTGTTCTTCCTCCCGGCGATCTTTTTCTTCACCATGTTCTACAATGCATTCTTTACCTAAAGATGACCTTGAAGGTGTATTTTCAGTAGATAAACTATCATAATGTTCAAGATGACAACATGTGAAAGTGATTTCATTATAATCTTCTATTGCAAACGGTGAACATAATGATGAGGCTGATGATGATCTACTTGAGCTACATCTCACATATTTTGGTGATTCAAAGGATTTTAAAATTTTTAAATCTATTCTATCAGGTATAATAAGTGAATCATTGTATCGATTATCTACACTATTCAAGGTTGTTGCAGCTGGGACTGAATTCTGATTGGTTACTTTTAAATAATCAATAGAGGTAGTCTGATTACAAGGTAATATGTATCGATCTAAATTATAATTTAAATTTGGTGATGGTATATCTAAACGAGGGCCTTCAAAATGGATATCATCAGAGAGATTTTCAGTTATTCCTTCTTCTTCCTCGATGAATTCATGATCTGATTGTGTAAATGAACTTATTGTACAATTATAATCACTCGGAATCAAGTGTGAAGGTTCTTTTTTATCTATTCTAGTAAGTGTAATCGCAGTTGCTGCCGTTGTTGTTGTCATTGTTGTTGTTAATGTGGGATATTTATTCTCCAAAAGATTAATTTCCTGATCTGAATTATTTTTACTATGAATTTTATTTTTTACTTTTAAATTATTTTGTTCTTTATTTGAACTTGTAATGTCAGTTAATTGAATTGTTGAGGAGTCATTGAATTGATGTTGTTTTAATGAGGTTTGTTGTTGCTGATGTTTTCTAGATTGTGATTTGTTCTGCTGGTGGTGATGATGTGATGGTGTCGGTGTCGGCTGTTGTGGATGATGTGCTGATGTTTGTGTTAAACGCAGGGACTTATGACGTTGTTTAATCAGTGCAAATATACGTTGATATACAACAATTAATATTATAGCTGGTAAATAAAATGAGCCTAATGATGAACATATGATGTAGAGAGCATTAAACGATTGACATATGGTTGGATCCTTATGCGTATTAATATTTAGACCGCAGACTAGCGGGATAGCTATTAAAAAGGAGACAATCCATACTAAAGCTATTGAGATTTGAACTCTACGCATGTTGTTATGCTTTGCATAAACAATTGGTTTTGTAACAGCTAAATACCTGAATGAGAAAGAAGAGAAAGAGTAAAGACAAAAATGGATGAATAAACTTCAAGAGTATAAATGGAAATTGTCAAAAGAAAAAAGAAAGAAAGAAATGTCCGTCCTTCTACGGACAAGGCAGAAGTAGGGATTGTAAATACTTCTTTTGTGCACAAAAGTCTACCTTAAATTCATGAATGGCTAAAGCCTCTGCTGTATTTAGAAGTCTGTAACAAAGAAAATGCGGCCGGCAAGTTAGCATGGATTCGGTAGATGATCTTAAAATCATGGGCGTGGTTGGTAGAGTGGCAGGATTCGGTTAGTTGTTGTTCTAGAATGGAGCTTCGCACACTTTTCCTTTACCCCTTGCTGGAATATGTTCTCGTATCCGTGTTGAAAGCGGCGTTCTCTGGCTTCGCTCAGTGTACTTTGCTCCATAAAAGCAGGTTAACTGATAGCTGCAAATGGAGGCAGCCAGATGGGGGAGCTTATCTTTTACAGAGACATCGAGAACAACTTGCTGCTGGTGAACGCCATTTGTAATTTTACTGCAAAAAACGTCTTGCTGATTGATTTAGATTGCATTAGATTGCATGAAATTATTATATTTATTGTGTATACTGAATTTTCAAGATGTATATTACGACCACAAATCAGTGTCATTAGCGAGTATATGTCCTAATACCTAACTTAGTACACCCCGATGGTCACGACTTCCCGTTAGAACTCCAAGGAATGAAGCTCTGAGACCGAAGACATTGGCTAGCGGTTGCACTATGTCGTGAACTGGCAGAAGTTAGAATTCATGGACCATTGGATCGGGTCCCAGTGGCTTAATGGTCTACGAGCTAGCTTCTCTTGTAACCAGACGGTGCTGGATTCGAACCCCGGTGAGTGCGTTCTGCTGAAGAGTCCCAAAATAGGCTGACGAAACAGCTGTCCAGTACTCCCAGGTCCGCTTTTATTATTATTACTATTATTCGACAAACTATGCTACTTATAATAGTAGTTTATGTTTACCAAAAATGACAATAAATCATTCAAAAAATAAATAAACAAATTAAAAGTTTTTATCATACGTCATCATCATCATCATCATGATTATCATCATTATCATTACTATTTAAAAATTGCAACCGATTAAATTAAATTTGTTTGAATGCATCGTTTAATGTTGTTGTTGTTGATCAATATGTTCAATGATTAATGTACAATCTCTGTATACAAAAGTGTATGCGTATATTACATCTTAGAAAACAGAAAAAGAAGAAACAACTTTCTTTTCATCCTTTTTTTCATCTACACGGATAGTATTCAAATTCATTATTTTATTTTGGGTAACATTTGTGATAGTATACATGAACTTAGGTAGGGATGAATACAGCTCTACAAGCAAATTGAGTGAGGGAGAGATAGATAGGGAGAGAGAGAGTGAGTGAGAGAATGAGAGGGGTTGGAAGACGATGCATCAGCGGGAGAGAGAGAGATGTGAACTGATTACTACTCAGTTTTACAAAAATGAGAATATTAGTTTTAATCGTGATAGTACACATAAATCTGCGTGTGTGCGTCTTTCAGAGAAGACTGAAAGCACCGATTTGAACAAGATTTAAAGGATATAAGTTGATGTTACTGTTGTAACTATGAGAAAACAAGTATATATGTATATATTCTCTGTTACAGCTCATCTATAAAGATCAAAGAGAGTTGGTTACGGCAGAAAGTGTGTTGTATTCGACTGGTTGGTGATAGCGCTGCTAATCGGTAAAAAGTATATATTATTATATATTATTGTTTCCTTCAATTCCTAGAGGAACATAGGGTTTCAGCCGTGCGTCTCCATTGCGTTCTGTTCTCTGCTAACGTTTTCACCTGGCTCCAAGTCTGCCCACATGCTTTCATCTCCTCTTCACATGACCTCCTCCAAGTCACCCTAGCACTGATGACCATTTCGTCGCTTCCCTTTCGGGTTCCACTCGAGCAATGGCTTGTCTAGTGATGTCACTTGATGGTTTCCTCAGAGTATGGCCAATCCATCTCCATTTCTTCCTGCCTATTTGATTCACATTCGGTTCCTGCTGTGTTGGTTCGCTCCCAGAGATCCTTGTTGCTGATCTTATCTGGCCGGCCATCTGATCTCGAGTATTGAGCGAAGACAACTGTTGTTGATGAAGGTCTGTAGTTTGTATGAGGTGCTCTTTATGACGCGCATTGCAAGTCTCTGATCCGTATAGCAAGTAGCATTGACTTCACATTGGAGTTGAAAATCCGGATCTTATTTTTGATGCTGAGTAGTGCTGTTGACCTCCACACAGACTTGAGTGTAGTGAAAGCTTGCCTCGCTTTTCCGATTCTTGCTTTGATATCCTCGTCAGTTCCGTCCACCTGTAGTTGAAACGATGCTTCCCAGGTAGGTAAAAGAGGTTGTTTCTTTCATGTTCCTCCCATTTATGCTGATCGTTGTCTGTTGTTACTACTTGTGGTGCTGCCAAGGAATCTTCATCACTTCAATCTGTTTTCTCTATGTTCACCTGAAGTCCTATCTTTGATTCTCGCCTTTTCTGCCAACTTGTTGCTTTTCGCTTGCATATCTTCCAGTTTGTGAGAAATCACACATATATTATCGGCGAAGTCCAGATCCTCCAAGTTTTTCGTGTGGGTCTATTTTATGCCTGTTTCTTCATTCCGCGCTGTTTGTCGCATTATCCAGTCTACTGTAATCAGGAATATCATTGGCGGTAGTAGGCAGCCAGCTTGTCTTACTCCAGTCCTCACTATAACAACAAAAAATGACTAGAGGCAAGAAGACAGGGGAGAGACTAGAAGAGTTGTGCTTGTCGTCACAAATAATTCTTTCAAACAAATTACTTAATACATTGTAAGAATTAGTTTATAGGGATTTTGAGGTAACTCTAAACTCTATAGCAGCTCAAACCGAAACTGCCTAGTGAACGGACAAATGACCTTGAGCAACCAACCAGGTGACTCTGTTTTATCCGAACGTAATTATGAATGCGCTACACCTTTTGCATTGCAGATTCGCTCCAGGTCTTGTTTACTACTGTTTGGAGAACGGACTGATGGGAAGGTTGAAAAATTGTCAATGTGGAGGAGTCATGCATATACAGCAAAGATACACTAGCTGCATTGATGGGTTTGTTTACAGGTGCAGTGAGTATTATTATCATTATTGTTCCCTTGAGTTCCTAGTGGAACATAGGGCTTCAACTGCACCTCTCCACTTGCTTCTGTCTTCTGCTGTACTTTTCACCTGCATCCATGTTGTCCCATACTGTTTCAACTCCTCTTCACACGATCTCCTCTATGTCACCCTTGCACGCCCCACTCGCCGCTTCCCTTTCGGGTTCCACTCGAGCAATAGGCTGATGCGCGATGTCACCCAGTGGCCTCCTCAGAGAGTGTCTAATCCATCTCCACTTTCTCCTGCATATTTGTTGAGCGATTGGTTCTTGTTTTTATTTTGTCCCATAGTTTCTTGTTGGTGATTCTTTCCGGCGGCCATCTTATCTTCAGTATAGAACGAAGACAGTTGTTGATAAAGGTCTGCAACAGGCTGTTGGAAATGCTCATTCTTTGTGACCCGCCAAGTTTCTGATCCGTACGTGTAGAAGAACTGACTTGACGTTTGTTTGTATTGAAAATCCGAATTTTGTTGTTGATGTTGAGTGAGGGAGATTTCCAGATTGGTTTCAGGTTGATGAATGTGTTTCTCGCCTTCCCGATTCTCGATTTGACATCCTCATCAGTGCGTTCCTTCTGTAGTTGAGACAATGCTGCCTAGATAAGTGAATGAAGTAACTCTTTCAAATCCCTCCCGTTGATGGTGATTGGCGCAGTGAGTGCCAAAGCAGAAAATCAGTTTGAGAAGGTATGTTGTTCTTTTATTTTGTTTACAGATTCCTTAGGTACTTTTTTCGCATAGTCTAAATTACGTTTAACGAAAATTTTAATGATGTTTCATTACTGCGTACTGAAAAGACCAGTAACAGCAACACCTTATGAAACAGAAAATTTGGTACCAGTACTGCAGAGATCTATCATCGTGGAAAATGAACTCGCTGACTCAAGTACTTGGCGGAGTTGGCGTCATCGTTCACTTTGATGAGACTATGTTCATCAAAATGAAATAAAATCAAGGCTATTCAGCTGTAATCTATAAATGTTATTGATTCGATGTTATTTAAACATTAATGTTGTTCATAACACTAATTCGTTTATTCACTATAATGTGTATATATAACTATAGAATCTAATGATGAAGTTATCGGAAAGAGTATTCTTTGTTCAGTATCCATTCTTTAAAAAATTCTTTCTTGTCTATTACATGAAGGGCAGGGTGCAGCAGGGAGCAATAAAGCAGACAGGGGAAACGTTAAACTTTTGGTGAATACGCCAAATTAATAAAAGAACTACACAGATAAAGGACACTGCCATTATTGTTGTGTTTTTTTGTTCAACCTGGAGAAGGAAATGAGACTTTTCCAAAAATAGAAATAGCGCAAGGAGGAAGTTGGAGACGTCAGACAGACCAACAGTCAGGAGACAAGTAAATAAAATTGGAGGAAATAGACTGTTGTCTTATCTAATTATCTGTTTGTTTTTTTTGTATTGTACGTTGTTTGTGACTTTCTTGAAATTTATTTTTTGGGGGAAAACAAGCAGAAAAATTAACAGAGGAAAAAACATGCCATGGTTTGGATGTATACAGACTGATAAACATCGCTTTTGACGTTTAACATGGTTTAAAATAGAACGGTAGGAAAGATTTTATTTTTCTTTATTGGTACACTAAACATTATAGGTGAAATGATAATCAATATGTAGATTTAAGATGATTGGAAACAATCGGCAGGAAGCTGTAGACTCAGGTTTCATGCTAGTTAGCACTCGTCACCAAGGCGAGCCTGACTATGTCACTGAGTGACTCCAGTCCGAATCTCAGAAAGAATATGAGTTTCTTCAAGGTCACGTATATGCCTTGCTGACCGACTGATGGGTGCCAACATGTGCGAAACCTAGGTCCATGTTTTCCTGTCGATTGCCTCCAACTATCTACAATCACCAATTCAAAGTGCACCGTGATGTCTAGCCACCTAGTGGCATGGCGGCGACATTACCCACTTGATTGATAGAATTCAGTCTGCACCAGGCAAACAAACGACTAGACACATCACACTAGTTACTGTTGGGTGTCCAATAAAATTGTATTTAGACAGGGTATCGTTGGCCGCGTTTGATTTCCGGTTGACGTACTCCTGAAAACCTCATCTGGTTTATTAACTAGTCGTAAACTTTGTTAGTGCATTTTCCACTCACATTAAAAAAAATATTTAGACAAGACCTGAGCTCATTATTGATTATGATTCCCTTGAGTTCCGAGTGGTACAACAGCATCTCCACTTAGTCCTGTTCTCTGCCGTCCCCTTTAGCTGGCCCTACAATTGCTCATAAGCTTCTGTCTCCTTCTCACACACAATATCCTCTATACCATCACCGGAAGACCTGCTCGTCATTTCCCATTTGGGATCAATTCGAGCGATGGCCTCGCGCGTTATGTCGTTCAATGGTCTCCACAACGTGTCCAATAAATCTCCATTTTATTCGAGATATTCCTTCGTTGAGCAATACTTTCGTGGTTGGTTTGTTCCTAGAGTTTCTTGATACTAATTCTCCCTGGCCAATCATCTGATCTTCAGTAGAGACCTAGCTAGGGAAGCATCTGTTGATACAGATCTGCAGTAGCCTCTTAGAAATGTCTTGCTTGACACCCGTATCACGTTTGTGACACATATAGATGGAATGACTTACTAAATCGGAATTCTATTTTCCAAATGCTGAGAGAAGCTGATTTCTAAGCATAATAACGAAGTCTCGTGCTGCCTTTCTCATTCTAGTTATGATAAACTTTATCCGTACTGATTACCGTAGATGAAACAATGGTGCCTAGATAAGTGAAGGAAGTGACCTCGTTCAAATTGATTCCGTTGATAATGATTAGTGCTTGGATGACATCTTCATCCCTTCTGTCTTCTTTATACTCACCATCAGTTTTGTCTTTTTCTGCTTCTTCTTCCAGCTTGTTGGTTTTCACTTGTATTTCCTCGACATAATACAACATTAAACATAAATTATCCAAGAATAAAACTTGTGCACTGTGGTAGAGTGTAATTCCATTATGGGTAAATTTTGTTCTGATAAAGTCTCACAGTGTTATACAGTAATGTTTACTGATGACCACGTTTCGAGCACAATTTATTACTGCTCATAATCATATCAAGGTAATCAGACGACTTCCTAAATTCATTTATATACTTCCATTGTTTTTCACTTGATTTGATTGGTAGTATTATTTTCCATATCTCGGGTATGAGTGATGAATCATTCCTATTGCATGTGTTGGGTGTAGATCCACTCGATGAACAAGGATTCAGTAATCAACCTCTCTCTCCACCTACCTAGATTACTTTTTAGAATTTTAACCCTCTCCCAACCACCATAGTGTGTGGTTGTGTGCTAATGCATGCATTGCAATTGCTGAGCTTTTTTCTAAATTACTTATCTTCTCTGGGTCAACCATTCTTACCTTAGCTAAATTCTTATGTTCAGACAACCTGATTAACCCCGATCTACTAGTTTGATGATTGTCGGAACATAAGAATTTAGCCAAGGTAAGAATGGTTGACCCCGAGAAGATAAGTAATTTAGAAAAAAGCTCAGCCACTGCACTATATGCAATAACACAACCACACAATAGCATGGTAGGAGAGGGTTAAAATTCTAAGAAGTAATCTATGTAGGTGGAGAGAGAGGGTGATTACTGAATCCTTGTTCATCGAATCTATACCCAACACATGCAATAGGAATGAATCATCACTCATACTCGAAATATGGAAAATATTACTACCAATCAAATCAAGTGAAAATCAAGTGAAAAACAACGGAACTATATAAATGAATTTAGGAATTCGTGTGATTACCTTGATATGATTATGAGCAATCAATTGTGCTCGAAACGTGGTCATCAGTAAACATTACTGTATAACACTGTGAGACTTTATCAGAACAAAATTTATCCATAATGGAATTATCCACGAAGTTCAAATCAACGATAGTCTTCTTGTCAGTCCATTTTATTCCTGTGTTCTCACTAACCACGTACGGTGTGCCATATAATCCACTCCACCACATTGAGGAGTATTATCAATGACAGTAGGAAGCGGCTTTGTCTTACTCCTGTCTTAACTTCAAAGGCTGACTTTTCCATTGTGGATCACTTGACATCCGTAAATGTAAAAGTGTCACTGAATTAGGTTGATAAAGGTTTGAGGCACTGCGTTCCATAGTTTTGAGTGAATGATAGTGTTAAATTACGCCTATTACATAACTTAACTAGATTATTGAATAATGATTTTCAAGAATTAGCTTGTAGGGATTCTATTCCTTTCAGGTTAGACCAGTGATTAATATCAGTTGGAGAACCATTGAAAACCAGCAAGGAGTACAGTACAGTTAGCTGTTTCGTCCTAGTTTGACACTCATCGGCAACATGCATCACTGCGTTTCGAAACCACGACCTTCGGATTGCAAGGCAAGCTCGTAGACCATTCAGCCAATTGGACCCGCCGGATTCAATGGCCAATTCATGAATTCTAACTTCTACCAATTTGCGATTCATCAGGAACATTAGCCAGTGTAGCTGGTGGGAAATCCATCCTCAAACTTAACTGGATGGATCTCACTGGTGACGACTTCTCACTAGAACTCCAGGAACCTCTGTTTTTGGTTAGTGAGGATTAGATTTATTTATACAAGTTTGACCACAGATTGATATCAGTTATGGAACCATTGAAAACTCACCAGGGGGTACTGGACAGCTGTTTTGTCACACTAGTTTGGGAATCATCGTCACTACGCACCCACTGTCAAGGTTCGAACTCAGGACATTCAGCCACTTTGAACCAACTCAATAGCCAGCCCATGGATTCTAACTTTTACCAATTCATGATTTTAGTGTGACCCTCAGGTGGATGAAGGAGTTTCCTGGAGTTTTAGTAAGAATTCGTGACCAGTGGGGCCCATCCTGTTGGAAATGAGGATGGAGTTCCCTCCAGTGACACTGGTTGGTGCTTGCGCTAAAATCATGAATCGATAGAAGCTAGTATTGATGGGTTGTTCATGGAATTGGGTCATAGTGGCATAATGGTTGTAATTGTGTAATTGTAATCGGAATGTCCTGGTTTCAAACGCCTACGGTGGGTGTTTGCTGTGGATGAATCCCAAACTAGGGTAACAAAACAGCTGTCCAGTGCTCGCTAGTTGGTTTCCAACGTTTCTCTAATTTAGAACAGCACATTTAAGCGAACAATATTGTAGTTTCAATTAGATCTCATCAGGCTTAACTCTAATACACCTACATAAGTTTACAAATAAAAATTCAAATATAAAACAATCATGGTTTTTTGTCTATAGGATAATAAGATGGTGAATATAAATTGTGCAATTAGTCATAATAGTAGTAATGATAATAATAATAATGGTTCTATCAATAACAAGGATGAAAAAGTGAGGCAATCTGTGAAAACACGAATAATGAAAAAACAGCATGATTAAACAAACAACTGTTCAGGTGGAAGTAGTCGATAAAGGCTAGTAAAAACAAATGAACCGATTCAGAAATGTTAGATTGTAAGGGAATTAAATGAAACACGTTTATAATGAAGATATGAGAAGACTAAGAGATGATAAGAAAGGGGATGAAAATATAAACAAAGGTTGGCGTAGAAGTCATTAGTTGGTTATGGCTTAATACGAACCTCTTTTGAATGCATAGTTTTAGTTTAATAGTTCGAGTTCCCATCGCCTCAGCTGTGTGCAGTAGACGAATACGAAATCTATTGGAAAGATTCGGTGGGATACGATAAATCACTTTGAAGGCTGTCGTTTTCTCAACTACATGACCACTATCAATTAAGTGTGACAAAATTGAGCTACGAATTGTTTTTATCTGTCCTTTGCCAAACCACCACGATGGGAGATGTTCACTTACACGTTGGTTGGTTAAGCTGTCTAGTAGTACGCCCAACACAACTGTCACCGCAGGAGCACAGTTGAATTGATAAATGCACATAGATGTTGCAAAACCATCAAGCTTATCCTTCGTTTGCGTCCCAATCATTCGTCGACTAGAGAATGACAAACATAGGTGTGCTGCAATAAAATGTTCTTCGTATACTTTTTGAAAGTCTTTGGAATAGAATCTCACTTGATAAGTCACCATTAAATTGTAACTTAATAAATAATTGATATTAATCCCTGGTCTTACCTAAAATAATAGTGATTCGTGAATGACCTCTTGTTAATCTAATTTACTTGAATTGACATTGTGAGTAGATTTTTTTCTCTATTTGTGCATATTTCTGTACCTATTCATTCAATAATTCTCTAAATAGTTAATGAGTTAGAATAAGTAATGAAAAACAAGGGCATATGGGGAGGGGTTTGAGGCGGGATAAATATGGGTCATATCGTTAGACAGTGTTGAAAGGTGTCAAAATACCTTTCAAAAACATATTTTTTTCTTTTCCTTAGCCTTAAAATATTCTCTGATGGCCTGTTTTTCCTTTTTTTCTTCATTATGAATTGTTTGTTATACGTCAACTTGCATTTTATGTTAACCTTCTTGTTAAAATTGTTATGCTTACATCCTTGAGGTGATGACAAGTCTTTCTGCCTTTATTTTCTCTAATCTAGAATAATATATTTTCGCATAATTTTCAAGTATTGCTTTTGTAGGGATTTTGTTTGATTGTATGGAGGATTTCATCATGAGCACTGACATCAGTTAGAGAACCACTGGAATATCTGGGAGTACTGGACAACCGTTTCGTCCTAGTTTGGGACTCTTCATCAGTACGCACCCACCGACAGGGTTTGAACCCAGGACTTTCCGGTTACAAGACGAGCTCGTAGACCATTGAGCCACTGAGAACCGAACCAGTAGGGTACAGCATGTTGAAGATGAGGCAGTAACTCATCGAAGAAGACATTGCGAAATGGTCGTGCCATGCCGTGAATTGGTAGAAGTTAGAATTCAAGGACCATTCGATTGGGTCCCAGTGGCTCAATGGTCTACGAGGTCGCTAGCCTTTTAACCAAAAGGTGCTGGGTACTAGCCTCGGTAGATGCATACTCATGAAGAGTCCCAAACTAGACTGACGAAACAGCTGTCTAGTACTCCCAGGTTTTCCAGTGGTTCTCTAACTGATGTCAGCTCATGATGAAATCCTCCATATTTACGCATAAGATTGAATGAGGTGAAGAATGTGATTTAACTGAAGGGGGAAATGTCTACTTTCGGCAGCGTACCATAACAGAGTGTTACTTTTCTTATGGTTATCGTCTAATTTGACTGGAAAGTACCTCGAGACACAACAATATGAACACCTGATCACATCAGTCCAAGGGTGTCGTGCTGACAATCACGAGAGGTGGAAGAAGAGGAGAAAAGGAAGCTAGAGAACTCTCCCATTCAGACATGAACCAAAAACCGAAACACGTAGTTCAGCAGATAGGCTTTTCTCGTCGAATTCATTTCTGTTCTTAGCTGTGCAATCAGAAATTTACACAATCTCTCTTTTTTTATGAAAGAGGGTAGTCAAAGAAAAGATGAGTTGTCATAGTCTTCGCTTTCAAGTATTGGTTTGTAGGGATTTTGTTTGATTGGTTGGAGGACTTCATCATCACTCCGGTGGGTGTGTATTACTGAAGAGTCCTAAACTAGGACGAAACAGTGGTCCAGTAGTCCTTGTGACTGGTTTTCCAAAGGTTTTCTAACTGATGTCAGCTCATGATGAAGTCCTTCAACCAGTCATAATTGTTAATATTAGTCAATGAATACATGACAGGGTTTGAATAAGTGTGCCAGGGTTACGTAACAAGATGAACGACTTAATGACGAATAATTTGTTATCAGAATGGTCATAGTAACAAGTGAAAATGTAGAATTACTTAGCAGTTCTAAAGAAATACACCAGTTATGAGGAGTTATCAAATAAACAAACAAAAATCAAGTCGGTAGAAATTAACGAGGTTGCTGTCACGATATTTGAAGTGGTTGAATAACTTTCTTTTGTATGTATAGTTCTGGTTTCTCTATCTGAATGTTTGAACCTTCAAGAATACAAAGAGGATCATGAAATTTTATTTCCTTTGGTAGACCGTTCTTCACTTTGAAGGTTATCTTGAAGGAGACGTTTGTTTGGACGGAATGGTTAATGATTACATGGTGTTTAATTATTGCATTCCTTGTAGAGCCACCACTACCTTTTTGTAACCATATGTGATTGTGTTCTTGGATGCTTTTAGTGAGGATTTGCGTAGGATGACCAATGTACGTGCCTTTGTAAGAGCAGAAGAGCTCGTATATATATAAGTTTCCACATAAGGGGTTTGCTTACGCAGACCTATGGATCATTGGAGAATACTACACTTAGGCGTTTCTGCGAAGAATATTCTTTATTGATCTTATTACGTAACTCGGTTACACTTATCCAACTCCTATCATGCACTCATTGACTAATATTAAGTACTATGAATGTGACAACTCATCACTTTTGTTACCTCCCTCTTTCGTGAAAATCAGATTGTATATAAATGCAACTACGTGCAGCTAAACAGGAAAATGAATTCGCCGAAAACAGCCTCCTCTTTGAACTATAAAGATGTTCTATAGTGAACTCCTTCTTAAACATACTTAGCTACCTAAATTAATAACATTGGCTTACTTTCTTGTACTTTACTGTATTCCTTCTTTTGTGTATCTACTGGTTCCGACTACATTAGCACTATGAGTATTACAAGATTTTCCTGTCATTAACCATCATGTAACTATTAGTTTTGTGGTTGTTGTTGTTTTTTTTGTTCGGCAATAATAACTGACAATCATTGGTTGTGAACGCCATTGTCACCACCTTAAAATTTTGTATTATTCAGGATTACTCACACTACCACTACAAACACTGCATTAGACCTGACAATAAAAAACAAAACAACAACCCTGAAATGTTATTTTATGAATATTTAGTGTTTGTTTCAACCAAATTAACTGATCATCTTGACGATAAACATTCTTAAATATCAGTTCATAACTTCTTGTATGACTATAGCTTTACTGTCACCATGCATAATCATATCATAGCTTCCACTACCCAATACTTAGATATTATTTATTATGTTGTTTATTTTCCTTTCTACTTCTTGGTATTTTTTCGCTTTTTATTTTTATTATTTTTGTGTTTTTCCTGTTTTTTTTGCTGTTGTTGTCTTTATATATTTTTTGAAATACTCCTTTTAAATGTTTGATAAAATTAGATGCAAATATTGTAGATATGTGCTGAAAATTCCACACTGTACCACTAGTACTGTTTCTGGAATTATTATTGTATTTCTTTATTACTTTCAAAAACTCATTTCACAAGGATTAAAATTATCAACAAACATATCCATACACTACATACACATAAACATACACAATGTCATAGATTAAAATAAAAGTAGATAATATTGAAGGATTTCATCATGAGCTGACATCATTTGGAGAACCATTGGAAAACGCCCACAGCGTACTGAACAGCTGTTTCGTCAGCCTAGTTTGAAGCCCTTCATCAGTACGCACCCACCACAGGAGTTCGACCCTAGGATCTTTTGATTACAAGGCGAGCTAGTTCGTAAACCATTCATCAACCACTGGGATCCGACTCCTCAATGGCCAGCTCATGAATTCAAACTACTGCCAATTCCTGTGAGACACAGCGCGACCACTTCCTAATGTCTTCGACGAGTAACTGCCTCAACTTCAACCTGCTGTACCCTACTGGTCACAGCTTCCCACCAGAACCCTAGGTTAACTGCCTGATGATGATGATGGTGAAATCCTGCAACCACTCAGACAGAATCTCTACAAAAACCAAATCTTAAAAGTGTATATATTTTGTTTTTTCCTAGAAAAATAAGTTCATTTAAAAAAAACTGGTATATCATTTCAAATTATCTATTCCCACGATACACAAATAACATGATCTGATAAAACAACCAAGTTTCATCCCTTAAATAACAGTTGAAATTTTAAATCTCAATTTCATATAAACAAGATAAACTGATCCTTCCACGCACACACACACACACACACCAATAAACGCACAGACACATAAGAAAACCTGATGTCTGAAATGAACTTTAATCACCACAAGCCTAATGATAAGATGGAGAGTATTATTTTGTCTACCAAAGTCAAAGGAGATGAAAATAAAGATTTCAGGGAGAAAAACACAGGATTGATGAAAACATGATAAATTTACATCAGTTATAATGATAACAATAATACAGTTATAGTATGGTGAGTGCTACTTATAATCCGATATAAGTAGTATATCAGTAGGCGAGTTCAGAAAAGCAACAATATGTTTCCGACAATGGAAAGAACAACTGAAGAGCAGGTTTGTGAGGACAACTTTAGAAACAGTTTGCGAAATTCAACAAGCTATCGAATTCGGTGATATTCAACCAATTTGCAAAAGATGTACAAATAAAGCATTGTGGATACGGTATCACAAATTTATGTACACATAATCTAATCCATACCATGGAAATTGAGATTGTTGGTTCCATGTTATTCTGCACAAACCAACATTGTTCTTGCTTTATTCAAATATTTTTGTGATGACTACAAATAACATTATTCTTATAACCTCAAGAACCTCAAAAGAATTTACTACTAGTTAGTTGATGTGTCTGGTATCCAACTACTCACGTGATTCAATGAGTAGCATATAGTATGATGAATGAATTTATGCCGGAGAGAATTGACTGAAAAGAATATTCTTTAGACAGATAGACTTTTTATTTCTAAATATGGAAATATCTCATACCCTTAAGCATATTAATAACTACGTTAAATAAATAAGAAAGTAGGCTATTGATTTAACCTGGCATGACTCTAAAATTTATAGATAATCATTGTCATGAATTTGACTGTTTGGATTTGATTTGTTTCAAGTTAGCGCAGCCTTGGAAAACCAGTAGAGAGCATTGGACAGCTGTTTCGTCATAGTTTTAGACTTTTCTGCTGCAAGCACCTACCGAGGATCAAACCCAGTACTTTCTTATTACGTGGGGAGCTCGTAGACCATTCATTAGCCTCTGAAACCCAAGTGAATGGCCAACCCATGAATTCTAACTTCTACCAATTCGTGGTTTTCTAGGGTGACTGACACCAGCTAATGTCATCTTTGCTGCGAGTATCTGTCCTCACTACTAACCGACTGGATGAACTCCACTTATTGGTCGCAATTTCTCACTAGAACTCCAGTGAACTGCATCATATGGCCAGTAACTAGACAGCATTAGATTAATTCATGGATCATTGAGGTGGGTCCCGGAATCTGAACGGTCTACGAACTTGACTTGTAACCCAAAGATCTTAGATTCTAACTCCTGTGGTGGTGATTGAGTACTGCCAATGAGTCTCAAACTAGCCAGACGAAACAGCTGTCTGTCCAATACTCCTTCGGTGGTCTTCCAGTGGTTCTCTAACTGAAATAAATAATTATTGGAAAATATTGGAATATCGACGCTGCAATTCATCATTTAATTAGGCAAACAGATGGAATGTCATTCCAGAAGATGACGATTTATCAATGGTGGGTGGTAGATAAATTTATTTCTTCGCATTCCAAGTGAAACATAGAAAAAATGAGTTCATTTCAAACTGGCATATCATTGCAAATTATCTATCCCATTGCATATACACATATATATTCATATATATGATCTGATAAGAACTCAATTTCATCCCTAAATCTTAGTTGAAATGAAATTCTGAATTTCATTTGGATAAGATGAACTTTCATAAACAAACCGAACTGTTGTATAGAATGTACTTCAATAGCTATACAACTGATGATAACATGAATACCACTCATTGTCTGAATTGATGTAAAAAAAGAGAGGAAAATAGGGATTTTGGTGAAAAAACAAAACAAACAAAAGGATTACGGAAAACGATTTAAGCAAGTAAATAAACATTTTCAGTAAATTCTCATCAGGCTTTGCACAATTACATAATGAAATAACAAAACTTATTACATGAGGGCGGACACCCTGAAAAGTTTCGTAAAGTCTTTGCAGGAAGAATAGATAGAGTGAGAAATGCCGTCAAACGGTACGAAAGAAAAGTACATCTTAATGTATGGCTTTACTGTTTAAAGGAGATGCAGCAACTGAATTACTGGCTGGCATTAAAACTTTGGTAATGTAATAGCTAAATCATTCTCTGCCTAAACATTGTGTTGAAAATTCTCCACTCATTGTACAGTTCCAATGCGCAGATGTGAAGCAGAAGCTACCGGGTCTGATAACCTTATCAATTTGCATTTATAAACTTAACCCTTCATTTGGAGACATTTACGTAGGCAAAACATAACTTAGAAAGTTCACCGTCGCCTTCTTGAGCACTATCAAAAATGGTTAGTTAGGTAAGGGAGACGTACAGCCGATTAAACTCTCCATATTTGTGCATCTTGTAAGGATACGCAGTACAAAAGATTCACAAAAGTTCAACTTTTACAATTCTATACAAGGTGCCACCTCAATTCCCTAGACTGGCACGTCATTGACTGTTAAGCTTCGTCGCAACAATAGCCTCTATGTTCAGAAAAGGTTTTTTCTATCTCTCTTCCTCCCTTATTCTTCATTCCTGACCTGCAATAATTATCTTTCCGGATGACCCCGGATAAGTATAAATGTTATCTTATTGTATTTTTACTTTGTTTGTAATGCTAACTGCACTATCAATATCATACTGTGCTGTTGAGAGCTTGCCTAATGTGGTTGTAAAATTGGATCATTCAGAGTATAGCTCTGAGCATAGCCTAGAGGTCACTAATGCGAATCATGTCATGATGTATATATATGTTTAAAATGACCTTGAGAGGCACTAATCTCATTAATGAACTGAGATAGTTATAATAGAGAAGATTTGTAGCTCAGGTGGATGATTTTGGTGTGGTTGTGTTCTCTGAGCTGGATGGTTTGGTTGCGAAGCTTTCATTGCTCTACTGAGCAACATCTTCAGCGCATACTTCGATGTGAAGTGAGCTTTTAGAATTCTCTATGAGTTTATTAGTCATCTCTTCTGGTAACCCTGAACGTGATTGGTTGTTTTCGTGTGACATTTCACCCCCTTGTTTGCTTGTCTCGATGCTGGCTGCTTCTTTGGTCTGAATGTCGTTAGTCATTCCTTCTGCTAAGCTTGAACGTGATTGGTTGTTTTTGTGTGACTTCTCACTTTCTAGTTCACTTGTTTTGGTGTTGACTGTTTCCTTGACCTGAAGTTTGACTTTGCTTTTGTGTGAATTTCTTCGTATGGATTGGTATATTTTGTCAATCTCTATGTGTCTATTGATTGCTGATTCATTTGAATACCAGGCCTCTAGGAATTCTCTGGCATTTTCGCAGTTCCCTTTGTCTAAGATTTGAACATTGTCCCAGTTAAATTGGTGCCCGTGGTTGTCTGCATGTAGTGATATGAGGGAGTGTATGTCGTGTCTTTTGACAGCTAGTTTGTGTTCGTGAATGCGAAGACGAAGAGGGCGTCCACTTTGACCAATGTAATGTTTGTCGCAGTCGTTGCAACTTATCTTGCAGATGATGTTAGTTTTGTCTTCTTTTGCCGTTGAGTCCTTTGGTTTACATAGAACTGAGTGTAGTGACTTTGTTGGTTTATGAGCGACATCGATTCCAAAAGGTTTGAATAGTCTTGCAGTGATTTCGGAGATATCTTTTAAATATGGTAGGACTACTTTCTTTGTGTTTTCGCTGGTGGCCTTTGATTTGATTGGTTGAGCTGGGGGTAGATGTCTTTTGATGAAGTTTCGTGGGTATCCATTTCTTTGGAAGACGTCCATAAGATGATTTTCTTCAATTTTCCTCAAGGCGGGAGTGCTGTAATGAGTCCTGGCTCTCTTGAACAATGTACGTATGCAGCTAATTTTGTGTGATGTTGGGTTGTTACTGTTGTAATTGAGTATTTGATCCGTGTGCGTTGGTTTTCTGTATAGTTGGGTTTCTAATTTTCCTGTAGTTGTTCGTTTGATTAAGACGTTCAAATCTTAGACAAAGGGAACTGCGAAAATGCCAGAGAATTCCTAGAGGCCTGGTATTCAAATGAATCAGCAATCAATAGACACATAGAGATTGACAAAATATACCAATCCATACGAAGAAATTCACACAAAAGCAAAGTCAAACTTCAGGTCAAGGAAACAGTCAACACCAAAACAAGTGAACTAGAAAGTGAGAAGTCACACAAAAACAACCAATCACGTTCAAGCTTAGCAGAAGGAATGACTAACGACATTCAGACCAAAGAAGCAGCCAGCATCGAGACAAGCAAACAAGGGGGTGAAATGTCACACGAAAACAACCAATCACGTTCAGGGTTACCAGAAGAGATGACTAATAAACTCATAGAGAATTCTAAAAGCTCACTTCACATCGAAGTATGCGCTGAAGATGTTGCTCAGTAGAGCAATGAAAGCTTCGCAACCAAACCATCCAGCTCAGAGAACACAACCACACCAAGAACTGAGATAGTGAACAACCAATAAGACTCGAAAGATGATAAGTAGGGTGAGAGATAGCCAAGCCATAAATCAATAAGTCGGGTCAGAGAAGTACAAACACACACATGTAAAATGACATGTAGGAAATGAGGTCTGTATATATCAACTTCGAAATGATTCAAGTACGTTTGCTGGTGTGTGTGCGTGTGTGAAAGAAAGAGAGAAAGATTGACTGTATGAAACTCAGAAAAAAAGACAGTCTGTATAAAACCACGATAAGAGAAAACTAGTCCTTAGATAATATAGAGTTACACTGTCACAGCTATTTCCTGATATCCAAGTTGGCCAGACTCTTTTATATTCAGACTTTCATCAATAGAAGTCCATTTCTCTGCATCCTGAATATTAGAGAGCCAATCACAAAAGATAAACAACAGGAAACGCTGACAACGAACCGAGCAAGAATCCAATGCCCAGGAAATATACAGTGGGAAGGAAGACGAATCCTACACATGCTGAACAGGCCTTTGGTTGATATAGCATTTCGGGCCATTGCATATGGGCAAATGTGGGGCCAGCAAAGGAGTATTGCGGATTTTATTATTACTCACTTAAGTTCCGATTGGAAAATGCGGCTTCAAAACCACACTTTCACTTTTCCCTACTTCATACCGTCCTCTTCAGCTGTCTAACTCCACGAGAGCCCATAATCTCTCATCTCCTCCTCCTTGACACACGATCTCCTCCATGTTATTCTCCAACCAACGATCCACTTGTCGCTTCCTGTTTTGATCCCACTCGAGCGATGGCCTGCACTGAGCGCTATGTCATTCGACAGCCTCCTCAATCTATGCTCGATCCATCTCCGTTTTCTCTTACATATTTGTTGAGAAATCGGCTCTCCATTGGTTCGTCAGCAGGCAGAGTTTCTTGTTACTAATTCTTCCTGACCAACCAGAAGGTCATTCGATCTTCATTGTGGCGCAAGAAGAGAGGCAACTGTCGATAAAAGTCTGCACTTATCTGTTAGAAATGCTTTTCTTGACACGTGTTCAGTGCAAGTTTCTCACCCGTATAGAAGAAGTGACTGATTGACCCAACATTTGGTTGAATAGAATCCGAATGTTGTTGTTTATGCTGGGGCAGAGTGTAGAAGATTTGCATACTGATTTAAGGTTGATGAAGTCGTATCTAGCCTTCCCAATCTTCTCTGGCTGACTTTGACGTCTTCATCCTTGCTGTACTCATGCCTGTAGTTGAAACCGTGTTCCCTTGGGAGATAAGTGAAGGAAGTAACCACATTCAAATCTCTCCTACTGATGGTGATTAGAGATGGTTGTTATTGCTGTTTCTGTGGACTGGTTATCTTCATCACCTCCATGTTTACATTCTCTATGTTCAACTGGTGTCCTGTCTTCACCACCTGCTTCTTCAACCAGTTTGTTGGTTTTCGCCTGTAAGTAAGTCTTCAAGTTGATTGTGTGACATTCAACATAAATCATCGACACGCGAAATCCAGATTTTCTAGAGTCTTCCGGTTGGTCAGTTCAACGTATTATTGTCTTCTCATTCCCATAAATAGCCTACGGCATAATCCAGTCCAGCAGAATTGGGAATATTATCGTTGATGATGTTAGACAGTGGCCTTGTCTTACCGCTGTATTCAATTCGAACGCCTCACTGGGTTTTCCTTTGTGGACCACCTGACACGTGATGGCATTGTCATATAGCCAGCTGTTAAATGAGATTGATAAAAACTTGGGCACTGCACGCGTAGTGCTGAAGCAGTTTCCAAATTACATCTCGGTCAACACTCTCTGTCGAAGGCCTTCTTACGATCGACGAAGTAGTTGAGATAGAGGTTTGACTACCATTCTATGTTTGTTCAGTGATGATGTGTAGAGTTGCAATTCGATCAGCACATATTTTGCCTTTCTTGAATCCAGCTTGTTCCTATTAGCGGAGTTCTGTATCCAGTCAATCTTTTATTCTCTTCAGGATGACGCAACCTGGTATTTTACTTCACTTTAAACCGAGGTGATGAGAGATGCAGTAATCACCAGTATCTCTCGTCTACGCCGAAAACCTTCAGAACGGCTAGCCAATCTCTCAACCTTAACTACTTAAGCCAGAGTACACTTAAGACGAGACGGAAAGTAACGGTATATTCTGAGCAGAATCGTATAATTCAGTTAGTCTATTTCCATTATGAATAAGATTTTATTTTTATAAACCAAACAGTGTCGTGCAGCAATATTAACTGAACAAGTTTTATACTTATTTCAATTAGTCTATGATCCTGACCAATAAAATAGTAGGCATTATTCTACGTAGGCCAATTCTGATTGGTTTATTTCCAGACTGGATATCGATCACTTGTGTAGGCCAATTCTGATTGGTTTATTTCAGTACTAGACATTGATTACTATATCAGGCGCTAGTTATAAACGAAATCCAAAGTGAAATTAATCCGAATCCCTAAAAATGTAGCTTCCATCAATATATATGCGAAAAGATACTTCGCCCATTGTTAGAAAGACATATAAAACAGTCATCAAGCAATAGCAGTAATGATTATCATACTAACAATAATGTGATATTTATTTTATAAATTTATATTGTCACGAATAACTTACCTGTCTAGACAGATAGCCACTAAATTGAGAATTGATGCTGTACAAAATAATACATCGAACATAATGAATATATCACAGATAACTGTTCCGAACACCCAGTAACCATTGACAACCTAAAAGTGGATAAATGCAATAAGAAAAAAGAGAGAAAAAAAGGTGAAATGTGAACATGAATTGTTTACCTATAGGGGAAAAGTAAACAAACTATTTTTGAATGATAAGTGAACATGTAACTATCACGAGAGAAAAACTAACTAACTAACTAACTAACTAACTAACTAACTAACTAACTTGAGAATGCTATTAACAGTATCTATGAGATATTTATACATGTAAAGAGTGAGTTAAGAAAAATGCGTTGTGTCTGGATTTCGCAGATGATATAAGTCTAATGTCACACAAACTCGAAGACTTACAGGCAAAATCCAACAAACTGGCAGAAGAGGCTGGCAACGAAGACAGAACTGCAGGTGAACATAGAAAAGGCGGAGGTGATGAAGGTACCAAAGTACCACCTCCAGCAACAACAATCAGCAGCAGTCATCATTAACGGGAGAGATTTAACAAAGGTTACTTCCTTCACTTATCTAGAAAGCATCGTTTCAGCTACAGACGGCACGGATGAAGATGTCAAAGCCAGTCAGCCATCCAGAGAGGATGAGAAAGGCAAGATACGCCTTCATCAACCTGAAATTAGTTTAGAAATCTTCTACACCAATGTCAAGTCAGTCCTTCTATATGGGTCAGAAATTTGCACCGTGTGTAATGCAGAGGATTTCCAACAGCCAGTTTCAGACTTTCATCAACAGCTGCCCATTTCGTTGGCTGCCTCCGTAGTGAAGGTCAAATGGACAGCCAGAAAGAATTAGTAACAAGAAACTCCTGTGATAAACCAACCAAGAGCCGATCGCTGAACAAATATGTAAGAGAAGATGAAGATGAGTAGGGCATACATTGAAGAAATCGTCGAATGACGTCACGCTCGATGCGTGCTATCGATCGAGGGGAATTTCAATGGAAAGCGACGAGTAGGTGGTAGGTGCGGGGGTGATGTGGAGGAGATCATGTGATTTGGAGGAGATGAGAGATTATGGGCGATCGGGGAGCTAGACAGCTGAAGAGGCTGGCAGGAAATGGAAGAAAGTGGAGACACGGTGTTGAAGCCCTGTGTTCCACTCTGAACCCAAGGGAATAATAACATAATTTGTATGAAGACTTTCATTACAAACGGGAAAGGATTAGATTTAACAAGCAATGAAAGCTATGGTCACATCTTTGCCTTTCAAACGGAACATAGAAAGGACTTCAGGCTTTCAGGCCTGAAATTTCACTAGTGTTGCAGTCGATAGTCTTTTAATGGAATAACTGTTTGGTAAATCCCACCTGAATGAACTAATCACAATGTTTATACTTATTTGGATGTTTCAGTTAACTATGGAATAATGATCCGCTTTCCTTCTAACTTTGGAATACTGTCTGTTAACTCAATCGTTATTATTTTTCCACGTTCCTGTTTAATCTCTAATTCTAATGCTCATCTTTGTGCTTCTGTGATGATATTGACTATGTGTTGTTGGGACTATTACTGATGAGTACAAAAAGGTTTCAGGTTCGTCAAAGGGTTCAGCAATAGAATACTCACCGACTACGCGCGTCATCATGAGTTCAGCTACCCATCGACACACTCCTAAACATGGAGGGAAGGATGGGTTTGTATCTAGCAGCCTATACTGTAAAAGACAACACCATTGATGCAGAAACTTGAAACATGGAGTCTTATGTTACATCCGGAATTATGTCGAGCAATTCTTCACATCGATTGACTTTTCTCTTCACCTAAAATCATAACATGAGTACTGATAAATTGTTATTGATTCTAATAGTTTGACTAATAGTCAATTAGCCCATTCTATTCCCACCACCACTTAAAATTGTAGAATGCAGCCGAATAATTTAAGCTTTCAAAGGAGTTGAACTTGTCTCACGTCTTTCATGTATTTACCATATGAAAGGTCTTTATAGGTTCTTAAACATATATCATTTCCAAGAGTTTATATGCAGGGATTTGATCTGCTTTAAATCTCAAGACCACGGTTAGATATCAGTTGAAGAGATATCAAAAACCACCAGGGAGTACTGGACAGCTGTTTCGTCCCACCAGTTTGTGACTCATCATCATCACGAATCCACCATAGGAATTCGAATCCACGACCTTCCGTTTATCAAGCAAGCTTGCAGACCATTCGTTAAGCAACTGTGACCCAACTACTCAATGGAAAACCTATGAGTTGTAACCAGTTCGTCATCTTCCAACGACAGAAGACAAGGGCCAGGCGACAGATCGTTTATTGAGAAAATCAAGAGATATTCATAGATTTTTATGTACATTATTATTACTGTTGTTATTAGCAGAGAAGCAACACCTTCTGATTGGTTGTTTTCTTGCTGAAAGTTATTCTGTACTGCTTATGACCGTTTCTTAGATAGTTAGGCCATATATATGCGAATGATATTTGCACACGTTAAGTCTGTTGTGATTCGTTGGTGAGTTCCTCAAGGTTAGGCTTTGTTAATAATTTTTCTCATGACCCTGAATCGGGTTGAAAACATTGGATGCAGACAGCTCTCACCACAATCTCAGCACGACTGGCACCAACCAATGTCACGCCTGGAGAGTATTGGTCCTCAGTCCCGACCGGGTGGAACCCACTCTAGAAAACTGATATGATAAGTGCTTACTTCTGATGACTCCGAAAATAGGAGGAAACATCTGTGCTGAGCACTCTCCAGTTTTCAGTACTTCTCTAACTTATATCAGCCCGTGAACAAACGTCAAAAAAAACAAATCCCTACAATCTAAGTCTTGAAAATTATTTCTATACTCTCTAGTGACTGACTACAGAACGAAGTTCTCTGAACTCCTAGTGAGAAGTCATGACTAGTGAGGTCCATTAAGTTGTTGGGACTGATGACAAGTCCTCACTGATGATTTTGGCTGGTGCTCGTGCTAAAAAGTTACGAAGTGGTAAAAGTTTGAATTCATGCGTTCGCCATTGAGCTTAAATTATGACCAGAAGGCTGCGGATTCGAATACTTCTGATGGGTGCACCCTGATGATGAGTCCTAAACCAGGATGAAACACCTGGCTGTTCAGTACTCCCTGGTGGTTTTCAACGGTTCTCTCTCTAACTGATATTTCCTTCCATTTTCTCTCCTACGAACTCACCAACTAACTAACTGACTGACTGACTAACTAACTAACTAACTAACTAACTAATAACTAACTAACTAACTAACTAACTAACTAACTAACTAACTAACTAACTAACTAACTAACTAACTAACTAACTAACTAACTAACTAACTAACTAACTAACTAACTAACTAACTAACTAACTAACTAACTAACTAACTAAAAGCCTGTTGTCACATTTTATGAGTTTATCGACCTCTAAACATTTCAAATGAAATATTATATTACTCACTTGAACTTGGAGAACGAAGGAGACAGAAGGGGAAAATCAAGCACACGCATACCGTGTCCCTAACACAAAGAAATTAATTACTTTCAGCTTCATATATACATATTGACCTGCTTATTTCTTCTGTCTACGCCTTTTTAATGAATGTACTCTGCTTGTTTATACCATATGCCTCTTAACCTTGACCTAAATTGCCTACTGTACAATTGGAGCAAAATTTCGTTCACAAGTACATAAGGGAGGGAGGGAACTTTCTACGCGTTCGCTCCTCCCACATCACCGTCTCTCTGTCGCTTTGATCTAGTTGTTGAGCAAAATAATTAATTAATTTTACCTCTTTTGTTTTTATTTGTCTATTTGTATACTGTTAATCCTTTGATTTTTTTGAATGGTGTTCACATAAGAGAAATTAGAAGGTAGGTGAATGGAGGAAGGATTGTAGGCGAGCAAATCAACGGCAAGATACAAGCATCCTGAGTATAACAGAGTATACTGCTTCAGCTTCATTCTGCTCTGTTCTATACTATTGTTCTCAAATGTTTCCACAACTGTCTGCAGGCTTTCATCTTCTTCCTATCACCCTTGATACCATACCCAACTCGTCGCTTCTTATTCAAATTCCAGTCTACGTCCTAGCTGCCTGCCTGACCGCCTGAAGTGTCATGTGACTCAAAGGCCTACTCGTCTGTGTCTAATCAACCTCCGTTTACTTCGGTATATCTGTTGAGTGATAAGTTCTCGATTAATTCACTATATGGCAGAGTTCTTTGTTGATGCTTGTCTCTAGCCGACCATTTGATCTTCAGCATCCAGCCAACGAAGACATCTGTTGATAAAAGTCTGTTGCAAGTTGTTGGAAACGCTTTTTGTGACAAAAATGCCAACCTTCCTACCTATAGGCAATCAATGAGTGACTGAAATTTGCTATTGAATATCCGACATCTGTTCTTCTTGCTGAGTGCCTAAATCTTCTGGAGTAATTTCAGGGTGATGAAGTCTGCCTTATTATTATATTATTATTGTTTCCTTTAATTCCTACAGGAACATAGGGCTTCAGCCGTGCGCCCTCATTGCATTCGCTCCTCTGCTAGAGTCTTCACCTGGCTCCAGGTCTGCCCACACGTTTTCATCTCCTCTTCACATGACCTCCTTGAAGTCACCCTTGCACTGACGACAAACTCGCCGCTTTCCTTTTGGGTTACACTCGAGCGATGGCTTGTCTAGTGATGTCACTTGATGGTTTCCTCAGAGTATGGCCAATCCATCTCCATTTCTTCCTGTCTATTTGTTTCACAATCGGTTTCTGGTTGGTTCGCTCCCAGAGATCCCTCACTATTGCTGATGTTTTCTGGCCATCTGATCTTGAGTATTGAGCGAAGATAACTGTTAATGAAAGTCTGTAGTTTGTTTGAGATGCTCTTCATGACACGCCAAGTCTCTGATCCGTGTAGCGAGTAGCACTGACTTCACATTGGAGTTGAAAATCTGGATCTTACCTGCTTTACCTTTCCATTACTGGTTTGGACATCTTCATCCCTGCTGTCTGTCTATAGTTGAGACGGTGCTTCCTAGATAAGTGAAGGAAGTGATTGGCTGGTTGGTTATCTACGTCACCTTCATCTTCTCTATGTTCACTTGAAGAACTGTCTTCACTGACTAAATTTTCTGCGAACTCGTTGGCTTTCATCTATAGGTCTCCAGATTCTTTTGACATCAGAGAAGAATCATTCGTAAAGTATAGATTTTCTCCTATCAGTCCAACGTATTCCTGTCTTGCCGCTGGCCACGATCTGTTTTATGATCCAGTCTAACACTGTCACGAATGTCATCAGTGACAGTAGCCAGTACTATCTTACTCAAGTTTTAATTTCAAAGATTTCGCTGAGTTTTTCCTTGTGGATCATATAACATGTAGCATTGTCTGTTACATGGCTTCTGAATGAGATTGATTTGAGGCATTCCGAAATCTGATGATATTAGATAGTTGGAGGCAATCGACAGGAAACCTTGCCTAGACCCAGGTTTCGTGCTAGTGGCACTTACCGGTCAGCAAGGCGTATCTGCAACCTTGAAGGAACTCATGTCCCTTCTGAGATTCGAACCCGCTTCACGCAGTGAGTACTGTAGTCAGAGACCTTACCATTGAGCTATTCGGGCTCACGATTGACCTTATGTAGGACTGTATTGGGCAGTGTGTAATGTTGAAGTAGTCTCCAAACCCCTTCGAAGTCAACGTTGTGGGAGACTTTTTCAAAGTGGATTTATTTGAGATAGAGGTTTGACTTCCATTCTAAAGTGTATTGGATGATAATACTTAGAGTTGTGATTTGATCTGAACATGATTAGCTTTTCCTGAATCCGGCTTGTTCCGGCGGGTTGAGGTTGCATTCAATGCATCGTTCAATCTCTCTGAGATTATTATATATTCATATATAATAAAATGGCATTAAGAGTTCGCGGTAATTGCAAAATGTATAAAGGTTATACACTGATGCTAGTCAAAAGATACCAGAAAGTAACGACCTATACGTAAATCGATAGGAATTAGTATTCATACGTCATTAACTATCATCCTGGGATCACTTAAACTGTGAATCCTGGTTTTTGAACAAAGCAAAAACTACAGCTTTTGAAGAATAAAGTAGTACCATCATTTTTTATTTCGTTGCCTTCTCGTCAGCTGCTTACAGGGTAAAGACATTATTAAATGTATCTACAAAACAAAATTTTAACATACTTGCACAGAGTTCATTTTAAATAAAAATCAATCGATCAATATATGCATACACTAATAATATATACATATATTTATGTAATATTAAACACTATTCCGAACAATAATAATAATACACAATGGAAACTTTTCAGCATTACGCATTCACATGAAAGAGAGATGAAAAATATCCCGTTACCTAGGCAAAGAAAGACTGATAACCGCTTCTTTCTGGATGCATAAATCAGGTTTCAGGCGCTTGATAGAAATGGCTTCAGCAAACTTCAGGAGAATTGAACTATTTGCCTATTGGTAATTTTGAATGATCTTGCGACGTCCACCTCATGACCCCTGTCAAGGCGATGGCTGGCGATGGCACTGTTTAAAGCATTTTTTCCTTTTAAACATAAACCTTTTTATGCAATCAAAAATCGATAGATATCCTTCTCATGTTAACTCTAACTGTATAAACAAATATACATGTATCTAAGGGAGCAGTTACATTGAAAGAAGAGAAAGAAGAGCATATCTACGATTTTCTGACCATGCACCAAAAATCTTATGTCTAAAGGGAACAAATGCTTTAAACAGTGCCATCGCCAGGCATCTCTTCGACACCACCGTTCATGAGATGCATGTTGCAAGTTCGTTCAAAATTATCAATAAGCAAAAGAGCTGAATTCTTCTTAAGTTTGCTGAAGCCATTTCCATCAAGCGCCTGAAACCTGATTTATGCGTTCAGAAAGAAGCGGTGATCAGTCCTTCTTTGCCCTGGTAACTGGATATTTTTCATCTGAATGCGAGATGCTGAAAAGTTTTCATTGTGTATGATTATTATTGTTCGGAATAGTGTTTAATATTACATATACATATGTATATATTATTAGTGTATGCGTATACTGTTCGATTGGTGTTAAAATTGCTTTTGTAGAGATATTTAATAATGTCTTTACCCTATAAGCAGCTGACGAGAAGGCAACGAAATAAACAATGGTGGTACCACTTTATTCTGCAAAAGCTGTAGCTCTTGCTTTGTTCAAATTCATGAAGGGGAATAAATGTATGTAATCTTGGTTTTATTATCGCACTCGTCTCTGGACAATCTTCTCGTTAACCTTTCATTTCAATACTCCCTTTACATAACTTACTGCTGCTGCTGCTGCTACTGGATTCAACATAGAACTTGGCACCGAAGTGCAGCAGTTCGAATTGCCACGTTCCAAATAGCACACAAAGGTAGACAAGAAAATGAATGAAGAGAATCAATAGAGTTTTGACAAGTATAAGAGTGAAACAGAATGAGTAATGGTAGAAAGGAATATCAATAAAGATTACAGAGACTGAATACATCTGCGATTTTGAGCCATGTCACCTATTGTCTCCAGCCATTGATTCTTAGAGTCCCGAGGGCGGGCCCCAACCCGGAAATCTGCATCTCCCTTCCTACGTGACTCAGTTTAACTGTCAGGGATTTCATGGATTGATTGATGAGGCCATGTTTTTGTTTGGCCACCACTTACTCTTTTCCAACCTGTACCTATATCAGCTAGTAATGCCCGTCGGGAGGGGGAGGCGATGGTTAGGCATGCGTAGCACGTGACCTAACCATCTCAGTCTGTGTAACTTCATAGCCTCTTCGATTGATTTTCCCTCTTTGCCCAACACTCTACGCCTAACGTCAACATTACTTACCTTATTATACCACCTAACGTGAGAAAGAGATCGTAAACATCTGTGGTCAAAAACAGACAATCTCTTCATGTCTTCCGCTCTCAATGGCCAAGTCTCACTACATAACTTACACATTCACAATGATAGTTTTAATGTTTAGAAATTCATTTAAGAAAGCATAGTTGCTATCTTAGACACATTATTTGGATGCCTACAAACAGACAACGATAGTAACAACGACAACACTACATGACTGACAGGAGTAAATTCAGATTCTCTTTTTTTTGGTTTTTTTGTTTAGCGATTTCACTAGGAGTTAACAATGACAGCGACAACACCAACAATACCACCAACAAAACACAATCATTCTCAATTTATTCATTAGACAGATTTGAAGGACTTATACTACTTACTATGCTGCTCATTTCAGTAGAATATGAACACCACCATCAGCAGGCGTCAACCCCATCCCCTAAAACATGCCTTCCAACGCCTCCTCACCTGTGTAAACCCAGAAAATCTACTCAAGTGTGTAGTATGTGTTAGGCTGATTAGTGAATTACAAAAAAAGGAGAAACAGGTGGAAAGTTTTATTTTCATTAGAAACATTACAAAAACGTAATAACAATAATAATAATTAATAATGTTTAGACACGAATTAATTTTACAAGTCAATCTTGAAAAAGGGTATCAGACTTTTAATAATAACAAGATTACAATTTCCGTAGTTTACTGCTGGTGATGATAATGGTGGTGATAGGAGTGTGGGTTGAGTAGGAGAAAGGTGTGGGATTGGCTTCACAAGTAAGGAGGAATTTCTACAAGAAAAAACCATGATGCATATCTCACATCACATTAGACTTATAGGTTTTCAGAGTGAGGGTGAATAACTGTCATTTACATACTCACATATGCATATTACAATAATAATCAACAAGGTGTAAAATGCTGGGTGGGGCGGGAGGTTGAGGGAAGGAGAAACTGGGTACTGCATAGGCTCCTACTACAACTTTTGAGTAGCATTGATAGAATGTCAGTTTTTCTAACCTTTATTAGGAATTTTAGACAAGTGGTTTATGAAGATTAGTGAGAAATGTAAAGTGTCTCTCCCACTGTCTCTCTCTAGCTCAGCTCCAAAACACTCAACCCACCCTCACTATACCTTCTATCAGAAGTCTTAAATTGACGTTGTCCATATTCATGTTAGTTACTATGGCTATTACTGTTCCCAATTGTCTTCTTTTATTTGGTTTCTCCTTGAATAGAAAAAAAATTTAATTGTGAATCTGCTTTTAAACGTGTTTCTTAATGTGTATGAGTGCGTGCGTGCGTCTGTCAGCTGATATGGCATAATGTACTTAGAAGTCAATACTTACTGATTACATCTCTTATGATAATTAAAAATTTCTTATCCTTTGAGTTAATTAATCTTAAAAAGAGTATAGAAATTCAAAAGGAACTAACAGAAATCTACCAATGGCTTAATCAGAAGGTCATGGGTTCGAACCCTGGCGGTGATTGCTTATCGCTGAACAGTTCAAATTTAGGCTAAAGAAACAACTGTACAGTACTCCTAGGTGGTTTACCAATGGTCCTCTAACCAATGTCAGTTCATGATGAAACCCTCCAACCAATCAAACAAAATCCCTACAAAACAAATACTTGAAAATTGATCTGATGCTCACTAGCAGCCGGCCCTATTCAGGCAGTTAACCTGGGGTTGTAGAGGGAAACCGTGACCAGTAGGGTACATCAATTTGAATATGAGGCAGTAACTTATCGAAAAAGAAATTGCAAAGTGGTCGCGCTATATCGGACATGAATTGGCAGAAGTTAGAATTCATGGGCTGGCTGGCCATTCAATAGGGTCCCAGTAGCTGCTGAATGGTCTACGAGCTAGCTCGCCTTGTAACCAGAAGCTTCTAGATTCGAACTCATGTGGTGGGTGCGTACTGATGAAGAGTCCCAAACTAGATTGACGAAATAGCTGTCCAGTATTCCTTGGTGGTTTTTCAATGGTTCTATAACAGATGTCAGCTCAAGATGAAATCCTCCAACCAATCAAACAAGCAAAAAATCCCTACAGAACCATTATTTAAAAATATTCGTCTATAGGTTTATTTTTCTTCATATATATATATATAAATATTCAGGAAAGGCGAATCTTGTGCCGATCATTTTGCAGATCTAAACATCGTTATCACAAAAAAGGCATAGAGTGGCAGCCAAACATCTACCTTAGCTTCTTTCATTGACTTCGTAAAGGCCTTCGACAGACAACGTTGACAATGAAATAATTGGGAAACTGGTTCAACACTATGGCGTGCATTGCCCAAGTTTTTATCGACCTCAGTCAACAGATGGCTGTATGACAATGCCACCACGTGTCAGATGACATGCAACGAGAAACTCAGCGAGGCGTTCGAAGTGAATACAGCAGTAAGACAGGGGTACTGCATACTATCACCAATGACAATATTCCCAATTTCGGTGGACTGGATTATGCGGTAAGTTGTTCGTGTGGGTGATAAGACAGAAATACGTTGGACTGAATGATAAGAAGACTCTAGAAGATCAGGTTTCGCCTGCGGGTGATTTGTGTTTAAAGTCACACAGGCACGTAGAAGACTTACTTACAGTCGAAAACCAACAAACTGACTGAAGAAGCAGTCGGGCGAAGACAGGACACCAGATGAACACAGAAAATGTGAAGATAGAGGTGATGAAGATAACCAACCAACCAACCAACCCACCAACAGCAACAGAAACAACAAAAAACAGCACAAACTGCCATCAACGGAAGAGATTTGACAGAGGTTATTTCGTTCACTTATCTAGAAAGTACAGTATAAAACAACAGGTTCGCGGAACGGATGAAGATGTCAAAACCAGCCAGTCACAGAGGATCGAAAATGCAAGGTACGTCTTCATCAACCCTAAACCAGTTCACAAATCCTCCGCACTGAGCTTCAGCATAAACAATAAGATTCGGATTCTATTCAACGTAAAGGCTGAGTCAGTCAGTCAGTCAGTCAATTTTTCTATACGGGTAAGGAACTTGCACAACGCGGGTGTCCCGAGAAGCATTTTCAAGAGATCAGTGCAGATTTTTATCAACACTCGCCCACTAAGCTGACTCCATACTGAAGACTAAATGGCAGCGAGGTGGGCCAGAAAGAAATGACTAACCAGCGAAGAGCCGGTCGCTCAACAAATATGTAGGGGGAAATGGAGATGGATCAGGTATACATTGAGGAGTCCATCGAAGGACATCGGGCTCAATGTAGGCCGTTGCTTGAGTGTAGTCCAAAGGGGAGGCGACAAGTGGGTCGTTAGTGCTGGAGCGACATGGAGTAGGTCGTGTGGCGAGGAGGAGGAAAAGATGAGAGATTATGGACAGTTGGGGAGCTTAGAAGCTGAACAAGATAGCAGAAAGTAGAGCACAGTGTATGTGTGTTGTTGAAGCTGTATGTTCCACTCGGAACCCAAGGGTTCTTGATTGGTTCGTTTTCAGTGTTCCGTTTAGATTATAATTTCTGGCTACCCATTTGGTCTTCGGTATGGGGCCAACGAGGGAAGGAGCTGTTGATAAAAGTTTGCACCGGTCTGTTGGGAATGATTTTCGTGATACCCGTGTTGTGGAAGTTCCTGACCCGTACAGAAGAAGTAACTAACGGACTGACTCAACATTTATGTTGAACAGAATCCGAATCATGTTGTTTATGCTGTGGCTGAGTGCAGAGGATTCGCAAACTAGTTTCAGGTTGATGAGGGCATATCTCGCCTTTCAGCTTTGACGTTTTGGTAGCAATGGTTTTTGCAATAGCAGCTTAGGGTTGCTAACCTTACTAAGCTACACCTTCCGTCTTTACGATCATTAATAGCAGCTTAGCGAGGTTTAATAGTGTGTGGGCAAGGGGTCGAAACCAAGACGATGTGAAGCGGATTGACTGGAACAAAATGTCACACCTTTGTTGCTTCCAGGTAGTATGAGCTCTTCGACAATGTCTTAGGATTAACTTGGAGTAATTTGGTGGATGTTAACAAGCAATGGAATTCAGGATACGCATTTCGTTCCATTAAGGGCTCATCAACTGAAGGTACTTTCAGTCTCCACTTGATGGTGGTGCAGTATGTATACCTAATTTTTACGAAATAATACATTTATCTTAACCACACAGAGTTCTGTTTGTATTCCCTCCCACACTTATGACCCTGGAATCCTATTGGCCATTTAAAGCACGTAGATATCCGCAACCGCTGTCAACCCTTTTTACTGTTTATCTGCGACAGTAAAAGCTCTCTACATCAACAGTCTGTCTTCATGTTTTCTTTTCTACTTGCTCTGTGGCTTTCTTGGTATTGAATCGTGTCTCCGTCGTCGTTACTAATGGGGATTAGAACACTAGGCTGCTAAATCGACTGAGTGGGAACTACCAAGTGTATTCCCAGTTATATCATAGTGTTTGAAGCTATGAATACTGGATTCGAGTCTCAACTGGAGCACCATTACGCCACTGGGGAATACAAGTACATCTGGTTGATGAATCTTAATTAGAAAGAAATGAAAATCCTGATGGATCTCACTTTATTCACCATATACCAAATTTTACGAGTTTATCACGGACTGATATCAGTTAGAGAACCATTGAAAACCAGGGAGTACTGGACAGCTGCTGTTTCATCCTAGTTTGGGAATCATCGGCAGTACGCACCCACTGGGATTCGAACCCAGGACCTTCCGGTTACAAGGCAAGCTCGTATACCATTCAGCCACTGGGACCCGATTCAATGGCTCATGAATTCTAACTTCTACCAATTCGTGATTTTAGCGCGACCCCAACTATTGTCGTTGGTGGAAATCCATCCACACGTGACTTCTAATTGGACCTCACTGGTCACGACTTCTCACTAGAACTCCAGGAAACTCCATCCTGTAGCCATTAGTCACTAGCGAGCATCAGAATAATTTTCTATAGTTTGGTTTGTAAGGATTAGTTATGTTTTACGAGTGACTTGTTACAGGTTGGAGCTTCCTGGAGTTCTAGTGAGAAGTGGTGACCAGTGAGGTCCAATTAGAAGTCACGTGTGTGGATGGATGTCCCACCAACGACAATTGGTAGAAGTTAGAATTCATGAGCCATTGAATCGGGTCCCAGTGGCTGAATGGTATACGAGCTTGCCTTGTAACCGGAAGGTCCTGGGTTCGAATCCCAGTGGGTGCGTACTGCCGATGATTCCCAAACTAGGATGAAACAGCAGCTGTCCAGTACTCCCTGGTTTTCTATGGTTCTCTAACTGATATCAGTCCGTGATAAACTCGTAAAACAAAACTAATCCTTACGAACCAAACTATAGAAAATATACCAAATTAAAATAATTAGTTTTTCAATTTATAAATAATATTTAAAATGTTTTTCAATAAAAAAATGAAACCAATAAGTGAATCTGTCATTTTCTGTCCATCCTCTCTCTCTCTCCCTCGCTTCGCCTCGGTTGCATACAGACGCCCACGTCTGCCTTCTCCACCCCTTCTCTTTCCTTCTTCTCCACTCGTCCCACTACAACATTATTCTAATTACCCCAAGTGATTTGAGGCGATGGAGTGGAGTTAGAGGATGGGACGAGGGGAGGGGGTGGAGTAAGAGAAGTGGAGATGATGAGTGGTATTCACTTCGAATGAATTTCAATCTCCTCTGCTTGTCATTATGAACAAACTTTTAGGACTTCATTCACAGGAAAAAAAGAGGAGAATAGCAATATCACTAGAATAGAATAAAATAAGTAGTATAGAGACAGACATTTGAATTTTTCTAAAAAAGGTGCTTTATTGCATGACTATTATGAATGTTACTTGTCAAATGTGTGTTCGTGTGTCTGTATGTGAGTATGATTTGGTAATAAGGACAAAAATAGAGAAGAAGCTACGAAAAACTGTAGAGGACAATATCTCTACTTCTAGGGGACTGTTTTAAAGTTGTTTTTTTCTCAAGTATTGGTTCTGTAGGGATTTTTTGCTTATTTGATTGGTTGGAGGATTTCATCATGGAAAACCAGCTGACAGTACTGGACAGTCAACTGTTTCGTCAGCCTAGTTTGGGACTCTTCATCAGTACGCACCCCCCACCAGAATTTGGATCCAGGGCCTTCTGGTTACAAGGCGAGTAAGCTCGTAGACCATTCAGCAGCTACTGGGACCCTATTGAATGGCCAGCCAGCCCATGAATTCTAACTTCTGCCAATTCATGTCCGACATAGCGCGACCACTTCGTAATGTCTTCTTCAATGATTTAGTGCCTTAACTTCAACCTGTTCTATCCTACTGGTCACGGCTTCCCACCAGAACCACAGGTTAACTGCCTGAATAGGGCCAGTCTCTCGTGAGCATCAGAACAATTCTGTTTGTTTTTTTTTGTCACAGAAATTTTCTCATATAATGAAATTATGAAACAAATGGCAGTTAGTCTGAACGAGTAAATTATAACAAAAAAGTATAACTAAATTTGTCCAGACGTAAAAATGGGGACATACTTTCAAAGCAAATGAAACAATGCTAGAGGAAGTGGATAGATAGGTATTCTGTCTAAGGATGTTCACTGGGTGGAATGACTTCTCGACATGTTCTTTCTATGAATGCCGTAATCTGGGTGATATCAGTAGCATTATCTTAACTCACTTCAACATTATTATTATTGTTATTATTATTATTATCATTAATATTATAACTATTACTGTGATTAAAGAACGAAATTCTGTGGACTGTACTTCAAACTGTATCTACAAGTTCACCTGCAGCTGCGGAGATATCTATATAGGCAGAACCAACAGAATGTTCCAATGTCGTCGGAAAGAACATGTTCCAAAATGGCTACAAAATCATATAGAAAATCCCAATGCGAGTAATCCGAATAGAAATCCATCATCATCCATTGCAAAACACTTATTAATGTCAGGTCACAAAATCAATATTGATGACTGTTTCACAATTATTTCATCACATAACTAATTCAAGGTTCGTTATTGAAGGTGATGGAAGCACTTTGGGGATTAATCACATACAGCCTAAACTGTGTGTACAAAAATTACAATAGACTTCAATCTTCGCCTACCATGGACTACATGACCTATCTAAATATGATTGGTCATTAGTATGTACTTTTGTTTTTATTTAATAAGTAATTGTCATGATCTTTATTTTATTACTGTTAACCATGTTATTTGTAAAGTGGTTGTAAAGAAACAACGAAATCATATCATCTCGCGAAATTTGTCTTCTGAATGCCTTTTTTCAAATTTATCAAAGGGACTAATTGTTTTAAAAACTATTACTGTTGAAATTACTCAGTTTGCAATTCTTGATATATATTCTCTAATGACTAATTGTTTATCTAAGTGATGTAATTGAGGCGTAATACAATTTATCTTAATTTTGTTCTCTCATACTCTCCTTCCCCTTATCTATTTGAACATGACCTGGAAAACATTCTCACCTGTCTTTCTGCATGACTAATTCAATGTAGTTTGTTTACTTATCAGTCCCATATCTCCTAATGTAATTTCAGAAGTATGTACATATCCGTGTATGTAGAGTATTCAGCTGACGAGTTCTACCGAAATTTGAGGAATTCATTATATTCTGTTTAATTAACCTTTAATTGGTGCATGGTGACTAGCAGCGGGTTCCAGGATGTCATTTCGTCCTATTTCGGACTCGTCATCTGGATGTACCTGCGTTCTCCAGTGAGTGATGATGTTTACTGGGGAATGCGCATCCTGGATTCCACTGCTAGTCACCACACACCGATTATATTCACATTACATGCCAAGACATCGTCGAAGCATCTGCACAAGAAGCCGACATGTCAACCTGAGACCGATCACTTCAGTCCAATCAATCGATGGGAAAATCTAAAATTCAATTAAATAACTGATTAACCCTCGTTGCTTGTTTTAAATTCATATCGGGAAATAAATGTTTTCAATGGTTGGTATGAGTCGACTTTGTTACTGCAACCTTAGATTGGTTTTCAGGGGATTCGATTGGATACAGATTTAGTCAGAGAACCTGTATTAGCTGATATTGTTATGGTCAATACAGAACAGACCAAACTCAAGGATGCAGCTGATGAGACAACATCCAATATAGATACATAAATGACACATTTATTGTATGCAATGATTTGAGTCATGCTTTTTCTCTATTGGGTTTAATTAACAATGTGCATAAGAACACCAGTTTCACGATGGAACATGGAGGTGCTGAAAAATTTTACTTCCTGGATATCAACTAGTGGAGAAAAAAAGGACAATCGGGATACTTAGGAGATCACTATATCGTTGAGACACATTGAGTGGTCTGTACATCAACTTCGGCAGCTTCTGCCCAGTCAGTTATAAATGAACTTTGGTGAAAACACTTTTCTGTATAGCGATAAGAATGTGGTCACCTGATAAATTACACAATGAACTAATGTTGTTGCTTGAGGAATGCTTGAAACAAAATGGTTACCCAGAAAGTTCACTGACAAATACCTACAGTCAGCAAGAAGCCAGTTTTCATCAAACTCGACCTCAAAGGCGATGATACTATGAGAATCATAAATAAAAGATTAAGCGCAGCTTTGTGCTGGACGTATCGTGCAGCAAAATTATTCTCTCTGAACGGAAGGTCTATCTCGCTGCTGCAGTCAGAGATCGACAAGTACCCTTCAAGTGATTCGAATGGATACAGATTTAGTTAGAGGACCACTGAAGGAGCAAGAAGTACCGTGGTGAGAGCTGGCTGCTAGCCAAAGTTGGTAGACAGTAATTGACGTCATTGTTTATGTCCCCAATATTGATATTGAGAAAATGAGAACAAAGACTTTGCGTAGGCGGATACAGTTAGCATATGGATGATGTGAAACAGCCACAAAGAGATGCAAGGTTAACTTTCTGTGAGAAACAACCAATCAAAAGAGTGTATTTTCTACTAACAATAATCTACAATAATGTATATTAAAATCTATAAATATGTGTTGATTTTCCGTAATAAACGTTCTGTTGCCTGGCCCTTGTCTTCTGTTGTTACAGTACTACTGGAGGGCCGTTTCGTGAAAGTTTAGGGCTCTTCATTAGCAGGCACACATAGGGGCCAGAACCAAAGCTTTTCCGATTACAAGTCAAGTTCGTAGACCATTCAGACACTGGCACCCGATTTATTGGTTCATGAATTACAAATTCTACCTATATGCGACTTTTGCTACTATCACCAGCTAATGTCATCGACGCGTATTTCGTCTCACTCCAAATCAGATGTACTTCACTGGTCACAACTTCTCATTAGAACTCTAGTCCACGTCATTCTGCAGCCAGTCAATTTCGAGTATCAGATTAATTTCCAAGAGTTGATTTGTACAGATTTCATTTATTTCGAATTTGACATTGCACAGACTGATATCCGTTAAATTTTTAAATTTTTGAAAGCTATCAGAAACTACTGTACAGCTATTTTGTCCTAGTTTGGGCTTCTTCAACAGTATGCACCCAAGACAGTTCGGATCAAAAAGCCCGACGTGTAACCAGGAGGTTCTGGGCTAAAATCCCAGTGAGTACAATCTGTCCAGTGGTACTTCCTGATTTCCGGATGGTTGTCTAACTGATGTTACCTCCTGATCACGCTTGTTGTAGTTTTGTCTCTGGAGATTATTATCTACATCAGTAATGTTCTAATGATCGAAATTTTTTCTTGTACTGATATCAGTAAGATAATTATTGAAAACTGTTTCATTGATTAGACAGCTAATGTGCTTGCCTCTTGACTACTGAGTTATGGATGCATGCTGATGAAGAGTCTGTAACTAGGGCAAAGCAATTGTGCAATGCTCTGTGAGTTTCAAGGAGTCTCAAACTAATGTGATGAAATTCAACGAAACACTCATTTCTGCGTCAATAAATTTCGATAATTAAAATCATTCCTGGTGTAACTGACAGTCTCGCGAGGCGAAACTGGAATAGACGGGTGAGTTTATGAATCATTGAATGTTCGTTCAAAAGTCTACACAAAGAAATGACATTCCTTCAAAATATTATTCTTTAGTATACTCTAAAATCACCAGGAAAAAACATGCAGTTTATAGTGTGCTATATCTATTACGTGTAGGCCGATGACATCACTTTGGTACTCACATCTTGGTAGGTGGGAAAGGACTGGACGTCATACATCTTAGCTAAAAAGATGTAGCTCCACATTCACATCCAGTTACCTTACTCTAGATGAAATTCATTTTGGGGTATAAAGCTGTTCATTAGTCAGTGTGCTTGCCTTTAAAACTGAAAGTTCTGCGTTCGAATCCTTGTGCATCTCATGGATGGATACTGTTAGGAGGTTAGAAATTAGGATTTTCAGTGAGCCAGATCTACTGTGTTGTGAAGGCTAGTGACACCGTCAAGCTGAGAAACCTCAATATATTGAGAGGGGTTAGAAGTTGCACGCTTTAACTAGTGAAACTTAGCTGCACACCGACAAATAATAATATTAATAATTTGCTTTATTCCAAAACAGTACTTGTGATACAGAATGGAATTCTCAGCATTTTTACTACAGTATTGCATCCAGTTGGTACATTATCTATAAATAAAATTCTACATAGATTAAGGAAATCTCAGTTCATTATGACGACAACATATTGGCATGTCGGTAGCAAAGGTAAAGCTGAACAGATTGTTTGAAGGTGTTAGAAAAGTAGGAGCTGTCATATTTACTGGTGTAAGCGGAAGAAAGAAACAAAGCAGCACATAGCAGAAAAGAGAGAGAAAGAGAGAAAAGGAAAAGAAAGAAAGGAAACGTTGTACCTATAAGTGATATGAGTTGGAAAGACGAGATCCAGTCGTTCTACTGACTATTTGATAAATTACAGGTGCTTTCTTTATCACACAGAACACGAGCTAAGTAGGGTATGGTTGAGTTTTTGCACTTGCTAGTGCGAGCATATAGTTTTCTATATAGGCTTCTAGTCTCCTGACTGATGAGATGCAAGGGGAGAGTTGTGAGTGAAGAGGGTGGTGTGAGTTAGGTAAAATGAATTTGGCCCACTTTTCACATGAGTCCATGTGCCTGTCAACCAGAATATTAACAACTAGCTGGTTAAGTGGCACGTAGCTTACCCTGCTGACAACCTTTAACATCTTGCGTAATAAGGTATAGTCTTTCTTCAGTAGCCCCGGAAAAACTAAGGGGGAACAGAAGATAATAATAGGCAGAATGTGAGAGTTAACGAATTGTAGGAGTAAGGGTCGGGTTGTTCCAGAATGTCTTAACTTCTTGATGTAGAAGGCAAGACGGAATATTTTCTTAGAAATCGCTAAGATATGAGACGACCAGGGGAGATCAGCAGATAGAATGACACCTAGGTATTTGATTTCCGACTTGGTTTCTATTTCAGTGCCACCTATATTGCTCACCTCGTGAGTGCTAACCAGTTTGTTTAGGTTAGATTTATGCGTAATCATTTAAAATATAAATAAATCTATTAAGTATGTATAATTGTGTAATATATTTAGAGAAATTGGCGGCAATTCAAGATATAGTTTAATTATTCCTATTTTTTATTATTTTAGTACATATATAATGTAGAATACTCCTTATTCGTCTTGCCCTAATTAGTTAAAGAGTATCCTATGTAGACGTCAATATATTTCGACATTTTACATTGTAATTCTGATTAGAACAGAAGGTAAGTTCTGTCGATTGTTTACGGCAGTCTAATTGACTATAGAATATACTTGAATTGAATTTTAGTTTCTCCCGTCGTTTGATTAGACCGAAGTGCTTGGTCTTAGGTTGACATGTCGGCTTTTTGTGCAGATGCTTCGATGATGTCTGGGCATTTAATTAGAGGTGGCTCTCGTGGCCCAAGTGGTCTAGTGGATAACGCTTTGGCGTTTGAAACTATGAACACTGGGTGCGAGCCTCAGTGGGAACATCATCACTTACTCACTGCGGGATGCATGTACACCCAGTGACGAGTCCCAAAAGGGGACGAAATGCGCATTCTGGATTCCACTACTAGTCACCATACACAAATTATATAGAATATACTATTTCTGTTATGAGACAGATGGCTTACATGCCGACACTGGCGCATATGACTACATTGTTACATTATAACCATTCCTTATCTTATACTAACGGATATGCCGCTTGATCGCCAAAGCGTGACCAGTGTCATATCGGAGAAAAAAAGTGTACTACTGACCAAAACTTATCAAATCCTTCAAGTAAATCAGGAAGAGAGGATTAAAAGATGCTCTAGACAAATAGAAATTTTCTTTTATCGATGAAGTCATCCTGAGAAGTAATAATGACTGGGGTTCAGTGGGTGGGTGGGTGTTTGGCTGAAGGAGTCGATACACTGAAGTAGCTGTGAAAGAAAAAACAAGAGCCTAAACTCTCGTAAAATAACATCACAGTAGTTTTCGCTTGAAATTTTCATCTGACAAATTGTAAAGGAGACTGATATATAGGGAAACAGTCTGTTACAAAGAAATATATGATATTTTTCTAAAGTCTCTATCTAAGAATTTAATTTTCTTCAAGTCTCAACAACACGGATTGACATCAGTTAGAGAATCACTGAAAACCATATTGAAGTATTCGACAACTGTTTCGTCCCAGTTTAGGACTCATTGGAAGTACCAAAACACAACAGGGTTACAGAACAAGCTGCTAGATCATTCAAACACTGGGATACGATTCAGTGGCTAACCAATGCTTTCGAACTTCTACCAGTTCGTAATTTTTTAGCGCGAATCTCATCAGTTAGTGTCATTGGTGAGTTTTCGTCCTCGTTGGTGACTGTGTGGACATCAATGGTCATGATTTCCCACTAGAACTGCAGATACTATTGTCTTGTAGCCAAATTATGGGATAGCTGTGGATTTCAGGTTAATTTCAGATTTTAGATTTTCTTCTCGAGGGATCATTAGAATATAGGGAGTACTGGACAGCAGTTTTGTCCTATTTTGTGACTCTTCCGTAGTGCGAATCCATTACTATACCAGGTGGTGACATTGTAACAATTTGAACTGGAGTTCAATGACCCAAGCCTCGCAACTTCCGTCAACTCGTGCTTGAGATAGAACCATCTTCACTTAGGCCTTTGTTGAATGTCAACTACACCTTCACATAGTAAACTGAGAGAGTTAGATTCCATGGTTATAGCGAATACTAGATCACGTTAGTGGCTGAAAGATCATCGACTTTGACAGTGCGTTCGCAGTGCTGGTTAGTTCTAAAACTTGGACGAAACTGCTCTTTAGTGCATCCTCGTGCCTTTCAATAATCACCATTAGTCATAAGGTATAAAAATAGTCTCATTTATCTTAATTTCGTACTCTATCGTGATCACCATCATCTAATTCTTCATTCAATAAAACACAGTTGGATTATTTGGGTCTGGTGAATACCCTGGACGGTTTGACACATAACTGTCAATATACAAATGGACACACATACACACATATAGGTAGTAAACGTAGACACTAGTTAAACATACAAACAAAAGTAACGTTAATCTTCCTCTATCACCCATTTGATTAGAATGAGATTGATTCCTAAAAGGAGAAGCCAATTCACGTGTCACAAAAATCAAGCATATTCACCAAAAAGAACAATAAAATATTTAACATTCGATTTCAAACAATCCAGTCCACGAGGACAGTAAGTACACTCCACTAATCCTTCCTTTTCCCCCTAACCCCATCCTAGAAAAAGAAGTCATTTCTGGAGAGAAATTGAGAACTTTTGTATATTCTTCTACAAAAAACACGCTTGAACAGTCAAGAAATTCAAAATCACATCATATAAGTAGTATGTCAACCCCTACCATCCCCCAAATTCGTCTCATTTATTCCAAATCACAGTTCAATTTCAACAAATATAAAAAAAGAAAGAGTGTCTTTTGCATAAGGAAGTAAGTATATTATAAAATACTCTCCAATGACACAAGATAAAATTCATTAAATAGAATTTCACGTGAAATAATCAATCACCTACTTATAATCATTTAAGTAGTGTTAAGTCACCCCTTACCCACTGATATTCAGTGAGATATGTCTGGATTAAGGAATAACTCGTCATGTGATTCGACTACTGTTCAGCCTTATCGAATTCGTCTCTCTCTCTCTCTACCCCCATTCAATGTAGATAGATGCATATGCATGAGATAAATTCAGGCGACTGAACCTTGTCTCGTTATAGGCGTCCACTAGGGGATAATAATGAGGAATGTAGATAGTGTGCGAGTGTGTGTATGCGTGTGTAGGATTGACATGATTGATACACTAGTAGTAGCAGTAGTCTAGACGTGGTTTCTGAATTCACGAGAAAGTGAATTACAAGCGAAATCAAAACGACAATGAGAATGAGAGAGATTTTGAAATTTGACATGTTGGAAATTATTATAATTACTAATACTATTGGGTGGACAGTCAGTTGATTGAGTTGTTGCCTTGACAGTTGTGGAGAATGTGATGCTTGAAAGAAATATGTGAGAGTGACAATACTGAATACGTCACATAAATACTAATGTGGGTAAGAGGATAATTCAATTTACAAGGCTTATCTCAACAGAGAATTTGAGGCCGAATTGACTATTCACTAGCCAATACTCCATAGACAAGCTTCGTATTGTGAAATTTCTTCTGTCGTTATTCAGTGCTACTTTGTAAACGACTGTCAAAGAGGACCCTCATAGAGTTGCATGGTTGGGACTTGTCAGTTTGCTCAGGAATTCAGGATGTCAGTGACTTGCATTGTCTTCTGCATATTCATACACTTAGTAGATGTACACTTTATGGATTCAGCATGGCTAGCTCCACAGATGAAATGGACTTCGTAGGTCCCTCTGCCTAAGTTTTAAATATACTCTTACATAGATCGACTTAAAATCACTTCTCATTGAAAAATTTATAATTTTATCACATTTCACAACTTTAGACAACTCTACCGCTAATTTTACTGTTGTGACGTGTACTACTGACAAGCTTTATCAGTAGTATATAGAGAGATGTTCAGCGCCATAAAATATCAAGTAACAGAGAGATAGATTAGACTTTGAGAGACAAAAATGAAATAATATTGTGTCAAAACATGGGAGACACTAAGTGGAGACAAAGAAACGCAATAAGAAATGCAGAAGTAGTTCAAGATGGAAGATTTGTGCAAATGACGATTTTAATGTAAACAGCATCATTGAGTCTCAAATAAGTACCCATCACTTCACAAATATACATTTCGTTACCAGGTCCGTTGTCTTCTCCCGTTACACTGCATTCCACCTCAGCATAAACAACAAGATTCAGACTTTCAACACAATTGTCCAGTAAGTCAATTAGTGAGTTCTTCTATACAGGTCAGAAACTTGCACTGCACGCCAACAGGCCAGTGCACAATTTTATTTACAACCACCCACTTCGCTGACTTCATACTGAATATCAAATGGACAGCCGGAAGGCCAGAGATAATTTAGCAACAAGAAACTCTAGGAGGTGACGAACCGACCAAGTTCCGATTGCTCAACAAATATGTACGAGGAAATGGAGATGGATCGACTGGTCACACGTTGAGGAGGCTGTCGGTCGAATGACATCATGCTCTCTGCAGGCCATTGTTCGAGTGGAATGCCAATGGGAAGGGACAAGTGGGTCTTCAGTACGAGAGGGATATCGACGAGATCGTGTAATGGGAAGGAGATGACAGATTATCGGCAATTGTGGAGTTAGCCATCTGAAGAGGACAGTAGAGCACAGAAGAAAGCGTTGATGTGTATATTATGAAATCTTCTCCAATGGCACAATAAAAGGTTCACGTGAATCTGTCAGTCACCTATTTATAATCATTTAAGTAGTGTTAAGCCCCCCTCACACACCGATATTCAGTGAGATATATTTTTGGATTAAGGAATAACTCGTCGTGTGATTCCACTTCTGTTCAGTCTTGTCGAATTCGTCCTTCTCTCCCTCTACCCTTATTCAATATAGATAGATGCATATGTATGCGATAAATTTAGGCGACTGAACATCGTCTCGTTATAGGCGTCAACTAGGGGATAATAATGGTGAAGATGAATGGTGTATGAGTGTGTGTGTGCGTGTGTAGGATTGACATGATTGATACACCAGTAATACTAGTCTAGACGTGGTTTCTCAATTCATGACACAATGAATATCAAGCGAAATCAACACGACAGTCAGAGAGAGAGATTTTGAAATTTGACATGTTGGAAATTATTATTATCATTAATATTTTTGGGTGAGAAGTCAGTTGATTGAGTTGCTCACTTGACAGCTGTGGAGAATGTGATGTCTGAGAGAAATACGTTAGAGTGACAATACGGAATACGTTGCTAAAATGCTAATATGGCTAGGAGAATGATTCATTGTACAAGGCTTTTTTGATGAGAGTGTTTGAGGTCGAATTGGCAATTCATTGGCACCAATGCCATAGTTGATCTTCGTATTCTGAAACCTCTTTTATCATCATTCAGTGTTATTCTGTAAATAATTGTCAAACAGGACTCTCATAGAGTTGCATGTTTGAGATTTACCAGCTTGCTCAGTCAGTCAGCGACTTGTATTGTCTTCTAACCACCTGCAACTCGTCCAGAAATACCAACAATAGCAAGTTGACTCCAATCCTTCAACGAAAGCTGAAGTTTTGAATGCAATCAAGCTTCTTAAAGCTGGAAAAGCAGCTGGACCAGATGAAATACCCCCTGAACCACTGAAAGCGGACCCGACAGCAAATATGCTGACTCCATTATTGCAAAAGGTTCAACGCCAATCACCATCAACGGGATGGATTTAAAAGAGGTTATTTCATCCACTTATCTAAGGAGCATTGTCTCAATTACAGGAGAAACGGACGGACGAGGATGTCAAATCGAGAATCGGGAAGGCGAGAAACACATTCATCAACCTGAAACCAATCTGGAAATATTCGTCACTCAGCCTGCATCAACAACAAAATTCGGATTTTCAATACAAACGTAAAGTCAGTCAGTTCTTCTATACGTACGGATCAGAAACTTGGCGGGTCACAAAGAATATATCCAACAGCCTGTTGCAGACCTTTATCAACAACTGTCTTCGCACTATAATACTCAAGATCAGATGGCCGGAAACAATCACCAACAAGAAACTATGGAAACAAATAAAACAAGAACCAATCGCTCAACAAATATGCAGGGGAAAGTGGAGATGGATTGGACACATACTGAGGAGGCCGCTGGATGACATCGCGCGTCAGGCCATTGCTCGAGTGGAACCCGAAAGGAAAGCGGCGAGTGGGACGACCAAGGGTGTCATGGAGGAGATCGTGTGAACAGGAACTGAAACAGTATGGATTAACATGGATGCAGGTGGAAAGTACAGCAGAAGACAGAAGCAAATGGAGGCGTGCATTTGAAGCCCTATGTTCCACTAGGAACCCAAGGGAACAATGATAATAATAATAGAGAATCATTGAAGACCATCTTGTAATATTTGACAGCTGTCTCTTCCTACTTTCCGACTCACTGAGAGTAGCAACCCACCACAGGGGTTCGAACACAGGAACTTCTGGTTACAGACTAGACTCGTAAACCATTCAACCACAGAGACACGATTTAATGGCGAGCCCATTCTTTCTAACTTCTACCATTTCGTGATTTTTAGCATGACTCACATCAGCCAATGACATCGGTGAGTATTCGTCCTCGTTGCTGACCGGCTGGAACCCAATGGTCATGATTTCTCATTACAACTGCAGATAAACTTATCCAGTAGCCAGCTATCAGATTTCCGTCGTGAACCATCATCCATGAGAGGGCTGATAAGAAACCAGGGCGCATTGGACAGCCGTTTCGTCCTATTTTGGGACTCGTCCGTAGAGCAAACACATTATCACACCAGGTGATAACATTGCAACCGTTTGAACTGGAATTCGACAACCCATGACTCTCAACTTCTGTCAACTCGTGCTTGAGATAGAACCATCTTCACCAAGGCCTTTGATGAATGTCCACTAAACCTTCAGATAGTAAACTGAGAGAGTTAGATTCCACGGTTATAGCGAATACTAAACCAGGTAAGTGGCTGGAAAATCAACGATCTTGGCCAGGGGTTCGATCCATTGTCGGGTCGTGCGTTCGCAGTGCTGGTTAGTTAAAAACTTGTACGAAACAGCGCTTTAGTGCTTCTTCGTGCCTTTCAATAATCTCCATTAGTCATAAGGTATAAAAATAGTCCCATTTATCTTAACTTCGTAGTCTATCGTGATCACCATCATCTAATTCTACATTCAATAATTCACAGTTGGATTATTTGGGTCTGGTCAATACCCTGGACGGTTTTACACACATCACTGTCAATATACATATGGACATACACACACACGTAGGTGGTACACATAGACACTAGTAAACATACAAACAAAAGAAACGTTAATCTTCTTCTACCACCCATTTGACTAGAATGAGAAAAATTCTTAGAGGAAGGAGCCAACTCAAGTGTCACAAAAATGAAGCATATGCACCAAAAAGAACAGTAAAAAATATTAAACACTCGATTTCAAACAATCCAGGGAACAAGGACAGTAAGTACACTTCACTAATCCATCCTCTCCCCTAACCTCCTTCCAGAAAAAGAAGTCATTTCTGCAGAGAAATTGAGAACTTTTGTATATTCTTCTATAAAAACACCCTTGCAGAGTCAAGAATTTCAAAATCACATCATATAAGTAGTATGTCAACCTCCAACCCATTCCTTCTCACCCCCTTTATTCCAAATCACAGTTCAATTTCAACAAATAAAAAAAATAAAGGTGTCTTTGGCATAAGGAAGTGTATATCATAAAATACTCTCCAATGACACAATGTAAAATTCATTAGACAGAATTTCATGTGAATTAATTAATCACCTACTTATATTCATTTAAGTAGTATTAGGCCCTCCACCCACCACTGATATTCAGTGAGATATATTTTTGGATTAAGGAATAACTCGTCATGTGATTCCACTACTGTTCAGTCTTGTCGAATTCGTCTCTCTCCCTCTATCCCCATTCAATATAGATAGATGCATATGTATGAGATAAATTCAGGCGACTGTACCTTGTCTCGTTATAGGCGTCAACTAGGAGATAATAATGAGGAATGTGGATGGCGTGTGAGTGTGTATGTGTGTACGATTGACATGATTGATACTCTTGTAGTACTAGTTTAGACGTGGTTTCTCAATAGACGATAGAGTGAATTACAATGCAAATCAACACGACAATGAGAGCGAGAGATTTTGACATTTGACATGTTGGAAATTATTATTAGTAGTAGTGGTATTATTGAATGAGGAGTCAGTTGATTGAGTTGTTCCCTTGACAGTTGTGGAGAATGTGATGTCTGATAGAAATATGTGAGAGTGACAATACGGAATACGTTATTAAATTGCTAATATGGCTAGGAGAATGGTTCATTGTACAAGACTTTTCTGAGCAGAGGGATTGAGGTCGAATTGGCCATTTATGGGCACCAACGCCATAGATAATCTTCGTATTGTGAAACCTCTTTTATCATCATTCAGTGTTCTTCTGTAAATAACGGCTAAAGAGGACTCTCATAGAGCTGCATGTTTGCGGTTTACCAGCTTGCTCAGTCAGTTAGCGACTTGCATTGTCTTCTAACCACCTGCAACTTGTCCAGAAATACCAACAATAGTCCGTACACAACTGCAAGTTGACACCAATCCTCCAACGAAAGCTAAAGTTTTGAATGCAATCGAGCTTATGAAAGCTCTAAAAGCAGCTGGACCAGATGGAACACCAACTGAAGCACTGCAAGCGGACCCAGAAACGACAGCAGATATGCTGACTCCATTATTGCAAAAGGTCCAGCGCCAATCACCATCAACGGGAGGGATTTGAAAGAGGTTACTTCATTCACTTATCTAGGGAGCATTGTCTCAACTACAGGAGGAACGGACGAGGATGTCAAATCGAGAATCGGGAAGGCGAGAAACACATTCATCAACTTGAAACCAATCTGGAAATCTTCGTCACTCAGCCTGCATCAACAACAAAATTCGGATTTTCAATACAAACGTAAAGTCAGTCAGTTCTTCTATACGTACGGATCAGAAACTTGGCGGCGGGTCACAAAGAATATTTCCGACAGCCTGTTGCAGACCTTTATCAACAACTGTCTTCGTTCTTTACTGAAGATCAGATGGCCGGAAAGAATCATCAACAAGAAACTACGGGAACAAACAAAACAAGAACCAATCGCACATCGAATATGCAGGAGACAGTGGAGATGGATTGGACACTCACTCGCTGAGGAGGCCGTTGGGTGACATCGCGCGTCAGGCCATTGTTCGAGTGGAACCCGAAATGGAAGCGGCGAGTGGGACGTTCAAGAGTGACATGGTGGAGATCGTGTGAGGAGGAGGTGAAACAGTATGGACTAACATGGATGCAGGTGAAAAGTACAGCAGAAGACAGAAGCAAGTGGATACGTGCAGTAGAAGACCTATGTTCCACTAGGAACCCAAGGGAACAATAATAATAATAATCATGCATTTAGTAGATTAACACTTTGTGGGTTCAGCATGACTGGCTCCACAGGTGAAATGGACTTCGTAGGCACCTCTGCTTAAATTTTAAATATACCCTTACATAGATCGAATTAATACAATTCTCACTCAAAATATAGAATTTTCCCACATTTCACAACTTTATTCATCTCTACTATTGACATTGCTATTGTGGCGTGTGCTACTGACAAGCTTTGTCAGTAGCATATAGAGAGACGTTTATCACCACAAAATATTAGGTAGCGGAGAGATAGATACGACACTGAGGAAGGATATTAAGCGGTGTTGTGGCGTATCATTGGAGAAATTGAGGGAAGACAAAGAAACGCACTACGAAAGGCAGAAGTAGCACAAAACGGAAGATTTGTGCAAATGACGACTTTAATATATATGGCATCCATGATTCCCATATAAGTACCCATCATATTGCAAATAAACATTTCGTCACACTGCATTTCACCTCAGCATAAACAACAAGATTCAGATTTTCAACTCAACTGTTCAGTCAGTCATTTAATGAGTTCTTCTATACGGGTTGGAAACTTGCACTTCACGCCAGTCAAGAAAAGCATATCCAACAGGTCAGTGCAGACTTTCATCAACAGCCACCCACTTCGCTGACTCCGTACTGAATATCGAATGGACGGCCAGCAGGCCAGAGATGATTAGTAACAAGAATCTCCAGGAGGTGACGAATCAACCAAGATCCGATTGCTCAACAAATATGTAGGAGGGAATGGAGATTGATCGACTGAGCATACATTGAGGACGCTGTCGGTCGAATGACATCATGCCCACTACAGGTCATTGGTCGAGTGGAATGCCAATGGGAAGGGACGAATGGGTCTTCAGTGCAAGAGTGATATGGAGGAGATTGTGTAATTGGAAAGAAGGAGATGACAGATTATGGGCAATCGTGGAGTTGGCCATCTGAAGAGGACAGCAGAGCACAGAAGAAAGTGTTGATGTGTACATTATGAAATCATCTCCAGTGACAATAAAAAGGTCACGTGAATCTGTCAGTCACCTATTTATAATCATTTAAGTAGTATTAACCCACCCCCACCCACTGATATTCAGTGAGATATATTTGGATTAAGGGATAACTCGTCATGTGATTCCACTACCGTTCAGCCTTGTCGACTTTGTCTTTCTCTCCCTCCAACTGCATTCAATATAGATAAATGCATATGTATGAGATAAATTCAGGCGACTGAACATCCTCTCATTATAGGCGTCAACTACGGGATAATAATGAGGAATGTGGATGGCGTGTGTGTGTGTATGTGTACGATCGACATGATTGATACACTTGTAGTACCATTTTAGACGTGGGTTCTCAATTCACGACACAGTGAATTACAATGCAAATCAACACGACAATGAGGGAGAGATTTTGACATTTGACATGGTGGAAATTATTATTATTAGTAGTAGTATTATTGGGTGAGGAGTCAGTTGATTGAGTTGTTCCCTTGACAGTTGTGTGGAGAATGTGATGTCTTAGGGAAATATGTGAGAGTGACAACACTGGATACTTCACTAAAATGCTAATATGACAATTCACTAGCCAATACTCCATAGATAATCTTCGTATTGTGAAACCTCTTATATTCTCTTTCAATGTTACTTTGTAGATTATTGTCAAACAGAACTGAGCAGTCGCACTTTGTCGTGAATCGACAGAATTTGAAATTCATGGACTGGACATCGGATCGTGTCACAGTGGCTGATTAATTCTCTACGAGCTGTCTAGCCTTGTAACCAGAAGGTCCTGGGTTCAAGCCCTAGCGGTGGTTGCGTAATTATAAAGAGTCACAAACTACTGTGACGAAAGAGCTCTCCAGTACTCTCAGAAGGGTTTCCGATGGTTCTCTAACCGATTTCAGGTCATGATGAAATCGTGTAGCCAAACTTATCTAATATAAAATTGTATTCTACCGCAGCATTCGCCAAGTTCTATACTGATATTAACAGTTATATTAACTGATTATTTGCGTAATTACAGAGTAACAGCGTGTGAATACATACTGTGTAGTTTTTACATTGTGAGGCGACGGGATAATTAAGTCTGGAAAACAGTTCAACATGTCCTTATAGTTATATTAATCCCTGTTCTTTTCATTCAATTTTCAACATGTCACTGCCTTAATTCTCTTGTCCATCATTATCTTTACCTGCATGTATCAAATTTGTTAATTTCTGTATTTTATATGCAATAAGTATTAACTAATGTTTATATATAAGTTTGGCCATATATAAATATGGCAAGTACCAATTTGTCCATTATAGTAGGGTTCATAAAAAAAAGACGTGACTGGACACTGCTGGCCACTTCTGTTATGTCCTAGCTAGTCTGCCATTTTGTTTTTATGCATCAGTACGCATCGATTGTACACCTCTCACCTGGTAGGATTCCCAGCTGGCGTGTAACAACTGTTCACCTCTCCACACCTCTCTCTCTCTCCCCCTCTTTCTTCTCGTAAGTAGTGTCAACTTGTGATGAGGTCTTAGTGTTAGCAGAGATTATCAAAGTGAAGTATGCGGGAAGGAAGGAAGGTCGGAAGGATTAGTGTTAAGTACTAAGTAAAAGCCTAAAATTTGAATGAATTTCAATTTTTTAAATGTATTTAAACGGTGATCTATTTATAGAAAGAATTTTCGAAAATTATTGTCGAAATAATAAAGATAATAGTTGTCTAAGAAACATTAGACTTTATATGAATTTTGGTAAGTGATGAAGAGTCGTAAATTAGGACCACTGAAACAGCAGTTCTCTAAATGATGTCAGCTTATGAACAAATCTTTGAACAGCCATCAAATCCCTGCAAAATGACTGACCAACTGACTGACTGACTGACTGTCTGATTGGTTTCAACATAGAACCTTGTACAGAAATACCCCAGTCCTACTTGCTACACTCAGTTTAGTACACAATGGAAGACGAAAGATATTCGAGAGATATGCGAGGATCACGAAGAGTGAATGCAGCTACGCCATCATTGAGAACAATTTTGAACCGCATTACCAATTATCTCCAGAAGTTGGCGCATGGAATCTTGGGGACTCCAACCAGCCTCGCAGTGTACATCTCCTTATCTGGCTCAAATCAACTGTCATGTTTTGGTTTGACAATCTCCAGAACCTTTACCAGCCTGGTGCTATGTCAGTTAACATTCCTAGTGGAACATAGGGCTTCAACTGCACGTCTACACTTGTTTCTGCCTTCTGCTGTACTTTTCACCTACATCCATGTTAGTCCATACTGTTTCAACTATTCTTCACACGATTTCCTCCATGTCACTCTTGAACGATCCACTCGCCATTTCCCTTTCGGGTTCCATTCGAGCTATGGCCTGACGCGCGATGTCACCCAGTGGCCTCCTCAGCGAATGTCCAATCCATCTCCACTTTCTCCTGCATATTTGTTGAGCGATTGGTTCTTGTTTTGTTTATTCCCATAGATTCTTGTTGGTGATTCTTTCCGGCCGCCATCTAATCTTCAGTATAGAGCCAGCGAAGACAGTTGTTGATAAAGGTCTGCAACAGGCTTTTGGAAATATTCTTCGTGACCCGCCAAGTTTCTGATCCGTACGTATAGAAGAACTCACCGACTTGACATTTGTATTGAAAATCCAAATTTTGTTGTTGAGTGACGAAGATTTCCAGATTGGTTTCAGGTTGATGAATGTGTTTCTCGCCTTCCCGATTCTCGATTTGACATCCTCGTCCGTCCGTTTCTGATGTAGGTGAGACAATGCTCCCTAGATAAGTGAATTAAGTAACCTCTTTCAAATCCCTCCCGTTGATGGTGATTGGCGCTGGATGTTGCTGTTATTGTTGTTGTTGTTGGTTGGTTATTTTCATAACCTCCGTCTTGTCAATGCTCACCTGGAGTCCTGTCCTTGCTGCTTCTCCGACCAGTTTGTTGGTTTTCGCTTGTAAGTCTTCGATTTTGTGTGACATCAAACATAAATCATCTGCGAAATCCAGGTCTTCTGTGTTCTTCACGTCGTTCCAGGATATCCCTGTTTTCTCGTTTTCAACCTCTGTCTGACGCATAATCCAGTCCACTATAATTAGGAATATCATTGGTGATAATAAGCACCCTTGTCTGACTCCTGTGTTTATTCCAAAAGCCTCGCTGAGTTTTCCGTTGTGGATCACTTGACATGTGCCGTTGTCATACAGCTGTTGAATAAGGTTGATGAATATTTGAGGTACGCCGTAGTTTTCGAGTAGTTTCCAAATTACTTCGTGGTCAACGCTGTCGAAGGTCTTCTCAAACTCTGTGAAGTTGAAGTATAAGTTTGATTGTCATTCCATGATTTGCTGGATGATGATGCGTAGAGCTGCGATTTGGTCAGAACATGATATGCCTTTCCTGAATTCAGCTTGTTCTGGTCGGAGTTCTGTATCCAGTGCATCTTTTATTCTCTCCAGGATGACTCATAGCCTGGTGATATCAATCGATATAGTTTTACAACCTCATCGATTGGCCTTCCCTCTGTGTATAACAATACGTCTGGCTTCAATATTACTCACACGATTATACCACTTAAGATGGGACACAGACTGTAGTTATCTATGATTAAAGACATCTGCGTAGACTTTAATGTCTCCCACTTTCAATAGCCACGTCTCACTAACATCCGTAAGGGAGGATGGATTGAAGTACTGTTGAGGAGTACACACGTGCTCTGATCGACAGCCAGCTGGATATCACGTCTACTCTAGGGATGATGACGTAAGTCGGCAAATACCAGATAAGCTGTTTTTATGCTTTCTAATATTTCACCATTGATAAGCTCATGGGTAATGATGCATCTTACCAAATAAAGTAAGTAAAACTGGTCAACACACAAACTAACACTTAGCAATAAGATGAGTAGAAACGGAAGCGAATAGGAGTAATGAATTGATGGAGAGAAAGACTCCTCTTTATGAGTCCACATAAATCAAGTTTGTTATTGTTTCTACTTGTGACATTTTAGTTACAGTTAAACACATAAATATACTACAAGGTTAGCTCATAAATTATATTTTCTGTGCGTTGACGTTTCTCTAGCATTGTGATAAGTTTAATGGCGTGGGCTTACTAGCCGGACGCCCAACCCTCCGTCTTCTTACACGGGCTTGGAACCGGCTATAAAACTAGCAAGCTAGTTAACAAGGAGAGTAAAGCGATACTGTTCTTGAGATTCAAAAATACTGTCCATCCAAAAACAACATTTTGAAAATATCTTCTTATGCTGAGTCAAGGATTGACATTTCCAGTCGGTAAGTAAACAGTACAGGCTTTAAGGGTACACTGTCGTCTTTAGGCCAGTTCAGGACATGTGCACGAATTTGTTTACTTTGTTGAGCTAACTTATTGTTCTGGTTGTATAAATCACATATTTCAAAATACCTAGTTGACTCCTCACACTACACTTTGCAGTAACGGAGTAATTAGATATGTTGGAGAAGATTTGTAGCTCAGGTGGATGGTTTTGATGTAGTTGTGTTCTCTGAGTTCGATGATTTATTTGCGAAGCTTTCATTGCACCCTGCTAGGCAACATCTTCCTTCACCGCATACTTCAATGTGTTGAAGTGAGCTTTCCGAGTTCTCCACGAGTCATCAGGTGAGATGACAAATAAACTCGTGGAGAAATCTGAAAGGTCACCTCAACACATTGAAGTATGCGGTGAAGGAAGACGTTGCCTAGTAGGGGGCAATGGAAGCTTCGCAAATAAACCATCCAGCTCAGGGGACACAACTACGTCAAAAATGGAATACTTGTTTAGAAAATCCCTCATCAACAATCAAAACACAATATTTCTATGTCTTTCGATGTTTCAATTAACTCTGTAATTATGTTATCCTCTTTTCTCCTAGACTGTGTATTATCTATTGACTTGACGATTATTATTTGCCTTTTTCCCACCCTGCTGAATCTCTAATTCTAACGCTTCTCTTTCGAGCCGCATGTACAATGCTTGTTTGGGTTTGAGCTCTTCGTCAATGGCGTACTTTCTTTTACTCAGCTGAAAGGGCTGACTCACTTCAAATCACCTGATTTATGGCTAGATACTCGAGCAAATTGGTTAGAGACACAGATGACTCACAGATGAGCACGTATACCGCTGATGAGGGGTGAAACCGCAAAAGATCATCAATCTGACTAGTAACCACTATAACTGCTACTAATCATTTCAACCAATCAGTTGTATATAATTTCATGCAAATATGCTTTGCTCTCTTGTTTACCAGTTAGGGTATCAAGGAGATCATATATTCTGTGTGATTCGAATAATTTTGGTTGCAAAGGAAACTGCGGTGGTAAATTACAAACCGTGAGATAATTTGCAAATTATAAGTATGATTTAGTAGTGATGTATTGGGAGAAGATAAGAGAGTTGTTTGCGGATTTTTAGTGGAGAAATGGTTTTTTTATTGTTCCCTTGGGTTCCGAATGCAACACAGGAGGGCTTCAACAATACAACTCCACTTTCTTGTGTTCCCTGATGTCCACTTCAGATGGCTTGATCCCCGATTGCCCATAATCTGTCGTCTCCTTCTCCAATACGCACTATCTCCTCCATGTTATCCTTACACCAACGACCTATTTGTTGCTTCCCAGTCAGATTCTACTAGAGCGATGGAACGGTAACGGCGAGATGACATTCGAAGGCCTCCTCAACGTTTATTCGATCCATCTCCATTTTCGACTGCATGTATTTTGACCAATCCGATCTTCGTTGGTTCGTCACCTCCCACAAAGCTTGTCACTAACACATGGCACAATAGCGATGTCAATGGTACTGATAACTGAAGTTGTGAAATGTGGGGAAATTATAAATTTTCAGTGAGAAGTGATTTTAAGTCGATCTATATAAGAATATGACTAAAGCTTCAGAAGAGTCTACGAAGTCCATTTCACCTGTGGAGCAAGTCATGCTGAACCCACTAAGTGTTTTTCTCCCTCCCCGTTCCTCAGTGGAACATAGGGCTTCAAGCTAGAAGCTTGAAGTTTCTGTAGTAGTGTTTATTTTTACAGGATGGGGTTGCTAGCCTCATGCCCAACCTTTCCTCTTCACCAGCTTTATTTCTAGCTTAGCGAAGTAAAGAAGAGCGTTGGTAGGGGATCGAACGCCGGACTATTTGCATGGTCGGCGAGCGTCCTAACCGTCATGCCACCGATGCACAGTCATGCTGAACCCACAAAGTGTACATCTACTAAATGCATTCTTATACCAACGACAATACAAGTCACTGACTGGCTGAATTCTTCAACAGTCTGATAAATCCCAACCATACGCTTCTGTCAGAGTCCTCTTTACCAATCATCTCCAAAGTATCACTGAATCAGAATAGAAGAGGTTTCATAATATGAAGCTCATCTATGGAATATAGGCAAGTGCAATGTCAATTCTACCTCAAACTCTCTGCTCAGAAAAGCCTTGTACATTGAATTATCCTCTTACCCACATTAGTATTTTAGCAACGTATTTAGTGTTATCACTCTCATATTATTTCTCTTAGACATTACATTCTCCATAATTGTCAAATGAGCAACTCAATCAACTGACTCCTCACCCAATAATATGAATAATAATAATTTCCAACATGTCAAACTTTAAAATCTCTCTCTCATTGTCGTGTTGATTTCGCTTGTAATTAACTTTGTCGTGAATTGAGAAACCACGTCTAGACTGCTACTACTCGTGCATCAATCATGTCAATCCTACACATGCACACACACACTCACACGCCATCCACATTCCTCATTATCATCCCCTAGTTGACGCCTATAACGAGACAAGGTACAGTCGCCTAAATTTATCGCATACATATGCATCTATCTATATTGAATGGGGACAGATGGAGAAAGAGAGAGACGAATTCGACAAGGCTGAACAGTAGTCGAATCACATGACGAGTTATTCCTTAATCCTATCTTATCTCATTGAATATCAGTGGGTGAGGGATAGCTTAATACTACTTAAATGAATATAAGTAGGTGATTGATAAATTCACGTGAAATTCTGTCTAATGAATTTTATATTGTGTCATTGGAGACTATTTTATGATATATACTTCCTTATTTTTTTATTTGTTGAAATTGAACTGTGATTTGGAATAAATAAGATGAAATTGGGGGGTGGGAGGAGTTGACATACTACTTATATGATGTGATTTTGAAATTCTTGACTCTTCAAGGGTGTTTTTTTTAGAAGAATATGCAAAAGTTCTCAATTTCTCACCAGATTGACTTCTTTTTCTGGGATGGGATTAAGGGGGAGAGGAAGGATTATTGGAGTGTACTTACTGTCCTCGTGGACTGGATTGTTTGAAATCGAATGTTTAATATTTTATTGTTCTTTTTTGGTGAATACGATTCATTTTTGTGACACTTGAGTTGGATTCTGCTTTTAGGAATTTTTCTCATTCAAATCAAATGGGTGATAGAAGAACATTACCGTTACTTTTGTCTGTATGTTTACTAGTGTCCATATGTATATCAACAGTGATGTGTGTAAAACCGTCCAGGGTATTCACCAGACCCAAATAATCCAACTGTGTTTTATCGAATGAAGCATTAGATGTCGGTGATCACGATAGTGTACGAAGTTACAATAAATGAGACTATTTTTATACTTTATGACTAATGGAGATTATTGCAAGGCACTAGGAAGCACTAAAGAGCTGTTTCGTACAAGTTTTTAACTAACCAGCACTTCGAACGCACGACCCGATGATGGATGGAACCCCCGGCCAAGATCGTTGATCTTCCAACCACTTACCTGGTTTAGTTCTCGCTATAACCGTGAAATCTAACTCTCTCAGTTTACTATGTGAAGCTGTGGTGGACATTCATCAAAGGCTTTGGTGAAGATGGTTCTATCTCAAGCAGGAGTTGACAGAAGTTGCGAGCCGTGGGTCATCGAATTCCAGTTTAAATGGTTGTAATATCATCACCTGGTGTGGTAATGGGTTCGCACTACGGAAGAGTCACAAAATAGGACAAAACGGCTATCCAATGCTCCCTATATTCTATTGATCCCTCCCATTGATGTTGCTTAGCGAAGAAAATTTAAAAATCTGAAATTAACCCGAAATCCTCCGCTATCCCATAATTTGGTTACATGACAATATTGTCTGCAGTTCTAGTGGGAAATCGTGACCATTGATGTCCACGCAGTCACCAACGAGGACGAATACTCACCGATGACACTAGCTGACGATGGTCGTGCATGGGTTAGCCGCTGAATCGTATCCCAGTGTTTGAATGATCTCAGAGCTTTGTCTGTAACCCTGTAGTGTGTTGGTACTTCCAATGAGTCCGAAACTGAGAAGAAACAGCTGTCGAATACTCTGATATGGTTTCCAGTGATTCTTTAACTAATATCAATCCGTGTTGTTGAGACTTGAAGAAAATCAAATCCTTAGATACAACCTTTAGAAAAATATAATAGAATTCGTTGTAACAGGACTGTTTCCCTAAATATTACTCTCTTTTCTACAATTTGTCAGATGAAAATTTCAAGCGAAAACTACTATGATGTCATTTTTGAAAAGTGTAGACTCGTGTTTTTGTTTCACAGGTAGTTTAGTGCGTCGACCAATTAAAACACCCACTCACTCATCCTCAGTCATTATTACTTCTCAATATGACTTCATCGATAAAAGACAATTTCTATTTGTCTAGAGAACCTTTTAATCCTCTCTTCCTGATTCACTTTAAGGATTTGGTAAGTTTTGGTCATTACTACACTTTTTTTCTTGGAAATGACATTGGTCACGCTTTGGCGATCAAGCGGTATATCCGTTCGTGTAAGATGCAGAATGTTTATATTGTAACAATGTAGTAATATGCGCCAGCGTCGGCATTTAAGCCATCTGTCTCATAACTGAAATAGCATATTCTATATAATTTGTTGATGGTGACTAGTAGTGAAATTGAGGATGCGCATTTCGTCCTCTTTGGGACTCGTCATCTGAATGTTGTCATGGGGTTAGATGGAGAGGAAGGATTAGTGAAGTGTACTTACTGTCCTCGTGGACTGGATTGTTGAAATCGAATGCTGAATATTTTACTGTTTTTCGTTTTGGTGAAGACTCTTCTACTTTTGATACGAGGATTGATTTCTTCTTTAAGAAATTTTTCTCATTCAAATCATATTTATGATAGGAGAGTATTTACTTTACTTTTGTCTGTATGTTAATTGGTGTCTGTGTATGTATGTTTTTGTTGTATTCATATGTATATTGACAGTTATGTGTATAACCTTCCGCGGTATTCAAGAGACCCCAATGATTCAACTGTGAATTATCGAATGAAGCATTAGATGGTGGTGATCACGACAGAATACAAAGTTAGAAAATGTGAAATTATCATTCAACATTTTCGTAAATATATCCTGTCTACTGCGGGTTGCTACCAACAATTGTACATCTCATCCAGCGACTGTACGATAATGCTGCGCATTAAGAATCCACAATGGGAAACTCATGGAATTCTTCGAAGTGAAGATGGGAGTAAGACGAGGCTGCCTACTGTCTCCAATGATTTTCTTGATTGCGTTAGACCAGATAATGCGACAGACAGACAGCGGGAAACGAGGAGACAGGCATAAAATGGACTCACACAAAAACTTGGAGAATATAGACTTCGCCGATGATATATATTTGATTTCTGACAAACACTGGAAGATATGCAAGTGAGAAGCACCAAGTTAACAGAAGAAGCATCCAGAGAAGATAGGACTTCAGGTGAACATAGAGAAAACAGAGGTAATGAGGATTCCTGGGCAACACCACCAACAGCAACCACAGCAAAAATGGGAGGAATGTGAAAGAAGCAACCTCCGTTACTTGTCTACTTACCTACCTGCCTGTGAAGCATTGTTTCTACAACAGGTGGACAGAACTGACGAGGATATCAAAGCAGCAAGGATTGGGAAAGCAAGTCAAGCTTTTATTACTCTCAAGTCTGTGTGGAGATCAACAGCACTACTCAGCATGAGAAATAAGATATGGATTTTCAACTCTCATGTGAAGACAGTGCTACTTTATGGACCATAGACTTGGTGAGGCATGAAGAGCAAGTCCAACAAACTACAGACCTTTATCAATAGCTGTCTTCACTCAATACTCAAGATTAAATGGCCAGAAAAGATCTGCAAGAGAGATATCTGGGATCAACCCACTCAGGAACCAATTGTGTAACAAATAAGCAGGAAAAAATAGAAGTGAATTCGCCATACTCTGAGAAAAGCATCAAATGACATCACAAGACGGGCCCTTGAGAGGAACCCAAATAGGAAACGACGAGTTGATCGTCAGTGAGAGGGTGGGTAACATGGAGGAGGTCACGTACACAGGAGATGAAAGAATGTGGGCAGACGTAGAGCCAGGTGAAAAGGTTGGCGGAGAACCGAACGCAATGGAGACGTGTGGCTGAAGCCGTATGTTCCTCTAGGAACTAAAGGAAGCAATAATAATAATATTCTGTCTACGGAATTTTATATTGTATTCCTGTATAAGAGTTTATTACGTTATATTTCAGTTGTTTGTCTTTCGTCACCATAGAGCGCATCTGTTGGATAGATCAGTGAATATCAGGGAGTCACAGAGACAGCTATTTCATCCTATTTGGGGAACTGACTCGTCCTCAGTTTGAAAGTATCACTCCACTAGGGATCGAAACCCAGACCCTCAGATTATGAGAACAGGCTCATGGAGGCGTTTCAGTGACCTCTGAATTGTAACTCTGGCAGTTCACTTCGTCAAGTTGAAAGCCACTGGGACCCGATCCAATGGCCCATGAATTCTAACTTCTGCCAATTCACGATATGGCGCAACCGCTAGTCAATTTCTTCGGCTAGTGTTTGTCCTCACAAACGACCTGCTGCATTCTACTGATCACAACTTCCTACTAGAAGCCCATGTAACTAACTACCTGAATAGGGCCAGTCGCCAGTGAACATCTCATTGATATTCAAGGATTGGTTTGTAGGGATATGGCTGACTGGTTACAGGATTTCATCATGAGCTTAAAATCCGCACATATTCTCTGAAACAGACTGTTTCCTTACGTATGACTCTCATTTGCTATTTGGCAGACGAAAACATGAAGCCATAACTATAATGATGTCATAGTTCTTAAAGTGTAGGCTCTTGTATTTTCCTTTTTCGGCAGTTCAGTGTGTCTATTATTCCAGCCATCTACCGATGCACTATTTCATCCTCCTTCATTATTATTTCTGAAGATGACTGAGTCGGTGAAAAAACTGTCTCCTTCTCTAAGGACTATTTTAATCGCCTGTCTGACTCCCTTTGAGCATCTGATAAGTTTTGGTCCGATATGCCACTGGTCACGCCTTAACGATCAGGCGGTATACACGTTCATACAAGACAGAGAATTATTAGGTTGTAACAATGTAGTTATGGGAACTCACGCCGGCAAGTGAACAATATCTGTTTCACAGTTGACGTATTACTTTCCAGAGTCACTGCTAAATACCATTTGATCAAGCAGATAATGTAAAAATATCGAAATGCATATTTGCCTAGAATGGATACAATTTTTATAAGGTGGAAGAGTTTAATAGCAGAGTGATGAATTACCAAGAGTCTCGCTTAACACTTCCCACAGTGTTTTAGGTGGAAATATTAACCTGTCTGTCTGTCTGTTTTCGACGTAGAACTTTGCACCGATGTGCAGAAGTTCAGGTCGCCACACTCCATGTAGCACACAAAGCAAGAGAAGAAAGTAGGAGAAATGCAAAATAATGACAGTAAACAGAGGTGTGAGACAAAGGAACAGTAATAACGGAGAACAAAACAGTTTCATTGGAAATCATAAGTCACAAGGAGTGGATGCATCTGCACCAGCCATTGAGAACGATTTTGAGCCATATCACCAATTGTTTCCAACCATTGGTTTTTACTGTCCCGGGTACCCCAACCAGGAAGTCTACACCTACCTTCGTGGCTGGCTTAGACTAACTGTTGTGGATTTCATTGACTGGTGCCATGTTTTGGTTTGACCACCGTCGTCCCTGGCTCTTTTCCGTCCTGATCATATGTTAGCTAACATTGCTTGTCAGTCAAACAAGGCGATGGCTAGGCATACGTAACACATGTCCTAACCATCTCATGCGACGTAGCTTCACAACCTCGTCGATTGATTTCTCCTCCAAACTACCCATCACTCGACCGATGCCTAACCTCCATTCTCAGTGGCCAGGTTTCACATCTATAAAGGAGGACGAAGCGGACTGTTGAGCAGTACACAGACCCTTTGGTTGACAGCCAGCCAGATGTTATATCTACGCCAAAGAAGGCGCAAACTGGCATATGCAAAACTAGACGCCTGTATCCATGCTGAGAAATATTAACCATAATATAATGATGAAAGAGTCGAATTTGAAAAACTGCTTACTCGGTACCTCTCAGGAAATTAGCAGTGTCACACCTACTACACACTTTTCTAATTGCATAAAATGTGTGCTAAGTAAGGTATTGTAGAGTTTGCATACTTAGTTACCCGAGTATAAAGTCGTCTATAGTTGCTTCTAGTCTCCCTACCCAATGAGATGCCAGAACACACTTGTGTAATGAGAGGATTATCACAATCTGTGAGTCGGTGACACAGTGGTTAGGACTCCTGCCGACCATGCGCATGGTCCGGGATTCGTTCCCCTGCTGACGCACACCTGATATCAATGATTAGCCTGCAAATATAGGCTATCAATATCGCATCCTAAAAATTCCTTACTTGTTCCAAAAATACGGTGTGGAATCTAGCCATAATAAAAAAATAATATTCGCTAATTTTTTAAATATGCGTCGGTGGCACAGCGGTAGAATGCTCGCCAACTACGCAAGGGGTTTGGGGTTAGATCTTCGGCCACCAACGCACTTCTTTACTCTCGCTAAGCTAGTAATAAGACTGCTAAAGAGGTAAAGTTGAGCTGGGCATAAGGTAAGCAACCCCATCCTGTAAAAATAAACACCACTGCTACCGAAACTTCAGGCTTCAAGCTTGAAGCCCCACGTATTCCACTGGGAACGTAAAGGAATAAAAAAATTTCTTACATGACCCCACGAATCTATTGTCTACAACAGTCATAAGAAGTTGGTTAAGCGATACTTTAATCATCTTGCTGACAACTTTTAGTGTGACAGAGTTTCTTTTATATTACTCAGTGACAGAAGGAAAATCCAATCAAGAGAGAAAAGCGGATTAATGATTCGTCTTTAATTAAGAGACGATCACAACAAACTAGAAACCCAAACGCCACCACCACAACAACACCATGGCAACCAACAGTTCAGTCTCGTTCTCTCTCCTCCCACAGTATTTCTGTAGTTTTATTATCCGTATTTATTTCGTTACAATCACTAACTAACTATGGGTTAGTTACTTAGTTAGTTAGTTGATTTTTTCGGAAATTATTCCTTTTTTAGTCTGACATTTAACAAAACAAAACAAAACAAAAACTATGGCGCAGATTTTAATTATTCTTTGTGTCTAACTAATTAAAATTCATTAATTTATGTATTTTCTTTTTTAAGAGAGAAACAGAGAGAGGAATTGAACAATGTCTACTTGAAAATTGAAAAAGAAAATGGCGAAAAAAGGGCATTTCGGTCAGTAGTCACATATGTATTGATTAATTTCTAAACCGACCAACTATAGATAGGTGAGACTGAAAGGAGGGGAGATTTGAATGAACTTTTTTGTTTCAAGTGAGTGAGTTTGTAGGGATTTGATATATTTCAGATTTGATTGTCTTATCGTAGTACCAGGGACTCATTGGAAGTACGCACCCACACACCACAAGGGTTCGAACACAAAAACTTCTGGTTACAAGAGAAGCTTGTAGAACATTTAGTCACTTGAACCTGATTGAATAGCCAACACATGAATTCTGACTTTTTTTTTAAAATTAGTGATTATTTAACACGAATAGTATCGACCAGTATTTGTCCTCACTTCCGATCACTTCTGATTAGAACTCACTCCAGGCAAATTACATGAGCATTTGTGTGATTTTGTAGAGTTAGTTTGTAAGGAGGTGAGGATTAATACTGTCTAGTAATGGACTTTTGTCCAACGGAGATTAGCGATCCAAGAGTGCAAATGCAACAGTGAACTTGGACACGTATGGCTCATCAGATAACGCGCCATATCAGAGAAACTAGGAAATCTGTGCATGAATCTCGGCGCCAGTTTCATCTGGATCTGGTTTTTAAATGCTGTACAGATAATGAGGCTTTCGAAGTGAATACAAGAGTAAGACAAGGCTGTCTGCATACTATCATCTATGATGATATTCTGAAATGTGATGGACTGGATTAAACGTCAGACTATGCACAGCAAATGAGAAGATAGGAATACGTTGGAGTGACCGGTCAGAAGACTCTAGAAAATCTGGATTTCGCCACGGATGATTTGTGTTCACTGCCACACAAACTCGAAGACTTTCAGGCAGAGTAAAAACAACAAACTGGCAGAAGAGGCAAGATAGGCAGCAAAGCCAGTACCCCTGATGCACACAGAGAAGACAGATGAAGGCAATGATGAAGGTAACCATACACCAGCAAGAACAACAACCAGCACCAATCACCATCAAGGGGAGAGATTTCATAGAGGTTACTTCCTTTACTTATTTAGGAAGCGTCGTTTCAACTACAGGCGGAACGGATAAAGATGTCGGAGTCAGCCAGCCAGAGAGGATCGGAAAGGCAAGATACACCTCCATCAACCTGAAACCACTTTGGAAATCGTCTGCACCCCACCTCAGCATAAACAACAAGATTCGGATTTTCAACACCAACTTGGCGTGTAACTAAAAGAATTTCCAACAGGTTGCAGACTTTCATCAACAGCTGCCCACTTTGCTGGCTGCATATTGTAGATCAAATGGCCAGCTGGCCAGAAAGAATTAGTAACAAGAGACTCGTAAAACAAACTAACCAAGAGCCGGTCGCTCAACAAATATGTCGGAGAAGATGAAGATGGTGGGGGGGCGTACATTGAGTAAACCATCGAATGACATTGCGCTCAGTGCAAGCTATCGCTCGAGTAGAATCCAAATCGGAAGTGACGTGTGGGTGTTAAATGCAAGGGTGACATGGAGGAGATAGTGTGTCAAGGAGGAAGAGGAGATGAAAGATTATAGGCAGTCGTGGGATTAACCAGTTGAAGAGGATGGCAGAAAATAAAACAAAGTGTTTATGTGTTGTTGAAGCCCTATGTTCCACTCGGAACCCAAGGGGTTAATAGACAATAATTAATAATTTACAGGTAATGTGTTGATACCACGTTGTCGTTAATTTTCTTCTTGTGCTTTTGTGTACATCCAGCGGTGTTCAGACGCAAATAGTCAACATGTACTGAGGTGTTGTACACTGCGTAGAAAATGAATTACTGTTGCGCACCCAGTTAATTCATTTTTAGGAGCTTTTCATCATAATTCGAAGTCGTCACCGTTACGTCCCATTATTGGGTATTGCAGGCTGGACTGAGATCAGCGGCTGCACACATGGAGAATTCGTTGATATCTACTGTGCAATGGTACCATCATTGCAGTGGTATAGCGTTATGGGAGATGAATATCGTCACTCACCAGTTGGGAAGAATAGGTGTTACTGTTTATTGAAATGAAACCGTTCTAATGAAGACGCCATAAAGTCGCCTTATTGTGAAATAATGTTTGGATATTGGGAATTTACGACACTAAAATGCGTTGAAGGGATTATGGAAGCAATTCAGACGCGTAACACTGCGACTTTTTTACACCTACTTTACAAAGGTTAGTTATTTTCGCCAGTACAGCTCAAAGCGACAACGAATAGGCTGGATGCAGTCGGTTTTCAGGTTTTAGTTTCATCCATCACAGATTAAATCCTTCAGACGAATTTGTCCGATTGCCTTACTGGAATACATTAATTCAATCTAAGGCCTTTGAAGAAGACTAAAAACTACAGGATAAGAGGGATAAAAAGATAACTGAAAGAACAAATCGTCAGTCACCTCGATGAATATACTCATACAGTAACTTGTCTAACCCTAAAAATTGATACTCCTCATTATAGTTGGGAGATATTTTTAAACCATGTTAGGGAAAAACATCCTGTTTAATGTGTCTTGTCACCGCTCTCCCCATTTCTCTTATAAATAAGTTTGTATTGCAAAAGCACATGGATATGATAATAAACACACTTTCATAGCTTCGTTCATCTCTAGTACAAAAGAAATTTAATAAGGACCCTCAGTCACAGGGTTACAGCTATATGCTCAGAATAGGTGATTGTGTGGTGAGAGCTGTCTACTAGCCAAATCGGTTGACAGTAATTGAGGTCAAGGTCAAAATGTACAGGCGGATTCAGTTAACATATAGATGAACTGACACAGCCACAAGAGATGCAAGGTTAACTTTGTGTGAGAAACAACCAATCAACAGACTGTATTTTCTACTAACATTAACCTACAATAATGTACATCAAAATCTATAAATACGTGTTGATTTTCCGTAATACACGTTCTGTTGCCTGGCCCTTGTCTTCTGTTGTTACAATTGAAGATGAATTAAGGATTATATTTGATACCTTGATTGAAAATAGCTATCCAGACAAATTCATCAGGAAACATATGACTAAGAAAGTTGAAAAGGACTACTCACTATCCGTAAACAAGAAGCCTTTATACATACGACTGCAATTCAAGCGCAATATACCTAGCGAAATAATTACGGAGAAGTTAAGAAAATCAGTTCAGAGAACGTTTACTGCTGGCAAACTACGCGTCTTATTTTCCACACTACGACCGATGAAAGATGATGTATCTAGACTATCCACTTCGAATTATGTGGCGAGTTATATTGGCCGGTGCTCTAGGAACTTAATTCTTCGTGCTCGCTTGGGAACATCTGCCAGTATGGCTAAGTAAAGGTGTAGTAAAACTATCAACATTTCGATATTACACCACCTTGGTTCCAAATCGGCCACAAAGCCAGCACTGGAGAATCCTTGTCTATCATCACCTATCGGGTACTAAAAAAATTGCCAAAAACATCCAGGTACCGTATACCCCAAACAGCGGAGGCTATCGAGATTCGCCTGAAAAAAACCAGTGCTCTGTGTGGAGAACAAGCAAGTACAGACACTACTACTATCCTGACCAGCCTCCAGTGGAGAATATAAATTCATGAATTCGTATTATTACCTTTTCTAATTTGCCTGTCTGGTATTCGATGTATAGTGTTATGTTGATGCTATTGAACTGTAATCCATTTATATAATTACTATTATTACTGAGTCAATGTTAGTTAAACAACATTAATGCTGTAAATAACACTAATTCATTCACTATTATGGGGATATATACAACTGTAGAACCTGATGAAGAAGAGGTCATCGAAAAGAATATTGTTCGTTCAGTAACCATTCTTTAAAAAAAACCACTGGCTTTTATGTTTGGTCGCCTCATGGTCACTTGTGTACTCGCGTTCGCTGGATCACTATAGTTTTACTTGATAGATTTTTAAACTACTGGGACAGAATTAAATTGCTACGTTTTAGTGCCCCATCACCAGTCACTGTCATCGGTGAGTGGTTTGCGTCACTCGTGATTTCACATAGAAGCTTCAAGCAATTTTATCCTGTAATCATTCACTTGTGAACAAAAAATTGATGAGGCACTGGTTTCCTTGTGCGTCTGTAATTCAGTGGTTAGCCCATTGAGTCATGTCAGGGAAAAATATCCTTTTTAGTGTGCCTTGTCATCACTCTCCATATTTCTCCTGTAAATAAGTTTGCATTAGAAAAGTACATGGACAGGACAATATACACACATTTTCACAGCTTTGTTCCTCTCCAGTAGAAAAGAAATTCAGTAAAGACCCTCAGCTACGGGGTTAGAGCTATATGCTCAGAAGAGGTAATTGAAGATGAGCCAAGGATTTTAATGTGATACCTTCACTGAAAATAGCTATCCAGACAAATTCATCAGGAAACATATATGGCTAAGAAAGCTGGAAAGGACTATCAACTAATTGTATTTGCTAATTCAATTGCACTTGTGGAGCGAGTTATATTGGCCGTTGCCCTAGGACTTTAATTTTTTCAGTACACTCAGAAAAACAACTGTCTTCGCTCTATACTGAAGATCAGATGGCCGGAGAGAATCACAAACAAGAAACTATGGGAACAAACAAAACAAGAACCAATTGCCCAAGAAATATGCAGGAGAAAGTGGAGATGGATTGGACACTCGCTGAGGAGGCCGTTGGGTGACATCGCATGTCAGGCTCTCGAGTGGAACCCGAAAGGGAAGCGGCGAGTAGAACGTCAGTGCAAGGGTGACATGGAGGAGACCGTGCGAAGAGGAATTGAAACAGTATGGACTAACATGGATGGAGGTAAAAAGTACAGCAGAACACAGAAGCAAGTGGAGACGTGTAGTTGAAGCCCTATGTTCCACTAGGAACCCAAGGGAACAATAATAATAAATACACTCAGAAACATTTAACAGCGTGGTTAAATGTGTAGTGAGAAGCATCAGTAGCGCGATATTAGAACACCTGGTTCATGCCGCCTACAAAACTAATGTTGGAGAGTCCTTCTCTGCCATGCACCGGATAGCAAAAAAATTGCCAAAAACATCCAGATACCACATTCTCCAAACAGAAAGGGCAACTGCAATTTGCCTGAAACAACCAGTGCTCTGTGTGTGTGCAAAAGAAGCAAGTCGAGCCCTGGCTGGCTTTCAGTGGAGACTATAAATTCATGAATTTGTAATATTATTTTTTTCTAATTTCTGTAATATTCACTCAGTGTATTGTTATCTTGTTACTATGGAACTGTAATCCATTGATATTATTACTATTATTACTGAGTCGATGTTATTTAAACAACATTATTGTTGTTAATAACACCGATTCACTCACTGTTATGTGTATATATTTAACTGTAGGAACTGATAAAGAGAAGGTTATCGGAAAGAATATTCATTGTTCAGTAACCATTCTTTAAAATAAACCACAGGTTTTTGTGATTGGTCATCTCATGGTCAGTTGTGCATTTGCAGTGTGTGGAGCACTGTATTTTTACTTGGTCGACTTTTAAACTATTAAGACGGATTTGATAGTGTGGAAAATTCCCATATTATGAATTAAAAGTCAATCTGAACGAAGAATATTCTTTTCAATAATTTCTCTTCGGGTTCTTACAATTAAAAAATAATTATAATATTTGTTGTCGTTACAATAAAGGCCAGTTATGCAGCAGATACATTTTTTAACGTACAATAACAGATTAGTAGTTATGGGGTGTCAAAATAAATAGTCGTATTTGTGTGACAAACGTGCTAGGCTGAATTCGATTACAAAATGTTGTAAAACGGGAGACAATGGTGGCGGTTAATCATAATAGATTTGTAGACTGTGGGGTAGGAAAATTGACAAGTCAGTTCAAGGTTATAAAAGGTGTCAGGTGAGTGAGTGGCTAGTACAAAGTGATCTGTATTAAACAAGAGATAGTAAAACTGCAATGGGAGGTTCATAATGAGATAACGAATATGTGTAATGAAACAGGTGGAGGCATTTATTGAGAAAAGAGATAATATCACTAATAATAAGTCCGGATAGTATAAATGAAATATTCGATAGTATTGAGAGAGTGTTTGCATGAATGGCATAAATTATGACGAATAATAATAATAATTGTAATAATAAGCAAAGGAAAGAAAAACAAAGCCAAGAGGGTTAAGGGGAAGGAGCACTCTTGGTGAGAAGAAGAATCATCAATCCAAGTTTGGCCACGGTAGGAGCAGCGTCTGGACGTGTTCTTTTAGGATTCAAAGTTCCGGTTTAGTCGATCTTATTGCAACAGCTTCAGCTATGTGAAGAAGACGTATGCGAACTGTACGTGATAACGACTTCGGAATTCGGTATATAACCCTGAAAGATGTGTTGACATCGATATAATGTCCAGTATCGACCAAGTGTGACAGGATCGAGCTTTTCATGCACTTAATTTCCCCCCTGCTGCACCAAGCTGGTAAATGTTCTCGACGGAATCTAACAGCTCCTTTTTAGTGACCCATCGCCAGTCACTGTCTTCGGCAAGTGCTTTTCGTCACTCGTGACTTCACCCTGAAGCTTCAGGCAATTTTATCTTGTAAATAGTCACTTGTGAATAAATGGACTGACGAGCCATCGGTTTCTGACCCACTGGCTGAATGCTAGATCTCCTTAGTCCAGAGATCCTGCATCTGACCCTATTTAAGTAGGGCTCAGAGGTGGAAAACACACTCTCCAAGTATGCCCCATGTGGTTCAGGGTCTGATCTTTACTTAGCCGTTAGTAAGCTCGCCAAAGAATGGCGGTTGAACATGAGTCTAGTAACCCCAACTTTTAAAAAGAAAGATACACCTTCTACTGAAACATCAAAGCTCTAGCTTGTTGAAACCCTATGTTCCACTGGGACGAATTCAAAGGAATAAAATAAAAATAAGGTGTATGTACGACAGCAAAGTCCCACGCAAAGACGAAACAGACGAAACTTAAAAAAAAACTCATTGATTTTCAAACCTTCAAGACTTTTATTGTCACATAGATACTTTTAATTAATTATCATTCCCTTTCTCTTAAATCACATAGACATTCATTAGTTATTGCCATTTGATTAATTGTAAAGCATGTGATTTCTTCTCTTTTCCCTTACTCACTCACTCTGTCTCCCTTCAGTCTGAATGTGACTTTGTCTGTAGTGTTCAGTACACAAGTGTATACATAAATCTAATTTTATTACAGATTTATTGCGGTGTGATTATTATTTATGCGTATAAGTCTTAGAAATTATACTAAGAAGTTTCTTAATTGTAAAATGGATTTCACAAAATATAGAAATAATCATCAAGCTTTAGTGAATATTTGTTCCTTCGGAAAAGGATTATGAATTTCCTCAAATCCTTAATCATTATTAGTAGTACTGAAGTGAGGAGTTATGAGCACTGGGGATAGATATACACTGACGAAAATACCTAATAGTGACACACTGTGTCAAGAATTTTCAGAAGTTAGAACTCAGGGAGTATTAGATTTCCTTGAAACCCGAAGGTCTTATATCTTGGCGATTTCTAAGAAAATATTTCGTCTTACCTTCTACATCAAGAAGTTAAAACATTCTGGTATAACCAAACCCTTACGCCTACAATTCGTTAACTATCGCCTATTATTCTCCATTATTCCCCCATAGTTTTTTTCGGGCTACCGAAGAAAGACTATGACATATTACGCAGGATGTTAAAGGTTGTCAGCAGGGTAAGCAACGTGCCACTTAACCAGCTTGTTAATATTCTGGTTGACAGACATGTGGACTCATGTGAAAAATGGGCCAAATCCATTTTATCTAACTCACACCACCCTCTTCACTCACAACTCTCCCCTTGTATCCCATCAGGCAGGAGACCAGAAGCCTATATAGAAAATTATATGCTCGCACCAGCAAGTACAAAAACTCAACCATACCCTACTTAGCTCGTGTTCTGTGCGATAAAAGAAAGCAATAGGCATGACACCTATAATTCATTAAATAGTCAGTAGAACAACTGGACCTCGTCTTTCCAACTCATATCATTTATAAGTACAACATTTTCTTTCTTTCTTTTCTTTTTCTCTCTCTCTCTTTTTCTGTTTTGTGTCGCTTTGTTTCTTTTTTCCGTCTGCGCCAGTGAATATGATAGCATCTACTTTTCTTACACTTTCAAACACTATTCAAATTTGGCTTTGCTACTGACATGCCAATATGTTGTTGTCATAATGAACTGAGATTTCCTTAGACTATGTAGAATTTTATTTATTGTTAATGTACTAACTGGATACAATACTGTAGTAAAAATGCTGAGAATTCCATTCTGTATCACAAGTACTGTTTTGGAATGAAGCAAATTATTATTGTTATTATTATTAAAAGGTCCTGGGTTTTGTTCGTAGCGTAGTGTTAAGATGAAACAGCGTATAAATGGAAGCATAAATACTGCATTTGTCACTCATTGTCAGCCTATGTAACAGAATTAGGACTTTCAACACCACTGTTAAGCCAGTTAGTCACTACTTCTTTTATATGAGTTAGAAACTTGGTGTTCGCGTCACGGAAGACATTTCCAACAAGCTAGTGTGGCCATTTATGACCAGTTGCCCACTTTGTTGGTTCCATAACGAAAATAAGAAGGCGCATTATAAAGAATTACCAACAAGAATCCTAGGGAACGTGGGAAGCATCGTTTCAACTACAGGCGGAAATGACGAGAATATCAAAGCAAGAATCGAGAAAGCAAGACAAGATTTCACTACTCTCAAGTCTGTGTGGAGGTCAACAGCACTCAGCATCAAAAATAAGATCCGGATTTTCAACTCTAATATGAAGTCAGTGCTACTATACGGATCAGAGACTTGACCAGCGCGTCATGAAGAGCACCTCAAACAGACTACAGACCTTCATTCACAGTTGTCTTCGCTCAATACTCAAGATCAGATGGCCAGCCAGAAAAGATCAGCAGTAGGGACCTGTGGGAGCGAACCAACATAGCAGGAATCGATTGTGAAACAAATACGCAGGAAGAAATGGAGATGGATTGGCCATAATCTGAGGAAACCATCAAGTGACATCACTAGACAGGCCATTGGTCGAGTGGAACCCGTCGAAAGGGAACGGGCGAGTTGGTCGTCATCGCAAGGGTGACTTGGAGGAGGTCAAGTGAAGAGGAGATGAAAACGTGTGGGCAGACTTGGAGCCAGGTGAAAGGTGTAGCAGAGAAGCGAACGCAATGGAGACTCACGGCTGAAGTCCTATGTTTCTCTAGGAATTAAAGGAAACAATAATAATAATTATCCTAGGGAACGAAACAGTTAGGAACCTGATGCTCAACATATATATGTAGAAGACAATTGAGATAGATCAGGCACGCGCTGAATGGGCCGTTAAGTGACAGTGGATGAAACACACCACTGCTTTAGGGAAACTCGAATAAGAAACGACGATTTTCTGATATGGAGGAACTGAGAGACTATGGGCAATTTTGGGCTCATCTAATGATGGCTTCAGAGAACAGTATGAAATGGAAATGTGCTACTGAGGTCCCTATCTTCCACTCAGAATCATGACTCGTTGAATGAAGATTGTTTGCTCACGTAAGGGATTAACACGTTCATTCGTAAAGAGAACTGATACAAGACAACAAATTCAAGGATTTGATCTGTTAATCCAGTTGACAACGACGACAAATACTCAATCCTATGACACTGGCTGCTGCCAGTCGTGCTAAAATCCTGGATTGGAAGAGGTTAGAATTTATTGGCTGATCATTGAGTTGGATCTTAGTGGCTGAATGACCTACAAGCTTTCCTTGGGACTGGGAGACTGTGGGTTTGAACCCATATGGTGAGTGCGTAACTCTGACGAGTCCCAAACAACGACAAAACAGCTGTTCAGTACTCTCTGTCAGATTTTCAATGATTCTCTCACTATTATCAATCCATAATCAACCTTGTAACAAATCAAATCACCACAATTTTTTTTATTACATTTAATCTATCAACTGGTGAATAGTAATAAAAAATAAGACTAAAGCTGGGTAATAAAAACGCAAAAATCGATTCGTAGATATGGAAATTGAAAGTAGGTGGGTATATTAGAATACCCAATGTAGGTGGATATGGCGTCTTTAGTTTCATTGTAATTTTTTTCATCTAATCAGAAATATAAAATAGTGAAATAAAGTGTATTACTACAATGCAATATCTGTGTGGCAACATCATACTACTGAAAAGGAAAATAATAAGTAGTTATAAACCATCCATGTGGAATAAAGCGAATTTTGAGTTTACTAAGATAAAAAGAATATTATGTTTATACTAAATGTTATAGTGAAGTTGGTAATGTACAATTTATTTTCAACGACAGTGTCTACAGACAGAAGGATAGGATTACCTTGAGTTCTCCTCTTGACCCATTTTTGGCGCAAGGCGTGTTAAAATCAAGAATAGACAAATTACTGCTGTACGAAAGGTGTGTCGACAACAATTTTATGGTTTTAAATTGTTGCTTCCTGGAATTCTGATGATTGCCATCCTTCAACTTAATTCAAAATGGAATTAGAAAAGGAATCAAAGATTCCCCTTTTTTAGGACTTAGAATTGATTATAAGAGATGGTCGGACTTTGAAAAGATCTGTCTACAAAAAATCACTGTGGAATAACCAGCTAACAAACTTCTGTATTCGGATAGACGTCAGTCATAAAAGAACTCTTATCACTGAACTGATCGAACCCGCATCAGAAGAATTTGCAGCACTGAGAGCTTCGAGGAAGCAGAGCTCTTGTTTCTTAAAAATATCCCGACTCAAAATGGATACCCAACTGTGTTCGCCGAGAAGAACATGGAACCAAAGCTGTAAAGAGAAGAATGACCTTCAGTAGGGAAGAAATTACTTTATCAGCAGGTATCCTAACGTAGAGAATCTCCAGTTTCCTAAAGAAAACCTTTTTTACAGAAAGTCTGAAAGTGATATTCTCTAGTTGCCTACTGCTTTTAAGCAATGTGAAGGACAAACGCTCACATTTAATCACCCACAGTGTGCATATATCAGTTCACCCACTCCTGTGGAGCTAGGTACGCAGGTTTTTATATACGCATCCTGTTAAAAGGAGTTTGAAGACATTATCCAGCGTGGCTGCAAAGAGGATGCACTAATCCAATGGGAACGGCTGTAAATAAACACCTCGTTGGCTCTTGTCACAGCATATCACCTGGCCACTTACAAAGTGGAAAAACATCTGTCGAAAGTTGTGTAATTTCAAGAAGCCCGAGAAACTAGTCTAGCCTTCACATTCGCAATGAATCAAGTTCAGTTTTTATTCCCTTCATTATATTTTTTTTTTGAATTTTGCAGTCGTAAAAACTAATAGTCCAATTTTAATTGGTGGATGGTGGCTAGCAGTGGAATCCAGGGTGCGCATTTCGTCCTATTTGGGAATAGTCACTGGATGTACCTGCATTCCCCAATGAGTGACGATGTTCCGAAAGAGGCTCAAACTCAGTTAACATGGTTTCAAACGCCAAAGCGTTATCCACTAGACCACTCGGGCCACGAGAGCCACTGTCTCTTGTGCAACGGATCATATTATTATTTAATTCAATTTCAGATTTTCCCGTCGATTGAATGAACCGAAGTGCTCAGTCTCAGGTTGACATGTCATGGCTCAAGTGGTATAGTGGATAACGCTTTGGCATTTGAAACTATTGTCACTGTGTTTGAGCCTCGGTGGGAACATCATCACTCACTGGGGAATGCTGGTACATCCAGTGACGGTTCTCAAATAGGAGGAAATGCGCATCCTGGATTCCACTGCTGGTCACCATCCACCAATTACATTCGAATTGCATGCCTATATTTCTTCGCTGCTCAATCCTTCTGCTTTCTGAAAAGGACTTGACTCCCTCTTACAGTGTTGCACTCCACTGACGTCCATTCTGATACTGACATCCGCGAAGAACCCTGATTTGCTTACTGCTGACTAGTCTGAAACTGCAAAGTCTGGAATAGATGTTCGCTGTTCCATTTTTTCTTTCTTTTCCTCATTGATTTTCTCATAGCTGATATCGTCTCCGACAGTCATTAATCAAAATCTCTAAATTTTCAAAAAAATGACAATCGAAATTCCTGTCGAAAGACGAGTTTTTCCTTATTCCTATCTCTCTCAATGTGTACCTCTTCCCCTTGTCGACTTATATGCCTCCTCATTTATTTTTATTTGTCTAAGAGGTGGGTGATTAGTTATCGCCACTTTTCTTTTCTCTCCTCCTTCAGTTACCCGTCTCAATCAACACAGAAAAAGAGGGAGAAAAAGATGACAAAGAAGGTTTCATTTTGATTTTTCCTAGATGAACATTTTTTGACCATCTTTTTTTTAAAGATTTTTCTACTCATTCAACTGGAAAAATGAATAATGATTCTCAAATTATTATTTTATTCTATTTTTTTAGAATAATTTCTCCCGGATTTAGACATTTTTTATGATTACTATTCGAAAACTTGAAATATATGTATATATATTGATTTTTACATTGAAAAGACGAATATTATCGAATAAAGAATATGCCTTTTCGATAACTTTCACTTCATTAGGTTCTACATTAATATGACAGTAATAATTGGAGAAATGTTCTTAAGCACTACGCACCCTCACCGAAGGGATTCGAACCCAACACCTTCCAGTTACACGAGACGAGCCACTGAGACCCTATCCAATGGACAGTCAATGAATTCATAATTCTACCAATGCATGATGCAGCGCGACTGGCACTAGCCAGTGTCATCGGTAGTCAGTATTATATGTTCTGACACCCAACTTGCTGTACCCTACTGGCTTCACACCTTCCTACCTGAATAGGGCCAGTTACTAGTAAGTTGAATATATTCAACAGTTGTCCAGTATAGCAAAAATATTCATTCGGACATCTATAAAACACAAAATAATTGAGCAAAGAATATACTTTTCGATGAATTCCTTCTCTTCTGGCTCTACAGTTATCTATACATATGTTTATATACATAGAATATTCTAGAATAGTAGTTAGTAATAATATTAGTGTTTTTTAAATAATATCGATTTGTTGAGTAAGATCCCAATGGAATTACAGTTCATTAACGATGCTTAAATTATGATAATAATAAAGATATAGTAGCGAATAGAACATCAACTAAAATTAAGGAAATTTCTACGAAAATTGAGGATCATTCAAACGTAGATGACCAAGGTAAGGATAATGTCTGAACTAACTTCTTTTGGACGCGTAAATTAGGCTTCTTATTATGGATCCCAACAGCCAGCCTCAGCAATATTTACTAATTGAACTCTTGAGGCGAAATTAAGATTTTTTGGTTTGCGGTAAATGGCCTTGAAACGACCCTGGTTAACGTCAATCTTGTGTTCTGTATCCACAAGATGAGATAGAATAGCGCTACGAATAGATTTTGTTTGTCCTTTGCTTAACCACTATGCAGGTTGATGTTCGGAAATTCGACGAGTTTCCTAATTTTAGTTGATATTCTATTCGCTACTATATCTTTGTTTTTATTATAATTAAGGCATCTTTAATGAACTGTAATTCCATCGTGATCTTACTTGACAAATCGATAGAATTTTAAAAAAAGCACTAATATTGTTATTGACTACTAATCTAGAATATTCTGTGTATATAAACATGCGTATATAATTGTAGAGCCACAAGAGGAGGAAATTATCGAAAAGAGTATTCTTTGCTCGATTATTTTGTGTTTTATAGTTGTCCAGTACTCCTATGTTTTCCTATGGTACTCTAACCGATGTCAGCACATGATGAAATCCTGTAACTACCAGTCAAATCTCTGCAAAATAACACTTCAGTAAATATTCTTATTAACAGCATTAATTATGTTTGAAATTATACCTTTCAACAGTATCAGTAAGAAAGAGAGAGAGAGTGAGCCAATATGCATTAATATAACACAAAACTGATTGAGTGTATCAGATAAATTAAGGCAATTTAATGCAGAAATTATGGATGAGGCAATCTAATGTCAACCCAGTAGGTATACCACAGCACGAAATATTAGGCTCTTAGAGCATTCGGTCCATGTAATTGGCTTTGTAAAAAGCACTTGGATTTATAGATAAAATTAGTGATGGCTAGCATACGTACTTCGTCTCTGAGCTATGGAATTACAACTGGCTGTGTGAGAAATACAGCTGTAAGTTGCTGGCAATAAAAGTTCTTAGAAAAGATTATCTCGACGTGTTGGTTATGGAAAATTCCCATTGTAACATATAGAAAATGAAAACAAATGATTCAGCGAAAAGACTCTTTTCAAAAATCGTAAATACTGGGGACAGTTCAAAATGAGAATAGTAATAGTAGTAACAATTGACGTAATAAAGGAAGATTATATAAATTGAATAGACAAAATTAAAAATTGGTAGAGCCAAAATATGACAATGAAAGTTGGACGGGTTGAAAGAACTTTTTCTGTACACAAAGATCTGGCTTTTCTGCATCAGTAACACAGATGATTCGTTTACGTGGTGATTTGGTTAAATTACATCTGCCTTGGAGATGATTTTAAAGGTAAAGGCTGTAGAGATAGGGTGATCAGCGTCATCAACCAGCTGTTCAATTTTCACGCTTCTTATTGCTCCACTTCCACCTCTTCGTAACCATGTTGGATAGGGTTCTTGCACCCTGTTGGAGGAAACTCGAGTCGAACGACGGAGAATTTTCTGATAAGGACCATTTTCTAGTTAACTCAGAAATAACAGCGATGCATTAACTTTCAAGTATTGGTTTCGTAAGGATTTTGTTTGATTGATTGGTTTGAGGATGTCATCATAAGCTGACATCAGTTAGAGAACCATTGGAGAACCTGCCAGAGAGAAATGGACGGCTGCTTCGTCCTAGTCTTGAACTTTTCACCACTACACACCCACCACAATGATTCCAACCCTGTACATTCAGGTTACCAAGCTAGTGAGCTTGTAGACCATTCACCAGTCACTGGGACCCAATCCAATAGCCAGCCAATGAATTCTAACTTCTGCCAATTCATGACATAGCGCAACCACTTCACACTGTCTTGTTTCAATGAGTTACTTCCTCACCTTCAACCTGCTCTAACCTTTTTCCTGAATTAATAGAAGTTACAATTCATGTTTTTGGCCATTGCAAATGTTCCCAGTGACTCAATGCTCTACGAGCTAGCTCACCTAGTACCCTGGTTTTAAACCTCTGTGGTGTGTGCGTACTGCTGAAGAGCCTGAAACTAGGCGTACGAAATAGTTGGCTGTCCAGAACTCCCAGCTGGTTTTCCAGTGGTTTTCTAACTGATGTCAGCTCATGATGAAGTCCTCCAACCAATCCATTAATTATTATGGTCATACAAGTTGAAGAACCTGATGACGAAATTATCCAGAGGAATATATATATATGTCAGAATCTTGGCATGTGCGCGTCTCGGAAAGCTTTTCAAACAAGAAACTTTGGGACCGAACCACTCACTTAAGAACCTATTTCCTACCAAACATCCCGTCACACTTGGTCGATACTGGACATCATATCGATGTCAACACAGCTTTCAGGGTTATATACCGAATTCCGAAGTCGTTATCACCTACAGTTCGCTTACGTCTTCTATACATAGCTGAAGCTCTTGCAATAAGACCGACTAAACCGGAACTTTGTATCCAAAAAGAACACGTCCAGATGCTGTTCCTACTGTGGCCAAACTTGGATTGATGATTTTTCTTCTCACCAAGAGTGCTCCTTCCTCTTAACCCCCTTGGTTTTTTTTCCTTTGCTTATTATTACAAATATTATTATTACATTTATTATTATTCATCATAATTTTATGCCCTTCATGCAAACATTCTGTCAATACTATCGAATTTTTTTGTTTATACTATCCGGACTTATTATTATTAGTGATATTATCTCTTTTCTCAATATGTGCCTCCACCTGTTTCATTTCACACTTTCGTTATTTCATCATGAACCTCTCATTGCAGTGTTACTATCTCCTCCTCTTGAATACATACCACTTTGTACTAGCCACTTAGCTGACACCTTTAATAACCTTGAACTGACTTGTCAATTTTCCTACCCCACAACATTCTACAAATCTATTATGACTCATCACCACCATTGTCTCCCGTTTTACAATATTTTGTAATCCAATTCAGCCTAGCACGTTTGTCACACAAATACGACTATTTATTTTGACACCCCATAACTAATCTGTTATTCTACGTTAAAAAATGTATCTGCCGCATAACTGGCCTTTATTGTAACGACAACAATTATTATATTTTATAATTGTAAGAACCTGAAGAGAAATTATTGAAAGGAATATTCTTCGTTCAGATTGACTTTTAAATATCCCGAAATTTAATAGAGATGGATTAGACACACACTGTGGAGACCGTCGAATGACATCTCATGTCAAGACATCTCTAGAGTGGAAGCTAATATCGGGGAGATAAACGATTTCGACAACGCACTAAGGGTGGCATAGAGGGAGAGATGAGAGCTAATGGTGGGCAGTCATGAGCCCATCTAATGTGGACTGCAGGGGACATGGGGAACTGGAAATATATTCCACTTGGAACCCAAGGGAACAGCAATAACTAATAATAATAACAAAATTCGCTACCGATTAATGGGAATACATGGAAACCATGATCATTAATTACTTTATTTTCATTTTTTTATTATTGCTTACAGCTTGATTCCACACCGTATTTTTGTTACTAGTATGGGATTTTCAGCATGCGATATCGGTAGCCAAAATTTTGCAAACCGACCATTGATATCAGGTGTGCGTCGGCAGGGGATCGAACCTCTGACCATGTGCATGGTCGACGAGAGGCCTAACCACTGTGCCACCGACGCACCAAAAAAGGGAGGACCGTGAGGCCTCCCCACTGACAAAAACTATACGTCCGAGCACACCCGATTTGAAACCGTCGCGAGTTGCAACCCATCAAGGTGCAGTGGTGAGCCTCCACCCTGAACCCGGCGCCAGGTAAGTTTCATTCACATATATAGTGCTTCCTAGCCATTATCAAAGTGATTTAATGTTCACTACTGGTTGACGTGAATGCCTTTTTACTACTTATATCTATCAGTAGGATAAATCGTAATAAAATAGATTTTTATCCTATGCTTTCGCCGTTAAGTGTAAAAAAGAAATTGGTTGAAAATACTTTGCTTTATAATCTACTGGTAATTTATGCATATGCAGCTTACAGAAAAAAGAACCTAACAATTATTATGTAATCACTTTTGTCTCTTTGGACATGATTATACAGACAGGGGAGTGTTTACGTTTATCAGTGTCGGTAGATTTGTGGGAAAGGAGACTAGGAGATATGACATATATATGTGTCACATTCAATTGTAGATTTCTTCTGATTTATGATAGCATAGTCATATGATTAATAGAAATTTAAATAACTTTCTTGTATCAGACGTGTAAATAGACAACTTTTGTTTTCTAGACACATAAAAATGTCACAAAGGTGACAGAGAGACAGAAAGCGACAGAGATAACAAGTCACTAAGATGAAATGAAAGACGTTTTATACGGTACAGAGTAAATTTATAGCCTAATCCTACTTGAATGCTAACCGCTGAATTACGCTGTATCTTTAAAACCACTCCTCTTCTGCGTTCGGGAATAAAAGACAAACTGCCTAATTTCGCCTCTTCCATGTGTATCTGCCAATTTAACTGCTCCTGTGGAGCCAGTCGCATAGGCCGTACAATTAGGCGTGTTTCTCGTCGAATTTCCGAACATCAGTCTGCCTGGTAAAGCGAGGGACAAACAAAATCTATTCTCATCTTGTGGAGACAGAACACAAGATTGACGTTAATCATGCTTTCAGGGTCATTTACCGCATACCTACGAATCTCAATTTTGACTTAAGAGCTCGACTACTACATACTGCTGAGGCTGTGGGGATTCATATTAATAAGCCTAATTTGTGCATCCAAAAGAAGTTAGTTCAGTCATCATCATTACCGTGGCCATCCAGGTTTGAATAATTCAGAATTTTTGTAAATTTCCCTAATTTTAGTTGATATTCTGTTTGCTATAATATCTTTATTATTATTATTAAAATTTAAGCATCTTTAATCAACTGTAATTCCATTGCGATCTTACTGAACAAATCGATATTACTTTAAAAAAAACACTAATATTGTTATTGACTACTAATCTAGAATATTCTATGTATATAAACATATTTATATATATATATAATTATAGAGCCTGGAAGAGGAAATTATCGAAAAGAATATTCTTTGCTGGCTCAATAATTTTGTGTTTTATAGATATGTCAATGAATATTTTGCTATTTTGCATACTATTATTATTATTTCCTTGGGTTCCGGGTGGAAAAGAGGACTTCAAAAACACATCCTCACTTTCTTCTATTTGGCGCTGTTCTCGTTAACTGCATCCGTGATTGCTCATCATCTCTCATCTATTCCAAATTACATGACCTCCTCCATGTCATATTCACACCGACGGCCGACTCGTCACTCCCCACTGAGATTCCACTCGAGCGGTGGCCTGCATCGAGTGCTATGTCAATCGACCGACGGCTTCCTCAACGTGTGCTCAATCCATCTCCATTTTATTCTACATATTTGTTGAGCAATTGGCTCTTCGTTAGTTTATCACCTTCCAGAGTTTCCTACTGCTGCCTCGCCGGTCAGCTATTTGATTTTTAGTGTGGAGCCAGCTGTTCATAATTGTCTATAACTTGTTGGAAATTCTCTTCGTGACGGGCGCGCGGTTCAAGTTTCTGACCCGTATAGAAGAACTGACTGACTTCACACATGTACTGAAAGTCAAAGTCCTGTTTTGATTAGGCTGCGGCGAAATGCAAACTGTTTTCATGTTTTTGAATACGTGTCTTGCCTTTAACAATCCTCTCTGGTTGACCTTGACATCATAAGTTCCACATGTGTTTGAAACGACTCTGCCTAGATAAGTGAAGGAAGTAACCTGTGAAACTATAGGGTACCCTAAATCCTTATTAACATCCTTATTCAACAGCTATATGAAAATTCCAAATATCACGTAATCTACATAGGAAAACTCAATGAAGGCTTTGACTTGAATACTGGAAAAAGACGAGACCACTGCCCACTATCACACATAGTGACATTCATAAATGTGGTGGAATGCAATATGTGCTCCACTCTGAGGAGCGGGAAAACAGCAGTACGTTGAACCGATAGATAATGAGACTCTAGAAGATCTAGATTTCTCTGATTCCCAAACTAGGATAACGAAATAGCTGCACAGTACTCCTTATGACTGGTTTTCAATGATTCTCTAGCTGATATCAATCCGTGTGTGGTCAAACTTGTAAAAACAAATCCTAATCCTTACACACCAACTCTTGAATATTAATAATCAGTCGATTTATTGAGGATAAAAATGAAGATTGGAAATCCCTGTATTGTTTTCATTTTAAACTTAAATATATCATGATATCGTGATATTTAACAATTTGAACAGAATGTTTTCCCCCCAAAATGAACTTTAAGATAATTCATAACTCTTATGGATAATATCAGAATTTGGAAAACAAAGTTATTAAGGTCAAATGAACAGTGATCATGTTACATATATGTCAGCAGTTAGATGTTTGATGAAATTAATGTTGATTGAATTATTCTACACAGTCTATGATTTACGTAGAAGTTAGAATAATGCCTCACGTCAGTCAATAGTACTTTTATATATATTTACATATGTACAATTGATTGATTAAGCTGTCAAGATTGACAGCTGAACTTTCTTGGTTTACAAATTTCAAAAAGAAAATCTAATTTTGATAACCTTGAGGGTTAGGTTGAACTGTATAAAAAGGGATAATTATTTAGAAAATCCCTCCTCAAAGATGCAACTACAATATTCTTACTTATTTGGATGTTCTAACTAATGTAGCCCTGATACTGTGGAGGATGAGTTAGATCTTTTCAGAAAAATTCTAATAGAAAATGGATTTCCACCACGTTTTTATAGACAAGAATATACAGTCAAATCCTACGAAATGTAGTTTACCATCTGTACCCAAGAAACTACTGCACATGAGCTTAGAATTCAAAGGGGACTTAGCTGCCAATATCATGAAAAGAAGGATTTCACAGTCCCTGAAAGGAACATTCCCTGCTGCATCTTTGAGAATGGCCTTTACCAGTTGACCATTACTGTTCAATAACCTGAAGGACAAGATCCCTTTGTTGAACAACTCTATGTGAGTTGATCAGTTCACCTGCTCATGTAGAGATACGTATACTGGTCGTTCAACTCAGGCTTTGTCCAAGAGGGTGCAAGACCACTATCTTGCATGGTTACGAAGAGGTGGAAATGGAGCAATCAGAAGCGCGATCATTGAACAGCTGGTCGACATTGATCACTCTATCACTACAGCCTCCGCCTTTAAAGTCATCTACAAGGCCTAAAGTAATTTATCCAAATCCCTACGTACCCGACTCATCTGTATCGCTGAAGCCATCTTTGGCTATTGAAACAGAAAAGCCAGATCTCTGTATACAGAAAAAGTTCGTTCAACCCCTCCAACGTTTGTGGTTTGAATCCCTCTATACAAAAGTATGATAATCCCTAATTATATTTTGGCTCTACCAATTTTTTGGTTTTGTCTATTCAATTTGTTTACTCTTCCTTTATTACGTCAATTGTTACTACCATTACTATTCTCACTTTGAACTGTCCCCAGTTCTATTTCATTTGTTCCACTTTTCAATCTAAATCAATCTTGTTTTGCAATGTTAAGTTCTGTGCTATCAATTCACTTAACGTTATTATTTGTTCGATTTGCCTACCAATCCTATAATTGTACACCCCTTCCATGTTCTATATATCCTTTGAACTAGACAGCTGTTTCATCCTAGTTTGGGACTCTCAAGCACGGGTTTGAACTCACGATCTTCTGGTTACAAGCTGAAAGAGCTCGTAGATCATTCATCAACCACTCGGACCCGATCCAATGGCCAATCCATGAATTCTAATTTCTTTCAATTCACGACATAGCGCGACTATTTCTCAGTGTCTTCTCTGATAAGTTACTGCCCCACTTTCGACCTGCTTCACCCTGCTGGTCACGGCTTATCGCTAGAACCCTAGGTAACTGCCTGAATGGGACTAGTTACTAGTGAGCGTTGACCTTGTGTTCTAGTAGCAAGCCATGACCAGCAGGGTGCAACAGGTTGAAAGTGGGGGCATTAACTCGTTGTAGAAGACATTTAGAAATGGTCTTGCTATGTTGTGAATTGGAAGAATTTGGAATTCATCGACTGGCCATTGGGTTGAGTCCCAGTGGCTTAATGGTCTACGAAGTGACCTTGTAACCAGGAGGTCGTGAGTTCGAACCCGTGTGGTGGGTGCGTACTCCTGGAGAGTCCCAAACTAGACTGACGAAGCAGCTGTCCATTACTCCCTGGCAGGTTTTCCAATGGTTCTCTAACCAATGTCACCTCATGATGAAATCCTCGATCCAGTCAAACAAAGCTAAACTGCTTGAAAATTATTCTATATATGACATAAATTGTTCTACCACTTGACATTTAACTATGATTATAATCACAAACTATTCTTATTTCATGTATTCACACCTATGATTCGATTCCCTCACCAGATGTAATTTCTTTAAATGAAACCATATATATATACGATTAAGAACACAATATTCAGCGAAGAGACTCTTTCCAACAACGAATTTATTGTCAAGCTGTACAATCGTATATATATGGTTTCTTTTCAAGAAATTATATCCGGTGAAGGAATTAGGTCAAAGGTGTGAATACGTGAAATAATAATAGCAGTATGAAATACAGTTAAAATATTTTTGATTATAATCATAGTTTAATGTCAAGTGGCAAAATAATTAATGTCGTATATAGAATAATACATAAGGTGTATAGATTTTGGAAAAGGGGTACATAATTATAGGATTAGTACGCGAATATAAAATGTTGCATAACATGGTGCGAAATTTGATAAGATAGAATTCAATATTGTAAAAATAAAAAAATAAAAATTAATAATTTTGGGTTTAAAATGTCAAGTGGGTCAAGTGCAAAGAATTCAGAGTGAGAATAGTAATAATAATTATAATAATCGTAGTAATAAGGGGAGAGTACATAAAATAACTAAATAAAAATAAATAAATAAATAAATGTCTATCCCTCTACGGCCAAGGCAGAAGTAGGGATTGCACGTACTTCTTTTGTACACAAAGGTCTGGCATAAAGTGATGAATGGTTAAGGCTTCCGATGTCTTTAAAAGCTTATAATGGAGAAAACGCGGAAAGTTAGCATGGATTCCACATATTATCTTGAAATCATGTTCAGGGTTGACAGAGTGGCAGAAGTTGATCAGGTGTTCCAGAATAGAGCTTCGCATACACTTCCTTTCTCCTTTGTAAAACTATGCTGGAATATGTTCTCGTATCCGTGTGGAAACCATCCTCTGACTACGGCCAATGTATTTTGCTCCACAAGACCAGGTGAACTGATAAATGCACATGGAGCCGGCCAGACGGGGGAGCTTATCTTTTACAGAGGTAGAGAACAACTTGTGCCTAGTGAACGTCATATGTAATTTTGCTGCATAGAACGTCTTACTGGCTGATTTAGAGAGACGATTTTTGAGCATATCTGAAGCTTTATCACCTTTGAATTCCAAATTCATGAATAAGGTTTTCTTTGGAACTGTGTCGGTGACTAGTTTAGACTGCTTATCTTTCATGTTGCTGTCAATAAATCGGTTAGGGTAACCGTTTCCTGCGAGGGTGGCTTTTAAGAAGTCAAGTTCTGAGTCCACGCAATAAGAACTACAAATGTTTCTTATCCTAAAGCAGAACGAATGGATTAGTCGTCCATTCCATGCATGTTTCCGGTGGATGGATCTCTTGAGAGATCCGTCATTACGTCAACTAATACACACATCAAGAAGCGGAATGCTTAGTTCAGATTCCTTTTCAATAGTAAAATTGTAAAGAAGGATGCCAGTTGTTGAAAGCAAACAAGACATCATCAAGAATAACATTTTCATCGCAGATAACGAAAGTGCCCTCTATGTATCTTTTAGAAATGTCAAAATGACCGATGGTTTGACTAAGTTGAGAATTTTCAAGCTTTGCCATAAAACAATCAGCCAACAAGGGACCCAGTGGTGCGATTGTACAGCTTGAAAATAAATTCGTTGAAAAGTGTGTCTTCGCTAAATCCCTTGTTTTCGATTTTCTATGGGAATTTTCCATATATATACATGTATATATATATATCAGTATCTGTGTTGAAGGTAATTCAGACTTGTTCAAATTTTTGTATGTAACGAAATATTTCATCGCGATGAGCATGATGATGGATGGATGGCTGATAGACGTGGGCGAGGTGGGCAATCGTGTGGGTGACAAAAAACAACCCACACAATTGCCCTCTTCTTGCTGCTGTTGTTGAGGGAGTTGAGCAGAAAACAAGGCAAGAAAAAAGGCACGGCCAAAAATAAAATGTGTTGAACTACGAGAATAATTAATTACCTGATGATTTATGATGTGTCTATTCATCATCCGGGGAAAATATCACAACCCGGTTGTTGTTGTTCCTTTTTTTTGTCAAAATTTTTATTTTCTTCATTATTAATAATAATAATATGACATTCTTTTTTCTTCCCTACTGGTGTCTCTACCCACTTCAAGTCCTCTTTCCTTCACTGTATCTCTGTCACTCCCCCTACCTCCCTCTGTTTCAATACATAAATCATGAGTCTTGTCATCAATGATTAATTTTTAGTCGTATTTCTTTTTTTTATTGGTCTGAAAGTTATTTATAACCCATAGTTGTTTCAATACTTTTTATGCATATATATATCACTGACTGAATTAAAATTGATATTGGTTTGTTTACGTAATATTTATGCTAACCTAAGGGGGGTCACCCCAAATATTCGTCAACCTTATTCAACAGCTGTACGACAACGGCACATGTCAAGTGATCCACAACGGAAAACTCACTCAGCGAGGCGTTTGGAGTAAACACAGGAGTTAGACAAGGGTGCTTATTATCACCAATGATATTCCTTATTCTGGTGGACTGGATTATGCTTCAGGCAGAGGGAAACAAGAAGACAGGGATGTCCTGGAACGACCTGAAGAATCTAGAAGACCTGGATTTTGCGTGTGGATGATTTATGTTTGATGTCACACAAAATCGAAGACTTACAAGCGAAAAATGACAAACTGGTCGAAGAGGCTGGCAGCAAAGACAGGATTCCAGGTGAACATAGACAAGACGGAGATTTTAAAAATAACCAACCAACAACAACAACAGTAGCCGCAACATCCAGCGGTAATCACCATCAACGGGAGGGATTTGAAAGAGGTTACTTCATTCACTTATCTAGGCAGCATTGTCTCAACTACACGAGGAACGGACGGACGAGGATGTCAAATGGAGAATCGGGAAGGCGAGAAACACATTCATCAACCTGAAACCAATCTGGAAATCTTTGTCACTCAGCATCAACAACAAAATTTCGATTTTCAATACAAACGTCAAGTCAGTCAGTTCTTCTACACGGATGGATCAGAAACTTGGCAGGTCACAAAGAATATTTCCAACAGGTTGCAGACCTTTATCAACAACTGTCTTCGTTCTATACTGAAGATCAGATGGCCGCCGGAAAGAATCACCAACAAGAAACTATGGGAAGAAACAAAACAAGAACCAATCACTCAACAAATATGCAGGAGAAAGTGGAGATGGATTTCACACTCGCTGAGGAGGCCGCTGAGTGACATCGCGCGTCAGGCTATTGCCTGAGTGGAACCCGAAATGGAATCGGCGAGTGGGACGTCCAAGGGTGACATGGAGGAGATCGTGTGAGGACGAGATGAAACAGTATGGAATAACATGGCTGCAGGTGAAAAGTACAGCAGAAGACAGAAGCAAGTGGAGACGTGCAGTTGAAGCTCTATGTTCCACTAGGAATCCAAGGGAACAATAATAATAAGGAGAGTACATATTTTGAATGAATTGCATCTAGGCACATTTATGCAGCCTATGTAATAATAATAACAATAATAATAATCTACTTTATTCCAAAAACAGACAGTACTTATAATACAGAATGGAATTCTCAGCATTTAGAAAACAGATAGATTGAGCGAAGAAATATTTACTTTTCAATTAGATTCTCATCTCTCGCTGGCTCTACTCTAGTATATATCCATAGCATTTTTATTACAATACGCAACAGTTCACCGGTCAAGTGGCGATAAGTATAGGAAACCTACAACAACAGGTCAGTAAACACTCATTTTTTGAGTTTTGTACCTTTGAAATATAAACGTAACATGGTAAAGTGTCTGGTTCATAGAGCTAGGTTAACCCGTTCAGACGACTGCCCCAATGAGGAGCTTAAGACTATTAGAGAATTAGTTAGAAAAAAGGGTTATCCAGATAAATTCATTGAGAAAAATATGAATTCAGCACTTGGGAGAGTCAGTATAGCAACAGTTCAGAAAAAACAAGTGTTCATCAAACTGCAGTTCCTTGGTGACAACATCAGCGAAATAATAACAAAGCGCCTGGATAATGCAGTTAAAAGAACTTATTATACAGCAGAGGTACGTTGTCTCTTCACAAACACTCCTACTCTACGTTCGAGAAATAAGGATAAACTACCTAAATTTGCCTCCTCTATGTGTATCTACCAGTTTGACTGAAGCTGTGGTGCCAGCTACATTGGGTGTAGGCAGGTTCATCATCATATTTCCGAACATCATCCACAATGGTTAAGCGTCGGTGGCACAGTGGTAAGGACTCTCGCCGACCATGCACATGGTTCGGGGTTCGATCCCCTGCCGACGCACACCCGATATCTATGGTCGGCCTGCGAAATTTGGCTACCGATATCCATGCTGAAAATTCCATACTTGTACTGAAAATATGGTGTGGCATCAAGCTGTAATAAAAAAAAGATTTATTCGTAGCTCTATTTTAGCACACCTTGTAGATACTGAGCATAAGGTTGATGTTAATACAACATTTAGAATTATCTATCGCATTCCGACCAATCTTAATTTTGCTGTACGAGGTAGTCTTCTACATACAGCTGAAGCAATAGCAATCCACCTGAAGAAGCCAAACCTGTGTATTCAGAAGAAATTTGTGCAGCCACTTTCCTTGCCTTGGCCACCTTTACATGAATGTGTAAACCGGACAACTTCGCTTAAATTAATTTTTTTGACCACTTCATCTTTAATTACGTGTTATCCTTGTAAAATTAATTTATTCTAACCATTTCTACCTTTTAAATGTGTATTGATTTTCTTCGTTAATTATCAACCCATTGACATTTTGACACTGTTTAATTATTGTTAACAAACATATCAGTGCCACTTGTTTGGTAAACTGTTGTGTATTGTAATAAAAATGCTATACGTGTATATTAGAGTAGAGCCAGAGAGAGCTGAGGATCTTATTGAAAAGTAAATATTTCTTCGCTCAATCTTTCTATTTTCTAAATATCTAAGTGGGGATTTTTTCTCATCATTTGTCACAATATTGTGTCTGATTTCCTCAGAATATAAATAAAATTTAAACAAAATTAATTAACAGTGGGTTTGTTTCAAATAGCATTGTCTATTCGGTTGGGAAATTTTAGCATGTTATAGATTATTGAATCTAATGTTCGGCTGATACCGTATGGTGAGGGGAAATACAGAATTAACAGTTGTAACACAGCTTAAATTATGTCCACACTTATGAGAAAAAATAAACAAAACCAAAAAAATTGAGAGGATTATAAATAAATATAAAAAATACAATAACAATAAAGGTTGATGTTGTAGGCGTGGAGGAAATGGTTTATTTAGTAGTGCTAAATTGGTTAGTTAGTTCATTTCTGACACTATTTTCATTACATAAATTACGTGCTAAATATGGCATAGTGGAATTTTTGCACTTAAGCGTACGTGCATAAAGTCTTCTGAAAAGACTTCTTGTTTTACCTGAAGAGACACAAGGTTGGAGCTGCGGGTAGAGTGGATACTCACAGTCTGACAAAATTCCTTTCGCAAATTTGTTGCACTAAATCAAGTGCCTATCAATGACAGTGTCAGAAATATGGCCAAAGTGCATACCAGTCGCCCTACTGACAGTCTTCAGAGTTCTGCGAAGTATGACATAGTCTTTTTTAAGCAACCCAGGAGCAAATAAGCAAAAGTGAACAGTAAAGAAGAATAGGTAGGATGCACGAGTTGACAAACTGTAAGAGGAGTGGTTGGGTTATGCCTGAGTGCCTTAACTGCCTAATGTAAAAAGTCAGACGAAATATTCTTTTAGAAATCGCTAAGACATAAGAAGACCAGGATAGGTCAGAAGAAAGAATTAATTCAGTATACTTAACATCAGACTTGATTTCTATATCACTATCATCAATTTTGCAAGGGTCATAGGAACCAACGGCTTCATTTAACTTTCGTTTACTTTGGAAAGTGAAATTGACAGTCTGACATTTAGAAGGATTCAGTTTAAGAACCATTTTCTAACTCCTGATGGAAAGCTGTTCATCTTAGTACAGTCTAGCTGAGAGTTAACAGACATTGAAATAGTTAGATCATTGGCATACTTAACAAAGTTCATTTCGTCATCAGAGTGAAGCAAGTTATGCATTAAGAAAGAAAGCAGAACAGAAAAGGAGAACGAACAGCGCCTTGAGGGACACCAGCCTCAGTAAGCAACGAAGTGGACGACTTTCCCTGACATACAGAGTACACTGCTTTCTTCTTGAGAAATAAGAATACAGCCATTTGACAACCCAAAGATATACTCGTTATTACTCAGTGATCAATACTTGTACAGTGTTCAATAATTGATTGAGTTTAAGTGATACATTAATATGGCGGGGGTAGGGCAAGGCTGCCTGCATTCACACATAACATTATTCCCTATTTTGGCGAACCGGATTACTCAGAAGATAGGAACGCGTTGGACTGACTGATAAGAAGACTCTAGAAGATGTGAAATTCACGAATAATTTATGTCCAATGTTACAAAGAGAACTTTAAGGCTTACAGGCGCAAACTAACAAGTTTTGAGAAGAGGCGGGTGGCAAAATCAGGACTTCAAGTGGACATAGGTTGAGAAGACTGAGGTGATGAAGTTAACCAACCAAATAGAACAATCAGTACCAATCACAACCGACAGAATAAAGGTGAAATTGGTCACTTCCTTCAATTGTCTAAGTAGCATCCAATGAACTACAGACAGCTGGCACGGATGAACGTCTTGATGTGGAACTTAATAATATTAAAAGGTTGATGAGTGAAAACGGTTATCCAGAAAAGTTTATTGCTAAGAATTTCTGAACATCACCCTATGTGGTTAAGCAAAGGACAAACAAAATCTATTTCGCAGCGCTATTCTGTCTCATCTTGTGGATACAGAACACAAGATTGATTTCAATGAGGCGGCTTTCAAAGTCATTTTCCGCATACCAACAAATCTAAACTTTTACATAAGAGTTCGATTACTAAATATTGCTGAGACTGTTGGGATCTACATTAAGAAGCCAAATTTATGCGTCCAAAAGAAGTTAGTTCAGACATTATCCTTACCCGCTTGGCCATCTAGGTTTGAATGATCCTGAATTTTTGTGGAATTTCCCCAAATTTTAGTTGACAAACTATTTGCCACTATATCTTTATTATTAGTATAATTTAAGCATATTTAATGAACTGTCATCCCATTGTGATCTTACTTTACAAATCGATATTATTTAAAAAAACGCTAATATTGTTATTGACTACTAATCTAGAATATTCTATGTATATAAACATGCATATATAAATGTAGAGCCAGAAGAGGAAATTATCGAAAAGGATACTCTTTGCTAAATTTTTTTGTGTTTTACGGATGTAGGCGTCAAAATCAGAATTAGGAAGGCAAGGAGGACAGTCCTCACTCTGTTTTCAGTTTGGAAACTTTCTGAACCCAGCAAAAACAATGAAATTCAGACTTCCAACATCGTTTTTATGTGAGATTTGCTCTCTTGACGTTTGCGTCAAGAAAAGCATTACCAATAGTCTACTCCAGATTCTTATCAACGGCTACTGTCAATGGACGTGAACATTGAACGTTTGTTTATTGGAACTGGCAGTCATTGGTGGGCAACTCGAAGGCACGAATGGTACGATTGCGTGAAAGTTGGAAGAAGGCAGAAAGAACACAAATAAAACTTTGTATTTTATCTTGCTTTAGTTGCCAAACAATATAAATTCGTTCAAAGAATACTGGTGTTTTGGAGTTAAAGTCGGAAAGTGCATAGTCATTATGGGTTTAAAGTGTCTTCATTACAACAGGAACTTAGGGCTTATTTCCTTGACAGCTATCTCACTTTGACGGTGATTGGTTCTGGTTGTTCTTGCTGCTGCTGTTAGCTGGTTATCTTCATCACCTACGTCTTCTATGTGTTCACATGGAATCCTTTCTTTGATTCTTCTCCTGCCAGTTTGATGGTTTTCTCCTGCGAGTCTTCGAGTTTGTGTGACATTAAACATAAATCATGCACGTGCGAATTCCATATCTTCTAGAGTATTTTCGTCAGTCAGTCGACTCCCCATGCACAGTCTTTCGTATAATCCAGTCCACCACAATTAAGAATATCATCATGAGTGATAACAGGTACCCAGCTTGTCTTACTCCTGTATTCACTTCGAACGCCTGGATGAGTTTTCCGTTGTGTATCACCCGACTCCTGGCACTGTCATTTAGGTGACTCCAAGTTTACCAGTTCACTATTTTTTTAGGACCGGTCTCAGGTCCGGGTCAAGAGAGTTGGTTGAGCGTGGGGCTAGCGACCCCTTCATCACAAAACCAATCAAACTGCAACGGAAACTTCTACGCATAGTAAAAATATCAACAGATGGTTGAGAAGTGACACGTTAAGTGCCCATTACGTCTTCTGTCATTAATAACTAAAATGCCTAATGAGAACAGCTCTTTAAGGTATGCAGAAATTGTGTCGTAAATAGCTATTATACCCAGCGTATTGCTAAACACCGAGTTGGGCTTGGTTCCAAGGATAACAAAGAGAAGATCTTGTCAGCAGGAGGTGAAAAATTTTATGGGTAATCGTCGAGCCAGCTAATTAGTACTGGAGAGAACTTGACAAAGTGAAAGTGTGCAGTCGAAACCCTGCGTTGTTCCACTGGAAACTCAAGGAAATAACAACAATAATAATAACACGCAACGTATATTTTGTGGATGCACAACTAAGGATTTGTGCATGGCTACTGTTCACATTAGCGCTTTGTCCAGGAGCTGATATCATTTAGAGAACCAGTGAAAAGCACAAAGGAGTACTGGACAGAGCTGTCTGTTGTTAGTCTGAGACTTGTCGTCAGAATGCACCCACCACATGGATTCGAACTGAGGACGTTTTGGTCACAAGACGAAATCGTAGACCAATTTCTATATACCATAGTCATTCCAACAGACAACAATCAGCATAAATGGGAGTGACCTGAAAGAAACAACCTCCTCTACCTACCTGGGAAGCATCGTTTCAACTACAAGCGGAACTGACGAGGATATAAAAGCAAGAGTCGGAAAAGCAAGACAAGCTTTCACTACTCTCAAGTCTGTGTGGAGGTCAACAGCACTCAGCATCCAAAATAAGATCCGGATTTTCAACTCCAATGTGAAGTAAGTACTACTATACGGATCGGAGACTTGACGCGTCATAAAAAGCATCTCAAACAAACCACAGACCTTCATCAATCAACAGCTGTCTCAAGATCAGATGGCCGGGTAGAAAAGATCAGCAACAGAGATCTCTGGCAATGAGCGAACCAACACAGCAGGAACCGATTGTGAAACAAATAGACAGGAAGAAATGGAGATGGACTGACTGGCCATACTCTGAGGAAACAAACTATCAAGTGACATCACTAGACAAGCCATTGCTCGAGTGGAACCCGGACGGTAAGCGGCGAGTTGGTCGTCAGTGCAAGGGTGACACGAAGGAGGTCATGCGAGGAGGAGATGAAAACGTGTTGTTAGACTTGGAGCCAGGTGAAGACTCTAACTGAGAACCGAACGCAATGGAGACGCACTGCTGAAGCCCTATGTTCCTGTAGGAATTAAAGGATACAATAATAATAATAATAGTCATTCTTAGTTAATATTGCATATTTTAGCCCCAATACAAAAAATGTCTGTGTTAAATTTAGTAACAGGACTATTGACTTCCGCTCTTTAGATGGTCTGTGGTTGATATGGGATACCGACATAACAATCAAAGGATCCCTTTTTGTGTATGAAATTTCGTAACAAACTATATTTTTCATCTTGTGGAATGTAGGGAACTTAAGGAAAAATCATTAAACAATAAAGGAAGAAAGATATACTAAAGGTTTCATCCATTTATTCCCATTTTGTGAATTTGAATAAAGCAAGAACAACAATGATTTGTGCAGAATAATATATCACAATGAGGCAAAAAAGGCATATCTTCATTCAAATCGATTTTAAGGGTGATAATATTTCAGGAATCTAGTTACCCGACCAATAGCTACTACCTTGACGTGGTGATCAAGCTTGCATATCGCAATGACCCAACGAGCTACACTGGCTGGAACTTATGTTCCTGTAGGTCCTACTACGCCAGAAAGGTTGTTTGGATAGCAGTTAGACAAAATGCAGCTACCCAATCCAATACTATGATTCTCAAAATATCATGCCAGATCGTTCGGGGCCCGGATTAACAACGACCGCGCTTTCTGCTGCCGTGTCACAGGGTAGAAGTGATAAATATGCTACTGAGACACACTAAACAAAAAAGAACAAACAAAAACAGGCCGCTTGTGACCGGCCTCAAGCAGTTGTCCCCTGGGCTCTGCGGTCACGCAACACTAACTTCTCTAGTTTAGGTACCCGAATACTCAACCTTTGAAAGCGGAAGACATGAAAAGATTAGCTGTCTTTGATCATAAGTGTCTGCGTTCTATCTCCCGCCTGAAGTAGTATAATAAGGTGAGCAATATTGAGGTGAGGCATCGGTCGAGTGCTAGGTAAGGAGGGGAAATCAGTCGACGAAACTGTGAGATTACATCGATTGAGATGGTTAGGAAATGTGTTACGTATGCCTAGTCATCGCCTTCCTCGACAATGGGCAATGTAAGCTGATATAGGCTCAGGCTGGAAAAGAGCCAACGGCGGTCAAACCAAAACATGGCACCAGTCAATGAAATCTAGAATAGTTAGTCTTAGCCACGTAGGAAGGTGTAGACTTCCTGACTGGTTAAGGTCCTCGGGATGGTAAAAACCAGTGGTTGGAAACAATTGGTGACATGGCTCAAAATCGTTCTCAATGGCTGGCTCAGATACGCATCCACTCCTTGTAACTTATGATTTCCAATTAAACTGTTTTGTTCTTCGTTATTACTATTCCTCTGTCCATCTTCTACATGTTTGTTGAGCGATCTGCTCCCCATAGTCTCTTGTTACTAATTCTTTCTGGCCATTTTATCTTCAATATGGAACCAGCCAGTGAATTGTGCAGCTGCTTACGAAAGTCTGCAACTGGCTGTTGGAAATCCTTTTCGTGATGGGCGCGTAGTGCAAGTTTCTGACCCGTAGAGAAGGACCGACTTAACACTGGTGGTGAAAATCCGAATCTTTTCCCTTATGCTGAGTAAGCGTTTATATAATGTACAAAATTTATCAGCGCAGTTTATTGAATGATGTTTTCTCTTCATCCAGTAGTTTCAAATAAAAGACTAATTGAAAATAAATCAAATGACACCGTTCTATCTGACCTGAAGCGCAAACTTCTCCCCCGGTATGCTATCTATTCTTTGTCTCCGTTGAGAAATACACGACATACTGTTGAATGACAATTATGGAAATTTCAGAAGAAAATTGTGGTCAACCAAGGATATACGATTCAAATCCACAGTCTTAGGTACTGGGATAAACTGCCTTCAAGTTTATTAGAAACTTGCCAACCAGTATTATTGTTATTATTGTTGCCTTTAATTCCTAGAGAAACATAGGGCTTCAGCAATGCGTCTCCATTGCGTTCGGTTCTCTGCTAGAGTCTTCACCTGGCTCCAAGTCTGCCCACACGTTTTCATCTCCTCTTCACATGACATCCTACAAGTCACCCTTGCACTGACGACCAACTCGCCACTTCCCTTTCGGGTTCCACTCGAGCTATGGCTTGTCTAGCGATGTCACTTGATGGTTTCCTCAAAGTATGGCCAACCCACCTCCATTTCTTCGTGCTTATTTGTTTCACAATCGGTTCCTGCTGGGTTGGTTCGCTCATTGCCAGAGATTCCCTGTTGCTGATCTTTTCTGATCGGCCATCTGATCTTGAGTATTGAGCGAAGACAACTGTTAATGGAGGTCTGTAGTTTGTTTGAGATGCTCTTTATGACGCGCTGACCAAGTCTCTGATCCGCATAGTAGCACTGACTTCACATTGGAGTTTAAAATCCGGATCTCATTTTTGATGCTGAGTGTTGTTGACTTCCACACGGACTTGAGAGTAGTGAAGGCTTGTCTTGCTTTTTCGATTCTTGCTTTGATGTCCTCGTCAGTTCCGCCTGTATTTTAAACGATGTTTCCCAGATAGGTAAAAGAGGTTATTTCTTCCAGGTTCCTCCCATTTATGCTGATTGTTGTCTGTTGTTGTCGTTGCTGGTGGTGAGGTTGCTCGAGAATCTTCATCACCTCTGTTTTCTCTATGTTCACCTGAAGTCCTATATTGTCTAGATGCTTCTTCTGCCAACTTGTTGCTTTCCGCTTGCATATCTTCCAGTTTGTGGGAAATCGAACATATATCATCAGCGAAGCGCAGATCCTCCAACCAGTAGGTTGTATATATTTAAACTACCCGCCAGAGGGCATTTTTTACTACATTAAGACAAACTAAATAAGAGAAATTATATGCAATGCATATTGATGGAGGTTTTCCAGTAGTCCAAATTTTAAACAGGCTGCCTTGATTTCCCATTCATATTAGAAACAGAATCAGGTTCTTATAAGAAAAAAACGTATATATCCTGACCTTAAAAGACCCTCCCTAAATGTTAGACAAACAATGTACTTCTTTGTGTGTGTGTGTGTGTGTGGCATTTCTATCCGGAAAATAGCTGATAGAAGTTCTGAAATGCTCTAGGAAGAATTATAAAAATTAACAATGACAGGTTATTACTGTTGTACTTATAATTCTTATTGTTTTAAAGTTCAAGTTTCATGTTACACCTATCACAATCCATCACCTCAATCCCACCGCCCATCAACATTCATATTACCCTCCATAGAATACAAGAAAGAATACAGAAACCAGAAACTAAATATTTATGATTTAGCCCTTTGTTTTCTTTTATTTGTATATATATGCATCTAAGTTTTTTTCTGGTTGTAATATTTTTAAAAAAACTATTTTTTTCTATGTTTCTTTATTTTATTATCCTTAGATTGTATTAATTTTCATTGTTTGACCTATATATATTTCTTTTCTTGTTCTGTTTTTGCGTTACTTTGGCTCAATGTTCAATGGGTACATTGAACAGCGGGTAATATGAAATTTGATTTTGCATGGAATCAAAAAAAAGCTTCAGTTTGATTTTATATTCTTAGAAATGAGGTTGGAGAAATAAGGGAAAAGTAAGGAAAGCAGAGAAATATGATCGATCATGTGATCTAATTTTTATTATTATTATTAATTATAGTAGGTATAAGATCTTATATCATCAATAGGTCATATTCTGTCTTTGTTTCTCAGAACACTGTCGCCCTCCCGCTCTCTCTCTCACCTTCTATCTTTAGAATTTATTCATAAAATAAATGAAATGCACTCACGTTAGATTTTTTCAGCTTCAATAGCTTATTAAGATGAGATAGTTGATCATCACTGCGAGTAATTTCTATTTATTTTTTTGTGATTGGAAGCTTCTGAATGAAGGGATTGGATTAATTTTCTGGGGTTAGCGTCACTAGTCACACATCCAAACTTCCCCTGCTTTTCCTGCTTTAGGATTGGCTGGGAAACTAGCCAGCTAGGGAGGATGTCAAAACCAAAGAGGATTGGAAGGGCAACACAGATGTTTATTATTCTGTAATCAGCAAAAACAAAAAAATTCGGATTTTCAACACCAATGTTTAGGCAGTCGCTTCTTCTTCTCATTTCCTGGATAATGAAGACGAAATGTTGGGCTGGGAAGAATTAGCAGCAAGAAACTCCAGGAAGGAATCATCCAAGAACCTATTGCTCTACAAATATGCTAAAGAAAGTGGAGATAATGATATTAGATGGTTGGAGGCGATTGGCCACTTGAAGCCTTGGACCTAGGTTCCGTGCTAGTTGTCACTCGTTAGCAATGCTTATCTACAACCTTGAAAGAAGTGGTCCAAGGAAAACAGTCTTACCTTAAACCCCTCAAAATGCCAAACAGTCAATTTCACCTTTAGGTATAAATCCGACCAAAACAAACTGGTTGGCTCTCACGAGGTGTGCAGTATAGATGGAAATGAAATATAAACCAAGTTGGAAATCAAATACCTAGGCGTCATTCCATCTGGTGATCTCTCCTGGTCGTCTCATATCTTGGCGACCTCTAAGAAAATATTCCGTCTTACCTTTTACATCAAAAAGTTAAAACATTATGGTAAAACCTAACCCTTACTCCTACAATTCGTTAACTCTCGCATTCTGCCTATTATTCTCTATTGTTCCCCTTAGTTTTTCCCGGGCTACCGAAGAAAGACCATAACATATTACGCAGGATGTTGAAGGTTGTCAGCAGGGTAAGCAACATGCCACTTAACCAGCTTGGTAATATTCTGGTTGACAGGCACATGGACTCATGTGAAAAATGGGCCAAATCCATTTTATCTAACTCTCACCACCCTCTTTTCTCACAACTCTCCCCTTGTTTCTCATCAGGCAAAAGCAGAAGCCAATATAGAAAACTATATGCTCGCACCAGCAAGTACAAAAACTCAACCATACCCTACTTAGCTCGTGTTCTGTGTGATAAAGAAAGCATTAGGCGTGACACCTATAATTCATTGAATAGTCAGTAGTACAACTGGACCTCGTCTTTCCAGCTCAAATCATTTATAGGTACAACATTTTCTTTCTTTCTTTTCCTTTTCTCTTTCTCTCTCTTTTTCCATTATGTGCTGCTTTGTTTCTTTCTCTTGGTTACGCCAATAAATATGATAGCACCTACCTTTCTAACACCTTCAAACATTCTGTTCACTTTTGGCTTTGCTACCGATATGCTAATATGTTGTTGTCAAAATTAACTGAGACCACCCATAATCTCTATGTAGAATTTTATTTATTGATAATGTACTAACTGGATGCAATACTGTAACAAAAATGCTGAGAATTCCATTCTGAATCACAAGTACTGTTTTGGAATAAAGCAAATTATTATTGTTATTATTAAGGAACTCATATTATTTCTTAGATTCAAACTAGCCTTGCTGAAGAGTGCCAACTGGCACGAAACGTAGGTCCAAGGCTTCCTGCCTATTGCCTTCAACCATCTAATATTATAAATAAATGTGCGCCATGATGGCAAGCTACCTAGAATGGTGGCCACATTGCAAACCTGACTGATAGAATTCAGTCTGCGCCAATGAAAGGACTAGACACATCAAACCAGTTGCTAGTGTCCAATCAAACTAAAGATAAATTGGACACGCGCTGAGAAGGCCGTTAGATAACATTGCGCGCCAGGCCACTGGTCGACTGGATCTCCAATGGAAAGGACGAGTTGAACGTTAGTCAGAGTAAGACATGTAGTTAATCGTGTGACAAGGAAGACATGAGAGCCTGTGTTAAATGAATTCCTCTCTATGTTTCAGAAACATGGCGTGGACGTCATGAAAAGCATTTCCAACAGGCCACTATAGACTTCAGTCAACACCTACCTCCCTCTCTGATCCCATACTGAAGATCAGATGCCTGGCCAGAGAGAATTAGAAACAAGGAATCCTGTAAATGAACCAATCAACCAACCTATTGGAAACACGTGGAGGTGACCGTTGGATCGCATATCGAACAAGACAGTCACTGAAATGGAACCTGAATGAAGAACAACCAATACGTCCTGGGCTTGAGGCTCCATTTGATGAAAATTCCTGTCGAAGTTATATACCAAATCCAATCCAACTTCTCAAAGGGAATGACATCAGAGCAAGTGGGGGCATTGTTGAGCCACTAGCGATCCAAAAGTTCAGTCATCACACGCTACTTATTCAAAAGAAAGATACGTTCAACTTTTGTACCGTGGCCATCATAAACATCATCCTATTACCTTCCTTATCCAACTTTTCAGTCTATTTGATTATATTAGATAGTTGGAGGTAATCAGCAGGAAGCCTTTGGCCTAGGTTTTGTGCTAGTTGGCACTCACCAGTCAGCAAGGCGTATCTGCAACCTTGAAGGAACTCATATCCCTTCTGAGATTCGAATCTGTGTCGCCCAGTGCTGTTGTCAGAAACGTTGACACCGTTATGGCGAGTGACATAGAATGGTGGCCACATTGCGCACCTGACTGAACGAATTTGGTGTGTACCAAAGAAAGGATTAGACACGTCACACTGGTTACTAGTGTCCGGACAAAAGTTCGTGTCTATTTCTGTTATTTTTATCTTCCTTAATTAATGTCTGTAATAAGGTTTTTTTATTCCAGCTTGTTTTTTATTCCTTTACGTTCTTAGTGGAACACAGGGCGTGGAGCTAGAGGCTTGAAGTTTCGGTAGCAGTCGTATTTATATTTTCGGGATAGGGTTGCTAGTTTCTTGTCCAACCTTCTGTCATTACCAGTCTTATAACTGGCTTAGTGGGGCTAAGGAGTGCATTTGTGGCCGGGGATCAAACCCAAAACAACCTGAGTGCTTGGCGAGCACTGTACCACTTCGCCACCGGCTCATATTTTTGTCGTTACCACATCTTTAATTGCGAAAACAGTCACGTTTTTCAGTACTTATGATCCTATTATGTCTTCCTTTGTTGAAGCCATCTTTTTAATTATATCACTGTTTCCTCATTTCTTCTGCATTGGGAGAGGGCTTGTAAGGTTTATACATTCTGTGGAAATAACTTCTTGGGAAAAATGACACTACAGGTCAAATGGCTTCCTGAAGATTTCAAATGAGTTGTTGACATTTTATGGGTGTTTCTCAACATATTTATCACAATGATAATATTGATAACTTTATTCTGAACAGTGTTTATAAAATTCTGAGAGAAATTTTCTGCATAAACATTTCTGTTTCTCAGTCAACTTCAAAATGAAATATTAATTCCTTACAACAGAATCATTGAAAACCATTGAAATTCTGATTTTTTTTGGATTACAGCTTGATGCCACACCGTATTTTCAGTACAAGTATGGAATTTCCGGCATGGATATCGGTAGCCCAAATTTTGCAGGTCGACCATAGATATCGGGTGTGCGTCGACAGGGGAACAAACCCCGGACCATGTGCATGGCCGGCGAGAGTCCTAACCACTGTGCCACCAACGCACACGAATGGCTGACTGTAGAACGAAGATGATTCATAGTTCCAGTAAGAAGTCATGAAAAGCGAGTAGGGTCCACTGGGTCTATAGTCAGAACAACTATTCACCGATAGCATTGACTGGAATCCAGTCGCACTGAAAATTCACGAGTTGGTAGAGGTAAGCATTCATGGGTTAACCACTGGGTCCGAGCCCTTATGTTGAATGCATGCCTCAAATGAGCCCGAAAATAGGACGAAACATCTGTGTGTAGCCCTTTCTGTTTGGTTTTTCAATGCTTCTCTATCTGATATTAATCCGTGCGTAGTCGAACTTGAAACGCATCATAACTCTAAAAATTAACCCTTAAATAGCCATAACCTGAATCACAGCAGACAACTTGAATTACAAGTTGACAATAAATCGATAAATCTCACTTTGACAATCCTTTAGTCTATTTAAGTGACAATATCTTCATTAATATTCCAAAGTACTTTTACAAACTAAAGTAGAAGAAATTTATTCTAATGACTACTAATTACTACTTCCTTGAGGAAAATAAAAAGACAATCACCGATTCAATGAGTTAATAGTTTATAAAAATTTCTGAAGGGAAACTTGAAAAACAAAACAAAAAAAAGAGAACGTGACGAGTGGAACAGCCAGTTGACCAACGCACCAGTTAACCAACCAATTGAACAAGCAAATTAACAAACGAAATAGTCCGACAAATTTTGTATTTTTGACCACTCTACACGGTTCACTGAGTGAGTTAATTAATTCCTCCCCCCCACTTTACGACTCCTCCCCGACCTTATCCTCTCCTCCTCTCATCTTCATCAAAGAATCCAACAAGACCAGTCTCAGAGAAGAACCAACAAAATAAATCAATAATATTTTAACAATTTGTCTTTTTTTCATTTTTTTGCTTCTGTTTTTCTGTCTCATAGAATTTTTGTCTTCAAATAAAAAAGGAGATACTTGTTGACATGAAAAAACAAAACAAAAAATAGTTTGATGATGTTTTAATTTGGGATGACAAACATTGAAAACCAGCTAGAGAGTATAACTTTAAATGGCTGTTTCGTCCTAGTCTGAGACTCATCAGGAATTCGGATCGAGGACCCCTCCGGTTACAAATCAAGCGCATAGAACATTCATCCAAAGGCACTAAATTTCTTCAATAGCCAACCTGTGATTTCTTAATTCTACTAAAAAGTTAGAGGTTCTGGATTTCGACGATGCGATGCATGTCTGATTTCACAGAAACACTGGAAGATATGCAAGTGAAAAGTAACAAACACGTTGGCAGAAAAGGCAAGCATCAAAGATAGAAGTTCAGATGGACACACAGAAGACAGAGATGGTGAAGTTTCCTGGACAACAGCAACAACAACAGACAACAATCAACATAAATGAGAGGAATCTGAAAGAAGCAACCTTCTTTTCCTACCTAGATAGATGTTTCCCCCTAGTTTGGGGCTCTTCAACAGTACACAGTCATAACATTGGCTGTTAGTTGAGCTACATATCGATTATCGGTTGAGGTTAAAAATGATGGAGCAGTGTCTGAATGCCTAAAATGCTTGCCTCTTGACCTGAAGTTCCTTGGTTCGACCTCCCGCCAAAATTTATCGGTGCGTTCTCTAACTGAAGTCAATCTCTAATGAAGCTTGACATTTTTTCTGTCAAATCTCTGGAATCCAGACCTCCTGCGTTTGCTGGTAAGCATTCTACTATAAGCCCATACATGCAGTTTAACTGACAGGAAGTCAGGGACCTAGAATTCGTGTCTATCGGTAGTTATCCATGTGGTGTGTCTGCAACCTCAAAGGAAATGATTTCCTTTCGGTAACTGGGATCTGTATGAGAGACCTCACCAGTGAGATACTAGAACTTCGGTCAAAAATAAATGGTGTATTTATATGATATGGTGATGAATGTCCAGTCCGGAAATTAACCAATCAGAATTAACCGGCGTAATTGATAAGTATCTAGTCTGGGAATAAACCAATCAAAATTGGCCTACTTTTCATTCCACTTCATTGTATTTCCTGGCTTAAGTAGTGCTGTCTTAGATATCGGTTAGCCGTTGTAAACCTTGTTGTCGGCGTAGACAAGAGATACTCGTGATTATCACACTCCGTCACCAACTCAGCGTCACTATTACAACTCTTTTTTAATCCTTCACGTTCCCAGTGGAACATTGGGCTTCAAGCTAGAGGCGTGAAGTTTCTGTAGCAGTGTTTAATTTTACAGGATGGAGTTGCTAGCCTGATGTCCAACCTTTCCTCTCTACCAGCTTTATTACTGGCTTAGTGAGGTAAATAAATGCGTCGGCCGGGGACCGAACCTTGGACCATGTGCATGGTCGGCGAGCGTCCTAACGGCTATGCCACCGACGCACTACTATTACAACTTTAACGTTCTACAAAAAAATAATATTATATTACATTAACTAACTATTAACTCTTAGAGTTTTAATCGGCATTCTATTGATAAACAATTTTTCTGACTTTCTGATTATGATTTACCATACTATATTGGTTATTTATACTTCCCGCTGTAACTATATTCTACTGTTTCTATAGTAACAGATGGGGTTTTAGAACAGTAGTAATAATAAAACAAAAAAGACATATCCGCATATCTCAAAAGGAGAGTAGATGAATCATACGCTTGTCAGCAGTCAAAATAGGAAACAAAAATAAATAATAATTAAAAAAACAAATATATTTACAAACATTCATGATCTGTCAATGTTCTATTGAACAATACTAATAATAATAGTAATTGCTATTAGTATTATTGCATGTTTGATAGTCATTCTTTGACATGTCGGCTTTATGATGGTTGTCTTTGCCTTAATTAAACTAATGAGGGAAGAGAGTTGTACAGAGACTCCATCAACCCTTATCTGGATCCTGCTTTGATTTTCAGCTTTTCCCGAACCAGCTTTTTCATAGAACTTTTAGTATTCATTCCTGTATGTGTTCATCTATGAATTACATTTGATAGGTGACACTAGATAAACTAATAGCCCGAATTATTAACAGAAATTCATCCATTAAAATGTGGAGATAGGCTTTCCCATCCACTCTCTGCTTTACCTTCTACTCTCCCTCTTCTGTCTCTCCCTCTCTCTGCTTTCCTCTTTACTCTAGTGAATATTCATCAAACAGGATCGTATATAACACAAGAAGGTAAATGAAAGCTTTTTTTGTTAAGATAAATGCATTTCTACTTCAAAAAATTGATTTTGATATGATAGTCGATGTTCAGCCCAGAAATAAACCAATCAGAAAAAGGTCCACGTAAATGATCGATGTTCAGTCTACAAATAAACCAATCAGAATTAGCCTACGTAGAATAACACAACTATTTTATTGATCATGATTACAGACTAATTGACATATCCTTGGTGATATTTTAAAATCATACATTATTGAGTGAAATATGGCTTACAGCTCAAGTTGCTGTTTGTTCTCGTTTAAGCAGTGCGGGTTCAATGAACAGGTCGCTGTTGTATAATGCTACTGTGGACGTAGCCAATTGATTGTCATGATAGGAGCATCTGTGTCAAACTACGCGTCCCTAAGTCGGTCTCAACTTCATGGGAAACGTAACAGATTGAGAGGATTGAACTAGATAAAAGAATCTGGACAACTTCGAATGAATTGGCAACTGGTTACCAGGAACATAAACACAAAGACATACATATTGACCAAACAGTGAGACGAAATCGAAGACAAGTTGGCAGAAGAAGCAGCCAAGATAGGATTTCAAGCAAATACTCAGAATATGGAGGTGATGAAGATAACCAATCACTACCATCAGAAGGAATTCAAAAGAGATCACTTCTTTCACTTATCTAAAGAACATCATTTCACAGATGAAGATATCAAAATCAACACTGAGAAAGCAAGAGAGACCTTGATCACCATGAATTCATTTTGGAAATCTTCCTTTACTAACCCATTATAAGCAGTTAAATTCGGGTTTCCAACACGAACGTGGAGTCAGTCAGTTCTTCTATATGGGCCAGAAATAGGGCAAGCATGTCATGATCAGTATCTTCAGCGGGTTACCTCAGACGTTTGTCAACAGATGACTCCATACTGAAGATCAGATGGTCGGCCAGAAAGAATCATTAACAAGAAACTCTGAGGAAAAACCGAATCCAGAACTTATTGATCAACACACAAGTAGGAGAGTATGGAGGTATGTAGTATGCAGGCTGAGGAGACCGTTGAAAGACATTGCGTTCCGGGCCATCATCTGAGTGGAACGCGAACGGGAAACGAAATCTCTGGCATGGTTCTGAGAGTTATATTGAGAAATATTTTGAAGAAGAGCCTATGGGTAATCGTAGATTCGTCTGAAGAAGTCTGTTATGGAAAGAAGTGGGACAATTCGGATTATTACCCCGTAGTTCTATGCATCAAACTGATACTATGGGTCGGTTTTATGTGAGAACATACGTGAACAGTGACACTGTTTCTAACTAGAGAATCGCATGACGTAAGTAGATATATTCGTATATCGATTTTATGGATGGAAGATTCAATCACAAAACCTTGAGTCCCGAAATATATTAAAAATCTCCGATAAACTACCAAATAGCGTACGAATCAAGCTTATTAAAGCGGCGAAATCCTCTACTGATTCAAATATTATGGCTTAGTTGAAGGCTACCTTCTAGATTATGTTCCATTGGTGTACAGACAGACACAAGCACACAGTAGATTTCTGATAACGGTTAGAATGAAAATTTATGCCCCATTGGGAGTTTTTCTTACATGAAAATAAGGGAATACTTAAATCCTAACATGTAGGAGACATTCTGGTGAATGGTGATTAGCAGTGGTGGAATCCAGAGCATGGGCATTTCGTTCTACCTATGACTCGTCATCAGGATGATCCTGCATTCCATAGTCAATGGTGGTAATCCCCCTCAGACTCAAACCCAGAACTTATTTTCAATTCAAGCGTCGATACTAGTAGCCAAGATATCAACAAAAGCCAAACAGCTTTGTCCAGTCAATCAACAGGATCATCAAAAATTTGGAATTCACGAGCCATTATCTTTGGGCTTCACTTGTAACCAGAAGGTCCTGGGTTTACACACCAGTAAATGCATAGTGCCGGTAATACCCAAACTGAGACGAATCACCTGTCTACTACTGTCTGATAGCTTTCCAATGGTTGTCTAACTGGTATCAATCCATGACCGAACTTGTTTCTCGCTAGTGACTGGCTACCGGATGACGTTGCTTGGGGTCCCAGCGAGAAGTTAGGACCACCGGGCTCCATCCGATCGGATTTGAGGACATATATTCGTGATGGATGAGACTGGTGGCTTGTGTCAGTTACGCTAAAATCACGAATTGATAGAAGTCAGAATTTATAGGTGAGGCATTGGGAAGTTGGGTCCCTGTAGCTGAATGGTCTCCCAGCATATCCTGAGTTTAAGCACTGGTGGGTGAATCCCAAAGTAGGACGAAGCGGCTGTGTGCTGTACTTCCTGTTAGTCTTCAACAGTTCCCTAACTGATATCAATCTGTGGCACTCAAACTTCAAAAATCAATCTAACTGAGTCTAAACTCACGATTGGTATTTTTGAATATTTTATCGCAGGTTAGACCACCACGGGATTGATGTCAGTTAGAGAGGCACTGCAAACCAGCACAGCCGTTCCATCCTGGTTTGGGACTTATTGGCATTACGCGTCCACTGGGTTTCGAATCCAGGGGTTTCCGGTAATGGGTTGAGCTCGTATACCATTCAGCCACTAGGACCCGACACCTCAGTGACCAACCCAATTCGTGATTTTAGCTCAAACACTAACGAAAATCATCGATGAGAACTCCATTGTCACTGCCTACTGGAAGGCCCTCACTGTTCCTGACTTCTCAGTAGAAGTGAAAGCAACTTCGTCGTGTAGCCAGTTACTAGCGAGCAAGCATCGGTATAATTTTATAGAATTAGTTTGTAGAGATTGTATTTGTCTGGGATTAGACCACAGATTTATATCAATTAGAGAATCAGTGGTTGATTACTGCCTATGAGTCCCAAACTAGGATGAAACAGCTGTCCAGTACTCCATGCTGGTTTTCAATACTACTCTAACTGATATCATTCTTGGTCTTGAAAATATTATACTTTATGTCTTAAGCTACTGAATAACCTAATAAGTAGTTTGAAATAGCCATACCTGCGCACATATGTATCTGCATATAAATGTCACGTCAAGGATGGCTGTTTATTTTACATTTGGCGTCGATCATATAAGGCTGTATTATCTAATTCTACCATTTACTAATACCACTTAATTGTTTCTGTTCACATTTAAGTATATAGGTATATCCATTAATTTAGAAGTTGGCAAATCATTTTATACTCATTGAATGCTACTCAATGTTGTTAATGACACAGTGAGAGTAGGCAGTGAAGTGTTTATTTGCTTGCTTGTTAGCCAGTTGGCCAGTGTTTACAGTTGACTTTCTATCTATCTACCTGCCTAACTACCTTGACATGTATTCATTGCTTCACATGATCAAAGTAATTGACAATTAATTAACTTATTTATTTACTTATTTATTTTTATTTTAAACAAAGAATTTGTTTTGTTTTGTTTTGTTTATTTACTTATTTTTTTCTACTTGACATATATGAGAGATAATTTACTGAGTGGGTAAACGGATGGTTGAATGGATGGATTGATGGTCGGATGGATAGATGGGTGTAGGGAAGGAGGGATGGAAGGATCATTGAATCGTATTGTTATAGCTTTTGTTCTTGTTCTGGTTGTTCTTGTTGTTGTTGATGTCGTTTCCAGTAAACAGAATCATTTAGCTGGAAAAAAATTAACTTTTAACTCTCTCTCTAACCCGCTCTCTTTCTCTCCCTTTAAATGACTATTAAGCCCACAATTTGCATACTAATGTGAGCTGGGCATAAGGATTAAGGGATAATTTAATTATTATTAGGTGTTTGGATACAGGTATCAACACGAGTTTATATTAGTTGGAGAACTGATAAAAACCATTTGAAGAGTACTGGACAGCTGTTTTGTCATACCTACCGAACAAAGGGGTTCGAATCCTGAACCTTCGGAATACAAGGCAGTGTCGTAGGTTGTTCAACCACTAGGACAAAGTTCAATGGCCCACCGAGGAATTCCAACTTCTGCGAAGCCGTTATATAAATACATATAAATATATATATATATAGAGAGAGAGGGAAAAGAACAAGAAGTTCAGAGAAGATATGCTTTCGGAGATCTCCCTTCAAAAGCGACTGTAAAATTGCACTTCTTTTATACGTTAGTTTACATAGATAAAATTGTTATTTTTCGAGATTGACCACGGATTGATATCAGTTAGCGGACCATTGGAAAACCCACCAAGGAGTACTGGATACCTTTTTCATCATGGTTTGAGAATCGTTGGCAGTACTCACCCACCACAGAAGTTCGAACGCAGGAGCTTCCAATTACAAGGCAAGGCCGCATACTATTCATCCAGTGAGAACCGATTCAATTACTCATGAATGGTTGAATAGCTTAATGGTATGCGTGCTAGCTTGGCTTGTAACTGGAAGATCCTGGATTTAGAATCCTCTCGGCAAATATTATTATCATTATTTATTGGTTACAGGATTTCCTCATGAGCTGACATCGGTTAGAGAACCACTGGAAAACCTGTCAGGGAGTACTGGACAGCTGTCTCGTCAGCCTATTGTGGGACTCTTGATCAGTAAGCACCCGCCAGGAGGTCGAGTGTGAGAACAAATACTCGCCGAAGACTTTAGCTAGTGGTCGCGTTATGTAATGATTTGGCAGAAGTTGGAATTCATTGACTGGCCACTGGATCTGGTCCCAGTGGCTGATGAATGGTTTACGAGCTCAGTAGCGTTGTAACCAGAAGGTTCTGGGTTCGAATGTGTTGGTGGGTGCGTATTGATGTAGGTTCCTAAACTAGGCTGATGAAACAGCTGTCCAGTACTCAATAGAAGGTTTTCCAATGGTTCTCTAACCGATTTCAGCTCATGATGAAATCCTTTAACCAATCAAATCCTTGCGAAACCAACATTTGAATATTTTTATTTAATTCCTAAGGAGAAAATTGAAAGGGATAATAATTTCCAACCTGATATGATGAAAGTTTTTGAAGGCGTGAATACAGATCACCATAAGGGGCTTGGAAACAAAATTTTGCAGGCGTGAAAAATAGTTTCTTTTCATGAATACAGATGTGATCAGGAGGAGCATGGAAACAACCTGAGATAATAGCATTATTTAACTGAAAATGAAAAAATGAATGAAGGGGACGAGAAAGCAGAATCTAAGTAAATAAACCAAACTAGATCCCTAGTGAGTTTAGAGGTTGGACTATTTTCTTTTAAACACACAGATCCAGCGTTGCAATGCATATATCAAGGGCTTCTGCAGTAGTGCAAAGAAGTCGAAAACACACACTGTCTCTGGTTGATTTCTGTTTATTTTATAAATGACTCTGAATGATGAATAGTCAGCTGACATGTGCTGATGGGATGTCCAGTGATGGCGCTTCTGATTGAATCAGTACATTCTCTTTGCAGCTATGCAGGGTAATGGTGTCTACCACGTTTTGATAGGAAATGCATAGAACGAATTATTTACCCATGTACATATATCGCAATTATTTTCCAAGCCTGCCTAATTTTGTTTCTAAGCGTCCCATAATCTTTATTTACTGCTTTAAACTTTCATATCAAGTTCTTATTCCTTTAATGTCCTTATGGGTACTTATACAGCGAGACCGCCAGCGAATTTCTTAGGCAAGTAAATGATCTCTAAAGTGAGTGACTCGCTGGACCCTCCATAACTTACGATTTCTCACTAGAACTTTAGGCAACTACTTCTTGGATAGAGTGTCAGTCACTAGTGAGCATCAGAATAAGGAAATATCAATCGTTGATCTGCAGGCGAGGGGTTGAGTATTTCAAAGGTTACAACACCACAAAAACCAACACTTGCAAGAATATAGACCAGTGTGGAGAAATGTTACTATAACTACGAAGTGTGGTGTTGGTTTTCGCTGTAGGCTCAACCTTTCTTCATTACCCAACTGGATTACTATAGCCTAGGCAGGGTTATAAGTGGGCAGTGGGTAGGCTTTAAAACCCTCACCTATTGCGTGCCTGGATACGCATACGTGAGAATGTAGTTTGTCACAGATACACCGAAGGAACTATGCAAAGGCTGTGCTTAGATTTGCATTTCTTGTTGCTGATTGTACTTAATAGTAAGTGCTTCTGAAGTGTCTTATTATCGAACATTGCAGATTGTGGAAAATGCGCATCAGAACATTAGAGACAGAGAGAGACAAGGACAAGAAGCGATAATGAAAAGAAAACCAGTGTCATTCTAGCGATTTCACCCTCAAAAAGAGATCTGCATCCTCATTTATATACATACATACACATAGATACATTTGTGAATTTATAATATTATTATTATTGTTCCCTTGGGTTCCTAGTGGAACATAGGGATACAACTACGCGTCTCTACTTGCTTCTGTCTTCTGCCGTACTTTTCACCTGCATCCATGTTAGTCCATATTGTTTCAACTCCTCTTCACACGATCTCCTCCATGTCACCCTTGCACCGACGAACTACTCACCGCTTCCCTTTCGGCCGTTTTACACTCGAGCAATGGCCTGACTCAGGATGTCACCCAGCGGCCTCCCAAGCGAGTGTCCAATCCATCTCCACTTTCTCCTGCATATTTGTTGAGCGATTGGTCCTTATTTTGTTTCCTTGTTACCATAGTTTCTTATTGGTGATTCTTTCCGGCGGTCATCTGATCTTCACTATAGAACGAAGATAGTTGTTGATAAAGGTCTGTAACAGGCTGTTGGAAATATTCTTCGTGATTCGCCAAGTTTCTGATCCGCACGTGTAGAAGAACTGACTTGAGGTTTGTATTGAAAATCCGAATTTTGTTGTTGATGCAGGCTGAGTGACGAAGATTTTCCGATTGGTTTCAGGTTGATCAATGTGCTTCTCGCCTTCCCGATTCTCGATTTGACACCCTCGTCCGTCCGTTCCTCCTGTAGTTGAGACAATGCTCCCTAGATAAGTGAATGAAGTAACCTCTTTCAAATCCCTCTCGTCGATGGTGATTGGCACTGGATGCTGCTGCTGTTGCTGATGTTGTTGGTTGATTATTTTCATAACCTCCGTCTTGTCTATGTTCACCTGGAGTCCTGTCTTCTCTGGCTGCTTCTTCGACCAGTTTGTCGGTTTTCGCTTGTAAGTCTTCGATTTTTTGTGACGTCAAACATAAATCATCCACGCGCGAAATCCAGGTCTTCTAGGTTCTTCACGTTGGTCCAGGATATCCCTGTCTTCTCGTTTCCCTCTGTTTCACGCATAGTGCAGTCCACCACAATTAGGAATAACACTGGTGATAATAAGCACCCTTTCTGACTCCTGTGTTTACTCCAAACGCCTCGCTGAGTTTTCCGTTGTGGATCACTTGACATGTGCTGTTGTCTTACAGCTGTTGAATCAGGTGAATTTATAATATGATTGGGATAATTTAAGAAGTTTAAACAGAGGAAACACCAAGAATAATCCCAGAGAGTTTCCAGAAGCCTGTTTGGCATTCAGATGAATTAGCGATTAAAAAATGCATTACTCTAGATCAAATTTACCAACTAATCAAGCATAAATCACGTGACGACAGAGTTCAGACTTCAAGTCAATAAAAATGATCAATGGAGATGTAAATTAACAACCAATCATGACAAGGGGGCTTACCAGGAGGCACAACTATATCATTATTTATGGAGAATTCCCAGAAGTTCACTTCATATTACAGCTGGCGTTGAAGCAATGTTGTCTATTTAGAGGACATCTAAAGCACTGCAATTAAATCAACCAGCCACCTTGAAGAACACAACCAAACCCATCTTACGAGTTTACTAACTTCCAGGAAACTAGACACCAGGCACCACTGCGCCAACAGGTAATCGAGCTTGGAGCTGGACCGTGTAGCTGGTAAGCAATCAATCGCTGAACTACTGACGAATACTTTATCTTCAAAGCCTACCACACTAACACTGAATCCTTTACAGGATTTTCATCATGAACTGACATTATTTAGAGAACCATTGGAAAACCTGGGAGTACTGGACAGCTGTTTCGTCTTAGTTTGGGACTCTTCACAGTACCCACCCACCGGGATTCGAACCCAGGACGTTCTGGTTACAAGGCGAGCTCATATACCATGAAGCCACTGGGACCCGATCCAATGGCCCAGTGGTCCAAAATCCCGGTGGTTGCGAACTGATGAAGAGTCTCAAACTAGGACGAAACAGCTGTCCAGTACTCCCAGGTTTTCCAATGGTTCTCTAACTAATTTCAGCTCCTGATCAAAATCCTGTAATCAGTCGAATCCCTACTAACCAACACTTGAATAATGAACTCTTTATTTACCAGTGTTACTAAGAAGGAGCTATTTGACTAATGGATTCAATAGAACCGAAAACGTTAGTCAAATCAATAATTTAACGCCAAGTGGGAATGCAAAAGATCAATAATTTGTCACTGTCACTAGGATAAATATGACACGGAAAGCATATTATTTAGATTTGACTAACAAAACAAATTATATTAGACAAAAACAGCTTTGAAGATTATTCATCTAACAAGTTTTAACTAATGTATCTGACTTTAAATTAAACTGTAATCGATAATTTCAAATTTGAATTTTTTTAAAATAATAATCATTCCATTACTAGTATATGTATTTCAATTTAAATGTATACATAAGAATACTAGGAAGACATCGAAACGTTTGTCATCATCTAGACTAGTTGGTCAACCCATGAATGTCTAATTTTTAAAAAAGACTGATCGATTAATCCTTCTCCTGAGGAAGTGAATGAGCGCCATTAAGATACAAGTAAACAAGGAAGCATTTTTTGATACAATAAGTGGCCTACTTACAACTTGGGCTACCAGCAAAAACCTTCGTCATTGCTCATGGCATATAATTCCTCTTGTTTAGTTTGTTTAAAATATGACCCTATAATAATGGTATTTACGCTGATGGGTATTTAAAACATTTACAGCCTGGAGATTTGGTAATTTCTACTAAACGTGAGAAAAAGGACAATTGTAGGTGGCAAGGTATCCTGATATAATAGGGAAGATTTGTAGCTCAGGTGGATGATTTGCAATTAATAGTGTTCTCTGAGCTGGTTGGTTTAGTTGTGAAGCTTTTGTCGTCCCCCTGCTGGACAACATCCCCTTTCAGTGCAATATTTAGCATTAAGTGAAATGATTTAAATTTCTTCATGAGTGATAGATAGAATTGCGTCTCCTGGTAACCATCTTTCCATATGTATTGACCATTTCTATTGACTTGAATTTTAAACTTACTGGTCACTTGCGATTTACTTTTTATTAGTTGGTATATTTCGTCTATATTAACGTGTTTGTTCATTGCATTTTCGTTTGAGTACCAAGCTTCTAGGAATTCCTTGACTGCACTTTTGGTGTTTACTCTGTCTAAAATTTCGACATTGTCCCAATCACCTAATTGATGTCCATAATTGTCTATATGCATTGATACTAAAGAATACATATCGTGTCTTTTCACGGCTGATTTATGTTCTTGGATTCTAATTCGAAGGGGACGCCCACTTTGGCCGATGTAATGCCTGTGACAGTTCATACAATTTATTTTGTAAATGGTATTAATCTTGTCTCCTTTTTCTGTTGGATCTTTTGGTTTGCATAATATCGAATTAAGCGATTTGACTTGCTTGTGTGCTATATCTACATCAAACGGTTCCAATATTCTAGCTGTTATTTCAGAGATATTTCTCATGTATAGTTCTTTGTTGGTGTTTTGATTCGACTTTAAACATTTAAATCATTTCACTTTATGCTAAATATTGCGCTGAAGGGGATGTTGTCCAGCAGGGGGACAACGAAAGCTCCGCAGCTAAACCAACCAGCTCAGAGAACACTAGTAATTAATTGCAAAGGTACCCTGATAGATGAAACAACGCTGTGTCAGTTATTTCACTGGGTCTCAGAATGCATTCCTGCATTTCAGCAAAGGTAGAACAAAGACAATGCCGCAGAATAACATGGATCCATATAATTTTGTTGGCTCTCATCAGCTGCATACAGCCTCTAACCTTTTAATAAATAAAAGTCTGCGTAAAATCGTTTAGCATACTTTTGTCATCAACAAGCATATTATAAGTGTTATGGTGAGGTAAAACATTAGGACAACAAGGTTATCTGAATTGCAGGTATATATATATATATCTTGTTAGAGAGAAGTTTCTAGAAAATCAATTGACAAGTCTGTTGCTACGGTGGTAACGGAAATTAGTAAGAATTACGTAGTTAGATAAGAGGAGATCAAAATTCGGTGTGCAAGAGGTCAAATGAAAAGATGATGATATAATATAGTGAGTAGAACTCATAAATTTCAGAAAAATTATCTCTTATGGAAGTCAAAGAGAAGAAGCAAGGCGAGGGAGGAGTCGGACAGGTAGGTCAGGTTTCAATCATTTTATTGCGATAGCCTCAGATGACTGAAGAAGGCTTGAGCTGTTTTGTCTGTCAATTGTTTTAATTGATGCCAGCCTGTCCACTCAGTTCCCAATGTCTATCACGTGTTTGGTAATTAAAGAGCATAAGCTACTTAGCCCCTTTAACCTCAGAAGCTCCTTGTTACATGTTCGGAGAATCTGATGTAGGCCCCTCCTTGTGTTCTTCCAATGCAACTGCTCCCTCAGATACTTGTCGATCTTTGACGGCACCAACGAGGAAGAGGTTCAGAGCAAAGAGACTAGTTTTGCTGCAGGATAAATTATGGACAAGACTCTGCCAAATCTTTTATTTACGATTCTTATAGTATCATCGCCTTTGAAATCGAGTTTGATCAAAAATGGCTTCTTGCTGACCGCAGGTTCATCAAATTTCTTATGTTCATTTACCTACCACATTTGTCAATCAAATTTTGTGGGTAAACATTTTCCTTCAAGCGATTCTCAAGCAGCATTAGTTCACTGTCTAGTTTTTGTCAGGTGGACATATTCTTGTCGCAATGGAGGAAAGCCTTTTCACCAGCGTTCGTCTGTAACTGACAGGGCAGAAGCTGTTGGAGTTTAAGTAGAGACTGTTCTACGTATCTTTACAATGATGAGAACCAACGAAATAAAATGGATCCAAGTTATTCTGCACCAATGTTTGTCCGAAGACTTACAAGCGAAAACCGACAAACTGGTCGAAGAAGCAGCAAAAACAGGACCCCTGGTGAACATAGACAAAACAGAGGTTATGAAAATAACCAACCAACAACAGCGACAGCAACATCCAGCACTAATCAGCATCAATGGGAGGGATTTGAAAGAGGTTACTTCATTCACTTATCTAGGGAGCATTGTCTCAACTACAAGAGGAACCAATCTGAGAATCTTCGTCACTCAGCATCAACAACAAAATTCGGATTTTCAATACAAACGTCAACTCAGTTCTTCTATACGGATCAGAAACTTGGCGGATCACAAAGAATGAGTATTTCCAACAGGTTGCAGACCTTCATCAACAACTGTCTTCGCTCTATACTGAAGATCAGATGGCCGGAAAGAACAAGAACCAACAAGAAACTATGGGAAGAAACAAAACAAGAACCAGTTGCCCAACAAATATGCAGGAGAAAGTGGAGATGGATTGGACACTCACTGAGGAGGCCGTTGGGTGACATCGCTCATCAGGCCATCGAGTGGAACCTGAAATGGGAGCGGCGAGTAGGACGTCCAAGGGTGACATGTAGGAGATCGTGTGAAGAGAAGTTGAAACAGTGTGGAGTAACATGGACGCAGGTGAAAAGTAGAGCAGAAGACAGAATCAAGTGGAGACGTGCATTTGAAGCCCTATGTTCCACTAGGAACCCAAGGGAACAATAGTAGTAATGTTTGTTCTTTCTCTGCTCAAACTTATAAAAAGGAATTCTTATGTATGATTTTGAACGTTTTACAATTGGATTTAAACCAAATGTTTTCAATTTTTCGAAGAAGACGGCAAAGAAGAAATATTACAAGGGAAGGATTGGTTGTCGCTTCAGGCCACACAGTCCTGTGTCACACGATATGCTGTCAGTTACTACCTTACTGAAAGGTTTGGTCACTTCCGAGAAAAATGGCATCCCCTCTGAAGTGAGACCTTTGTCTAGTCATTTCATCATCAAGGGTATTTCAAAGAAGCATATCAAAGTCACTAGAGAGTAAGAAAATACGAATACATTGAACTGATCGATGACAAGACTTGAGAAGTTCCAGAGTTTTCACGGATGGTTTTACGTCTAGTGTCACAATGAACTCAGCGACTTACACGCAAAGACCAAACAAAATGACAGGAGAAGAAGAAGAAACGAAGTCAGGACTTAATGTGAATATAAAGACGACAGGGTTGATAAAAGGACCCAGCTGCCAAAGACATCAGGAGAAATTTCAAAGCCGTCACTTTCTTCATTTATCTAGGAAGCGTCGTATTAATCACAGATAGTCGGGATCGATGAGGACATCAAAAGTAGGATCGGAAAGTGAAAAAATACCTTCACCACTCTGAAATTGTATTCACGGCGTTCGCATCATGAAACCATCTCGAACAGCTCCCTTGCTGGCGAGCTCTTTACTGAAGATCGAATGGGTGGCCGGTTAGAAAGAATTAGCAACAAGGTGGTCTTAGAACGAACCAATCAAGACTCCACTTTTGCTCAAGAAATATCCTGGTTGAAGTGTAGACGACCCGTACTTAGGATCTACTTTCAATTAATATTTTATTTTAAGATCCTGTAGGAAGGGAAATTCTGTACATTCTTTAAACACTGTTCAAAATAAAGTCACTACTTCTATTATTACCATTATTGCTACTTTCAATAGTATGATTATTAATAAAGGATCCCTTGCGGTCAGTTAAACAAAACAATTTAGTTTATCTAATGCCCTGCCGGAATGATCGTCAGGTCAGTTAATGCATGGGTCAAAGTAGTGGAACGGAGTCAGTTAGACTAGCGGAGCCCAAAACATTTAACAAAAATCTAGATTATTTGACCTGAATAAGATATGAAATCTGTAGAATAGTTCAGTTATGTAGCACTACATGCAATTATGTAAACACAACCATACAAAATTTGATGTAACAGGTTGGAGGGAGAGAATGAGTTATCGGAAGCTTTATTTACCTATTCAGTTGACAGTACGTGTAGTAGGAGTGATTCAACACCTATGCACCTGGACATCTAGAAAATTCTAAACTATCCCTACGACGAATGGGAAGGAATAAAGAAAACTATAAAAGGAAAGTTTCGGAGTTGTGCAGATACGATCAGAGATGTGATTTAGAACAAGAATAAATTGTGTTCGAAACTTTGCTAACCGGTTTTACTGGGCCTATTACTGGTTGACTGTTTTTTGGCAAACCGTTGGTCACTTTGACATTTATGTAAAATACGTAGACGACACTTTGGTTATCTAAGATAATAACGTAATTTTTGATGATGTCTTGTTTGCATTGAACATTTGTCATCCATCTTTACAGTTCACCATAGAAAAGGAATCTGAACTAAGCATTCCGCTTCTTGATGTATGTATCAGTTGACGCAATGACGGATCTCTCAAGAGATCCATTCACCGTAAACATTCATGCCTATCTCCAGGAAAATGAACCTAATTCATTCGCTCTGTTTTAGGATAAAAAAACATTTGTAGTTCTGATCGTTTGCTTAAAACTTGACTTACTAAAAGCCACCATCGCAGAAAACGGTTACGCAAACCGATTTATTGACAGAAACACGAAAGATAAACAGTATAAAACGGGCACCGACTCCGTTTCAAAGAAAACCTAATTCATGAATTAGGAATTCAAAAGTGATCAAGCCTCAGATATCCTCAAAAACCGTCTCTCTCTAAATCAGTCAGTAAGACGTTCTTTGCAGCAAAATTACAAATGACGTTCACTAGCCGCAAGTTGCTCTCTACCTCTCTAAAAGATAAGCTCCCCCGTCTGGCCGCCTCCATGTGCATCTAACAGTTCACCCGCTTTTGTGGAGCAAGGTACATTGGCCGTAGTCAGAGAACCCTTTCCACACGGATAAGAGAACATATTCTAGCAGCATGGTTTTACAAGGGAGAAAGAAAGTGTGTGCGAAGCTCTATTTTGGACCACCTGATCGACTTCTGTCACTCTGCCAACCATGACCATGATTTTAAGATCATCTACCGAATCCATGCTAACTTGCCGCGTTTTCTTCTTTGTAGACTTCTGAAGACAGTGGAAGCCTTGGCAATTCATGGATGTAAACCAGACCTCTGTGTACAAAAGAAGCATGTATAATCCCTACTTCTGCCTTGGCCGTAGATGGATGCACATTTATTTATTTTGTTTATTTAGTTATTCTATGTACTCTTCCCTTATTACTACGATTATTATTATTATCATTATCATTATTACTATTCTCACCCTGAATCTTTTTCAGTTGGCCCACTTGTCATTCTAAACGCAAAATTATTAATTTTTATATTTTTTATTTTTATAATATTGAATTCTATCTTATCAAATTTCACACCATGTTATGTAACATTTTATATTCGCCTACTAATCTTATAATTATGTACCTCTTTCGCAAATCTATACACCTTATGTATTATTCTATATATGACATTAATTATTTTGCTACTTGACATTAAACTATGATTATAATCACAAATATTTTAATTGCATTTCATACTACTATTATTATTATTTCATGTATTCACACCTTTGACCTAATTCCCTCACCGGATATATAATTTCTTAAAAGCCATATATGTATAGGATATTACAGCTTGATAAAAAATTCGTTGTTGAAAAGAGTCTCTTCGCTGAATATTGTGTTCTTAATGCTACAATGGGAATTTGTTAAATTGTCTGATGGATAGATTACGATGGAATTACATAATACCACAATGCCAAAAATTGGATGCGTTTATCAAACAGACTCCACAAAAGAGTGGTATCACATCAATATAAAAAGGCTGCCTTAATTCAAGAAAGAGAGGAAATGATCCTCTCTAGAGTGTCTACTGAAATACACTGAGTTATTTTTTCAAATCTCGATACAAAAAATCGATAAATCAATAAATCCATCGAATTATTATGTATATATATATATATGTATATATGTATTACTTACCTCTAACCATGTAGCCAATGGCATAACCAATATAGCTAAACTAATATCAGCAATAGCTAAGCTGACTATAAACCAATTTGTTGCATTTCTCAATGAACGTTCTCTTATCACACTGAGTACAACTAGAGAATTTCCAAATAGTGTAGCTATCGAAAATATCATTAAGCATAGACACCAATAACGTCGATCCAAATGTAATAAAGGGTCATTTAACGTTGTATTATTATTATTATATCGTGTGTCATTGTAAAGAGTATTATTATTCGTAATTGTAGTATTAATGTTTTTTGTAACGGGGTTTGTACCCCTCATTGACATGAATAAATCGATTTAAATTGGATTGTTTATCCTTCTCCTAATCTCTGTACTTCCACTCAACCGTCGAATTTTTGTTTCAACCCCTCACAATGGTGTTATCAGTGTGCGTTTGGACAAACAATGTAAAGTAATGAGGTATACAACATTGATTTCAAATAAATCCTTTTTCATATAATATCCAAACAACTTGTTCACTGAGCATAACTCACATTATAATTTAAAATCCGTTTATCTTAGAAACTGTTAAGATGTGATTAGTTGGAGAATGATTCATGTAGTAGAAATAAAATCATTACATGTTTTTTTTTGTTTGAATAGTTTCAAGAGTATACAAGTGAGAAATATTGAAAATAAAAATTTGAATGTTTCTCTAAATTTCTGCCTTCTGATTGGTCAAGATATTTCAACCAATTAGAATATTGGATTATATGTATATATAATATTGACAAGCCAATCAGAATGCTGGATTTTTGAAAAGGTTTGTTTTCTGCTTAGATAACATGTAAATCAGTAAATTACATTATCGAGTGAACAAGATAAATGTTTTTTCGTTCCACAGATGTTTTTTTGTGATGGAACATTATGTGAACAAGCAGAAAAATGACCCGTTGAGTGTGATGAACTTGCGATAATACTGAAGAATTGGATAAGATCTGTTCAGTCTTTTCTGAGATTGTTATATCACTCTAACTGTTGGACATAAACGAAATTTTTCTGTAAAGAAGGTCTAGATGAATATATTCCTAATTGTGGTTGAGTGGATAATTCAGCAGACTGAAGGTGGGGAGCCAGAGGACAGGACTTCGCGAAGGACAATTTTATTTTGAATATCACTTAAATACAAAAACTTACTGGAGAAAACCAACAAAGTGACAGAAGAAGCAGCCAGCAAAGACAGGAATTCAAACCAGCAACAACAACAATAACAAGAGCCACCAAATACTTCCAACAGGTGAAATTTGAGAGAAGTCACTTCGGCCAAGTTAAACTATAAGCACCACTAACTACCAATGGAGTGCGACCGCACCAGTGAACTTGAAACGCTCACTGAGCGAGTGAGTGGAACCTGGCAAATAATGTTGTCATCATCAATAAACTATGCTCTTCGAAGTGTTATGCTACCAAATGGGATATCTGGCAAATTTAGGTTTAGATTTGGGAAAGATAAAGTTACGGTTTAATTCAAGGACAAGTTAGGGTTAGGTTAACCTAATAAAGGCGACATAAGGATTGGTTCGAATTAGACTGCATTTAATTTAGGAATATTTTCACGTTAGCATTAGGCTGAGGAAAGAATAGGGTTATTGTTAGGGTTAGATAGACCTAAATTATTGCATGCATAGAATGTGGTTCAATTACTCTGTTGATATAGAATGGAACTTGTGCACTGTAGTAGAGTATAATTCCATTGTGGGTTAGATTAATTTTGATAAAGTCTCACGGCATGTTATACAGTAACATTTACGTATGACGTTTCGACCACAGTTTATTTCCCAGTTTTCCCACAATGGAACTAAGTTCTGTTGATATTCCAACCTAAAACGGAGAGCAATTTTTATCACATGTTAGAGGAAGGCATCCTATGCAACACTTTTATATAGTTTTTATGCATTTCTTTTCATAAATATATGTATTCTATACACAAAAATGCCTCCTTCTTGTGATTGGTGCGTTCGAGGTCATTCGCTGATTGTTAGCTAGTGGTGCTTAAAGTTCAACTTTCCCGTCACTTCCTTTACTTATCTAGGAACTATTGTTTCCACTACTGTCAGTCAGTCGCCACAGATGAGGATGTCATAACTAGCCAGAATCGGAAAGGCAAGGCAGACCTTCATTACTCCAAAATCAAGTTGGAAATCTTCTTCACTCACTCAGCATAAACAACTAAATTTGGATTATCTTTCCCACGTATGTTGGAGAAACCTGGCGTTCGCTTGATATGAAGCAATTTCAGCAGGCTAATGAAGATGTTTATCAACGGCTGTATTCCTAAAGTTATCACTGTCCGAAAACAGACATGAATTCAATATTTTGGGATTAGGGTTTGTTTAGCCATCACTGTCACCACTTCCAAACTCTTAGGATGAAAAGGCTTCTTTTTTAGCCTTAAAGTTATAGCTTATACAGTGCAACACTGATATGATAATCTGATTGGATGGTTTTTATGATTCGTTTATTTATGGCTTCACTTTCTGAGGATCGTAACCAATCAGATTTGATTATTTATTTATTTATAGCTTGATTTCCTGAGGTTTTGTAAATTATATATATATATATATATATATACCTGTGTATTTTGGACAATAAAAGCTGTTGCCACAGTTAAAAATCACTCTGCGCGGAGATATTTTAAAGTGATCATTAGCGTGGCTATTAGTGCCTTTCCTGAAGGCGTATGCTAGTCAAGTTAGGCGGAAACCACAAATTGATAACTCCCCATCATTACACGTTAATTTTTTCAAACTGTTTATCGTTAGAAACTGCCACGATGACTCATTGAATAGCACTGTACTACTGGAGGTTATGAGATCGTCAGCTACACAAGTGGTTGGTTGACGTTTCTTTACTGGTCAACCCACTCTAAAATCACGCCTAGCAGTAAGTTAGACGGGAAAGGAGGAAAGCCTGGCCTTGAGGCTATCAGCCCATACCTTCAAAACAATAAATTCAACACGCCTAGTGAAACTTACAATGCTTAAAGCATCAAAATCCTAATTTTTCACTTGGAGAGATTACATCAAACTATCTAGTCGGAATTCAGTAATACACGTTAGCTGCTGGATGCCGAACGCTTCATTGTTGGTAAATGATAGGATTTTACAACAAAAAATACTCTATGGTTACGAAATTCTCATTCAGACATTTAGAAAACGTAAGAAAGTTCCTTTCCGGCTCTTAAATTATAAATATATATATATTTATACAAAATATTCTAGAACAACTGTTACTAAAACTGTAGGTGTTCTTCTAAGTATTATCGACTTCACTTTAGGTTTGACCATCACAGATCGATACCAGTGACAGAAGCATTTAAAACGCGTCCGGGAGTTCTTGACACTTAGCTGTTTCGTCCTAGTTTCGAACTCATCAGCAGTAGGTGTCCACCGCCGGGGTTCAGACTTAGGACCTTCTTGTTACAAGTCAAGGTCTTGAGCTATTCAGCCACTGGGACTCGAAACCTCTTTGGCCAACCCATGAATTCTAACTTCTGTCAACTCGTGATTTCAGCGTTAACTCTCATCCCTACAAATAAACTGATGAAAATTAATTTGACGCTCGCTTGTGACTGGGTACAGGATGAAGTTACTTGGAGTTCAAGTGAAAAATCGTGACCAATTAGTGGGGCTCATCAGGTCAGCAGTGACGAGAAATACCCACCAGTGAAACTGGCTCGTGCCAGTCCCACTAAAGTCGGGAATCGGTAGAAGTTAGAATTCATACGCCGACCAATGAGTCAAGTCCCAGTGTAACAACAGAAGACAAGGACCAGGCAACAGATCGTTTATTAAGGAAATCAACACATATTTATATATTTTCATGTACATTAATATAGATTATTGTAAGGAAACAAACACAGTCTTCTGATTGGCTGTTTCTCAATGAAAGTTAATCTTTCATCTCTTTGTGGCTGTTTTTCGAATGGCAGATCATCTATCCGCTAATTGTATCCGCCTATGCAAAGTCAAACTTGATGCAAAATCAAATATCTACACAGACACACTCATGAAAATTGATATCGATTTGTTAAGATCACGATGGGAGTACAGCTCAGGGGAGATGTGCAATTTTATTTTCAGCATAAAAATGTAATATTGATATCAGAAGAAATTGAGAAACTCTATGCGACAACTTAAGGTTAAGATAATGAAAGAGTCAGAACGAACTCATTATTTTGGATACATAAGTTAGGCTGCTTATTGTGAATCCTGATGAACTACTGTGGTAGAATTAAGATTAGTTGGTGAATGGTAGATAGCTTTGAACACTGTCTTGTTGACATCAACCTTGTGTTCTGTATCCACGAGATAAGACAAAATAGAGCTATGAATGGACTTTGTTTGTCCCTTGTTTAACCATGTAGGATGTTGTTCGGAAATCCTACGATAAATACGCCAAATTGTAAGGTCTATGTAACTGGCCTCAAAGGAGAAGTCAGACTGTTGGATACACAAAAATGTCAACAAAGAAAAAAAGAAACATTGGCGCAGAATAATCTGGATCCATTCTATTTCGTTGCTTTTCATCAGCTACGTACAACCTGAATTGCTTAATAAAATAAAAATAAAAAGTGTACAGTTTTACCAAAATTTTGTCCATTAGCAAGCATAATGTCAAAGAGTCATAGTAAAATAAGGCATTGAGATTTACAAGGTGTCTAAAGTGTTAGGACATGTATATATATATATCTTCGTAGAGAGAAGTTTCTTGAAAAAAATTAATTGACAGTTGTGATGTTGGCGTGGCAACAAAAGAAAATTAGCAATAGTTACGTGATTAGATAAGAGAAGATCAAAATTTCGTTGCACATGCGGTCAGATGAGAAGGCGATGATGTAATACAGTGAGCAGAACTCAGAAGATCAAGAAAAATTATCTCTTAAGAGAGTCAACTGAAAAAAAGAAGGGGATAGGTGAAAAGATAAGAAAACAAAATTAGAAAACAAAGAGTTACTAAGATGTGAGTCACCAGGGTAATTGAAGTCCAACAACGGATTCTTTTTGGACACACAGGTCAGGCTTCAATCGTTTTATTGCTACAGCTTCATCAAACCTGAGAAGACTTGAGGTATTTTGTCTGTTAATTATTTTGGATGATACCAGCACATCTACTCGGTGTCCTGTGTCAGTCAGGTGTTTGGCGATTGAAGAGCTTAAATAATTTGATCCCTTTAACTGAAGGCTCTTTGCTACATATTAGCAGAATCTGACGTAGGTCATCCTCTCGCTTGACTTTCTTAAGAGATAATTTTTCTTGATCTTCTGAGTTCTGCTCACTGTATTACATCATCGCCTTCTCATCTGACCGCATGTGCAACGAAATTTTGATCTTCTCTTATCTAATCACGTAACTATTGCTAATTTTCTTTTGTTGCCACGCCAACATCACAACTGTCAATTAATTTTTTTCAAGAAACTTCTCTCTACGAAGATATATATATATACATGTCCTAACACTTTAGACACCTTGTAAATCTCAATGCCTTATTTTACTATGACTCTTTGACATTATGCTTGCTAATGGACAAAATTTTGGTAAAACTGTACACTTTTTATTTTTATTTTATTAAGCAATTCAGGTTGTACGTAGCTGATGAAAAGCAACGAAATAGAATGGATCCAGATTATTCTGCGCCAATGTTTCTTTTTTCTTTGTTTAAACTTATAAAAGCGAATCATTGTGTGAAACACATAAATGAGGCTTCACAGATAAGGTATCTTTTACTGACGAATGTACAACGTATGTGATTGTGAAGAGACAGCTTAGTTCAGAGGCGGCTTTGAATGCTGTTTTGACCGCTGCATTCTCTAAGCGTTGCGTCATTAACTTACTAGTGTTATCACCAAGGAAGTGAAGTTGTACTAACCTGATCTTCCTTTTTCGGAACTGTTTGTTGGTACTTTGGCTTGTCATGGCTTTAGAATCATATTCTTGTCTCTTAATTTCTCTGGGTTACCATTTTCCCTCAGTGATTGTTTAATAATATTCATATGTATCTTTAAGTGAGAAACTGGCTTCAACTTGAATTATCACAACCTGCGAATTTCGCTGAACGTTCTTTCAACAGACTGGATGAATTCCATTATGAGTAAAATTTGTTTAGATAGTGTCACAATGTTAAACAGTAATGTTTACTGATGACTTTCCGAGCACAATTTATTGCTCATAGTACATGAAAAGACCTAAATGACGAAATAAAACAGATAGAAGAAGCGTTGGTATCAAATAACTATCCCATGAAATTCATTCGGAAGAACAGGAAAGGACAAAATGAAAATAAAAGTAATTGTGAAACTAGAAATGATAACATAAATAAGAAAGAACATGAGGCATCTACTGTTGTACCATATAAGGAGGGGACATCTGAGACCGTGCGCATAGGGTTCTTAACAAAGCAGGAATTAGGGTGGCATTTAAACCTACAAACTCACTCAGGTAGGACAAGCTTTGTAGGCCAAAGGACCCGGTGGATCCAATTAGACAAATTAATACAATTTACAAAATACCTTGCAATGACTGTGAGTGAGGTCAACTACATAGGTCAAACTAGTAGGTCAGGGGTAGTCAGATTGTCAGAACATAAGAATTTAGCTAAGGTAAGAATGGTTGACCCAGAGAAGATAAGTAATTTAGAAAAAAGCTCAGCAATTGCAATGCATGCCTAAACACACAATCACACAATAGGGTGCGAGGGGGTTAAAAATTTAAGAAGTAATATAGATACGTGGAGAGAGAAGTTGGTTACTGAATCCTTGTTCATCGAGTCTACACCCAACACATGTGCAATATGAATGACTCATCACCCATACCGGAAATATGCAAAATACCCATGCCAATCAAATCAAGCGATGGAAAGTAATGGAATTATATAACTGAAGTTGTGTGAGTAGTGCCTTGATACGATTACGAGCAGTGTTAATAAATTGTGCTAGAAACATGGTCATCAGTAAATATTACTGCTTAACAACACTGTGAGATTCTATCAAAACAAATATTACCCTTAATGGAATTATACTCTACCACAGTGCACAAGTTCTATTCTTATATCAATGAAACTGGATAAATATTATCCTAGGTACTTCAGGTGTACTGGACTAGCTTGTAATTTGTCGGGCAATGAGGATAGTGACGTACGTTTTCAGCCCTAACCGTAACCCTAATGGCAATTACATATCACAGGTAGTACTTATATCAATTGTCTTCAGTAATACATACTGCAATGATAGGGGATGCTTGACTCACTTGAAGACACCTGAGAATTAAAGTTAACAATTTTTTATAAGAAAGAGATGTAAGCAGCGAAGAAAATTTTCTTCTCGACGATTCATCTTCACAAACTGTGCAATCGTAATTATATTTTACAAAAAATTTATAAGACCAATCACAAACTGGTAAAATCTGACCTCGAAGTAATGTAAGATGTAGTCGAGAATGGGAGCGGGCTAACTGAAATTTAGAAAGTACATACAAGTTGGTATGACGTTTTAAGTGTCAGAAAATGACTAATCAATATAACTATGTAGGCAATTAAGTGTTTTTAGTGACTTGAAAGATCCTGCGAGGAGGCGATTTATCAGACACTTCACACATTTATTCCCCTTCATGAATTTGAATAAAGCAAGAACAACAGTTTATGCATGATAATATGGTACCGTCTTTGTTTATTTCTTTGGTTTCTCATCAGCTACTTACAGCTGAAATCTTTGCCTATACGGGATCTGAAACCGGACCTTTGCATTCAAACGTACCACGTAGATCTCCTCGCTCTACTGTGACCAGAGTCACCTTCTCACTTTAATTTTGCTTCCTTTTATTATGTAAGTTTACTATTATTATTATTTTCAAGTAATGATTTGTAGGGATTTTGTTTGATTGGTTCGGAGATTTCATCATGAGGTGACATTGTTTAGAAAACCATTGAAAAACCAGCAGGTAGTACTGGGTAGCCAGCTGTTTTGTTCTAGTCTGGAACTTTAATTAGTCACGCTGTGTTGTGTATTGACATTGGAATTCATGGGATAGTTCCAGTGGCTTAATGGTCTATGAGCCTGTCCTGTAACCAGAATGTCGTGAATTCTGACACCAGCAGTAGGTGTGAACGTATGAAGAGTCGAAAACTGGTTGTTTTTCTTCATCACCTCCGTCTCCCCTGTGTTCACCTGAAGTCTTTTTTAATTAGAGCTTGATTCCACACCGTAATATTTTAGTACATGTATGAAATTTCCAGCATGTGATATCGTTAGATCAAATTTTGCAGGCCGACCATAGATATCAGGTGTGCGTCGGGAGGGGAACGAACCCCGGACCAAGGGCATGGTCGGCGAGAGTTCTGACCACTGTGCCACCGACGCTTTTGGCAGTTAGTTAGATTTCACCTGTAAATCTTCGAGTTTGTGTGACACTAGACCAACCAACAACAGGAGAGATTTAGGATGTTACCCCCTTCACTTATCTAGGAAGCACTGTATCAACCGCAGGCAGAAGGACAGCATGGATGAAGATGGCAAATCCAGCCAGAATCGTAAAGGCAAAATACGCCTTCATCAACCTGAAACCAGTTTCGAAGTCGTTTGCACCCCACCTCAGCATAAAGAGTAAGATTAGAATTTTCACCACCAATGTCAAGTCGGTCCTTCTTTACTGGTCAGAAACTTGGTGTGTCACGAGAAGGATTCCCAACAGGTGACAGAATTTTTTCACAGCTGCTCACCTCTCCGGCTGCATACTGAAGGTCAAATGACCACAAGAAACTCTTGGAGTTGACGAGCCCACAAAGAGTCGATCGCTCGACATAAATGTAGGATAAAATGTAGGTGGATCGGGCGTATATTTAGGAGACCATCAAATGAAATCGCATTCAATATAGACCATTGGTCGACTGGAATCCGAATGTCCAGCGGCGAGGAGGAGATGAGAGATCATGGGCAATCATGGAGCCAGCCAGCTGAAGAGGCCAGCAGAGAATAAAACAGAGTGAAGATGTGTTGTTGAAGCCCTATATTCTACTCAGAACTCAGAGTAATTGCAATAATGCAAGACCCAAATCATCAACGACATCCAGATCTTCTAGAGTCTTCCTATGGGTTAGTTTAACGTATTACTGCCTTCTCACTCCCTTCGCACAGTCGGATAGCATAATCTGGTCCACCATAAGGAGGAATATCACCGTAGGTAATAATAGGCAGTCAGCCTTGTCTTACTTCTGTATCCACTAACTTCAAAGGCTTCTTCGCTGAGTTTTCGTTTTGTAGATCACTTGACTCGTTGCATTGTCATATAGCTGTCGGATATGAATACATCTATGTGTTTATATAGCTTGTTGAAAATGATCTTTTGGTGATGCTTTAGTCCTCCGAATGAATATATCACTAATGAGTGATTTGATATTATCTTTGACAATCCAATTCTCCGTCCTAATGCTGACGACTGAATGCGGTAGATTTCAAGCCTGATTTAAGGCTGAAGAAAGTTTGTCTTATTGTTTTTCCATTAAAACTTTATGTTCACATGTTTATTTGCATTAAATTTTCCGCTTGAAAACCTCTTTGATTATCATTATAAGTAGTATCTTTCTGACCAAGAAAGTTTTTTCCTTCATTAATATAAATCTTCTCAACAGCATGATATGTATGTCTACTGAAACAGTAATATAAGTAGTATATCAACAACAATGAAATAATTAAGTGGTAAGAATAATTGTTCAGGGTATTTTATGTAGAATAATCCGTTACTCATACATTCCCTTCCCCCTCCTCCCTTCACCAGTGAAAAAATCAGTGACTATAAGGTGGAAAATAAAATGGAGGTGGAAAAAATGCAGTCTAGACAAACGTACACTTTATTTATGTATGTATGTGTGTAATTGTTTATGTGTATAAATGTGTGATGAATGTATTTATGTGCGTGTGTGCGTGCCTTTACAAGTCTCTTACTATTATTGAGCATTTACGAAGGCTACTCATCCAGTCGAAAGTTTATTGAAATTTCTTAAGGGAATACGAAAAAGCAACCAGGTGTCTTTTACCTAGGAATGATGGAGAAATTTTGGGAAGACGTCAAGGGATGAAAAACTGTGTAAGGAGAGATGAGTTAAGGATAGAGTGGAAAATAGATCCAACTGCAAAACTCTACGTATAACCATCATCATCATCGAACAAAGTGTAGAATGGCAGTCAAGTCTCCCTCTCGTCACAGGATTTCTTCATGAACTGACATTGGTCAGAGAACGATTGGAAAGCCTGCCAGAGAGGACTGGACAGCTGTTTCATCCTAGTTTGGAAATTTTCATCAGTACTCCCTGTTGGGTTCGAGTACGAGACCTTCTGGTTACAAGGCTAGCGAGACTATTCAATAGCGACTGGGACCCGATCCAATGGCCATCACATGAATTCAATCAAATCCCTACCAATCGACACTTGAATATCAACGAGATGCTCATTAGAAATTGGTCCTATTGAGGTTGGTAGTCGCCTTGGGATTTAGTGAGAAGCCGTGAGCAATAGAGTACAGCATATCAGGTGTGAGGACAAATACTCGCCGAAGACTCGCGCCATGTCGTGGATTGGTAAAAGTTTGAATTCACAAAGCATTAGATTGGGTCCCAGTGGCTTAATGAATGGTCTACGAGCTCGCCTTGTAATCAGAAGGTCCTGGGTTAGAAACGTGGTGGTGTTGCTTACTGATGGAGGGTCTCAAACTAGTGGGACGAAACAACTGTCCAGTACTCCTAAGTGGTTTTCCAATGGTTAGGTAACCAATGTCAGCTAATGATGAAATCCTTTAACCAATCAATCAAATCCCTACAAACCAATACTTGAAAATCTCTCTCTGCTTCACTTTCCCTGACTTTGAAAATGGCTTCGACAGACAGCGTTGATCACGAAGTGATTCAGTAACGACTTCATCACTGTGGAGATTGGTGCCCCAAGTCTTTACCAACTTAATTCAACAGCTATGTGACAGTGCCAAATGTCGAGTAATCCACAACGGAAATCTCAGCAAGGTGTCTGAAGTGATGATATTTCTGATAACGGTGGACTGAATTATGATCAGAGTGTAGAGGTTTAAAGGACGGAAATATGTAGAATCAAGGAGAAGACTTTAGAAGATCAGGATTGCGCACCTGGATGATTAATGTCTAGAGTCAAACAAACTAGAACACTTGAACCTGGGAGTACTGAACAGCTGTTTCGTCCTAGTTTGGGACTCTTCATCAGTACGCACCCACCAGGATTCGAAACCGGGACCTTCTGGTTACAAGGCGAGCTCGTAGACCATTAAACCACTGGGTCGCGCTATGTCGCGGATTGGCAGAAGTTAGAATTCATGGGCCATTGGATCGGGTCCCAGTGGCTAATTGGTATACGAGCTCGCCTTGTAGCCAGAAGATCCTGGGTTCGAATCCCGATAGATGTATACTTATGGAGAGTCCCAAACGAGAACGAAACAGCTGTCCAGAACTCCCTGGCAGGTTTTCCAATGGTTCTCTAAGTAATGTCACCTCATGATTAAATCCTGTAACCAATCAAATCCCTACAAACCAACACTAGAACACTTGAAGTCTAGAACTGACCAACTGGCAGAAGGCACGGGTAGCCAAAAAAGGAATTCAAGTGAGTGTAGAGAAGGAGAAGGTGATGAAGATAATCAACCAATCAAATAGAACAACAAGCATCAGACACTGTCGGCGGAAGAAATTTGAAAGAGATCATTTTCTTTACTTATCCAGGAGCCATTATTTCAATTGTGGGTGGAACCAGCCAGAATCGAAAAAGCAAAGTGTACACCTTCATCACTCTGAAATTGGTTTGGAAATCTTCTGCACTTCGCCTCAGCATAAGGAACACGATTCTTGCTTTCGGTAGCACTAGTGACCCAATCAGTTCTTCTGTATAGGTCAAAAACTTTGCAAGTCACGGAAAGCGTTTCCTACAGGCTGTTGCAGACTTTTATCAACAGCAGCTCAATCTCAATACTGAAAACCGAATCGCTAGAAAGCATTCGCAACATGACACCCTCAGGACAAATCAACCAATAACCTTTCCGTCAACAAATGTCTGGGAGAAAATGGAGGGCGATTGAGCACACAGTGAGGAGACCATGAAATAAAATCGCACATCAGGTCATCGCCAAAGTTGAAACCAAAATGGAAGCAACAAGCTGGACATGGATCAGAGGATGATATGGAGGAGATCAGAAATCATGGGGAATCGTGTGATCAGCTGAAGAGCGAAAACATAGAGGAGAACTCCAGAGTTTGTGTGATATCTGAACGTATCGAAAATGGAATTATGTGCGTGTTTCGTTTTTTTGGATTAGAAATGATGATTAACTTGAGCGGAAATAGATTTTCGATGAAAATGATTTCGTTATATTCTCTCAATTTTTGTTGTTGTTGTTGTTCGTTTTCTACGTTTATTCGTATAAGTTTGAGATTAACCATTTTGTAAATGCATGATTATTATTATTATTATTATTAGGTATGAAGAAATCGAATTTTTTCGTTTTCGTTTGGATTTTAAACATTTGCCCGGTTTGAAATGATCTCAGTCTTTCCAGGTAAATCATCTAGTATTGATTTGCAGAGAGTTGATTGGTGGTCACAAGTTTGGCCAAGAAATGATGCATCAATTAGAGAACCACCGGAAGCTTGAGAGTACTGGACAGCTGTCTCATCGCACCTACTACATAGGATCGAACCCTGGAACTCCTGGTTACAAGGCAGACTCATAGGTCATTCGGCCACTGCCATTGGATCCCATAACCCTTGAGTACTCTAACTGATTTCAACTAGTGATCAGACCTGTAGCCCTTAGAATTCCCTGTAAACCAGCACTTGATGCTCACAAGTGACCGGTTTTATACAAGAGGTTACCTAAGGTTTTAGCGGGAAGTTGGAACCAGTGGGGTCCATCAAGTCAGTTAGGGGTTCAATTACTTGCCCATAGAATGAGCTGGCGGTTACGCTGAGTATACACCACGAATGACAGAAGTTGGAACTCATCAGCCATTTAATTGGTTCGCTGTCGCTGAATGGGCCATATACTCGCCTTGGAACAGGAAGGTCTATGATCCATACCCCAGTTACGAAGATTCTTAGACTAGAACTGAACAGCTATCTGTTACCCTTAGGTTTTCCAGTGGTTCTCTAATTGATTTCAATCTGTAAATAGTTGGTGAGCTTGGTGAACTTTCTAATCGAACTATTTTGCCAATGCAAGATTATATATCCTGTGTTCCTTACTTCGCCTAAATAGTTGTGTACAATTCAAACTTATCTGACCTCACTGTTGATCAGCTTCGCTCTAAAATCAGCCTCTAAAAACAGTCTGGCAAGGTAAATTAGCTTTCATTTTTTTATAGAAATTAACTTGACAAGTAAATGTGTGGTCACATTGTTGTTCGATGTGTATTGCGCAAGTACATCACACAATTTTCTAATAGCTTTATCCACAGTAAAGTCGTGTCAAATGGATAACTTTATTTGTCTTTCAAGTATTGATCTTTAGGTTAGATCACTCACTGACATGTGTTCGACAATCGATGAGAACCAGGGAGCACTGGACAATGGTTTCAACCCAATTTGGGACTTTCCATCCTTATGCATCTGTGATACCCCTTGAAGGTCAGATCCAGGACTTTCAGGCCTCAAAGCAAACTTGTTGACTATTTAGCCATCGGGACTTCATCCTTTGGCGGACGAATTCCAAATTCTACTGATTTGCAAAATATAGCGCTACCACTAACCTTTTTCAAACGCAACTATCTGCATTCCATCAGTCATGTTTGTAATGTGGCCACCATGCTATTAGGTGGCTCACCAACATAGTGCACCATGAATTGTTGTTGGAGGCAATCTGCAGGAAGCCTTGGACTACCTAGATTTCGTGCTAGTTGGCACTGATCAGTCAGCAAGGCGCGTATCTGCAACCAACGTCACCCGGAGCTGTAGTCAGGGATCCAGGTAAATTAATAAGCATCTATTTGCAGAGATTTGATCGGTGGTTGCAAGTTTTGTCACGAGATGACACTTCAGTTAGCAAACCTTTTGAAACCTAGGAGTGCTGAACATCTGTTTCATCCCACCTACTACAAGGGGTTCAACCCTGGAACCTTCGGTAAGAAGGCAGGCTCGTAGACTATTCGGCAACTGAGACTCAATACAATAACCCTTTGTATACTTTAACTGATGTCAAATAGTGACTAAACCTGTAGCCAATCAAACCTCTGCAAAACCAGATGTTGATAATTAATTTGGTACTCACTAGTGACTGGATCTATCCAGAAAGTTACATGAGTTTCTAGTGAGAAATCGTAGCTGGTGGGCTCCACCAAATCACTGACTTGGTGGAGTAGCGGTTGGGACACTCGCCATCCCTGTACATGCTCCGGGGTTTGATCCTCGGCCGATGCACACTTGGTGTCAATCGTCAACCCGCTAAATTTGGGCTACCGATATCACATGGTGAAAATTCCATAGTTGTACCAAAGGACTGTGTGGAATCAAGCTATAATAATCAATTATAATTATAATTACGAGTTTATTTTCTCACCCATATTCTTATTTGTATGTATATGTACTACGAATTGGTAGAAGTTGGAATTCATGCGCCATTTATTCGGCTCCCATTCACTGAATGGTCCATATACTCGCCTTGTCACAAGAAGGTCCAAGGTCCGAAACCCGGTGTCGCAAAGTCTTAAACTAGAGCGAGACCGCTAAAATGTGCTTCCAGACTTTCTAGTGGTTCTCTAACTGATTTCTACTTGTAAGTGGTTGATGAGCTTGGCGTACTTTCTGATAGAACTATTTGCCTAATGCAGAAATCCTATGTGTTCCTTATTTCATCTAAACAGCTGTACACTACTCAAATTTATCTGACCGCACTGTTGATCAGCTGTGCTCCAAAAGTAGCCTGTAAAAACAGTCCAAAATATTAAATTGGCCTTCATTTTTCATAGAAATTAACTTGAGAGTTAAATGTGTGGTTAGATTGTTATTCAGAATGTTATTGCGCAAATACATCAAATAATTTTTCAGAGGATCTCCACTTTCTAATAACACTATCCTCAGTAAAGTCATGCCTTTTAAGTATTCATCTTTAGGTTAAATCACTAACTGAAATGTGTTCGAGAATCAGCGAGTACTGGACAACGGTTCCAAACGAGTTTGCACTTTTATGCCATTGAAGGTCAGATTCAGGACTTTCAGGCCTCAAAGCAAACTTGTTGACTATTTAGCCATAGGGACTTCATCCTGTGGCCGATGATTTCCAAATTCCATTGATTTGCAGGATATAATTATACCGCTAACCACTGTCAAAAGCGATTATTTGTCCACACGGCGAACTTGTTGCATCCCACCGGTCACGACTTCTAACTACAGCTTTAAAGCATTTCATCCAGTAATAGGACATCAATAACTGAGAGACGTAACACCAAACCATCCAGTATTCAATACATCTGAGTATTGTTGAGTAGACAATAGTCAGAAAGTAGTGTGGTATGTCTAGTCCTACCTTTAGTGCAGACTGGACTCTATCGGTCATGTTTGCAATGTTGCCCTTATGTCACTAAGCGGCCCACCAACAAGGTGCATTGTGAATAGCTGGTATTAGATGGATGAAGACAATCGTCAGGAAGCCTCAGACTACCTAGATTGCGTGCCAGTTAATAATCACGAGTCAGTAGGGCGTGTATCTGTAACCCACGTCACCCAGAGCTGCACTCAGAGATTTTCCCACTGAGCTATCCCAGCTCGCGATTGACCTCCTGAAGGACTGTACTGGATATTGTTGACTGGTGATGAGTCCCAGCTAGCACGAAACCTAGGTTCAAGGTTTCCTGCAGATTGCTTTCAACCATATGAATCCCTTGAATGTAAAGTTATTTGACAGTACAGAAAACAATAACCAGCTGGTTTCCATTGATTATTCTTTGAGTAAATCCTTTTTCTAAAGGAGGTCTTTTTTTATTTTATTTTTTTATTTTGAATCAAAGCTATCGAAATGGTTGAAGCTCCTGTATGCAGTAATTCAGTGCATACAATAAATACAGTTCAACAGAATGCAGAAGAAGCTGTGTTCGGGCAATAATTAACAAAGATAAAATACACACAGAGAAATGTCTTTTCACCATATTCTGGAAAAATCAACCTCAGCATGTCTGTCATCAGTCCAATAGTAATGACTAACACCAACTCGTTGTGGTCTGAAGGCAAGAAGCTGATCTCTGCTTTCAAATGTACAGCTGATCCAAAGTTTTTAAGAGAAATACTGTCGCAAAACTCTTCAAAGACATCCAAGAGACGATCGTTCGTGGTTTAATCTATGCAGTTCAGTTCATCAATAATAACATTCAAACTAAGAATCACCTCGACAATTCCACTAAGTAGCCATTGAGTCAGCGGACATTTCAGGTGCGACACAGTTAATGTAGAACAAAATTATTATTATTGTTACCTTTAAGTCAAAGAGGGCTTCAGCCGCACGTCTTTATTGCGTTTGGTTCCCTGCCAACATTTTTACTTGGCTCCACGTCTGCTAACATGCTTTCATCTCCTCTTCACATGACCTCCTCCATGTCACCCCACCCTCGCACTGACAACCAACTTGCCACTCCCCTTTTCGAGTTTCACTTGAGCCCTAACCTGTAGTGTGATGTCACTTGATGGTTTTCTCTGTGTATGGCCAATCCACCAAAATTTTTTTCCTGCATATTTGTTTCACAGTCGGTTCCTGGTTGGTTCGCTCCCGAAGATCCATGTTCCTGATCTTTTCTGGCCACATGACCTTGAGTATTGAGCAAAGACAGCTGTCAATGAAGGTCTGTAGTTGTTGAACAAAATGAGTCAACCGAAATTCGAATATTAGAAGTACCTGAGAATCTAGAAAAATATTTACAACAAGGTGGAACGAAAAACTTTGTCAGCTAATACCAGTCAACAAACAATTACTGCACCTTCATTCATTGAAATAAATTTTCACTCGTTTAACAACACATTATCAGTATCACCATAACAGAAGAACTAGGATTAGAGATTAAACAGTGACAAGGACAATTGATTAGGGTCAAGTAAACAGATGATATGCAAAGGTCAGAACAATGATACGTGATCTCGGAGATAAAGGGATCTTAATTACAAAGTTAGATGAAACATCCTAACATGTTTCGATATTATAATTAGATCGTTGAAGAGGGATTTCACAAGCAGCCACTAGCCTACACCAACCGACTAAAGTATGATAATCCGCTAAAATGATAAGGTGTCGGTCTTATTTCACACGGAAAACATTTTCAAAAGTCACTGTTAGAATGTAGACTCATCTTGGTAAAGATATCCTTTGAGAAACCAACACTACCTCTTCTCTCCATACCATGAATCCCAAAAGACTGAAAAGAAGAATAAGGTAAAAGAGATGGCATGTACAAAATAACTTACATCAACAGGGAAAACAGATATACCGACCAAAGTTTATCCCTTTTTCAACATACTATCCATAAAGAGGATCTACCAGTCAAAATACATGGCATACAATCTCTTGCATTAATTGCCAAACATCAGTTCAGCTGGAATAATTGTAAAAAGCCTGGACAGAGAAAATACAGTCAATCCCCAATTACCAAGAACCGCATGAAGAGAGGGTTGAATACTGCGTCAGCAGGGAAATTAATATCAACATAAACAGATACAGTCTTAAGGAAATCCATCAGAAGAACCAGTCACAGAGAACGTTACTAAAAGAGACATATAACTAGTTCGTAAAGATTTCCTCTTAAAATCAACGTCACATTCAAGTTAGCGTTTCCAAATAAGGCAATCAAAGCTTATTCAGGATACGAATAATAATTCTTCATCTTCTTTGAAGAATGACAGCATTGAATGTGTACTGAAAATGTTAAAATTACAGGTGTTGGTTTGCATGAGTTTGATTTATTTCAAGGTTGTCTAAGGAATGATATCAATTACAGAACATTTGGAAACCTCCAGGAAGTGCTGCACACATCTGCTTCGTCCTAGTTTTGGACTCTTCACGAGCGCTCGTTCACCCGGGGAAATCTCGTAGACCATTCAACCACTGGAACGAAATTCGGCGGCCAATGAATTCTATCAGTTAGTGATTTCAGCCCGACAACAAGACATTGTCATCCGTGGAGAGTATTAATCCTCAAATCTCAGCCTGGAGTAACTCTCTGGTCGTGACTTCTCACAATAACTCAACGCAAACTGCCACTGTAGTCAGTCACTATCTGGAGCATCAGATTAATTTTCTTGAGTTAGTTTGTACCGATTTTCGCCGATGATATTGTCTGGTACCAGTCATCAAAAAGTCAAGAATTAATAGAATTTATTGGCTGTCGAGTTGGGTTTTACTGCCTGAACGGTTCACGAGATTGTCTTGTAACCCAAAAGTCTTGGGTCCGAACCCGGATTGGTACGTACTACCGAAGAGTTCCAGATGCGGACGAAATAGCTATCCAGTACTACTAGTTGGTTTCAAATGGTTCTCCGTATTCAAACTTGAAACTAATCAAATGCCTACAAATAAACTCGTGAAACATAAAACAGAAAGAGTTCAGCGAAGAGTTCAGTCACATATTCATAGTAAATTTTATCAGGAACAAAAAGAACATTTCCAAAGAAGTTTCATTAGAATTGAAAATGTGAGGTAAATAATTGCGTAATGTAGAAAGCTGCAATCGGATAGAAATTCATGAAAATTTACTCGATGCTTGCTAGCGACTGGCTGCAGGACGAAGTTGTCTGGATTTCTAGTGGGAGTTCATGACCACTGAGGTCCACCAGCTTGGTATTAAGGACAAATTACTTGCCATGGATGAAATTAGCCGGTGGTCGGACTAAAATCACAAATTGGTAGAAGCTAAAATCCATGCATCAAAAAATCGGATCCCAGTGTGCCTATATGATCAACGAGCTTAACTTGTAACAAGACGTTCCTGGGTTCAAACACCAGTCGTAAGTGCGTAATAAGACGAAACGGCTCTCCAGCACTCCTTGATGACCTTCAATGTTACCCTGAGTGATATCAATCCTTGGTTCCTAGAGGAACATACAGCTTCAGCCGCACGTTTCCATTACGTTCGGTTCTCCGCCAACGTTTTCATCTGGCTCCGCATCTGCCCACATGATTTCATCTCCTCCTCCATGTCACCTCACCCTCGCATTGATGACTCACTCGCCACTTCCCGTTCGAGTTCCACTCAAGAGCCTGTCGTGTGATGTCACTTGATGGTTCACTTTCTCAGAGTATGACCAATCCATCTCCATCTCTTTCTGCATATTTCTTCCACAGCTGGTTCTTGCTGAGTTGGTTCGTTCATTGCCAGAGATCCATGCTGCTGATCTTTACTGGCCATATGATCTTGAGAATATATACATTTTTTTTTAATTCTTCACGTTCCCCAGTGGAACACAGGGCTTCAAGCTAGTGGCTTGAAGTTTCAGTAGCAGTGTTTATTTTACAGAATGGGGTAGCTAGCCTCATGCCGAACCTTTCCTCTTCACCAGCATTATTTCTGGCTTAGCCAGGTAAGGGAGTGCGTCTGTGGCCGGGGATCGAACCTTGGACCATGTTCATGGTCAGCGAGCGTCCCAACCGCTATACCACCGACGCATATATATATATATATATACTAACTAAAAATCTAATAAATCCTTATGACAGTAGAACGTTACTACACCAGTCTGTTAATATATTGAATGAACTGAAATTCAGACATTAGAAATAAAAAATCAGAAAATAATCTGACTGTCACAGTTTGTTGAATCTCAGGAGACTCATTTTTATATCGTGCTATGAATTGTTTTCGCATAAAGAATAGACAGACGTTTTTTTTCGGAGGAGTAAAATATACGCACACACCTAAATCACCTAACCAACAGACAGCAAATAGAATAGAACAGACAAAGGTATAAGGACAGACGATAAATATACTGTAGTGAGAAAGATTTTGATCCCAATCAGAAAGATGCTGAAAGAAAAGGAAGAATATCTACGACTGGATGACTGTTTCGTCCCGGCGTGTGTGTCTTCAGCTGATACTCAAACGTCCCTTCCCAGAGGATTGAATGTATTATTATTACTATTGTTCCCTTGGGTTCCTAGTGGAACATAGGGCTTCAGCTGTACGTCTTCACTTGCTTCTGTCTTCTGCTGTACTTTTCACTTGCATCCATGTAAATCCATACTGTTTCGATTCCTCTTCACAGGATCTCCTCCATGTCATCCATGGATGTCTCACTCGCCGCTTTCCTCTCGAGTTCCACGCAAAGGCCTGACGCGCGATGTCACCCAGCGGCCTCCTCAGCGAGTTTCCAATCCATCTCCACTTTCTCTTGCATATTTGTTGAGTGAATGGTTCTTGTTTTGTTTGTTCCCATAGGTTCTTGTTGGTGATTCTTTACAAGGGCCATCTGATCTTCAGTATAGAGCCAGCGAAGACAGTTGTTGTTGATAAAGGTCTGCAACAGGCTGTTGGAAATATTCTTTTGGACCCGCCAAGTTTCTGATCCGTAGGTATAGAAGAACTGGCTGACATGACGTTTGTATTGAAAATCCGAATTTTGTTGTTGGTACTGAGTTGAGTGACGCAGATTTCCAGATTGGTTTCAGGTTGATGAATGTATTTCTCGCCTTTCCGATTCTCGATTTGACATCCTCGTCCATCCGTTCCTCCTGTGGTTGAGACAATGCTCCCTCCCTAGATAAGTGAATGAAGTAACCTCTTTCAAATCCCTCCCGTTGACGGTGATTGGCGCAGGATGTTGCTGCTGCTGTTGTTGTTGTTGGTTGTTTATTTTCATAATTTTCGTCTTGTCTATGTTCATCTGGAGTCCTGTCTTTGCTGATTCTTCGACCAGTTTTTTTCGGTTTTCGCTTGTAATTCTTCGATTTTGTTTGACATGAAACATTTACTGCCAACCACGTAAATAACGATGCATCAACTCAACTCAAAATACGCTGTCATCGAACAGAACAACTCAAAGAAGTGTTTCAGCAATTGAAGCCCAATTAAGATATACTTTTAACACACAGAAATCTTGAATGCAATCAAGATACTAGAAGTCAGTCAGAAAGACAGCAGTAGCAGACGAAATCTCAGCTGAAACCCTGAAAACGGACCTAGAAACTGCAGAGGACATGCCCACACCTTCAGCTGTTTACAAACTGGAATAAAAGCGACCTTGTCAAACTACAGGAAAACAAAGGTGACTTATTTCTCTGCAGGAATCATGCTCTTGTCCATGCCGAGTGAAATACCAATTAGAATCATCCTAGAGAGAATAATGAATGCACCGGAACAAGTTGGTCAAATTGCAACTCCACGCATCACCATCGAAGACAGTGTAGAATTGCGGTCAAATCTCCTTCTAATTCAACTTCATTGACTTCGGTAAGGCCTTCGACAGACAGCATTGACCATGAAATAATTTGTAAATGATTTCGACGCAATGGAGTGTAGTGCCCCAAATCATTATCATCTGCATTCAGTAGATGTGTCACAATCTCCCATGTCAAGTGATCTACATTGGAAAACTTCGAAAAGACTTTGAACTAAATACAGACGTAAGATAAGGCCACCTGCTTACTTTCAGCAACAGTGATAGTCCTTAATGTGGTGAACTGGATTATGCGTCACACTCTGCACTGGGATTGAGAAGACATAATACGTTAGACCGTTATGAAGACTCTAGAAAGTGTGAACTTCGCAGATGACGTATGTCTAATGGCACAAAACTCTAAGAATTGAAGGCGAAAACCAACAAAATTGACAAATGAAGCAGTCTGCGAAAACAGAACTTCAAGCGAACACAGATAAGAAAAGGGGGACAAAGATAATCAACCAACAGTAAAAAACATTCAATACGATACACTGTCGACAGGGTAAATTTGAATGAGACCATTTCCTTCACTTATCTAGGAGGCATTGTTTCAACTACAGGCGGAACAAATGGAGATTTCAAAGCCAGCCAGACTGAATAAGAAAGGCAAGATGGACACTCATCACTCTAAAATATTTTTGGAAATTTTCTCCACTCAAAATAAATAACAAAATCAGGATTAATGAAAACAAAACACGTAGATCAACAGACACCTCTTTCAAAGTAATCTACAGAATCAAAAATAACTTACGAAAGGCAATATGGTTTCGTCTTCTTTGTGTTGCTGAAGTTCTGGCCATTCACATAGAAAAACCGGAGCTGTGCATACAAAAGAGAATTACTCAACCACTTCTACTGTCTTGGTAACAACTTTGTTGATTTTGATGACTTAATTCTGTCTCTTTGCCTGTTCTTTAATGGCTTATAATTCTTCTATTCATTTAGAACTCTTACGTAATTTCGTATTATCTACTTTGTTCATATGTTCATCCTGAGGCTAACTCACTCATCAAACTATTCATATTATTACATAACTTCATTTTAACAACTGTTTGTGACAACTCATCACCTTTGTTACTACCTTAATTTCATTAACACCTAATTTTTCTTGACTTGTATTACCAATCTTCACCTGTTTAGTTTAAATAACTATAACCAATTGTATTTTTGTTTGACAAACTTAATGTACACACACATACAAAATAACTCACGTATATATATAAAATTGTATAGCTAAGAAAATGAATTCACCGACGAAAAGAGACTCTTCGCTGATCACCGTGTTTTGTTTTCATTAATGCCTGGATGGGGATTATCCATGAAAATCAAGATTTTCAAGACCAATGTTAAGTCAATCACGGCGCATCACGAAATACATTTCGTTTTGCCAACAGACACCTTCGCCCCATATTGAGGATCAAATGACCAGAAAGTATTAGCGATTAGAGATACCAGGAACAAACCAAGCCAGAACCTATTGCCCAGCAAATATGTTGGAGAGAAAGGAAATGGATCTTACATACACTAAGGAGGCTGACAAATGACGTGGTGCACAATGCGGGGCATTTCTCCAGTGCAACCGGAAAATGGGAAACAAAAGATGGGGAGATGAAGGAATACGGGTAATTGTGGAGCTAGCCAGCTGAATAGGACAGCAGAAAATACAGCAAAGTGGAGATGGGTTGTTGAAGCCATTTATCGCGCATGAAAGAAACTTAAAGAAACAATAATATAATAATGACAATATTAACACGCCCAAACACGCATAGAGGTATTGTTATCAAATATCGTATAGGTTATACCGATAAAATGTTACATTCATTTGACAATAGCAGTAAATTCTCAAAGCCTTCTTACGAGAAAGAGAGACAAGATGAAATGAATTGAAAGGCAACTTGTCTAATCTGTAAAAAAACCTGAAGAACAATCATCTTAGGTTTTTCGAACACATCAACTCAAAGGTTGAAGCAATTCAATTCACTTATGAATTGGAAAATCAGGAAGGGGAGCTGCCAATGTTAGATTGCAACGTAAAGAGGAAAGAAGATGGGCAGTTAAACACACTAGTGTTTACAGGAAACTCACACACTCAAACAGATATTTGGACTTCCAGTCATCCCATCCTATGTCAGTAAAAATAGGATTGGTGAAATCTTTAAATGACAGAGCACAAAAATTAAGTGGTACCAAAGAATATCTAAAACAGGAACTGATACACATAAAAGAAGCTTTGAAACTTAATCATTACCCGGATAAATTAGTCAGGAAATATGTAAGGAAATGTAAAAATAAAATAAATAATGATAGTAGCGATAGTGATAATAATAATAATATTAATGACGACATTCATTTCAAATATGCTCAAGACAACACCAACAATAAGGAATCTAAATCATCAGTAGTAATTCCATTCAAGGAAGGAACCTTGGAAACCTTACGCGGAATTCTTAACAAGGCAGGAATAAAAGTGGCATCAAACCAACAAACTCAATTAGAAACATGCTTTGTCGGTTAAAGGATCAATCCTGTGAAGCCTTTAAAAGAAAACAATTTAGTTTATCTAATACCCTGCCTGCAATGATTGTCAGGTCAAACGCATAGGTCACACTAGTAGAACAGGGGCAGTCAGACTAGCTGAACACAAAAACCTAGCAAAATCTCGATTGGTTGACCCGAATAAGATAAGAAATCTAGAGAATAGTTCAGCTATAGCACTACATGCAGTCACACACAACCATACAATAGGATGATGGCATAGGATGACAGTTTTAAAATCTAATGTCACAGGGTATAGGGAGAGATTGATAACAGAAGCTTTGTTTATCGAATCAACTGCAAATACATGTAATAGGAATGATTCATCACCTGTCCCCGATATCTGGAAAATTCTACTCCCCATACGACAAATAGGCGAAAACAAAGAAAACTATACAACTCAAGTTTCGAAGTCGTGTGATCACAATTGATATGATTATGAACAATAAATTTTGTTCGAAAGGCGTCGTCATCCAGTAAATAATACTGTTTCACTGTGTGATATATCTAATAAACAAACTAATATGGAATTACTTACTACTACAATGGCCAAGTTTTACACATATAGTGACATCTTATTCTTGGTGAACTATATCAAACGATGAGGGGCATTATGATCTTTAATATCATGACTCTATGGTCTACAAAAGATATTCGAAATTGCTCTACCACTACGTTTTAATCTGGATATATCTGGAACCTCTTACCATCCAATGGGGAGTGATCAACTCTCTCAGGGTATAATTATCTATCCATTCCATTCGTGACGCTTACCAATTAATCAAATTTGTACAGAATACAAATGCTTCAAATAAACGTGTGTTGTCTTCTGATGTATCATCCCCATTTATCAATATCCACTTGATACAACGCATGTGTTTTATAAGTAAATATGTTGGGGACACTATGGTGAATACAGGGAAACCTACAACACTTAATTCAATTTTAGATTTTCCCGTCAATTAATTGGATCAAAGTGCTCGGTTTCAGGTTGACATGTCGGCTTCTTGTGTAGATGCTTGGACAATGCCTGCGCATGTAATTTAGATTGAATTGGTGGATGGTGACTATCAGTGGAATCCACGATGTGCATTTCGTCCTATTTTGGACTCGTGGTCAGCTGGATGTACCTGCATTCCGTAGTGAATGATTATGTTCCCACGGAAATGCTCATCTTGGATTCCACTGCTAGTCACCATTTACCAATTAAATTATAATTACATACCCAGATATCGTCAAAACATCTGCACAAGAAGCCGACATGTCAACACAAGACCGAGCACTTCGGTCTAAGTGATGTAATTGAAGCGTAATGCAATTTATCTTAATTTTGATCTCCCATACTCTCTCTCCCCTTATCTAATTGAACATGACCTGGAAAAACATTTGCACCTGTCTTTCTGCATGACTAATTCAATGTAGTTTATTTACTTATCAGTCCTATGTCTCCCAATGTAATTTCAAAACTTTATATATCCGTGTATGTAGAGTATTCAGCTGACGAGTTCTACCTAAATTTGATGAATTCATTAAATCTTGCTTTATTAACCTTTATTACTTGTTTTAAATTCGTATCGGGAGATAAATGTTTTCAACCTTTTATAATCTTGAACTGACTTGTCAATTTTCCTACCCCACACTCTACAAATCTATTATGATTAACCACCATCGTCCCCCATTTTACAATATTTTGTAATTGATTTCAGCCCACATCACCTTTGTCACACAAATACGACTATTTATTTATTTTGACACCCCATAACTACTAATCTGTTATTCTACGTTAAAAATGTATCCACCGCATAACTAACTGGCTATCATTATTGTAACGACAACAAATATTATAATTGTTTTATAATTGTAAGAAACTGAAGAGAAATTATTGCAAATAGTATAAGCAAAGATTATTATTATTATTATTACTATTACATGTATTATTTATGATACTATACTACTACTACTATACTACTATACTATACTTCACTATGTTTCCACTAATATTTTGTTTATAGTGGTGGTTTCATTATTAATATTATTAGTATTATTATTTTCAATTTTATGTGCATTTTTATAAAAGGAGCTAAGGTTGTTGAAATATGCATAAAAACACTGAAATTTCCAATCTGTATAATAACTACTATTTAATTGGATCTTAGATCTTTCCCGTCGATTGATTGGACCGAAGTGCTCGGTCTCAGGTTGACATGTCGGCTTCTTGAGCAGATGCTTCGACGATGTCTAAGCATTTAATTAGTATTTAATTGGTGGATGGTGACTAGCAGTGGAATCCAGGATAACGCACATTTCGTCCTCTTTGGGACTCGTCATCTGGATGTACCTGCATTTCTCAGTGAGTGATGATGTTCCCACCGAGGCTCGAACTCAGTGCCCATAGTTTCCAATCAATCGACGGGAAAATCTTAAATTGAATTCAGTAATTAGTATGATCCGTTGCACAAGAGGTGGCTCTCGTGGCCCAAGTGGTCTAGTGGATAATTTCTTGGGGTTTGAAACTATGAGCACATGAATTTGAGCCTTGGTGGGAACATCATCACTCACTGCGGAATGCAGCCACATCCAGATGACGAGTCCCAAATAGGACGAAAGGTGTATCCTGGATTCCACTGCTAACCTTCAGCCACCAATTTACTTCTTAACCTACAACATATTTAAAGGAACTACTTTTGAGATGTTCTTTGGATGTTCAGTTTACTTTCAGTGAAACAATCTGCAGACAAAAGGACAATATTGTCATGAGATCTCTCTTTTTAGGTCATCCTCTTTTAGGCTGTTTTATGACCACTGAAAGAAACAGTGCGATGAAATCAACAATCTACGGTTTTCATTTGTATGAAAGGCAAGTAGACAAAAGGTTTATTATTTGCTACAATGATTATTATTTGAATGACGTACTAAATGCTGTTATCCTCCGATAAAATTCACACTTTAAATGCAGAACAAGTGGAACCTATCAAGAAGGATTGTTGGAACTCAGAATAGGTCAGTTTATAGAAAGCTATCATGGATTAAATGCTTAGCTGACATATTTCTACAGCTAAGCGGGAACCCATCAGTCGACAACCGAACCTGATCCCACCACCTGACATACGCATTTTGCACAAATGTGGCGCCGACTCCACAAAGTAAGAGTTATGTCTTTTAAGGAAGATCTTAATGGATATTGGAATTCTGTCACGTTTTATGGAAAAGAACATATATTTGAAACCTGTAAAATGTGTTTTTTAACATCTGTAACCAAGGAAGCGCTGTACGTGAACTTTGATTTCCAAAGTGAATTAGCTGCCAACATCTCTAAAAGAAGGATCTCACAGTCCTTGAAATTACATCCGTTGCAGTGTCGTTAGGAATATCGTTTTGCAGTCGACCATTACTTTTTCAATAACCTGAAGGACTTGATCTCGCATTTGGGCAACCCTTTATGCGTTTATCAGTTCACGTGATCTCGAGGAGCTGGATGTATTGGTAGTTCGAATTATTTCATGTATCGCGATTAGTTACTGACTACAATTTCGCTTTTCCTAAAGTTTAGTGGAAAATTGCCAATCAACAGGCTATAAACTAAAGAGAGTATAGTGAATGATGGGAGATTGAAACACTAGTGACTGGCCCTATTCAGCCTGTTGCCTGAGGTCCTAGTGAGAAGCCGTGATCAGTAGGGCATAGCAGGTTGAAGGTGATGACATTTACACATGGAAGAAGACATTGCGAATTGTTCGCACTATTTCGTACATGAACTAGCAGAATTTGGAATTCATGGGTAGCCATTGGATCGAGTCCCAGTGGCTGAATGAACGGTCTACGAGCTCCCTAGCCTTGTAACTAGAAGGTCCTGAGTTCCAACGCCTGAGATACTTACTTACTTTACTTTACTTCGGCTATATCCTACGGGAGGACGAGCCGGCTTCATGAACATCTCGAATCGTCGCTGCCCAGGCGCGGCTATCTGATGCAAGAATTTTCGACAGGGTTATCCAATTCCTATTCCACAGACGGAGTCCGTAGACGGTTTGTAGCCCCAGGCACTCCATATCAGCCTTGACTGTACCAAGCCATGTTTTCAGCTGTCCATTCCTGCGAAATCGCCAAGATGGTAATGGCGAGGGATTTAGAACTGATTTGACCAGATCGTCATCTGGTCGGCTCGTAAGAGAGTTCATGAAGTTTCATGGGAATTTGGTACGAGTGATGTCCCCGGAATCGCTCGGCCCTTTGTTTGAGAGTGCAGCTCTAGCCTTTACACAACCAAGTGTGACCTACAAGGCAGTAGGAGTGGAGTAGGGAGTCCACTATCCATTGGCAGCCGGTGACCGGAGTTCGGTTCATACGCCTTTTTGAATGGGGCCAGACATCCAACAAGCCCTTTGTCCATACGTCTGCCGGTGAGCTCCAGTGAGCTTCATACGCCAGTCGTTGGAAGTTTGGAATCAGGGTTTAGCCATCTCCCCTAGACTGTCATCCAATGAACAGTCAACCCGGTGATGGATGCGTACTATGTGTGGAGAGTCTCAAACTAGTCTGACGAAACAGCTGTCCAGTACTCCTTGGCAGGTTTTCCAATGGTTCTCTAACTTATGCTACCTCATGATGAAGTCCTCCAGCCAATCAGTCAAACAAAATCCCTACAAAGTAGAGACTTGAAACAGACTAAACGAGTGAAATCGCATGCATTGAAACGACGCAGGTATACCGTGTTTCAAGCAGGCCGCTGCTTAAATAGAATCGGAGAAGTTTAACTAGATGTATATTCAATATGTTCAATATTTCCTTCTACCAACTTCATGGCCTCAAACGTAAGTGGCTTACTAAAATAACTATTAGTATTATTATTCTCATGGGTTCCGTGTGGAACATACGGCTACAACAAAACAACTCCATTTTGTTCTATTTTCTGCTCGCCTCTTCATCTGGCTAGCCCAATAATTTCTCATAATCCCTCATCTCCTTCTCCTCTTTATCGCCACACGATCTCCTCCACATCAACCTCACACCGACGACCCACTCTTTGCTTCCTATTCGGATTCCACCGAAGCGATGGCCTGGAAATGGCGCGATGGCATTTAACGGCCGCCTTGACTTATGCCCGAACCATCCGCATTTTCTACATTTTTTATTTTAATTATAGCTTGAAACTGCACAGCATTTTTGGTACAAGTATGGAATTTTCAGCATGCGACGTCGCTAGCCCAAATTTTGCAGGCCGACCATTGATATCAGGTGTGCGTCTGCATGGGATCGAACCGCAGACCATGTGCATGTTCGGCGAGAGTCCTAGCCGCTGTGCTACCGCTGAGCCATCGGATCTTCTTGGTTTTGCCACATCACACAGTTTCTTGTTACCAATTATTTCCGGAAAGGCGGCCACTTGATCTTCATTATGGAGCCAGCAAAGTGGGCAGCTGCTGATCAGAATCTGCAATGGCCTGTTCTAGATGCCTTTAGTGACGGACGCGCAGTGCAAGTTTCTGACCCTTACAGAAGAACTAAAAAACTGACTGACTTCACCTTCGTGCTGAAAAACTGAATCTTGTTCTTTATGCTCAGTGAGTGAAGCAGAACATTTCCAAACTGGTTTCAGGTTGACAAAGGCACTCTTGCCTTTCTAGTCTACTCTGGCAAGTTTTAACATCTTCATCCGTTCCGACTGCCTGTGGTTGAAAATGTGCTTCCCGACCATATAAGGAGGAGGAAGTAACCACTGTCAAATCTCTCCCGTGATTGATGGTGATTGGTGCTGGTTGTTGTTACTGTTAGTTGGTTGGTTTGTTATCTTCAGTAATTCTATCTTCTCTACGTTCACGTGGAGTCCTGTGTTCGCTGCCCGCCTTGCCTCTTCTGCCAGTTTGTTGCTTTCCGCCTGCGAGAATTCGAGTTTGGGTTTTTTTCCTTCACGTTCCCCAGTGGAACATAGGGCTTCAAGCTAGTGGCTTGAAGTTTCTGTGGTAGTGTTTATTTAACAGGATGTGGATGCTAGCCTCATGCCCAACCTTCCCTCTTCACCAGCATTATTTCTGGCTTAGCGAAGTAAAGGAGTGCGTCGGCCGGGGATTGAACCCCGGACCATGCGCATGGTCGGTGAGCGTCCTAACTGCTATGCCACCGACGCACCGAGTTTGGATTAGGTATACTTAAATAATTGGGCTATCCATTCAAATGAATTACGTTTACATTCATCATTCCATATTAATTTAATCATACATTTTCGTCTAGGAATTGCAATGTATACCCAATCAGATTTTCAAATAGTTCATCAATAATCCCACTCCATAAATTACTGAGAACAAAACATATAGATCGTTGAAGATGCCTTTTTCAGCTCTTGACGTAAAACTAGCAAAATGACCCAAGAAAACCTTAAGAAGGTCACTCCGTAGGAAACCCACATAGAATGCCCAATCCACCATCTTGTTTGTGTCTCATTTTACAGAGTTTAAATTACCTTTTTCATTATGAAGTCATGTCTGTCTGTCTAGATTCAACATAGACCTTGGCACTGAAGTGCAACAGTTCGAGTTGCCACGCTCCAAATAGCACACAAAGGTAGACAAGAAGATGAGTGAAGGGAATCAATAGATTTTTGAAAAGTATAAGAGTGAAACAGAATGAGTAATGGTACAAAGGAATATGAAAGATTACAGAAACTGAATACATCTGTGTAAGCCATTGACAACGATTTTGAGCCATGTCACCTATTGTCTCCAGCCATTGATTGATTCTTAGAGTCCCGAGGGCGGGCCCCAACCCGGAAGTCTGCATCTCCCTCCCTACCTGACTCAGTTTAACTGTCAAGGATTTCATGGATTGATGAGGCCATGTTTTTGTTTGGCCACCACTTACTCTTTTCCAACCTGCATCTATTTCAGCTAGTAATGCCCGTCGGTGGGGGCGATGGTTAGGCGCATTTGCAGCCTGTGACCTAGCCATCTCAATCTATGTAACTTTATAGCCTCTTCGATTGATTTTCCCTCTTTGCCCAACACTCTATGCCTAACGTCAACATTACTTACCTTATTATACCACCCAACGTGAGAAAGAGATCGTAGACATCTATGATCAAAAACAGTCAACCTTTTCATATCTTCAACTCGTATTGGACATGTTTTAGTGCCATAGAAGTCGTATGAATAAACTGATATGATAATGAAGAGTAAGAGATTGTGCTCTAAGCGTCATCCAGCGTTCAAATACCGTATTACAAATGTACTTATCCAGTATGGGATAACATTCCATCGCAATGCCCAAGTTCTACATCTAAATTTTAAAAAAGCATTCTAACCTACTTGATTGGAGATTTACTCCATTTTTTCCCACCCTAACTACTTTTAAAGAGTTCAATAGGACAAGAGATAACCTTAACACTTTTTTAAATCCTTAAAAAAGCAATCAAAAAAGACAACACAAAACAGTCTTTTAAACAATCTTCTTGAAACCATCCGGGGCACTGCATTGTAATCCAATTTCTTTCATCCTTCCTACCATCAAATTACATTGAAATGCCTTGAAATTCTAAATGACGAAATCATGAAGCGGAAGGCGGAAGAAATGACCTTCATGTGGAGCGGTTTAGTTTCACACACACACCTTTTTCAATGATCAATTGCTCATTTTAAAGTAAAACAGAAGGTGGGTCTTAACAACGATACTAACTAGCCGGTCAAGCGATAAAAATCTCGAAAAAAATTTAAAAATCTGTCTTTTTTAAAACAGAGATAATAATAATTGTTTATGCCGGTTGCATACACTTCAAGGAATTAACTAAACAAATCACTTGACCAACAGAGAGAGTGAAGATAGAATAAAAAACAGATTTCCCGCCATTCAAATTTGAATTTGTGCAACGAGAGATGTTTTAATGAAACAACAATCATAGTATAGTTTTAGCGGAAAATTTAAGAATGTTGATGGTATGTTTTTGTCAGATGAAATGTTTATTCACTAATTTAATGAAGCAAATATATTTTTTTTAAAAACAAACAATTTAATTCATTTAGTATAAAAAAAACAATAAATACAGAGGTGGATTGGGAGAGGAATCTTGTTCTCAATTAAGACTATTGAAAAAGATCGGTTAAACACCGTTAAGGCGTATCTTTTACATTGTTACTTTTATTGTTCCCTTGGGTTCCTAGTGGAACATAGGGCTTCAACTGCACGCCTCCACTTGCTTCTGTCTTCTGCTGTACTTTTCAACTGCATCCATGTTAATCCATACTGTTTCAACTCCTCTTCACACAATCTACTCCATGTCACTCTTGGACGTCCCACTCGCCGCTTCCCTTTCGGGTTCCCGTCGAGGGCCTGACGCCCGATGTCACCCAGCGGTCTCCTCAGCGAGTGTCCAATCCATCTCCACTTTCTCCTGCATATTTGTTGCGCGATTGGTTCTTGTTTTGTTTGTTCCCATAGTTTCTTGTTGGTGATTCTTTCTGGTGGCCATCTGATCTTCAGTATAGAGCCAGCGAAGACAGTTATTGTTGATAAAGGTCTTCAACAGGCTGTTGGAAATATTCTTTGTGACCCGCTGGTCAAGTTTCTGATCCGTATAGAAGAACTGACTGACTTGACGTTTGTATTGAAAATTCGAATTTTGTTGTTTGTTGATGCTGAGTGACGAAGATTTCCAGATTGGTTTGAGGTTGATGAATGTGTTTCTCGCCTTCCCGATTCTCGATTTGACATCCTCGTGCGTTCCTCCTGTAGTTGAGACAATGCTCCCTAGATAAGTGAATGAAGTAACTTCTTTCAAATCTCTCCCGTTGATGGTGATTGGCGCTGGATGTTGCTGCTGTTGTTGTTGTTGGTTGTTTATTTTCATAACCTCCGTCTTGTCTATGTTCACCTGGAGTCCTGTCTCCTCTGGCTGCTTCTCCGACAGTTTGTTGGTTTTCGCTTGTAAGTCTTCGATTTTGGTGTGACATCAAACATAAATCATCCGCGAAATCCAGGTCTTCTAGGTTGTTCACGTCGGTCGATGATATCCCTGTCTTCTCGTTTCCCACTGTCTGAGGCATAATCCTCGCCTAGATTACTAGGTCAGTAGTTTTATAGCTGGTCCCAAGCCCGGATAAAGAGGGAGGTTTGGGGCGTGGTGTTAGCAACTCCAGCCCCGAAAACTTAACCAAATTGCTACAAAAACTTCAACGCACAAATATATTAAAAATTCTAAAAGTATCTTTTACATGGTTCCATAATAATGATAATTATTTATTATCACTCTATCAGGTTATGATGGGTACACAAAGGGAAATAAGTAGGTGTTTTCTCTCCTATTCGGGTTCCACTCAAGCGTCTATAGTGGCGTGCGAAGTCATCCAACGGTCTACTCAGGATGTATGTTGAGTCCACCATCATTATCCGCGAAGCATTTGATTGGACACTTCCCAGAGTTTCTTGTTGCTAATTCTCTCTCAAGCCAACCAGCTGGCCATCTGATTTTTTTCAGCATAGAGCTAGCAAGGACAATAGTCAATAAAAATCAGAGGTAGCCTGTCTGAAACGATTTTCGAGATGCGCGAAACATGATTCTGACCCATTGAGAGGAATTGTCGGTGTCGAAAATTCAAATTTTGTTCTGTAGACGAATTGAAGGAGATTTCTAGACTGATTCCAGCGTGACGGTGGTATGCTTTGCCTTTCTTATTCCAGTTTCGACATCCTTATTCGTGCCATATGTGAATAGTTGAATCTGTGGTGCCTGTATTAGTGAAAGATGTGACGCCTTTCGAATTTCGTCCGTTGATTATGATTGATTCTTGTTGATGGGTGGAATGATTGTCCATACGGATATGAGTAGTTCAGGGAAAATCTCAGCAATTACGATGCATACATTAATACACAATCACATGATAGTTTAACTTCGTCCCACTCTTTTTTCATTCTTATTGTTCTGAGTCTAACATTGAGTTTCAAACTTTGAAGTCTCGGTGGTGTTCGTGCTGTTGTTGATGTTTCTTCACCTCAAACCTTCTCATATTTTTCAGACATACTACTACTCAATAAGAGCAAGCACAAAACTGCCTAGCAGAAGACATCAGTGCTCCAGCGAAAGCAGAAATCTTGAATGCTATCAAGCTACTCAACGCCGGCAGGGAAGTCAGTAGGGCGAGACTAAATTCCCCTCGAAGCACTGAAAACGCGTCCAGAGACTTTGGCAGATGTCTTCACACCATTATTGCAAGGTTCCTACTGATTAGAAGAAAGACCGGCTACCTTGTTAAGCTAACAAAGAAGGGCGACTTACACCTCACTCTGCAAGTACTGGCGTAGAATAATGCCCTTTTCCACGCCAAGTATAATAATAAGTTGCGTCATCCGGGAGAGAATAAAAAGTTACACTGGATGCAGAAATTCGCCAGCACGGAACAAGCTGGATTCAGGAAAGCCAAATCATATGCTGGTCAAATTGCAGCTCGGCGTATCATCATCGAAGAAAACATAGAATGGCAGGCAAAATCTCCCTCTACCTCAACTTCCTTCATAGACTTCGAATAGTCCTTCAACAACTTTGGCCGAGAAGTAATTTGTAAACTGCGTCAACGCTGCGACCTGCAGTGCCCAAGTCTGTATCAACCTCATCCAACAGCTGTCTATATGACAGTGCCATCACATGTCATTTGACTCACAGTGGAGTAGCCAGAGAGGCGTTCGAAGTGATTACAGGAGTAAGACAAGGCTGCCTGCCTGCTGTTACCGGTAATATTCATAATTGTGGTGGACTGGATTATGCGTCAAACTGCGAGTTAAGAGTGAGAAGACAGTAATACGTTGGATTGGCCAGTAAGAAGTCACTAGAAGATCTACATTTTGCGTGTGGATCATTTATGTCTAGTGTTACACAAAATATTGATGGGAAAAGCAAACGGCGAAGACAAAACTACAGGAGAATATAGAGAAGGCGCGGTTGATGAAGATAACCAACCAACAAACAATAGCAACAGCAACAACTACCAGCATCAGCCATCATGGACGGGAGAGATTTGACAGTGGTCACTTCCTGCCTTCATTTGTCTCATAAGTAAGCACGGTTTCAACCACAGGCAGGAGGGCAGCACGAATAAAAATGTGAGAGCCAGCCAGCCAAAGAGGATCGGACAAGCAAGATACGATTTTATCAACCTGAAAGCAGTTTGGAAATCTTCTACTTCACTGACTCGGCATAAACAACAAGATTTGGATTTCCAACACATATGTGAAATCAGTAAGTCAGTTCTCCTCTACGGGTGAGAAACTTGCACTACGCGCCAGTCACGGAAAGCATTTCCAACAAGTCACACAGCTTTATCAATAGCTGTATTCCCTGGCTTCATATTAAAGATCAAGTGGCTGACAAGTCGGAAAGAATTGGCAACAAGTAACTGTGAGATATGACAAACGAACGAAGAGCCGATCGCTCAACACTGATGTAGTAGAAAATGTGGATGGATTAAGCATACGATGAGAAGGCTGTCGGATGAAATCGCTCTTAGTACAGGTCATTGCTGGATTGGAATCCTAATGGGAAGCGATAAGTTGGTCGTCTTTGTGCCTGTTGAATCTTTGATTTGAATGACTCTTTATCGCTCTGTGATGATATTCTTAATGTTTTGTTTTATGACTGCGACATTGTTACAGCGAATTGAGGGCATCCTGAACTTGGATTATCTTCAGGAATTTGTAACTATGAGAAACCTCAAGTCAGTTTTGGTCAGCTATACAGTAGAACTCAAAAGTCGATTTCATAATATGCCGTAGTTCGGATCCACCGTATCAACCGGTTGGATGGGTATCCTCACCGATGTTGTCAAATGATGATGAAGTCATGCGATGCATTAGTCGACATTTGAACTCCCTGATTCCTGGACAGCAACGCAATCTGTCGCATGGAATGCCTACTTTTCATCGTGTAACCTATAGGTTCTCACTTCTGTGCTGAATAATGTATGACTAGAATGAATTCAAATATGCAGAATTTTTCTAATTTTCTACTTTATTATCTATTTTTGTTGACATCTATTTCGAGACAAATAAAAGAAAAAAAGCGCTCAAATGAAAAATTCAAAACTTTCCGATATTTTACCGCTTTTCTCAAGGTCAAAAGTGTTATCTGAGTAGCTACAGTTATGCCTGAAAGTAGAATGCTTCAAGGAGGAGATCATCTAGTTTCCATAAATACAAATGACTGTCTAAAATTTATTCTTTGAATTATTTATTTGTGAGCAATAAATTATTGAACACATTGAATAGTATTTTAGCCCGCCATTTTTCAACAAATATTGAACATTGAAGAATGCCTTTAGCTATTTCCTTTTAATATCTATTTATGGAATAAAACGTCGAATAAAAAATCTTATCCTGTTGGTTTTTCTACCACAAATTGATGATAAATTACTTTAATCATTGGAAAATTCACTTTGATATAAAAGAAAACATGTGTTCTAATTATTGTGATGAGATAATGGCTAAAACATCGACTTGTTTTTGTGGTCTGAGTGCATAATCCGGCTACCTGCAGCATTGTAGTCCGTTGCTATGGTGACATTATGATGGATTATCTTTTGATATGATTTCCAAATGAAATTTTACATTAAAATAATTATTTTTTTTTGACACACATAATTTTGGCGGGATAATGTACTTCAACTGTGCTGTATTTGCTAGACTTGTATGAGAAAATGTCGCTTGATATTGATATGTGCGAAATTAAAAATGGATTAAGGGAATGAGTAAGTTAAACTTACATTTGATTGGAGAATTTCACCATTAGACGATATCAGTTAGAGAACCATCGAATAACTGGTCAGGGAGTACTGGACAGCTGTTTCGTCAGCCAAGTTTGAGGCTCTTAATCAGTGCCCACCCACTGCAGGGGCTTGAACCCAGGACCTTCTGGTTACAAGGGGAGCTCGTAGACCACTAAGCCACTGGGACTTGATCCAATAGCCAGCCCATGAATTCATACTTCTGCGAACACTGCACAATGTCTTCTTAGATGAGTTACTGTCTCACCTTCAACTTGCTGTACCCTTCTGGTCACGCCATCTCACTAGAACCCCAAGTTAACTGCCTGAATAAGGCCAGCATATAGTGAGACAGCGTCTCATTGAAAAAGACATTGCTAGCTGGTCACGCTATATCATGCATGAATTGGCCGAAGTTAGCATTCTTGGGTTGGTCATTGGATCGGATTCCGGTGGCTTAATGGTCTACGAGTTCACTAGCCCAGTAACCAGAAGGTCCTTGGTTCAAATCCCAACGGGCGCGTTCTGATGAAGAGCCTCAAAATGGGACGAAAGAGTTGTCGAGTACTCATATCTAGTTTTCCAATGGTTCTCTAGCTGATGTCAGCTCATGATGAAATCCCCAAACCAATCAAACAGAACCTCTGCAGAAAACTAATACTTTAATATATATTATATTGATCTTTCATGAGATCACGTTGGTAAAGTTTGGACTACTTTCATGGAAATGCGCTAATCCTCACGGATAAGGCAGGTGATGTCACCACTTGAAGAAATGGACGTGGCACATAATTACCCTAACAAAACTTCCTTCAGAGATAAACAGTCACAAAATGCTCCAAAGACATAATTATCACACAACAAACAATTCCCACAGACAGTTCAATGTCAGAATAACCAAATTATTATTGTATTATTATTTTTCCCTTGGGTTCCTACGAGGACATAGGGCTTCAACTACACGTCTCCACTTGCTTCTGTCTTCTGCTGTACATTTCATCTGTATCCATGTTAGTCAGTACTGTTTTAACTCTTCTTCACACCATCTCCTCCATGTCACCCTTGGAGACACGACCCACTCGCCGCTTCACTTTCGGGTGCCACTCGAGCAATGGCCTGAGTCGTGATGTCACCCAGCGGCCTCCTTAGCGAGTGTCCAATCAATCTCCACTTCTTTCTCCTGCATATTTGTTGAGCGATTGGTTCTTGTTTTGTTTGTTCCCATAGTTTCTTGTTGCTGATTCTTTCCGGCGGCCATCTGATCCTCAGTAGTATAGAACGAAGACAGCTGTTGATAAAGGTCTGCAACAGTCTGTTGGAAATACTCCTTGTCACCTGCCAAGTTTCTGATCCGTACGTATAGAAAAACTGACTGACTTGACGTTTGTATTGAAAATCCGGATTTTGTTGTTGATGCAGAGTGATGAAGATTTCCAGATTGGTTTGAGGTTGATGAATGTGTTTCTCGCCTTCCTGATTCTCAATTTGACATCCTCGTCCATTCCTCCTGTAGTTGAGACACTGCTCTCTAGATAAGTGAATGAAGTAACCTCTTTCAAATCCCTCACGTTGATGGTGATTGACACTGGATGTTGCTGCTGCTAATGTTATGGTTGCTTGGTTATTTTCATAACCTCCGCCTTGTCTTTGTTCACCTGGAGTCCTGTCTTCTCTGGCTGCTTGTTCGACCAGTTTGTCGGTTTTCCCTTGTAAGTCTTCGATTTTGTGTGACATCAAACAAAAATCATCCGCGAAATCCAAGTCTTCTAGATACTTCACGTTGGTCCAGGATATCCCTGTCTTCTCGTTTCCCACTGTCTGATGCATAATTCAGTCCACCACAATTAGGATTATCATTGGTGATAATAAGCACCCTTGTCTGACTCCTGTGTTTACTCGAAACGCCTCGCTGAGTTTTCTGTTTTAGATCACTTGACATGTGCTGTTGTCGTACAGCTGTTGAATAAGGTTGATGAATATTTAGAATGACCAAATACATGCAGATTATTTCCGAAGTACCCACTAAAATATTAATACCAATTGAAATAAACATTGCTTAGAAGCCATTACAATCACCCCATCCAATAATAAGTAGATCAAAGGACCTACTCATTTACAAAAACAAATGCATCAACTGAGATGAACATCACAACGGCCAGAGTCACTGCCGCCTTCGAATCAAAATCCATGAACATAAATAAGTTGAGAAATTCCACTATATGTGTTCGCTAATACCAATGCATGTAGACATAATAGGCACTGATTTGATTTAGAGAAATTAGAAATTTTAAACAGAGGAAAAACTAAGAATGCCAGGATGTTATGACCGGAACTATAACCTATGAGACTATGAGCTAATACTAACTTAATGCACTGTCATAATCTCACATCAACAACAATTACTACAAGAATAATAACACCGCCGGCAGGCGAAAACAAACGAAACGTCTGGACGCCAATAAGAGAGCTTACACTGTTTCAAATAACAGTCCAAAATGTTAGACAGAAACTCTGCATATATATATACACACATACAGTTAGAATGACCTTGAATTTAAGAGTATTTACAACCAATAGGGAGCCAGCAATCCAAACACTGAGAAAACCAAAGGGCTTGCGCTGGTGCGCGATAACTCCTTAAAATAGTTACTTAAAGGTTTTAGGCGAAATTAGGTGTATATAACACAGGGAATTCCTGGAATCTTAGTGCTCAGATGAATCGGCGATGAATAAACACATTATTAAAGATCAAATTTACCAACTAATAAAGCATATGTCACGTGACAAAGAAGTTTAAATCCCAAGTCAATCGAAGTTATAAACCAATCACGACAGGGATTGTCAGAAGAATCTATTATGTCATTTACGAAGGAAGAATTCAAACAAGTTCGCTTTACATTAATACTTTCGATGAGGTAATTTTTATGTAGAGAGACAATATGGGTTTCTCAATTAAATGAACTTGTTAGAGAACACAGTCAACTCTAACTCATCTGCCTGAGCTACAAATCTGCGCTTTTATTTTAAGAAGTATGTGAATGGTAAACAGGCACAACGGTTTGATGTTTTACATGAATAACTCTCATTTTTTCATGGAAGCGGTAGTATTTATTCGGATGACTGTCGTTTAAGCTAAGAAGCTGGAATAATTAGAAAGGAATTTCCGAAGATAACTTATAAGGTTTGTTTTAGACAGGTTCACCGGATAAATACTTACTATCTAATTGGTGGATGGTGACTAGCAGTGGAATCCAGCATGCACATTTCGTCCTATTTAGGACTCGTCAACTGGATATGGCCTGAGACCGAACACTTCTGTCCAATCAGTCGACGGGAAAATCTAAAATTCAATTTAAAATACTTACTATTTCTATCAGGAATAGCATTTCTGATTAGTACTCAACTGAATTTCTGCATTTAAATTGCACTCTTGCCTACTCAGACTGATTAGTTAGTTCGTGATGATTGAGTGCTTTGTTGACTTCAGTCATCTGACTGGACACAAGTTGGTAACTAGTCTGATGTGGATAGTCCCTTCTTTGATACAGACTGAATTCTACTGAAAATTAGTTTGTATCAATTTAATCCGTTTCAGTTTAGAGAACCACTGAAAACCAGAGGGTGCTGGGCAGATGTTTCATCCTGGTTTCATCGATAGTAGTACGCTCCCTCTAGGGTTCGTAAACTGGGCTTTCTGGCTACAAGTCGAGCTCATAGACCATTAAGCTACTGAGACCTGAATCACTGGCCATCCCATAGATTCCTACTTTTATCAATTCGTGGCTGAAGCGCCACTACCGATGATTGTTTGTCCTCGCTCCTGACCGAACTGACATCTTTGGATACGCCTACTCACTAGAATTCACTTTAGGCAACGCCGTCCTGTACACAGAGTTAATTTGTAGGGATTCAATTTGTTTGAATTTCGAGCACGGACCGATATCAGCCGATGACAGTGGCTTGTGATAGCTCTTAAAAGCCACTAATCAGTATAATTTACAATTCACGGACCAGTCATATAATCGCATCCAAGTGCCTAAACAGTCTACGATATTGACTTGTAACCAGAAGATCCTGCGTATGTCAAGCTCACTGGATGCGTACTGCCGACGACTTCCAAATTATGACGTAACGGCTGTCCACTAATCCTTGGTTTTCAATGGTTCTCTTTCTGTTATCAATCTGCGATTAAACGTCAATTCCGTGGATCAAATGGGGGAGATCAATAGGAAGGCCTGTTTTACCTAGGTTCACCAGTCATCAAGGTGTATCCGTAACCCTGAAAGAACATGATCGATAGAACTGAGCCTTCACCGAAGAAAGGATTAAATAAATAAATTAAACTAGTTACTGGCTACCCAGTGTGCAATCAGTGTATCCAGTACACTCCTACAGGTGGTCAGTCGCTTGTCAGAATAGCTCAACGGTAATGTCTCTGACTGCAGAAATGATATGAGTTCCTTCAAATTGTGCAAACACGCCTTCCTGACTAGTAAATGAGTAGCAACCAGGACAAAGCTTAGTTCTTGGAAGAGCTTTCTACCAACTATCTCCAGTCATCACTTGGTTTATTATTGATTAAATTCTCCAAATAGTGATATTAACCATGATAAACATCCTCGAGCAAAAAGAGTGTGATATCATTTTTCTTTTTGGTGTTTGAATTTATGATGGCGTTAATTTTTTGGATATAATATCAGAGACTTCAAGAAATTATATCCTCCAATGATAAAGTCAGAATCGGTTTCCTTTGACAGATTAAAATCCAGGAAATATCTTACCGTGCTCTACGGTGATTACCATGGATGTAATAAAGTTGACGAGACAGTCTGCAATCATAATAATATTGATTTGCGTTATCCTAAAACAGTACTTATGTGATACAGTGTGGAATCGTCAGCATTTGCCACAATAATAATAACAATAATAATTTGCTTTATTCCAAAACAGTACTTGTGATACAAAATGGAATTCTCAGCATTTTTACTACAGTATTGCATCCAGTTAGTACATTATCAATAAATAGAATTCTACATAGACTAAGGAAATCTCAGTTCATTATGACAACAACATATTGGCATGTCGGTAAAAGCCAAAAGTGAACAGAATGTTTGAAGGTGTTGGAAAATTAGGTGCTGTCATATTTACTGGCGTAAGCCAGAGAAAGAAACAAAGCAGAACATAACGGAAAAAGAGAGAGAGAGGGAAAAGGAAAAGAAAGAAAGAAAATGTTGTAACTATAAATGATATGAGTTGGAAAGACGAGATCCAGTTGTACTACTGACTATTTAATGAATTATAGGTGTCACGCCTAATGCTTTCTTTATCGCACAGAACACGAGCTAAGTAGGGTATGGTTGAGTTTTTGTACTTGCTAGTGCGACCATATAGTTTTCTATATAGGCTTCTGGTCTTCTGCCTGATGAGATACAAGGGGAGAGTTGTGAGTGAAGAGGGTGATGTGAGTTAGATAAAATGGATTTGACCCATTTTTCACATGAGTCCATGTGCCTATCAACCAGAATATTAACAAGCTGGTTAAGTGGCACGTTGGTTACCCTGCTAACAACAATTTTTTATCTAATTTACTCAACAACAGCAAACAGAAAATATAAAAAATTATATCACAGGATTGTTAATAGCAGCTTTCTGGTATTTTTATTGACAATGGAGTCAGAAATGTAGAAAAAGTGTAAAAAAATAATGATGATAATAAAATTGTTACTAGATAGAATGATAAGATAGGCAGAAACACTGTCACCGTAGATGACACATAACAAGGGATTATGGAGTCAATTAAAATCTTCTAATAACATATTCACCAAGATGCATAGACAAATACATGAAAGAGAAGCCCTATAGTCGCCAAACATCGCAACTGTTCCCCTTCGAGAACTCTCTCTCTTCATGAACCTGGAATTACAAAAACAGACTTTGCGGCAGACATTCCTAGAAATCGCCTTTCCGAATTCTCAAGAAGACATTTCCAAGCAGTCACCTTACGTATCATATTCTTTAGCAGACAGTTAATCCAGTCTAATGTTACGGATAAGATAAAGCTTTTGGCCTCTTTAGTGTGTATTTATCAGTCAACTTGCTCGTGTGGAACAAAGTATATCGGCCGTACGCAACGTCAAATTCACAAACGTATTCTAGAGCGTTGCCCTGCTTAGTTAGCCAAAGGTGAAAATAGAATATTTAAGTATTGGTTTTGTCATCATGAGCAGACATCAATTAAGGAACCGCTGGAAAACCTGCCACGGAGTACTAGACAGCTGTTTCGTCAGTAGTACGCACCCACCGGGGTTCGAACCCATGACTTTCTGGTTACAAGCCGAGATCGTAGACATTTGAGACACTGGGATTGGCAGGAGTTAGAATTCATGGGCCTTTGGATCTGGTCAGAGTGGCTGAGTGGTTTAAGAGCTCGCCTTGTAACCAAAGGGTCCCGGGTTTGAACCCGTGTGGTGGGTGCGTAGTGATGAAGAGTCCCAAACTAGGCTGACGAAACAGCTGTCCAGTACTTCAAGGTTTTGCCGTGGTTCTCTAACTGATGTCAGTTCATGGTGAATTCCTCCATCCAGTCAAAAAAGAATACTAGAAACTCCATCCTCTAATACCTTGTCATCTCGGGACATCGAGCACCCCTGCATGAATGCTGCACAGTGCTACACAGAGTCCCTCAACATCAAACAAAGGAACTTCGCATTAGCCATCTGTAGTACATAGCTGAAGCATTAGCTATTCAGGAGCTGGAACCAGACCTCTGCATTCAAAAGCACATATACTTGCACTACCGTGATCAAAGTAAAGTTCTTACTATAATTTTGCTTCTTTTTATTATGTAAGTTTAATCTCATTATTATTATTCTCACCATCCCTATTTTATTATCACTCTATTATTGTTTATTAGTAACACTGCCTTAATACAGATTTTATATATAACCGCTTTATTGTCTTTTCACTAGTTCCTGTCCATTCTACACTAGATTACTGAATAGTCATTATGTCACACTTATTACATCATTCCAACTTCTGCCTCTCTTCTAACTTTCAATTGGTTATCCCTTCCAGGCTACATCTTACATTACGTAATGCACTTTTCGAGGACAAAGTTTACCAGTATCTGATTGGTCTTATGATTTCTGTGCTAAATACAATAAATACGATTGTACAGCTCGTGAAAATGAATCGTCGAAAAGAAAATTTTCTTCGTTATTTTACAACTGTTTTTAGTGACATATTAGGTGGGAGGATTCACATTTAACACTTTCTCTATCACACAGAATGCGGACAGGTTGAATAAAGTACGACTGAGCTTCTGTACTTAGCTGTACGAGCACACTGGCTTCTAGTCCTACCTGATCAGTTGCATAGAAAAAGAGAATTATGAATAAAGAGGGGGTGTTGAAAGTTAGAAAATATCGATTTGGACCATTTCTCATATCAGCTTAGGTGTCTGTTGACTATGCCAGTAACAAACTGACTTAGTGGCACATCACTTATCCTACCAACAAGAGCCTTCGAAATATGACAGAGTCCTTTTTGAATTGCGCAAAAAGACTACAGAGGAAAAGTAAACAGTTCCAGGTAAGATACAACAGTTAACAAAGTAAAATAAAAGCAAAGGTTGAATGATATACTCGAGTGTATTAACTTCGTAATCTAGAAGGTTAGCTGGGACATTTCGGTAAAAACCGACGAAATATTGGTTTCAAAGAAAGGTCAGAGCATAGAACTATTCCAAGGTTATTTTATCTTTGGTTTAGTCTCTGTTTCAGTACCTTCTATACTGTGTGCATCTTGTGGACGAATAAATTGGCGCAAATCACATGTATACCTGAAGGTGAAGTTAACTGACCGACATTTTAAGGAATTTAAAGTAGTGAAATCGTAAAAGGATTGTGATTAAGGTGTACCATGAATATTAATTTCAAATTTGACGCCATACTTTACATATAAATGTACGGGGTGGCGATGCGCTCCCCGTTAGGTCCGATATGGTCAGATTTCTTTCTAAGTAAGCTAGAAAATGGACCTCTGTACAACCTTTTCAGTAAGCTCTCATTTTATTGCCGATATATGGATGACACCTTAATTCTTTGTGATAATGATTCAGATGGGAGTACAATAATTACTGAATTCAATGAAGTACATTCGACTATGAAATTCACATGCAAAGAGGAATTCTAAGACAAAATTGCCTTCCTGGATGTCCTACTTACAGGAAAACCAGACGGTAGCATAAGAAGAAATCTGCATAGAGAAAGCACTTGGACAGGACAATGTACACACTTTCACAGCTTCGTTCTTATCAATTACAAAAGAAATTTAGTAAAGACCCTCAGCCACAGAGTTAAAGCTGTATACTCAGAGGAAGTAATTGAAGATGAATTAAGCATTATATATGATACTTTGATCGAAAATGGTTATCCTGAGAAATTTATGAAGAAACACAAGACAAAGAAAGCGGAAAAGGACTACTCACCGCTGTATATACGACTACAATTCAAGGGCGATATACCAAGTAAAATAATTACGAGGGAATTAAGAAAATCACTTCAAAGAACCTTTAATGCTGGCGAACTACACCTATTATTCTCTACACGACTGATGGTGCTACCTCGACTGAAAGATGAAGTACCTAGACTAGCCACTTCAAATTTTATCTACCAATTCAACTGCGTTTACGGTGGAGCGGGTTATATTGGCCGTTGCTCTAGGAACTTCATTTTTCGTGCTCACTCGAGAACATCTCCCACTATGGCTAAGTAAAGGTGTAGTGAAAACCACTAACAGTTCGATATTAGACCATCTGGTCCAAACCGGCTGGCCACAAAGGCAGCCAGCATTGAAGAATCCTTCTCTATCATCACCTATCGGGTGCCAAATAAACTAGCAAAAACATCCAGGTACCGCATGCACTAAACAGCAGAGGCTATTGCGATTCGTGTGAAACAACCTGTGCTTTGTGTTCAAAAGAAGCAAGTCTAGCCACTATTACTGCCTTGGCCGGCCTTCAGTAGAGACTATAAATTCATGAATTTGTAATATTATCTTTCTGATATTCAGTATGTAGTGTTATGTTGATGCTACTGAACTGTAATCTATTGATATTATTGATTCGATGTTATTTCAACAGCAGTAATAAGGTTCATAAGACTAATTCATTCATTTACTATAATATATATATAACTGTAAAGCCTGATGATGAAGGCGTTATCGAAAGCAGTATTTTTTGTTCAGTAACCACTTTTTTGAAAATTTAACGTAGCTTTCATCACAAGCTGATATCCAACAAAAGCTATTCAATTTGAAACTTTCAAATCAAGACGTTACTAACAATAAAAAGTCCATTTCTTTTGAAAGAGTCAAGTATCATGCAAGAAGAGTTACAACAGTACCTTAAGGGATTCCACCTTCAGCAATGAAGTCAAAAGAAGATTCGCCTTCATATTTCATAGTATACAACCTTCAGTTAGGGAAACAAGAATGCAACCATTTAACAGCCCACGACTATTCAGTTTGTATCACAGGAAGCTGATTTTAAATAAGACATCTGGGGGTAGTGAGTCAAAAGCAGTTGGGTAGTCAAGAAAGGTAGTTCGACTGTACTGTAAGCCATGTTGAAGCGACTGGCTGACGTCACTATATCCTTTACATTCTAGTACCTACTGAAATTGATCGAAATAGATTGACTATCTACTGAATTTCAGCCACTGTCCAACTTCATTCTAAAGTGATCAAAATTATTCAATTTAAAATGCATTAATGCGTAGGAATCGAGAGAAGAAAAACAGGGGGACACAAATAGGAAATGAAAAATGACAGGGGAAACGTCATTTATATTCTGTTGACAATCAAACGAAAAATAATTACATACATATGCTAGAAAAAATAAGGTAGACCGGAAATCTGCACAATCAATCAGTTAGCTATCAAATTCAAATGATGAAATTTTATTTCAGACTTTAATTTGACATGATAATACATTCAGATTACTCACTAGCTCACTCACTCACTCACCAATTCGCACACTCTTTAACAGGAGAGCAATAGAGTAAGTAGAAAGTAAAGTAAGAATTATTATTATGTCATTTTCGTGCACATGAACATACTGAAGAGAAAATCGATAGAATTCAATGAATATGCAGATCTGAGCAGTTATATTGATGGCCTACGTCATTGTGATTATTAAGCAGAAGACAAGTAGTTCAGCGAAGAGTCTCTTTTCGACGAATTCATTTTCATAGCTGTACAATCGCAAATATATATGGTTCCTTTGTATGTGTGTGTACATTAAATTTGTGAAACGAAAATACAATTAATAAGTTCAGGTGAGTTCGATGTTGATATAAGAGGGCAGTGTAACAAAAGTGATGAGTTGTCACAAACGATTGTTAAAGAAGAGTTACGTAATAACATGAATAGTTTAATGAAAGAGTTGTGCTCATAGTGTACATGAAAACAAAATAGTATACAGAATTACGCAAGAGTTTTTAAGTAGAAAAATAAGCATACAAACAAAAGTCAAGTCAAATCAACACAGTTGTTACCATGAGAGTAGAAGTGGTTGAATAATTTTCTTTCGTATGCACAGTTCTGGTTCTTCTAGCTCAATGGCTAGGGCTTCTGCGATGCAAAGAAGACGGAATGGTACTGTCTTCGGAAGGTTGTTCTTCACTTTGTAGATTACTTTGAAGCAGGAGGCGTTTGTTGAGATGGAATGACCAGTGTTGACGAGGTGTTCTTTTACTGTACTCCTTATATGGCAACTACATCCTTTCTGTAACCACGCTGGATATTGTCCTTTGACCCTTTTTGACAGGATACGCGTTGAACGACCGATGTACCTGGCACCACAGCAACAGGTGAACTGATATATACACATAGAAGTGGTCAGGTGCGAGATCTTGTCTTTTGGGCTTCTGCAGATCAGCGGGCGACTAGAGAACATTACTCTCAATGTTGCTGCAAAGAAAGTTCTTCTTAAAGAGGTGGAGATTCTCCTTCTAAGGACATCACTGAGTAGGGCTCCTTTGAAGTCGAGGTACATATAGAGCATCTTTTTGGCACAGATGCTGTTTCTTGCTTTTGGATGTTTTGTTTGATGTTTTTGTCCACGAATCTTAATGAGCAACCGTTTGTGACAACTCATCACTTTTGTTACTGCCCTGTTATATCAACATCCAATTCATCTGAACTTACTAATTGTATTTTCGTTTGACAATTTTAATGTACATACACACATACAAAACAACCATATACAATATTTGCGATTGTACAGGTATTAAAATGAATTCGACGTCGAAAAGAGACTCTTCGCTGAACTACTGGTCTTCTGTCTATTGATGTTCGAATGGGAATTTTCCATGAATTGCAATTATTCTTATTATTCCCTTGCAGCTTGAGTGGAAGATACTGCTTCAACGACACATCTTAACTGTCTTCTGTTTTCAGCTCGACTCTTCATCTGGCTATCTCCACGATAACTAAGAATCTCTAATCTCCCACATGTCACTCTCACAGCGATGACCCACTCGTCACTTCCTATTGGGATTCCACCTGAACGATGACCTGCATTCAGCACGATGTTCTTCTACCGATGGTCTCCTCAGTGTATACCCGATCCGTCTAAATTTTTCCCTCTATCTATCACCCAATGAACATTATTATTATTCCCTTGGGTTGGAAGTGGAAAATAAGGCTTAAACAACTTATTGCGTGTTCTATTTGACTAAATGAGCGTACACGTATTTCCTAGTACTTCTTCACGTTTATCAATGTGCGCAGACGTTGTGGCTACTCGACGCCCACAACGTAAAATCAGAAGGCACTTGTGAAGAGTGTAATCGTGTATTATAGCCGTAGTCAAATTTCGAAAAATTATCAAGGTAACGTTCAACAGTAAATTGGCAAATGTTTACGAAGTACATATAAAATCGGTATGTGTAAACATATAATATGAGTATGCAAATTAGATTAAAATCGTATGTTTATAGTCGGTATGGGGGTACTACATAATTCCCCCACCAGAACACTGAAATATAAAAAAAATACATTTAAGTGTTCGACAATAAAATGCGTCAGCGTAATACGTAGCAGCGATAGTACATAGAAAGCGATTTATTAAGCTGAAAAATGAGCAGTTTAATGCAGTCAATAAGGCCGATAATAAATGCGATAATAAAAGAAAAAATAGGATTGATGATCGTGGTAGAATATATAAGGAATGATACAATCAGCCGGGGATCTGTAGTCTGTATACGGAAAGGATACGTGAATATTAAGCGCTATATGATTAAATGTAATAATACAGGGAATATCGATGTTAAAATAGTAGTGACGTGATTTACGTATGAAAATATTAATCAGTTAAATGTGTAGTCAAATGACAATTACGAATAAAGATAATAAAAATGAAAATTCGTAATAAGTTATATTTTGATGATTTGCACATAACGTTTAGGCCAATGAACTCTTCTACCAGAGCGTGTAGTTTTCATAGGTTTCTCTGGCGACGTTGAAGCTTGCGTGGATGTAGATGTTGGCACGTCGTTCAGCTGATCTTCATCGTTGTCTTCGAAATCGTCGATGAACGCTGGTTTGACTCTGTCGACACTGATGGCTTCTGCTTTATTCAGTCGTTCTATCGTGATAACTTTATCGTTTCTATTTAGAACTTTGAATGGGCCATCATAAGCGGGTTGAAGTGGTCGTTGTACACCCTCTCTCCTGACGAAGACGTGAGTGCAATCTGTCAGTTGTGGTGGGATGTATGACGTTCGTTCCTGCTGGCGTGGAAGTGATATCTTGAGCTCGTTCATGTGTTGTTTTAGCTGGTGCACATAACCAGTCATATCTTGTGGAACTTGGTTACCTGGGGTGAAAAATTCTCCTGGTAGTCGTAATGTTGTTCCATAGACTAGTTCGGAAACACAGCAGCCAATATCTTTCTTTAGAGCAGATCGTATACCAAGCAGTACCAGTGGGAGTTTGGTTGACCAGTCGTTTTGAGTCAAAGAAGCAGCGAGCGCAGCTTTGAGTTGTCGATGAAGGCGTTCAACCATGCCGTTGGAACTAGGATGGTAGGCGGTTGTTCGTATTCGTTTGATGCCCAGTAATTCAGTTAGCTGTTGAAAAAGTCGGCTTTCAAACTGAGCACCTCTGTCCGTAGTGATAATGGATGGGACACCAAAATTAGCTATCCAGTTCTCGACCAAAGCTTTAGCTACCGTTTCTGCTGAGACGTCGGCTATTGGAACTGCTACAGGCCAACGGGTGAATCTATCGATGCAAGTTAGAATGTAGTTGCAACCATTGGAAGGAGGTAGTGGACCAACTATGTCTACATGTATATGTTCAAATCTAGAGTCGGGATTAGGAAAACGACCAAGTGGTGCATTAGTGTGACGGTTGATTTTGACTCTTTGACAAGACAAGCAATTTCGTGTCCACTTCTTAACATCGTTATTAATGTTCGGCCATATAAATCTTTCTTTTATTAGTTTGATAGTAGCACTGACACCGGGATGAGACAAGTTATGTAACTTCTCGAATACTGTATGTCTCATAGCTGCTGGAACGAAAGGTCGATATTTACCTGTAGAGGTGTCGCAGATTATTTTTGTCGTGCCAAAAGGAATTGCGTCGAGTTTTAGAGATGTTGTTTTAGAAGACATTATCTTCTTTAGTTCGGCATCATCTCGTTGTAAGTTTGAGAGACGTTCGTAGTCGATGTCTGGGCATACAATGTTGTCAATGTGCACACGTGATAAAGCGTCTGCCACTTCATTGTTTTTACCCTTTACGTGTCGCAGATCGGAGGTGAACTGAGATATAAACTCGAGGTGTCGTAGTTCACGCGGAGAGTAGTTATCCTGTTTTGCTGATAAGGCTTTCGTTAGAGCTTTATGGTCTGTAAAGACAGTAAAAGCTGTACCTTCCAGCATATGTCGGAAGTGCTTGATTGCTAAATAAACAGCCAATAACTCTCTACCAAAAGTGCTATAGCGACATTGAATAGGATTCAGTCGTTTCGAAAAGAATGCTAGGGGTTGCCATTCGCCGTGTACCTGCTGTTGTAAAACTGCCCCGATGGCAACGTCTGAAGCGTCTGTCATGAGAGACAGTGGGGCGTCATTTTGGCGTCTGACTAGAAGTGTCTTGTCATTTAACAATTGTTTGACATTTTCGAATGCTTTAACAGCTTCTGCGGGCAAATGGAATGAACGACTATGTCCACGTAAGCAATCGGTTAATGGTTGTAAAGCTTTGGCACAGTTCGGTATAAAACGCCGGTAAAAATTAACGAGACCCAAAAATCGTCGTAATTTCTTAAAAGAATCTGGTAATGGATAATCTTTGATAGCTTGTACGTCATCAGGGACTGGTCTGATTCCTTGGCTATCGATTAAATGACCGAGAAATTTCAGGGAGGTCTTACCAAATTCGCATTTGTCTAAGTTGATAGTCATTCCGTATTGGTTCAGCCTTTCAAACACTGTCTTCACATGTTTCAAATGCTCGGCTTCGTCTGCACTTGCAATTAGTAAGTCATCGATGTATGCGTAGACGAAAGGGAGACCACGGAGTACTTGGTCAATTAGGCGTTGGAATGTCTGAGCGGCGTTCATAAGTCCGAATGGCATGCGTACGAATTCATATAAACCGAATGGTGTGGTAATGGCAGTTTTCGGAACGTCATCCGGGTGGATGGGGATATGATGATACGCTCGGACGAGATCGATTTTAGAGAAAACTTTAACATCTGGTAAGTTGCTAGCAAAATCGTGGATGTGTGGTATTGGGTATCTATCAGGTACCGTTTGCTTGTTTAAAGCTCGATAATCACCACACGGCCGTATTTCACCAGAAGACTTTTTGGGTACCATGTGAAGCGGTGAAGACCAAGAGCTGTTGGACGGTCGAATAATACCAAGCTCTAGCATTTTATCGAACTCTGTTTTGGCAATTTTAAGTCGATATGGGTCAAGGCGTCGTGGACGTGCAAAAACTGGTGGTCCAGTGGTTTTAATATGATGAACCACATGATGCTTCGGTTCTGTTCCTCGAAAAGAAGGTTTTAAAAGGTCAGGAAACTGATTTACCAAATTGGTATATGGAGATGCTGGTGTGCGTGTGACCATCAAGTTCAGTGATGATGCACGGCTAATCGTACCAGCAATGTACGTTTTATTGAGCGAATCTATTAGCTTGGGGCTTATCGGATCAACTAACAGTTTGTGTTGCTGCAGAAAATCAATACCGAGGATTGGGGATGGGACGTCTGCAATGATGAAAGACCAAGTGTAGGTATTCTTTAAACCAAAATCTAAAGTCATTCGTTTACTTCCATATGTAACAATACTGGACTGATTAACAGCTTGTAGCGTAACTGCTGGGTCAGGATGCTGACGTTCCTGTGTAGACGGAGGGAGAACACTCACCTCTGCTCCTGTGTCAACTAAGAATGTAGTACCGGTATTTTTATCTGTTACATAAAACAAACGACTGTTAGATCGTAGGTTGCCAACAGTATTTTTTACACATGACGATATATCTTTTGGTTTAGTCTGAAAATTGCAAGGTGAACGGCACCGTCGTGCTTTGCTTCCATAACTACGGTGATACCAGCAAATATTATCGCGATGTAGTGACGTGCTAGGGGATCGAGAAAGACGTCGACGAGACGAGCTTCTAGAACGGCTTGGTTGTGTGCGTGTGGTCAGTTTTGCTAACTGACTCAGTAAGGTGTCGACTTTGTGTTCTAGAGTCTGTATTCTATCGTGAGTGTCTGGTATTCTGCTGGTGGAAGCGACAGATTGAGGTGTTGACCTCTCGTACATGCGATCCGCGATTTCGGTGAGCCTTTCTATGTCAATGTCGTCATCTCCGAAAGCAAGAACCTGCTGGATGTTTGCGGGAAGTCGTCGCAGCCAGATTTGATAAAAGAGACGTTTGTCGATTTCTCTTCCGGCAACTAGGCTTTGCATATGCCTCATGAGTTGCGATGGGGTTTTATCCCCTAACTCAACATTGCTTAACAGGCGATCGAGTGCTTGCCTATCTGAAAGCGAAGTGCATCGCAGTACCTCTTCCTTCAACTTGTCGTAAGGTGCTTCTGTGCTGGGATGAACGATGTATTGCCGTACCTGCTCGGCGACTTCGTCTGGTAGCACTGTACTCAAAATGCCAAATTTAGCTGTCTGTGATGTGAGCTTATTGCTAGCCAAATAATGTTCCAGTCGAGCAAACCAAAGATGAGGGTCTCTCGGCTTAAAAACTGGTACAGTAAGAGAGATAGCACTAACAGATCCCAGCTCTAAGTCATCAGAGGTATTGGAAGACATGTTACAATTCGTAAAAAAATGGTTTAAGAGTAGGAAAATGGCAAAATTTGTGCACAATAAGAATATGGCAAAACAGAAAAACGTGCAATGCAGATGCTTACCGCAATTTACTGAAGGTTGTGCTATGAGCAAACACAAGAATGAGTTCGAAAAGTTTAATAAATATATAAATCCGCGAAAGTTAGAGTTTTAATAATCCAGTAAGTGTAACAACGCGTCGAGGTCAAAAGTCGTCGTCGGAGTCAGCAATTTGTCGTCGGGATCAGCAAGTTATCGTCGGGGCTCACCAATTTATTGCGTGTTCTATTTGACTAAATGAGCGTACACGTATTTCCTAGTACTTCTTCACGTTTATCAATGTGCGCAGACGTTGTGGCTACTCGACGCCCACAACGTAAAATCAGAAGGCACTTGTGAAGAGTGTAATCGTGTATTATAGCCGTAGTCAAATTTCGAAAAATTATCAAGGTAACGTTCAACAGTAAATTGGCAAATGTTTACGAAGTACATATAAAATCGGTATGTGTAAACATATAATATGAGTATGCAAATTAGATTAAAATCGTATGTTTATAGTCGGTATGGGGGTACTACAAACTCATCTGTACTTTGTTCTATTTGCTGTCGTCTTGTTCAGCTGGCTAACTCCACGACTGCCCATAATCTCTTGACACAAATAATCTCCTTCAGCTCGCCCTAGAACGACCCATATCTTTATAATTAATTCACCTATATTAATGTAGTCATTAAAGTCTTGAGTACATCTTTGACAAGGTCTCTAATGTTTACACCAGCGGAAGGGAACTTAGTTTTTAGAATAGACTTCGGGTTTTCTCGAAACAATGACCAACCATTTTGCTGGACTGCTGTTTCGTTCTAAATTGGGAGTCTCTGACAGTGTGCACTCACTATAAGTGTCCAAACTCAGGACTTCCTAGTGACAAGCTGGACTCATAGGCCATTCAGACACTAAGACTCAGTTGAATGATACCTGAAAATATATAAATTTGCGCACAGACGAGTCAACATCACAGATGAGTGAGTATTTTCTTACCTGGCTTGGTGGATCCCGTTGGGATCCGAGGGGGACATACTGCTTCAGCAACACATATCCACTCTATTCCATTTTCTGCTGGCCTCTTCAGCTGGCTAGCTCGAAGACTGAGCATAATCTGTCATCTCCTTCTCCTTGCCACACAATCTCCTCCATGTTGCCTTTGCACCGACGACCCATCCTTCGCTTCCTATTCAGATTTCATTCGAACACAGGCCTGAAGATGACGTGATGTCATTCGACAGTCTGCTCATCGTATGCCTAATCCTTCTCCATTTTGTCCTGCATACTTGTTGAGCAATCGGTTCTCGGTTGGTTTGTTCTCAACCAGAGCTTCTCATTCCTAATTGTTTCTGGACCGCCAGCCGGCCATGTGATATTCAGTATGGAGCCAGTGAGGTGGGCAGCTGTTGATAAAGTCTGTAACGTGTTGGAAATCCTTTTTGTGACACCAGTGCCACGTTTCCGACCCGTAAAGAAGAACGGACTGACTCACTTTGCATTTATGTTGAAAATCGCAGTCGTGTTGTTTATGCTGAGGCGGAATGCAGAGACTTTCCAAACTGTTTTCACGTTGATGAAGGCGTACTTTGCCTTTCTGATCCTCTCTGGCTGGCTGGCTGACTTTGACATCTCCATCCATGCTGTTCTCCTGCCTGTGGTTGAAACCGTGCTTCCTGGTGAAATAAGTGAAGGCAGGAAGTGACCTCTGTCAAATGTCTACCGTTGATGACGGTGATTGTTGCTGGTTGTTGCTGTTGTTGTTCGTTGGTTGATCAATTGGTTAGTTATTTTCATCACCTCCGTCTCCTCCATATTCACCTGGAGTCCTGTCTTCATTGTTACCCACAAAGTTTCATTAATAAATATGGCAAGAATGAACTCAAGAAGCTTGATACAGCTATAGTCAGTAAGAAGCCTATTTCAGGAAACTCGACTACAAGGGCGACGACATTATGAGAGAATGGTAAATAAAAGATTAAGCGCAGCCCTGTCTAGGACGTATCCTGCAGCATTATTAGTCTCTCTACCCCGAACAACCTCCTAAATGGTGCAGTCAAAGATTGACAAGTACCCCTATCATGTTACCTCCAACCGTGTATACCAATTCACATGGATCTGCGGGAGCAGTTACATTAGGAGAACAGAGAGGAGGGCCTACGTCAGATTCTGTGAACATATAACAAGGAGCCTCCGGTTAAAGGGACCGAATTATTTAAGCTCTCCAATCGCCGCCAAACACCTGATTGACACATGACACCGAGTAGATGCGCTGGAATCATTCAAAATAATTAACAGACAAAGTACCTCAAGTCTTCTCAGGTTTGCTGAAGCTATAGCAATAAAACGATTGGAGCCTGACTTATGTGTCCAGAAAGAATCTGTTGTTGGACTTCAATTACCCTGGTAACTCACTTCTCAGTAACTCTTCGTTTTCTAATTTTGTCAATTTTGTTAACTTATCTTTTCACTCCATCCCCCTTTTATTTTTCGCTTGACTCTCTTAAGAGATAATTTTTCTTGATCTTGTGAGTTCTGCTCACTGTATTACATCATCAACTTCTCATCTGACCTCATGTGCACAGTAATTTTAAAATTTTGATCTTCTCTTGTCTAATTACATAACTATTGCTAACTGTCTTTTGTTACCACCTTAACAACAAAAATGTTAAGTAGTTTTTTCAAGAAACTTCTCTCTACCAAGATATATATATATATATGTATATGTCGTGACACTTTAGACATCCTGTAAATCTCAATGCGCTATTTTATTATGACGCTCTGACACTATGCTTGCTAATGGACAAAGGTTGTACGCAGCTGATGAGAAACAACGAAATAAAACGGATCTAGATTATTCTGGGTCAATGTTTCTTCTTTCTTTGTTCAAATTTACAAAAGGGAATCACGGTATGAAATCCATTGGTTTCCGCCAGTTTCTTATTTTTCACCTGTAAGTAAGTCTTCTGGGTCTTCTAGAGTCTAGTCGCATCTTATTCCACACAAACTGTTGCTCTCGCCCTATTCAAATTCACAACCAACAGAGTTAAGCGTAAGCGAAGAAAATTTTCAAGTTCTACAAACCAACATTTACAAAATTCTACTATTTTAAGCTATTGACATCATTAATTATATATAAAAAGTTTGTCGAAAACTTCCATTAGTCTAATGAGTAACTGTCAAAATGTTTCCCCCCCCCCAAGAAAAGTAAGTAAGACTAATACTAGAGTAATAATGATTAGTGTGTGATAATGGACTTCTCAACAGGTTTTAAAAAAACATTTTTGAAGTATTTACCTACCATTTATTATGTTATCGATTTGCTGTTGAGAAGTTTTTTGAAATATGCATAGCTGATGTTATTCAGACGGAAAATAAACATAAAGCAGAGAGCCAGTCATAGACGCATAAATGTACGCAATTAAAAAGCAACTTAAATTTGTCGAACTAGAAATTTCTATAAAAAAATGTATGCAAATGGTTAATAGACTACTTATATAGAAGATTAATGAATGTGTGTATATGTGAGTGAGTGAGTGAGCGAGTGTGGGAAACCAGTAAAGC